>OZ010794.1:462342858-463017139 GCA_963932465.1 Maratus speciosus | reverse complement strand
TTGTAATAATGTTTTTCGACTTTTATTTTTTAAATAAATCACGGGAAGAATACTTTAAAAAATCATATTTTGTTTTAAGTATGGTTTACGGCTAAAAAACAGTTTGTTACTAATCAGCAATATTCTTTCATTAAAAAAATTATTTTCCTTGATAAAATTCTGTAATATTAAATACACAAGAATTTTAGGAACTATAATAAGAAATAAATTTTACTTGCTCACTGTAGAACAAAATAGGATATTTCTCAAGCTTCTAAACAAAACAAAAAGGAAATATGGCAACAATTGAAAAAAAAAATCTATCTTTATTCTTAAACAGAACAAGTGTTGTCATCTACATGTTGAAAATCGATTTAATAATATTTTCAGAATGTATTTTATTGGCAACATTAGGCATTGTAACTTCAATAATATTCTAAGTATTTTAGAAGCCTAAATTCGGTATGTTGCCGAAAAGCAACACCAGGCATTTAAGGGTTAAAGAGTTATTATCTACTGTACAAGAGTTGAATTACCTGCAATTGTCGCCACCATAGTTCAGTGAATAGAGCACTGGTCTTGTAAACCAGGAGTCATAAGTTCGAACCTAACAACTGGCTTGCAAGCGCTGCTCATCTTTGTTTACCTTTTTTAGTTTCACGAGTGTCCGAACATGAATACGGCCCCACCAGTGGCCGAGAGATTCTGCTCTCGAAGCTGGTAGACGGGAAGTGCTGGGTTCGATCCCAATCGCGCCCGTCGGCCTAATCGTTCGGAGTTTTCGTGGTTTTCTTCGAGCCGTGGATCTTCCATGCGTTAATACGGATTAGGTTCCCTTAGAAAGACCCCCACGGAGGGCACTCCTCCCGGGCCTATATCCCTCGTGTAGATAATTGGCCGTCAAAAATCAACCAACCCAACCCGAACATGAATACATTCGCCTGCGCTTTTACAGCTACAATCAATTGATTCGCGAAAAAGAAAAAAAATCAAAGAAGAATAAAATGTTTTTTACTCGTCTTCAATTAAAAAATCCAACGAAATATTAAATGTATCACTCAGCAGGTATCGCCACCATAGCTCAGTGGTAGAGCACTGGTCTCGTAAGCCAGGGGTCATGTATTCGAACCTCACTCGTGGCTGCATCTCGAACTAAGTTTTTAGCATTGAGAATATCGCTGTTACAAAGTTAAATTTTAAGCAGTATATCTGAAATAAGAAACACTGATTTTGGGGGGATTGTATGCGTTTCACATGCAAAGATTGTTCCCAATGTAAAATATTTTTTATTTCTTTTTTGTTCGTCGAATAAAATTTCTAAAAGTCACTAAATTAATTTTTATTTTTCAGTGTATAAGGAACGAGAATATATATTACACAATATCTTAATTATATTTTTTAATTCACATAAATTGAAAAACAATTTGGATTTTCTACACATTACGTGTATTTTTGACTGTATTCTGCATTTTCATTGAATAAAAAAAAACGCATTATAATCATTAAAGAGTTATTTTCTACTGTAGAAGAGATAAATTGGCTATCACTATTGCTACCATAACTCTTTGATAAAGCACTCGACTTGTAAACCAGGGGTTTGAGTTCGATCCTCAGTGGTGGCTTGCAAACGGTCATCTTTGTTAGCTTTTTTTAGTTTCACGAGTGTCCGAACATGAATACATCCGCGTGCGCTTTTACAGCTACAATCAATTGATTCGCGAAAAAGAAGGGTGGTTGGTTGTAGTAATGTCGGCCAATTATCAACACGAGGGATATAGTTCCAAAGGGGGCGGTGCCCTTCGTGGGGTCTTTCTAAGGGAACCTAACCCGTATTAACGCTTGGAGAACCAAGGTTAGAAGAAAACCGCGAAAACTCCGAACGATTAGGTTGACGGGCGCGATTGGGATCGAACCCAGCACCTCCCGTCTACCAGCTTCGAGAGCTGAACCTCTCGGCCACTGGTGGGGCCGCGAAAAAGAAGGAAAATCAAAAAAACAAAAAAATGTTTTTTACTCGTCTTCAATTAAAAAAATCCAAGGGAATATTAAATGTATCACTCACCGGGCATCGCCGCCATAGCTCAGTGGTAGAGTAATAGTTTTGTGAACCAGGGGTCGTGAGTTCAAACCACACTGGTGGCTGAAACTCGAACTAAGTTTTAAGCTTTGAGAATATCACTGTTACAAAGCAAAAATTTAAGCAGTAGGGGAGATGGGGGCACATGTGAACAGGGGGCAGATGTGAACATCGCAATTTTTCAATAGTTATGATAAGTTTTTTTATTTGAAAAAAATTACTAAAGATGACAGCACCTGTAGACATATGGTAAAAAATTTTTGAAGCTTTTTGACATTTTGTTTGTCCTCTGTAGCCAAAACACTGTTTTTAGATCTCAAAAGTAAAATCTTTGTTCCAAGTTGATAAGCGTATAACTTTATTTATTTATTCATTTATTTGAATTTGAGTGTTTTAACATATACTATGAATACTAATAAATATTTTTGATAAAGTTATTTTTCTTCTAAAATTCAGAAATGTTAATGATTTATCAATTTAACAGAAGCACCAATGTGGGGCACTTGTGAACAGACAAGTTGGGGCAGATATGAACAGAACATAAGGGCCCCAATAATCATTCTGTGATTCTGTTCCTTTCAGTTAACTTAATGATAAATAATGTCAGTTCCATTATCTATAATTTTCCTGAAATTTAAGATATTTTCCTCACACAAAGTTGATTTTGCATTGAAACTTCATCAAACACATCTTTCAGCAAATACATAAAGAGCAACAAGCTCGTTTACATTCAATTGTACTTTAAATAAATTTAATGTTTTCTAAAATGCAATAAGTGTTATATATTATTTTACAAAACAGTTTACAACAATATTTTTTATGCATTGTAAATACAAAAGTATTACCTTGAACAACTTTGCAAATTTTTCTATTACATTTGTTCTAAACTTGCAATGATGGCTTACTTCCATATCTAAAACAGTTATGTATATGATGCTTTGAATGGAGATAGGTATGAGTAATGTTTTAAGAAAGTAAATTTTTTAAACTGATAACTACCGTAAAATCCCTATTGTAACCCCCTCCCTCTTTCAAAAGCAAAAGAAGTTAGGGTAGGGGGGGTATAGTCGAGATTTTTTTTAAATCATTAAAAAACCCTTCTTTATTTATAATTTATAAGTAAATAAGGCAAATACAGCAGTGGGAATCTTTCGGATTTCGGCAGATTTGAGATAAATAGTATGTAAACGCCCCCTCCCTAAAATTTTCCCCAAACAAAAACCCTTAAGCAAAATTTAAAAGTTATAATTTCTTTTTTAAAATTGCTTCTTTATTTTTTTTAATTTTATTTCAGCAATACTTAATGAATCATCTAAGCCTCCACCCCCAAAATCAACTTATTATCATTTTATAATCTTTTGCTTAAACATATCACCCAGAAACTAGAAAAAATATATATATATATATACATATTTCTTTATGGTGAATTTCACAGGTAATTAAGTAATGATTACGATGAAAATGAATAACAGAATAAAAAGCATGTCAAAGGATATTTTCCCCTTGTGTTCACATGTGCCCCACGTGTGTTCACAACTACCCCGCTGACGGGGCACATGTGAACAATTTTTCGAATTCATAAAACTATTAAAAAATGTAAGAAGAACTATACAGGTGATTTTTTAAAAATTACCATGTATAAAAGAAAGTTCTATTTACTATATTGAGTAGGTTTTGTTTATAGAAATTTATCCAGTCATGAGAAAAAGCTATATTTATGCGAACTGTTCACATGTGCCCCCATCTCCCCTATATCTGACAAGGAGAGGGCCAACCTTGTTAATCAAGGATTTTGGTTATTTTAATATATGTTGTAGGGTAGAGACCCTTTAGTGTCAGGTTCAACGGCTTTTCTCCAACGTTTCTTAGTTCTTGAGAACCCGGGGTGTCTAATAGTCGTAAACAACTTAAAAACTGATTAAAAACAAACAATTGATTCGCGAAAAAGATGGTTGTATTTATGTCGGTCAATTATCAGCACATGGGATATAGGCCCTAAGGGCGGGGTGCCTTCCGTGGAGGTCTTTCTAAGGGAACCTAACCCGTATTAACGCTTGGAGTACCAAGGTTCGAAGAAAACCACGAAAACTCCGAACGATTAGGCCGACGGGCGCGATTCGCGAAAAAGAAAAAAATCAAAAAAGAATAAAATGTTTTTTACCCGTCTTCAATTAAAAAATCCAACCAAATATTAAATGTATCACCCAGATGGCATCGCCACCATAGATCAGTGGTAGAGCATTGCTCTCGTAAACCAGGGGTCGTGAGTTCAAACCACACTGGTGGCTATATCTCGAACTAAGTTCTTAGCATTGAGAATATCGCTGTTACAAAGTAAAAATTTAAGCAGTATATCTGAAATAAAAAACACTGATTTCTTGGGTTTTTAATCGTTTCACATGCAAAGATTGTTCCCAATGTAAAATATTGTTTATTTCTTTTTCGTTCGTAGAATAAAACTTCTAAAAGTCACTAAATTAATTTTTATTTTCCAGCGTATAAGAAACGAGAATATATATTATATAATATCTTTAGTATATTTTTTAATCCGCATAAATTGAAAAACAATTTCCCTTTTCTACACATCACATGTATTTTTGACAGTATACTGCATTTTCTTTGAATAAAATAAATAAATAAAAAAAAACGCATTATAATCATTAAAGAGTTATTTTCTACTGTACAAGAGATAAATTGGCTATCACTGTTGCACCATAACTCAGTGGATAAAGCAGTGGACAAAGCAGTGGACTTGTAAACCAGGGGGTTGAGTTCGATCATCAGTTGGCTTGTAAACGGTCATCTTTGTTAGCTTTTTTTTAGTTTCACGAGTTTCCAACATGAACACTTTCCCGTGCGCTTTTAGAGCTACAACCCATTGATTCGAGAAGGAGAAAAATAATCAATAAAGAATAAAATGCTTTTTACTCGTCTTCGATTAATAAATCTAATGAAATATTAAATGTATTACTTGGAGAGTATCGCAACTATAGCTCACTGGTAGAGCACTGGTCGCGTAAACCAGGGGTCGTGAGTTCAAACCTCACTGGTGGCTGAATCTCGAACTAAGTTTTCAGCATTGAGAATGTCGCTGTTACAAAGTGAAAATTTAAGACTGATTTTTTGGGGTTTTATGCGTTTCATATGCAAAGATTGTTCCCAGTGTAAAATATATTTTATTTCTTTTTTGTTCGTAGAATAAAATTTCTAAAGGTCACTAAATTAATTTTTATTTTCCAGTGTATAAGGAACGAGAATATATATTACACAATATCTTAATTACATTTTTTAATTCACATAAATTGAAAAACAATTTCCATTTCCTACACATTACTTGTATTTTTTACTGTATTCTGCATTTTCATTGAATCAAAAAAAAAAAAAAAAAAAAAACGCATTATAATCGTTAAAGAGTTATTTTCTACTGTACAAGAGATAAATTGGTTATCGCTGAAGCCGACGTAACTCAGTGGATAAAGCACTGGACTTATAAACCAGGGGTTTGAGTTCGATCATCAGTTGGCTTGTAAACGGTTAGCTTTTCTTAGTTTCACGAGTTTCCAACATGAACACTTTCCCGTGCGCTTTTAGAGCTACAAACAATTGATTCGCAAAAAAAAAAATCAATAAAGAATAAAATCTTTTTTACTCGTCTTCAATAAAAAATCCAACCAAATATTAAATGTATCCTTTAGCAGGTACCGCCACCATATCTCAGTGGTAGAGCACTGGTCTCCTAAACCAGGAGTCGTGAGTTTAAACCGCACTGGTGGCTGAATTCCGAACTAAGTTTCTAGCATTGAGAATATCGCTGTTACAAAGTAAAAATTTAAGCAGTATATCTGAAATAAAATATACTGATTTCTTGGGTTTTTAATCGTTTCACATGCAAAGATTGTTCCCAATGTAAAAAGTTTTTTATTTCTTTTTCGTTCGTAGAATAAAATTTCTAAAACTCACTAAATTAATTTTTATTTTCCAGCGTATAAGATACGAGATTATATATTATATAATATCTTAAGTATATTTTTTTAATCCGCATAAATTGAAAAACCATTCCCCTTTTCTACACATTACATGTATTTTTGACTGTATACTGCATTTTCATTGAATCCAAAAAAAAAAAAAAAGAAAGAAAGAAAGAAAGAAAAAACGCATTATAATCGGTAAAGAGTTATTTCCTACTATACAAGAGATAAATTGCCTAGCACTGTAACAGCCGTAACTCAGTCGATAAAGCACTTTACTCGTAAACCAGGGGTTTGAGTTCGAACCTCAGTGGTGGCTCGCAAACGGTCATATTTGTTAGCTTTTTTTAGTTTCACGAGTGTCCGAACATGAATACATTCGCGTGCGCTTTTACAGCTACAAACAATTGATTGGCGAAAAAGTAAAAAAATCAATAAAGAATAAAATGTTTTTTTACTCATCTTCAATTAAAAAATCCAACCAAATATTAAATGTATCATTCAGCAGGCATCGCCACCATATCTCACAAGGAGAGGGCCAACCTTGTAAATCACAGATTTTGATTATTTTAATATATGTTGTAGGGTAAAGACCCCATAGTCTCAGGTTCAACGGATTTTATCCAACGCTCCTTAGTCCTTGAGAAACCGGGGTGTCTAATAGTAATACACAACTTAAATATTTACTTTGTAACTAGAATGACAGGTTTGTCGTAGCTGAGTTGGTATGGCGTTTGTCGGCTGACCTGTGGGTCCGGGTTCGATACCGGGAAGCGCTACATTTGTTTTTCTCATTTTTGTTTCATAAATATATTTGTAAGTATAACTTAATAATCTCATTGTCAATATAAATTTATAATATTGTATATCAATTATAATTTTAACCTATTTAATTTTTTACCTTTAACTAAATAGTTGTATAAAACATCATAAAACTGTTATTTTTTTAAAATCACTTTTAAAATGTATTTCATATATTCTTTATGGATGCAATAATATTGAGCAATTGTGTCAATTCGTGATTTTAAAGAAATATCATTTACGCATTGTTTTAACATAGGAAGTCAATGCGATAATACTATTATTATGTTTTTAAAGTAACCAGCATAATTATATTAAAAATTAGCATCAGAATTAAATTACAACCGATTTTTTGCATATTAAGGATTTTTTAATTTGTAATACGTATGCTTGTACTTTCAATTATTTTGCTTTCCCCTTTATCTACTTTGTGCTTTTATTTTTATTTTTTTAATATTCTTTTATTTCATCATAACTAGATGGCACCACAACAGGTTTTGTCACGATTTTGGAATTTTTATCATTCAATAATAGATCCAATTTCTTTTTAAACCTCTTTACTGGATGAGAAATAATAGTTTAAAAATAAAAAAAGATAAATTTAATTTTGTTAACATTATAATTAATGTATGATATTAAAATTTTTAATTTAAATTATTAAGTCATAATTACAAGTATATTTATAAAACAAAAAATGAGAAAAACAAATGTAGCGCTTTCGGGTATCGAACCCAGACATCAGCCAGCAGACGCCGTACCAACTGAGCTACAACCAACCTATCCCTTTCGTTACAAAGTAAGTATTTAAGATGTGTACTACTACTAGAAACCCCCCCCCCCCCCCCGGTTTCTCAAGAACTAGGGAGCGTTGGATAAAATCCGTTGAACCTGAGACTAAGGGATCTCTACCCTACAACATATATAAAAATAATCAAAATCTGTGATTAACAAGGTTGGCCCTCTCCTTGTCAGTGGTAGAGCAGTGGTCTTGTAAACCAAGGGTCGTGAGTTCGAACCTCACTGGTGGCTGAATCTCGAACTAAGTTTTTAGCCTTGAGAATATCGCTGTTACAAAGTAAAAATTTAAGCAGTATATCTGAAATAAAAAACATTGATTTCTTGGGTTTTTAATCGTTTCACATGCAAAAACTGTTCCCAATGTAAAATATTTTTTATTTCTTTTTCGTTCGTAGAATAAAATTTCTAAAAGTCACTAAATTAATTTTTATTTTCCAGCGTATAAGAAACGAGAATATATATTATATAATATATTAAGTATATTTTTTAATCCGCATAAATTGAAAAATTTTTCTACACATTATGAAATAAAAATGTATTTTTGACTGTATACTGCATCTTCATTCAATCCAAAAAAAAAAAAAGCATTATAATCATTAAAGAGATTTTTTCTACTGTACAAGAGATAAATTGGCTACCACCGTTGCCACCATAAGTCAGGGGATAAAGCAGTGGACTTGTAAACCAGGGGTTTGATTTCGATCATCAGTCGTGGCTTGTAAACGGTCAACTTTGTAAGCTTTTTTTAGTTTCACGAGTTTCCAACATGAACACTTTCGCTTGCGCTTTTACAGCTACAACCGAGTGATTCGAGAAGGAGAAAAAAAATCAATAAAGAATAAAATGTTTTTTTACTCGTCTTCGATTAAAAAATCTAATGAAATATTAAATGTATTACTTAGAGAGCATCGCCATCATAGCTCAGTGGTAGAGCACTGGTCTCGCAAACCAAGGGTCGTGAGTTCAAACCTCACTGGTGGCTGAATTCCGAACTAAGTTTCTAGCATTGAGAATATCGCTGTTACAAAGTAAAAATTTAAGCAGTATATCTGAAATAAAAAACACTGATTTCTTGGGTTTTTAATCGTTTCACATGCAAAGATTGTTCCCAATGTAAAATATTTTTTACTTCTTTTCAGTTCGTAGAATAAAATTTCTAAAAGTCATTAAATTAATTTTTATTTTCAAGCGTTTAAGGTTGGTTGGTTGGTTGTATTTATGTCGGCCAATTATCAGCACGTGGGATATGGGACCTAACGGGGGGAATGCCTTCCGTGGAGGTATTTCTAAGGGAACCTAACCCGTATTAACGCTTGGACAACAAGGTTCGAAGAAAACCACGAAAACTCCGAACGATTAGGCCTACGGGCGCGATTGGGATCGATCCCAGCACCTCTCGTCAACCAGCTTCGAGAGCAGAACCACTCGGCCACTGGTGGGGCTTCCAGCGTGCAAGAAACGGGAATATATATTATATAATATCTTAAGTATATTTTTTAATCAACATAATTTGAAAAAACAATTTCCCTTTTCTACACATTACGTGTATTTTTGACTGTATACTGCATTTTCATTGAATCAAAAAAAAAAAAAAAAAAACGCATTATAATCATTAAAGAGTTATTTTTTACTGTACAAGAGATAAATTGTCTATCACTGTTGCCACCATAACTCAGTGGATAAAGCACTGGACTTGTAAACCAGTGGTTTGAGTTCGATCATCAGTGGTGGCTTGCAAACGGTCATCTTTGTTAGCTTTTTATAGTTTCACGAGTTTCCAACACAAACACTTTCGCGTGCACTTTTACAGCTACAATCAATTGATTCGATTTGGTTTGGTTTGGTTTGGTTCCTTGATACTGTGACTTTTGCTATGTCATCGAGGACAGGTTATGTCCCGAAAATCCAGGTCTAAGGACCAGCTTTATAGATATAATTTAAAGACACGCTGACGAGCTTGACAGCACACGAAGAGAAAATAATACAGCTTTCAATCACGAAATACACAGAGAATACATAAGTCTTCAAAAAATAACACATCAAAACCACAAAAAAGTGACGAGAGTGATCCGACAAACACGTGGGCTCCATAGAAACGCCGCCATATTTGCCGGGATATTCGGCAACTATTTAAATATTCGACGTCTTGTTAAAAACGCAGTTTCCTGCAAAAAGTATAACGTAGTTTTCTATAAAATAGTTTCCATAATATAAAAGAATTCTAAACGTGATAAGAAAACCGTGTTTCGAAAAACACTCGTATTTTAAGTTACATCCAGAAAAATCTGGGAAATTCCTTGGAGCCACCTTCCTTCACGAGGAAAAAAGGCAGACCCTCAATTGATTCGAGAAAAATAAAAAACATCATTAAATATTAAAATGTTTTTTTACTCGTCTTCAATTAAAAAATCTAATGAAATATTAAATGCATCCTTGCGAATGCATCGCCACCATAGCTCAGTGGTAGAGCACTAGTCTCGTAAAACAGGGGTTGTGAGTTCAAACCTCACTGTTACCTGAGTCTCGAACTAAGTTTTTAGCATTGAGAATAACGCTGTTACAAAGTAAAAATTTAAGCAGTATATCTGAAATAAAAAACACTGAATTCTTGGGTTTTATGCGTTTCACATGCAAAGATTGTTTCCAATGTAAAATATTCTTTATTTCTTTTTTGTTCGTAGAGTAAAATTTCTAAAAGTCACTAAATTAATTTTTATATTCAGGTGCATAAGGAACGAGAAATATATTACACAATATCTTAATTATATTTTTTAATTCACATAAATTGAAAAACAAATTCCCTTTTCTACACATTACGTGCATTTTTGACTGTATTCTGCATTTTCACTGAATAATAAAAAATAAAATAAAATAAATCAAAAAACGCATTATATTCATTAAAGAGTTATTTTCTACTGTACAAGAGATAAAGAGCTATCTCTTTTGCCAACTTTTTTTTTAACTCAGTGGATAAAGCACTGGACTTGTAAACCAGCAGTTTGAGTTCGATCATCAGTGGTGGCTTGCAAACGGTCATCTTTGTTAACTTTTTTTAGTTTCACGAGTGTCCCAACATGAACACTTTTGCGTGCGCTTTTAAAGCTACAATCAATTGATTCGAGAAGGAGAAAAAAAATCAATAAATAATAAAATGTTTTTTACACGTCTTCAATTAAAAAACCAAGGAAATATTAAATGTATCACTCAGGAAACGTCCCCGCCGTAGCCCAGTGGTAGAGCACTGGTCTTGTAAACCGGAGTCGTGAATTCAAACCTCACTAGTGCCTGAATCTCGAACTAAGTTTTTAGCATTGAGAATATCGCTGTTACAAAGTAAAAATTAAGCAGTATATCTGAAATAAAAAACACTGATTTCTTGGGTTTTTATACGTTTCCCATGCAAAGGTTGTTCCCAATGTAAAATTTTGTTTATTTCTTTTTTGTTCGTAGAATAAAAGTTCTAAAAGTCACTAAATTAATTTTTATTTTCCAGTGTATAAGAAACGAGAATACATATTACACAAAACTTAATTATAGTTTTTAATCCACATAAATTGGAAAACAATTTCCCTTTTCGACACATTGCGTGTATTTTTGACTGTATTCTGCATTTTCATTGAATAAAAAAAAGCATTATAATCATTAAAGAGTTATTTTCTACTGTACAAGAGATAAATTGGCTGTCGCTGTTGCCACCTTAACTCAATGGATAAAGCACTGGACTTGTAAGCCAGGGGTTTGAGTACGATCCTCAGTAGTGGCTTGCAAACGGTCATCTTTGTTAGCTTTTTTTAGTTTCACGAGTTTCCAACATGAACACTTTCGCGTGTGCTTTTACAGCTGCAATCAATTGATTCGAGAAGGAGAAAAAAAATCAATAAAGAATAAAATGTTTTTTACTCGTCTTGAATTAAATAATCCAACCAAATATTAAATGTATCACTCGGCAGGCATCGCCACCATATTTCAGTGGTAGAGCACTGGTCTCGTAAACCAGGGGTCGTGAGTTCAAACCTCACTGGTGGCTGAATCTCGAACTGAGTTTTTAGCATTGAGAATATCGCTGTTACAGAGTAAAAATTTAAGAAGTATGTCTGATATAAGAAACACTGATTTCTTGAGTTTTTATGCGTTTCACATGCAAAGATTATTCCCAATGTAAAATATTTTTTTATTTATTTTCTGTTCGAAGAATAAAATTTGTAAAAAACACTAAATTAATTTTTTTATTTTCCAATGTATAAGAAACGAGAATATATATTACACAATAGTTTAATTACATTTTTTAATTCACATAAATTGAAAAGCAATTTCTCTTTTCTACACATTACGTGTATTTTTTACTGTATTCTGCATTTTCATCTGCATTGTATCAACCTATTTATTTCAGGCTTTAAATATCTTTTTTCTATCAGTTTGTATGTATACTTTATGTGTGTCACAAAAATGCATGTATCATATACACAGTTATACTTTGAAGAAATATTCTATTATCACCATACATTTAATGTACTTCCTGAAAAAAAAAGTATAATAGCATTTCTTACATACTTCTAACATCTGTATAACTAGTTTTGAATACATTTCCATAATAATTTTCTCGCTTCTTTTCATAAGTTTTTATATATGCGACAGACTTCTTTACAAATACTTTAATACGAATTTCCTTTCACAAATGATGCTTTGTAGAAACAGCTTGTAAAAGGAAAAAAACAAATTCCCATTTCTGAGTATTGAAATAAAGGGTAGGTTTTAATTCGAATAATTCATTTCATTATTGCAAATATTTACAATTCTTCTAACAAATAATTAAACAGCTCTTCACAAAGTATTACATTTTTTTCCTGTGTTAGTATCAGATTATTAATTGAGAAAAAGCTTTTTAGGATTGATAAACAGAACCAAACAAAAACGGCTCTGTAGACTCTGTAGTTAAAAAAATAAAATAGAAGATTTTACAATAATAAAACTGTACAATAAAAATGCATTTGATGTTTCAGTTTTATTAAATTGAAAAGATAAAATTTGGAACATTTCTCGGTGGATTTACGCATGAAAAAAGCGTGAAAGAAAGAAGAATACAGTAAAAGATCTTTATAACGCAATTCTATATAACGCAATTCTCCATATAACGCACAACTGCTCAGATGTAAACAATGATTTTTGCAGTTAAAAAGCACCTGCATTTTCATATTGTAAAATATTGCTGCTCTCTAGAAGACTAAATTTGATACATTAGTTCAACTTTATCTTCTAATTTAAGACCTTTTTACAGAAAAAATGCTATTGTTATAATAAACATTTTTGAAAATGTCTAATATAAGATATGGTTATGTCAGTTATATTTGGATCATGTTTATAAAGTAATTTTAACAATGTCTGACCTATATTATGCAAAATTTTATAATTTGGATAACTCTTCATAACAAGGAATGCAGTATAAAGATATTCTAATGTATTTTGATGTGTTTCAGACATATTTGGCTATGTTTACAAGGTGAATTTAATGATGTGACCCATATAACGCACAACGTTACGTTTTTAGGTTTGCGTTATAAAGATCTTCTACTGTATATATATATATATATATATATATGATGCGATTTTACTCGTATCATATAAACATGTCGATCTTAAGCAACAGCATATCCTCGTTATTTAACTCAATGAAGAAACATAGTATTTTGCACTCGAAAAGTCGTGATGGGAGAGTGAAAGGTCAGGCTGTCATCCATTGAAATGTTTCCCAAATAAGAATAATCGAAGCCGTTAGAATCATCAAAACGTTTATTAGTCGACCAGATAATATACCAAACTCAACTAGTTATATGTGATCCATGGGCGGGCAGTTGCGTTGCTACGTCGAAAAAGATAAACCACTAGATCTTACGTATTAGACATCTTGACGGAAACTCAGGAAAAAAACTCTCCAGGTGGCAAGGTTTAACTAAGCAACTCAATAATCGTAAAATTCTGTCTCTCCTAGCCCATGCAACTGGTTATGTACTTGCAAAAACTTCACGCGTATGAATACTATACACGTTAACTGACAAATCCCGTACAAAGTAGCCGGAAGGACGCGATGAGAGCAGAATACGATAGGACCTAGCTCCGGGGGGAGGGGGGAAACGCGCGTGACGAACTACGAACTATATAGTTATACGATTATATGATAGGAACGAAATGATACAAAATTATGATACGAAATTATGTGATACGAAATATATAGTTTCGGCGTCAGAATTAATGCGCAAACAACGGCTGGCGGGATGCAAAGAACTGTGGGAAAAAAGAACATCATCGAACAATTCTATTAAAAAAACATTCGAAAGAAAAAGAATTTATTTTTAGACTAAAATGAAAAAGTAATTTAATAGGTTTTATAAGATGAGGCGAATGGATTAAAGTTTTTAGAATAATAAAATAATACGCAGGTTTAAATGCATGAAATAAAAGACAAAAAATATTAAGATATTATTAAAGATAGGTAAAAAAAGGGAAAAATGTTAAGAATTTGGAATAGATTTACTAAGATAAAAGGACGAAATATTTTTTATTATTACATATCCCCCCACTCAAAAAAACTGGATGAACAGGCAGGTCCTACGACCTGCAATTTCATAGAATGGACATGTTACCTGGACTTGGCTTACAAATTTGTCACCTGGAGTAGGCATAAAATAAACTTTCTAAAATATTTATAATTTCTTTTAAAATTTAAATTTTGATATTATACCACGAACTAGTGAATTGGTAATGAAAATACAAGGACAAGAGGTTAGTCTTGTTTACAATTTACAAAGATGGTTTTAATAATATAAATATAGAATAAAGTAAATATAAAAACTTAAGAGTAATCATTCTTTAGGTTATTACAGAAGGATGTTTTTATGGAACATTCATGGCTCATATTCATGAGCAAGCAATAGATCACGGACAGTAGTTCGTTCACAATAGTTCAGTAATAAAGTTTTACCGCCTACCTCACTATGAGGAAGGACTTGAATCGAGCTATTTCTATATGAGTTGGCTAGTGAAACTACTTCTGACAAACGTCCCAAAAGTAAAATTTCAAATTGGACTTTTAAAAATATAATGTTCATCTAAAAACTTCAACTTCCTTTCTAGCAACTCAACCTTTAAATCCTTTCAGTTTATATAAATAAATTAAATATATCACAATAACAATAAAAATATTAATAATATCAAATTTAACAATAACAATAACAATAAAAATACAAAACAATTATTTAAGCAAACCTATTTACAGCATACTTTATTGTATGACCTTTAATGCTATGACATCTCTGTCTGAAATGCCAGAAAAATCTTTGATATGATATATCTAATGTCATACAGTACTGTTGTTATGGTATTATTTATCATATGGTCATCATAAGATTTCTAAAACTGTGAAAATTTCTGAAATTCAGAATTGTAACTCTTAAACTAGTAGTTACTAGTTATCATTTAATAAAACTCTTAAAATTAATCTCTAGAATCTACATTTCCATTTCCTGTCATGTCATGTTTGCAGGATTTAGCTACAGATCAGCTAGCTAAAGTAATTATCTTTCAATTACCTAATCATAGTCCATACTCATATCGCCTTAAGTAGGTCTAGAAAACTCTATGCTGTATTATAACTTTATGCCATGAGTTAACTCAAATAATGTTCAAGGTCAATTTTTGATGTATTACATTATCACAGTAATCAATAATATTTTTTATTCTAAATTTCCACTAAATATCACATAATGATATTATAAATAATAATAATTATCAACAATAAATTCAAAATCAACAATCTATAAATTTTAAAAGTACCAACAAATCATCTTAATATAATTCTTCAAGCATCTACTTAATATCTCATCTATATGACAAATGAGGTATGAATTTATGCTGAAATGTTAAATATGAAAGAAGATAATAAAATATATAAAAAGTACAAAATTATTGTGAAAGAACTGTCATGACATCAACGTATTACGTAATTTCTTGCTCTCGCATTTTCTTACGCAATTTGTTCGATCGAAAGCAAGAAACACAGTTACTGAATGAAAAAGGAAAATCATTTTATTTCAGATAAATTAAGCTAGCTCTTTTTATGAATATTAATTGTGTTTTTATTTATTTATTTAATTTTTAAATTATTTTTTCTTTTTTAAGTCTTCATAGTATTAAAAAGATTTTCTTATAGTTTTAAACATTTGTTAAGTTTATAGACTAAGTTTAGATTCAACATTATTTCGAAACTCTTAACAAAAATAATTAATTTATCCCATATAAACGAATTAATCCATCAAGAATTTCTATCAAATAAATTATTTAGACGTCTCCCAAAAACTCATCCGTAATGCCGAAAATACATAATATCACTTTAAGCTTTAATTGAAGAATTAATTACAAAAATTTAAATTATAGGAAGTTAAGATTAAGTTAGTGTTTTAACTTGAGTCTGCTGATGTTGCTGTGATAATTGCTCGTGCGAAAATTTTTAATTATTAGGAGGTGATATAAGCGCAATTTTGACACATGAATAATTTCGGTGTCTTTAAATGGAGTTTTCTTATCAGTTTCAAAACTTACATCTGATATTTTTTTAAGGATTTCGTAAGGTCCTGAAAATACTTGAGAAAGCTTTCTAGTATTTGGATAATGAAACTCTTCATAAATAACAAGATCATCTACTTCAAATTTTGGCTCAACATAATTTTGATCATAGTATTTCTTATTTTTTAAATGGAATTCATCAGTTCGCGTTTTTTCAATTTTAAGGGCTTCCTTAACAGGGGGGTAATAAGCTTGTTGAAGGGGGGAATCATAGGGTAATTGGCCAAATAGTAAATAAGCAGGAGGAAATTTAGTTATTGAATGGGGGGGGGTATTATTGTATTCATTTACGACTTCCGCAAGAAGTTTAGTCCAAGGAATTTTAGAGGTAGAAGAGTTAACCTTACATTTTAGTCTAGTTACTATCGTTTGATTGGCTCGCTCGCATTTACCATTCGATTGTGGATGGTGATATGAGGTTAAACGCTGCTTAATATTATGGTTCCTCAAAAATGTTTTGAACCTGGAAGAAGTAAAGGTGGCATTCCTATCGCTTAAGATTTTTTGAGGGGTCCGAAGATTAGAAATTTGATTAAAACAGAATAATTGTTGTGGGGTTTGAATATTAAAAATTTGTTTTGAACAATTCGTATAGGTTTCAGTAGTGACACTCTTTGAGGGAAATGCCCATACATATCGGGTTGCATAATCGATGACTATATGAAGATATTTTTTAGTTGAATTAAAGTAGTTGAATCCTCCCACAGTATCAACAGAAAGACATTCAAAAGGTTGATCTGTGGTAGGCATAGCTTGTAATAAGCCAAATTTTTTCTGTCTAGGCTTTTTGTTTTCCTGACAAATATCGCAATGCTTTACAAAGTTAGTTATATCTTGGCTCATATCAGGCCAATAATAATTAGGGGAGATTAAATTTAACATTTTTTTGGATACCAGGGTGGCCAAATTTCTCATGAGTAATACCAAGCAACTTCCTTCTTAAGGACATGGGGACTACTATTTTCCTAAATCCTTTCTTTCTAACAATTATAATTCCATTTTCATTTAGATAGTTTTTATCACAGACATTATCTTTCTCCTGCATCTCTTTAATTTCCTGTACATCGAGATGAAAAGTTAACGGTTGGAAAAAGTGCGAAACATGGTTTCTTGACAACATGTCAGCTTCGACATTTGTGGATCCCTTTTCGTACACTATATTGTAATCAAACATGCTTAACTTCAACGACCACCTAAATAATCTACCTCTCAAATGCTTGACCTTTTTTAACCAAACAAGAGATGCATGATCACTGTGAATGGTGAATTTTACACCATGGAAGTAGTGATAAAATTTGTCTAATGTGTCAATGATGGCAAGACACTCTAGTTCAGTTATAAAATAATTCTGTTCATAATCGGGTTGCACACTCTGGTAGTTTTCATTGACATTAAAATGTAGTAACCTTAAATTATCATTGGATATGCTTTGAGATCGATTTAATACAAGGTTTCCTTACAATACTTCACATTTATTACAATCTATTATCAAGTTAAACTTAGAACAGTCTGGCGATCGTAGTATAGCATAATTTAAATCAATTTTACATAACAGAAATTTAATAAGTAATAGTTAATAAGTAATAAAGTTTTTGCACATTACCTATTTTAAACAACAAGTTATAAGATTGGTTTATTTGAACAGTTCCTTTGGCTTGGCCAATAATAATAGGTGGAATATCAATAACGTTAGAATTTAACAATTTAACAAACTTAAAAGGTAAAATTGATATTGTAGAACCAGATTCGATTACACAAGGTAAATCCTTGTTATTTGCATATCCATTAACGATTAAATGTCAAATATCATGACTAGGTTGTTGTTGTTGACTAGGAGGAGGAGCATAAGATTGCATATAGGTTCAACATTAAAAATAACATTAAACATAGTCCTCTCCCAGTGGAAAGCATCCTGCATACCCCTATTCATACACATTCGACATGGTCGACTGGGAGACTTATTTTGAAAATGAGTAGTAGGCAATCTAGGACTAACAAATCTAGAACTTTGAGCATTAAGAGGGTTTTGTGGCTGAAAGCTAGAATTTGTTCTTTGAAAATTCTGGTTTGGGCGAACCCTGAGTCTAGGATCCTGGTTATTATGATGGAAAGTTACATGATTTTGAGAATTATTTCTAACATTACGGTTGTTGACATGAGAGGTGGGGATGGCTACTAGTTGTTTAACCATTCTGTACCAATCTATGGTGCTCTCTGGAGCGTTAATAATCATATAATTCTGATACTCTGGCTTCAAACGATCCGTCAAACCTTGGACTATGATAGTTTCACACAAATGTAGTTGTCTACCAATCTCAATCTTTTTTCTGAAATAACTCTCTAATTCATTAAGATCATTTAGCTTCATAGAAGCAAAATCAGAAAATCGGGGAACATTTACTTTAATAATTTTTTCAGAAAGGATATCAACAATCTTACTAAACGTAGTACATTCTAGACATTCATTAATGAAAACTTTTAAAGCTTCTCCCTTCAAAAATTTAGAGATATTTTGCATTTTCCAATTTTCATCTTTTTTATCAGAAATGCATGCTTGATCAAAATGCTTCATCCAGGCTTGTATATGCATCCCCGACCCAGGGTCAAAGAAGATTATATTTACTTCGCTATCACTCATTTTTACACTAGGGCGTTTTACAGATCTATTTCTTAACACTATAAAAGAGGGATAACTCATTTACTTGCGAGTTCAAGAGAATAAACTTTAACATAATAAACACAGATAAAGTAACTCAAACAAATGTAAATATACTTTCTATGATATAAACAATATAAAATAAACTATAAAATAATTCATTGCTATCAATTAATACTAATAATAACATAATAAAATAATGAATTTAATCTTGCAATAATAATAAAACAGTATATAAATTTGATTCAGACATTGTAACAAAAATAATAGAACAAACTTGAACTTACCGATATGAAAATCCCATCAATGTTGACCTAAAACTTTATTAACAAAAAAAGAAAGATTTTTTTTTCTCGAGCACTCACATGCACATTCCTCACTGACAGTTGTCTCTATCAAGTTCTAATATGCCACCGGGAGGCGATGTTCGTTATTTGACTCGTTATAGAAGATTATAGTTATCGACCTTACGTATATGAGATTATAGAAGCACATTATAGTCGAAAAACACTGCGTAATTCCATTCACTCAGACACTGAGAACGCCACCGGCTCCAACGATTATTCGATTTCAACAAGAACATGAAATCCTGTACGGCTTATTGTTACGATTTTACTCGTATCATATAAACATGTCGATCGTAAGCAACAGCATATCCTCGTTATTTAACTCAATGAAGAAATTATAGCATTTTGCAGTCAAAAAGTCGTGATGGGAGAGTGAAATGTCAGGCTGTCATCCATTGAAATGTTTCCCAAATAAGAATAATCGAAGCCGTTAGAATCATCAAAACGTTTATTAGTCGACCAGATAATGTACCAAACTCCACTAGTTATATGTGATCCATGGGCGGGCATTTGCGTTGCTACGTCGAAAAAGATAAACCACTAGACCTTACGTATTTAGACATCTTGACGGAAACTCAGGAAAAAACTCTCCAGGTGGCAAGGTTTCACTAAGCAACTCAATAATCGTAAAATTCTGTCTCTCCTAGCCCATGCAACTGGTTATGTACTTGCGAAAACTTCACGCGTATGAATACTATACACGTTAACTGACAAATTCCGTATAAAGTAGCCGGAAGGACGCGATGAGAGAAGAATACGATATGACCTAGCTCCGGGGGGAGGGGGGAAACGCGCGTGACGACGATACGAACTATATAGTTTCGGCGTCAGAATTATTGCGCAAACAACGGCTGGCGGGATGCAAAGAACTGTGGGAAAAAAGAACATAATCGAACAATTCTATTAAAAAAATTAGAAAGAAAAATAATTTATTTTTAGAATAAAATGAAAAAGTAATTTAATGGGTTTTATAAGATGAGGCGAATGGATTAAAGTTTTTAGAATAATAAAATAATGCGCAGGTTTAAATGCATGAAATAAAAGACATAAAATATTAAGATATTATTAAAGATAGGTAAAAAAAATGAAAAATGTTAAGAATTTGGAATAGTTTTACTAAGATATAAGGGCGAAATTTTTTTTTATATTACATATATATTAAAATGCTTTCCCGTCTGTGTTTTTATTTTTAATTCAATGTTTATTGCAAAATGCCATTTTAAAAAAAACAGAACAGTACAGAAAAACACTGACCAGTATTTTTCCTGAATTTCTTTTTAAACTTTAATTGAAAGTGACCATAGATTTTTATTGAGCTTTTACAAAAAAAAACAATTTAGAAGAAACATCAAACTTAAGGGGGTCCGGGACACATTTTAAAATAATTTTTATTTATTGAGTTAAAATTTTGAATTTTTTTTGTGGTGGTCAACCATATCATTTATAAACAAAATCACATTATAAAATTTCTCATAAATAAAAAAAAATAAGTTTAAAATTTATTAAAAAAGCGGGGTAATTTAAAATTGTTATAGCTCGAAATATTATTTGTATAATTTCAATTTTTTTCATTTAAATAAACAGTAACAGTGTTAATTTTGATTCAGCAGTTTTAAAAATGGTAATTTAACAAAAAATGAAAAGTATTTAAATTAAAAATTAAGAAAAAAATGATGTAACTTTTTTAAAAAAAATCATATTTTCAAAAGTAAATTTTTTTTTCAAATTTCCTAAATCAAAATTAAAATAAAACAATTGAAAAAGGCATGTTTCAAGTTTGAATCTTTTATCGTTAACGGTTCTTGACTTATAATAATTTAAATACGAGAAATGAGGAGGGAAACCCATCATGAAGAAAAACGCATTTTCACAAAAAGTCGTTTCCATGACAACCATTGCTTGAAAGCTAGATTTTGAAAACGAACCAAAACTAAAAAATTAATATTTCCTGTTTTAATTAAGATAGAAACATGATTTAAACGTCATTCTACGCAGAAAAAGACAATGAAATTTTGAATGCAATACTTTTTGGGGGGAAATTAGAAGATTTTTGTGTCTCGGACCCCCTTAAATATGATATATCTTTCTGAACTTAAAAAGTGGAATATGATAAGGAAACATAAAATTAAACATAGAATTAGCAATTGCTTTAAAGTAAAATCATCTACTGTAAAATCTCGTCTAACGAATCTCTGGGGGTGCACTGCATAAATTCACTATAATGAAATATTCGCTAAAGGGAATATTTTTATAATGAAATAGGATAACATCAATTTTTTTTAACAATACAAATAATATTAATTAAAATTAAAAATTCGTTAAAATGGCATTCATTGTAACGAGATTATAATGTATTGAATTACTAGGGAGCTCTGCCCCCTTCGAGCTACGCTCGCCAACCCCCCGTTCAGACACCCCAGATTCTAAAAGCATGCTAATTTAATCGGCCTTAAAAAAGTTTGAATTATAATTTAAAAAAACAGTGACGGTCCCCTGTAAAAGGGTTTTCATTCATTTTCCTTTGAATGGAGATTTTTAAGACGAAATCAGCCGCTGATAAGCGATACAAGGGCTGTTTTCGTCTTTGATTAAAAACAAGAAAGAAAAATCATGCGTACGGCATAGATTATGAAACACTTTCCAACACTCCCTGAAAGCTTTAACAAAACTTCGTTATTTAGGGAAATAAGGTAAATAAGATAACTAACTAAACATTTAAAAAACTGATTTCAGCAGTTACCATCCGTAGCCAAATATTTGTTCCAATTCTTCCGAACAGCCGTGTATTTGATCTGTAGGCTGATATATATACTATATAATAGAAAATTTAGTTTATCAAGAAAACGCATAACAGGTTGACATTTTTCTTTCAGCAATTTAGATTAATAGATGGAAACATACTTCAATACTTTTGTACAGCCCTGTTGTTTACCTAGTACCTTTATTACACGCCACTATTTAGCTAAACTTTAATTCAAACTAAATCACTCTTAAAACTACTGAAATCGCATCTCCATTCGCATTTTGATTAATTTATCATCTATAGGCGGCCATGTATCCAATTCTTTGCGAGGCCCTGTATATCATTTTATCTATATTCTACAAACATTTCATAGAAAACTACATGCAGTTCCACATAACACATTTTAAATCCACCTTTGAGCAATTTACGGTCATACTCAGTAAACTTTACGAATTCTTCTGCGTAGTCCTGTATATCAACTATAACATTTACATACACCATATAGTATGCATAAATATAGTGAAACTTAAAAGCGCATATCATAATTAAAAATGCATTCCCTACCATCGCCGCTAATATACGGTATTTCGGATAGAAAATACTTGTCTGAAATGTTTTGTATGTTCCTATAAATGCTATGCATTTCGTATTATACATGAAATAACTTAAGTAAGCCTCACCGACGTATATCAATTTTATTATATACTAGCCGCCTTCGCCCGCTACGCTGGTCGGTTTTTCTAAAGAAATCTTGAATGAACAAAATATATCTGTGAATTTGATCATGCGTTTTAAAGCAATATGGACATTTACCTGGTGTATCCAACCGAATTGCTGAAAGCAATATGAATGTCATTTCGCTATTATATCTTATATTGAGTCATACAAAATTTAGACTGTTAAGGACCAATTTCTTTAGTTGATCTGATAGTGTAGGATTCGGTAAAGAACAATAAAACAATATGTAATATACTAAAAGCGTTCAATAAAAAATTATCAATGCAAGTCTCAATAGAATCTGTTAATTGGACTTATTGAAAAGGCTGATCATTCATAATAATTAGGTTCGCCTGATTCTAGAACTTTCATCTATAATTCTACAATCAAACAACCTAACAACCAAGCAACAGCAAATGATATGTGCTTTATACTAAAATATTCACTGAAAAATTAGCTAACCTATCAAGTTGCATCTAAATCCACTTAGCAGAATCTTTTAAACTGGAAAATATACCGAAAAACCTTCCCTAAAAATGATCTAATTAACAGTTTAAATCCTATAAAAATTCATTCAGTGGAACCTTTAAAGAAAGCAAATCTTTCAAAATTAGGTAACGTTATGTTTTATACTAACATCTTTTCTGAAATATTATCTAACTAACAATGTATGTCCCGTCAAAATCTATTCAGCAGAACTCAAGATATAAGCAGCCGGAATGAAATTTCTCTTCGCATTATACATATATTTTAAGATAGTTAAATATAACTTTCATAATCGCGTTCACCTGATTACAGAACTCTCTGGGAGGTAGGGGTAGGTATATACTGCATCACTTCTGAATTTTTTAAAGAACTCAGCTCAACTTCCATAACTATAGCATATATACTCTCAAGTATACCATATCTCTGTAGCGTATATCTTCCAATTTTCTTTACTGTACCACTGAGAATTTTTTCCGCATAGCTCCGTAACTAAACAACACAGAATGATATGATAAATATTGAAATAATCTCTGAAATATTATCTAACTTACTGTGCATTTAATTAGTTGACTTGAAATCTTTCATAATCGAGTTCACCTAATTTTAGAACTCCCGTAGTAACTTAGAATGATGGTTTTTACATTAAACCATTTATAAACCAAATTTACTATTTAACAGTGTAAGTTCTACAAAATTCTGTTCAGTAGAATCTGAGTTATAGTCATATTTAAAATATTTATTGGTCATTAGACCTTTTTTCTTTACATTTGAAATAAAATCAGTAACTGTTTTGGTATTTCCCTGTTATGCCAACACCATTGTCACCAAGCGTAATAGTTGGCACAAAAATGAAATGATACGTTTGAAAAAAAAAATTGTTGATAAAAAAATGAGCATTTAAAAAATATAACTTTTGAAAATTACAGAATTTTACCTACCATTTTTTTTAAATCAATAAAAATAATGGTACTAATTGGTTATCCCGTCGACCAAAAATATATTGCCAAACTATAAGATTAAATGCCAATAATGGTTGATCGTAAATGTCACATTCACTTGACTTTAAGCAAGTTACACGTATTTACGTCATCAGGTGATTTTTATTTCGACGTTTTAAATGTATTTTTATTAATGTTATACTAATTTATTTGTTCTTTCGTTATTCAAAATAAAAATTATGTCAATTTGTATAATTTGGCGAAATTGGTTGACGGGTACCAAAATAAATACTTAAAGTATAAGAATAAATAAATATTTTGCAAGTAATAAAATATAGTCAATTTAAACTGCAGTTTTGAAATTGTAAATGTCTTTTATTACTGAAGCATGGCGTACGTACTACGTAAAATATGTCTCACATTGCAGTAAACATTTCATTCTTTCAATGAAGACATTCATTGAAAAATACTAACATTGAAAATTGGTAAAAATACTTCTTATGACAAAGAGTGCCGCTAAGAAAGGATTTTCTAAAATTCCACCCCTAAGGGGGGTAAAAAAGAGAACGAACTTTAAAAAAATTCCTTAAAAATGTGATTTTATAGTTATTTTTCAACTGATAACATATTTTGGTGTATTTTTGTATGCTGAATCGAATGGTACTAACTAAATTCTTTTAAGCCCAATAGTTCGAGAGATATTTCATATTTTTCTAATTTGGCACTATCTTTGGCGCCAAAACCTGAATTTTTCAAGTGATAATTTCTAAAAACTCATTCTTTCCATTCTGTTAAAAGAAGCAAGTGAAAAAATTCAAATTGAATAATTTTTTAACCATTCCTTTTGGTTAAATAAAAACAACTTCGTCAATTAGAAAAAAAATTCAAACGCCTCAAAAACTAAAACAAAATTAAAAAAAAAAAAAATCTGTGGTACTCTTTCGTTCTAATTTTCGTCGCGATACCATGCCAAAATGTAGGGTATCGCACCATTTATTTCAACCCTAATCGTGCAAACGATTTTTACTGCAAACCGGGCCACATATTAACATTTGCTAATTATTGAACGTGAATATTATTAATGATGGAATTTATTTTATTCCATCATGATCTCGCAAAACTTTTTTATTTGTTATTTTCAGAATAGAAAATATTTATTACTGATACTGATATAGATTTTACCATTTCGCAGTTATCTGATGATGAGGAACCTACAATAAAATTATTTCAGAAATTAGGAATTATACATATAAAAATGTTTTGTTCAAAAACCATGAATGTCTTCATTGAAAGAATGAAATGTTTACTGCAATGTGAGACATATTTTACGTAGTACGTACGCCATGCTTCAGTAATAAAAGACATTTACAATTTCAAAACTGCAGTTTAAATTGACTATATTTTATTACTTGCAAAATATTTATTTATTCTTATACTTTAAGTATTTATTTTGGTACCCGTCGACCAATTTCGCCAAATTATACAAATTGGCGTAATTTTTATTTTGAATAACGAAAGAACAAATAAATTAGTATAACATTAATAAAAATACATTTAAAACGTCGAAATAAAAATCACCTGATGACGTAAATACGTGTAACTTGCTTAAAGTCAAGTGAATGTGACATTTACGATCAACCATTATTGGCATTTAATCTTATAGTTTGGCAATATATTTTTGGTCGACGGGATAACCAATTAGTACCATTATTTTTATTGATTTGAAAAAAATGGTAGGTAAAATTCTGTAATTTTCAAAAGTTATATTTTTTAAATGCTCATTTTTTTATCAACAATTTTTTTTTTTTCAAATGTATCATTTCATTTTTGTGCCAACTATTACGCTTGGTGACAATGGTGTTGGCATAACAGGGAAATACCAAAACAGTTACTGATTTTATTTCAAATGTAAAGAAAAAAGGTTTAATGACCAATAAATATTTTAAATATGACTATAACTCAGATTCTACTGAACAGAATTTTGTAGAACTTACACTGTTAAATAGTAAATTTGGTTTATAAATGGTTTAATGTAAAAACCATCATTCTAAGTTACTACGGGAGTTCTAAAATTAGGTGAACTCGATTATGAAAGATTTCAAGTCAACTAATTAAATGCACAGTTAGTTAGATAATATTTCAGAGATTTTTTCAATATTTATCATATCATTCTGTGTTGTTTAGTTACGGAGCTATGCGGAAAAAATTCTCAGTGGTACAGTAAAGAAAATTGGAAGATATACGCTACAGAGATGTGGTATACTAGAGAGTATATATGCTATAGTTATGGAAGTTGAGCTGAGTTCTTTAAAAAATTCAGAAGTGATGCAGTATATACCTACCCCTACCTCCCAGAGAGTTCTGTAATCAGGTGAACGCGATTATGAAAGTTATATTTAACTATCTTAAAATATATGTATAATGCGAAGAGAAATTTCATTCCGGCTGCTTATATCTTGAGTTCTGCTGAATAGATTTTGACGGGACATACATTGTTAGTTAGATAATATTTCAGAAAAGATGTTAGTATAAAACATAACGTTACCTAATTTTGAAAGATTTGCTTTCTTTAAAGGTTCCACTGAATGAATTTTTATAGGATTTAAACTGTTAATTAGATCATTTTTAGGGAAGGTTTTTCGGTATATTTTCCAGTTTAAAAGATTCTGCTAAGTGGATTTAGATGCAACTTGATAGGTTAGTTAATTTTTCAGTGAATATTTTAGTATAAAGCACATATCATTTGATGTTGCTTGGTTGTTAGGTTGTTTGATTGTAGAATTATAGATGAAAGTTCTAGAATCAGGCGAACCTAATTATTATGAATGATCAGCCTTTTCAATAAGTCCAATTAACAGATTCTATTGAGACTTGCATTGATAATTTTTTATTGAACGCTTTTAGTATATTACATATTGTTTTATTGTTCTTTACCGAATCCTACACTATCAGATCAACTAAAGAAATTGGTCCTTAACAGTCTAAATTTTGTATGACTCAATATAAGATATAATAGCGAAATGACATTCATATTGCTTTCAGCAATTCGGTTGGATACACCAGGTAAATGTCCATATTGCTTTAAAACGCATGATCAAATTCACAGATATATTTTGTTCATTCAAGATTTCTTTAGAAAAACCGACCAGCGTAGCGGGCGAAGGCGGCTAGTTTTTAATATTTTCCAGATTTTTAACACGTAATAACTTAATTCTAATTTGAAAGTTTTTTTCTGTTTATAATAGCCACGTGTAAATAATTTTTTTTATTTGAAGGAAATATTATTCTTTACGCTGTTTTTAAAATTGGCAACAGTTTAAAATAATTGCCCTTTTCGAAAATGTGTAAAAAATATCTCTCGAAATGCTGAAAATTTGAATTTAAAATGGTACTAAATCCTCAAAAAATGAGTCAAATTAAAAAGGTAATTACCGTCTGCACATCTGGAACTTCCAATGTATAAAATGATCTAAAAATGTTTAAGTTCCTATGTATAGTTTTTCTCCTATAAAACTTTTTTGATGGAACGATTTTGACCATTTTTAACATTAAATATCTCTTAAAATAATTATTCGATTTAAAAACTGTCTGCATCAGCGTGTTTACCAAACATGTCTCTATAATACCACCGATTTTCATATTTTTGTATGAAACAGTTTTCTTAATATTAACAAAGAAAGACCACCGGTCATAAAAAATATGGATGCCGATCTAGTAGGAGTATACCCGGATACGTCTACGCAGATTTTCATTGGTCCATTTCCAAATCAAAACTTTTTTTTAATATATAGAAGGATTTATATCAATGATATGTCAACTATATTATGTAATATTTGAACTTTTAAAAGAGAGTAAAATTCTTTTTCTAAATACAATTTTGCTAATAAAACTTTACCTTAAAGTAAATAGACTTAAACTGAAAACAATACATGCAATTTTTACAGAGCTGTAAATTTTCGAAACTTAAACGGCCACTTATAAAACCACTTTTTTTTTTTATCAGAGAAGCACGTTTCTCTGAATTAAAAAAAAACGGTGTGTCGCCTATGATCACAAATAGTTCGACGATCATAAATCCATAGATGCCAACATTACTTAATTATTGCGGAGTCTGAACCAAAACGAACATATCTTCAACCGGAAATTTTATTTTAACAATAATTTCGAAATGAAATCTAAAATGTACCTTATTGAAAGTGGACAGACACATTTCCTTATATATACCTTATATATACCTGGTGTCCCAAAAATGATTGATGGATTTTAAAATTCAATAACTTGCAAACGGTGATAGATATTTAAAAAATTCTTGCAGGTGTGTTATGTAAGATGTTAGAAGTTTTTATGTTGCGATTCTTAGTTTTAGTTACAAATAGCATCGATAGATGGCGCTACAAGCAATAACCGCTAAATCCAGACTCGATTTTTCAGTCTTTCTCTTCATCCATGCGAAAAAGGAGATTAAAATGCATTGAATGGATCCCGAAGTACCAAATATTGAGTCTGGACTGAGCGCCTATTTCTCTCAGCGCCATCTATTGTTTGAAATTCGAACTAAAATCAATAATCACAGTACAAAAACTCCTGATATCATACATAACCCTCCTGCAAGAATTTTTTTAATATCTGTCACCGTTTGGAAGTTATTGAATTTTAAAATCCATCAGTCATTTTGGGACATACGATATTTTCCGGTTAAAAACATGTTTGTCTTGGATCAGACTCCGGAATAATTAACAGATGTTGGCATCTATGTAAATCGCTTATCGTCACTTGAACAATCATAAATTGTTAAAGTGACATTCATTATAACGAGATTATACCGTATTTTATTATTTATATCAATGTTATGTCGGCTATATTATGTAATATTTGAACTTTTAAAGGAGGGAAAACTTCTTTTTTTAAATACAGTTTTGCTAATAAAACTTTACCTTAAAGTAAACAAATTAAACTGAAAACAATGTGTGAAATTTTTACAGAGCTGGTAATTTTCGAAACTTAAATTGAACACGTTTCTCTGAATCAAAAGAATAATGTGTCGCATATGATCTTAAATTTAAATATATTCAGCAATTTAACCCCTTAATTCTCGCTCCCGTCATATTCTCGGGCTGTGTCTTTTACTCAAATTGTTCGATTCCCACCAGTTTTATAAAATAGTGAAATTGGCTATATTTTAACATAGTTTTTCCCTGTCATTAAATAGGGTGAATATTTCTTTTTCATAAAAGTGGTGCAAATTTGAATTTTTCAATGGTAATTTGAATTTTTCAACCGTAATTTAATTCGAGCGTTAAGGCGTTAAAGGAAAATGTCAGCTGGTTTTCAAACCATATAATGCTTCTGCATTACGTTATATACCATTAGAGTTTTTAAATGAAAAAAAAAATTATAATGAAAGCTTATTTTAAAACTTAATCTTCAGTTTTGTTTGCATAATTTTCCTTAAAAATCAGTATAGTTAAAGTAATTAGAATTATGAAATTTTCGCTGAGCTTTATTCTTACTTAAATGATCCAACAAACCGCAACGCTAAATGCGGCATTTTTTCAATTACTACAAAAATGAAGAAACAATAGTCGAAATATTCCAAGATGTTGGCTAATATTTTCTTACGAATAAAAGAATGGCATTTGAATAATTCTTTTTCCGTTTAGTTTCGTTTCGTTTTGCTTTGTTTTGTTTTATGTATCATTAACGTTTTCAATAAAGCATTTAAAAATTTTAAACCTTTTGTTGAATTATACTCGTATTTAGCTAAAATGAAAATAATAGAATTTATTTTGAATATTTAACATATGATGTTAAATATGCAAATGATGCTGTGAAATGCTTTTTTTTATGAGTGTGTGTGGAAACTTAACACTTTTTACTGATTTTTACTGATCTGAAATATAAGTTACTGATTCCTTTTTGCAGTGTAACGGTTGGAGCCTGGGTGATTAGTGAATTATTTGTGTCCGCATTCTGAGTTTACCTAACTTAGTTTTAACATTTTAACGATCAGTCAGCTATACATGTTGAAAAATATCATCGAATTTGTTTAGATCGATAAATCTTGTCTTTTGTATTTATTTTTACGCTCTACCGACCGAAAATAAAGTTTTTTTCATTAGGAATTAATTATTAATATTACTTTTTATTTATTGATTGAATACCTTACTGCAAAAATAGCTAGAGCCTTTGGTTATTCTAATGTAATTAACTAAGAATCTTTCATCTTTGGACAAACTAGATACACATTAGTTTTTGAACACATAAATTAAATTAGTCATGCATTACACTGCATTATATTCTTTTCCTTTCCATGAAAACAAAAAGAGTTTTTTACTTCACCTAGAAACAAATTTTCCAAAGCATTATGTATTTTTATTTTTCTTACTTAAGAGTATAGTTTTAGAACTAAGACATTTAGTATTGACTAAATGTACAGAGAATAGCGTAATAAGGTGATGTTATAGATTTTGAAAATGAGAAATGAAAGTCTCTCTGGCCAGTGCAGGGAGGATGAGGTAGCTTTCATATTCCTTATTTTTAAAAAGCCAGCTTATATTATTAATATTCAAACACGCGACGCTCAAATTAGTGGAACCCGATTATAGAAGATTCAATAGAATTTTTTGTCAATACCGAAATTAGTCGGCTCTATCCAAGCTGGTTTTATTTAAAGTGATTTATATTTGGTCGCCAAATTCGGCGATATCTGGAAGTGCCCGCCATTTTAAAACAACATGATGGCTGAAGCTAACCAATGAACTTATTCGATACCTTAGTAATTCCTGTGCATATGCTCCCTCACATCGAAATCTGTTGAAATATACAAGTGCTCTCGCAGGAAAAAAATCAGATTTTTCAAAATGTGACTCACATTAGAAATTCAAACTGCTTTATCTCAGTTATTTTTTAAGATAAAGGCCAAACAATAAATGCTCCGTAATCCTTGTATCAAGGTCAAACACTTGTGAAAGAAATCTTTTCAATTTCTAACTTTTTTTTTTTTTTTTTTTTTTTTTTTTTTTGTACATCATTTTAAATTTAAATTTAAAAAAACATTTATATGGCCCCCATTTTGAAACAAAATGGCAGATGAAGCTAGGCAACGAACTTGGTCGAGGCATCGCTATATAATATGCACATGCCTTGTCACATCCAAATCGCTTAATAAATACGCGTGTTATCGCGTGACAAAAATCAGATCGTTTCAAAATGTCAGCCACACTAGAAACTCAAAGTGCTATAACTCAGCCATTTTCTCAGATAAGACGCTAGCAAACCCGCGGGTTTTCCTAGCGTAATAGTTGAAGTATACCAAGTGGTATATGTGTGTCTTTTTGTATTTGGAGAACTATATTGCTACGGATAATTCAAAAATTACTAACTAAGCCGCATTTTAACTGAACTTCATTATTACACTGCATTAGGTGATAATGAAATTTAAATTAATGAGGAGAACTAAAACTAATACTAAAAAAAATTATAATATAGAATATGTTTTGAAGCTTTTACGCTCATTTCAGTTTACATTTGGAGTTTTAAATGTTTTGGAAACCATTCTTAGCAGATAGCATCTTAAACGTAACCATCATGCGATATTAAGTTAAATAATGCTATAAAAAGTGATAAAATATCTTTATTAAGATTGGGGATCGTTTCATCGCACAAACGGCGACATTTTCAAAATCATTCAGGATAGAAAATATTTTCACATAATTTAAAAACAATAAACATAGTAAACAATGTCACGAGACATGATGCATAAATGTCTCCGTTTGTGCGACGAAACGATCGTCAATCTTAATAAAGATATTTTATCTTTATAATATCTTAATGAAGATATTTTATCACTTTTTATAGCATTATTTAACTTAATCTGTTTATAAGTGATTATTATACATGTTTTTAGATCATGGCATATTCAAAACTTTTTCTCTAACGGTCTATCACTCTCCTGATGGTAGTGTCACCAACATAAAATATAGCCTATGTTGGAGTACACTGTAAAAAAAAAACGACATTTTTACAGTACAAAGCACTGTTCATCTCGCGCACACTCTGCAACTTTCTTTATATTAATATTTTTAAGTATTCAGTAAAAATAAAGAAAGTAAATTTTACCTTAATGGCTTGATCGAACTTTTTTTCCGAAGAGCAAATTTTTATTTTTTTGTCAAATACAGCCGTCTGACATGGACAAAATAAGTGTTATTCCTTTCTTTGGACTGTTCTTGATCAGGGATAGAGATCCTATTAGCCAAATTCATGGCACATAATAAGAATTACAGTGTTTTTAGGTATATGCAAGATGTGGCACGTGGTGCAGTGAAGGGTTAATGAAAGATCATATAAAAATAAGATGAAGTCATTAGTTCAAAGAATAAAAATTTTAGCGAAAATATACCTCATATGACATTTTCTAATACTGGCCCAAATTTACTTCTTTTCTTGACAAGTTTCTTAAAGAATATTATTTTCACGGTTATTTATTGCCAATGTATAACAAAGTAACAGTATATTTTGGAGCAGCAAAAGATACATTTCAATAAAAGTTCAAAATCATATTTCTCTTTTTTAAATGCAATTTATTAATTCACAATGTTTTCGAAATTTTTGCAAGGAAACAACCACAGCAATTTAATAATCAGAAATCTTTAAACAATGGAATATTCAATATATTTTAAAGCGGTTTTTTAATTATTATTATTATTTTAAGGAAGACATTTAATATATTCATAAAGTGCTTTTGTCCGCGATTTATTCTTTTAATTAAATCTGGGTTATTCTATTAAGCCATTTATGCCTGAATTTTTGTTTTCTCAAATTTTTTGGTAATATCACTTTAAAATGTTGTGAAATGAACTGGAAAAATACTAAAACAAATTACGCTAAAATAATTTTGCATTTATTTGATAAAATGTAAACGCACTAAATATGGGAATATCCATATGTGGAAAAATGCATAATTATATGTTTTGTCTAAATTTATATAAATCAAGCTTTTAAATTGCGTATTATGTACTATAATTAGTATTTTTATGAACTGTTAAAAAAATATATTTTATTACAGAGACTAATAACATTATAAGTATTATCATATATATTATAAAGCAGTAAGATCAAAAAGTTCCGCTCGAGTGTTTTCAAAAACTACCCGGTGGACTTTTTTGCAAATACTGTCATTCGATGGAGAATATTCACGTGGTGGTTTATGAGTAAAATATACAGGGATAACTATGATTTTTGGTAATAAATTTCGTATTTTAATGTTATTTTGAATGAAAGGGTTTCCAGTGATTATATTTTGGCGAAAAGTTTGTTGATTACAGAATTGAAATGACTATATCCGTTAGACAAACATTTCGCAAATAAATGAAAAAACAAATACTGATATTTAATTTAAAAAGACAGCAAAAAAATGTTCTAATAAGACATAATATTGAAAAACGAAAATATTTAATTTAAACATGAAATAAATATTTGTAATACTTAAAATGTAATTTATTGTGAAATTTTACAGTTGATACAATATTTGGCGAATTATCGCCTGCCTTACGTTAAAAAAAGAAATCTGAAAATTTGATTAGACTAATTTTGAATTATAAAAGCGTAAAACTGCTTGACCTACTTGATAATTTTGAATTACTACTTTTTTTTTCTTTTTAGTTCTTTTCTTTCCATTTTTATCTAACTATTTAATTCACATAATGTGATTTATAGGAGAAATAAACAGATGCAACTGTAAATAATATTGTAATTATTGTGAGTTACATATTATGTGTTTCTTTACGATTTCTATTTTTCGTTTGTCGCCAAACAATGTGATTTTAAGCCAAAAATGCATAAGCGTGACATTAGCTTGAGGATTTGTGGTTGTTCAAGTGGACGAGATCAACATTTTTATATTCGATTATAAATGATATAGATATCAATTAATATTTTAAAAATGGAATCAAATATTTAAAATTTTGTTTGAATTTCTGCCACACATGCATATTGTAAAATCCTTTCAGGCTTAGTTGCTGTATATTCAAGCGGACGCCATCTTGGATGTTTTGAGATTTCTTGGCGATTTTTTGTTGACGATGTTTTACATTTTATTTTCCTTAAGCCTTTCATGCGCATAAATTGTTGCTGGGTGACATTTACTACTTGGCTGAAAAGGGGTTTTCACGCCAAGAAAAAATCCCAGATGGCTGCCGAGGGAATATATGACATCTGTTCGTAATTTCATACTTTTAAAAAAAAAAAATTCGTCGTAATTACGGAAGCAAGTGATTTTTATAGACTCTAATTCAGATCAATGAATATTATCGCTTTTTTTCTTTTTTGAAAATGTTATTGTTTATTTAATATTTCTTTGGCCATAACGCTAATTTCACGTACAGGGAAATTCACAGTTTCAAAATTTAGGAACTGAAAACTATTCTTAAGGAAATTTATGCAATCATGTGTTATTACTATAAAAAAATTCAACATTTTGAAATAAAAATTGGGTACTTTTCGGTTAGCCGGGCGCCACTGTTATATATACATGTATATGTATACACAAATGTATGTATATACATCTATATACATATACAAATATGTCGATACACATGTATATATGTGTATATATACAATATATGTATATATACGCATCTATGTATGTATATATAACACTGGCGCCCGGTTAACTGGAAAGTACCAAAAATTGCTTGCTGAAAAAAAATTGCAAATCTTTTTTAATTCGTTATTTCTTCTTTGTTTTTCTTCATATTCCCCCCTCTGTTAAGTAATATTTTAAAAGATATTAGACTAATCTTCGATATTTAAAAGTACATAAAGTAACGTCTGAATTCCATATTATTATTACTATTATTATTATTATTGTTATTGGAACGGAATTCATATACGCTCCAGGGTACGTAATGGACTCCAAAATGGCGTTATTTTGCCTGACATGGTAACTAACATGGCTAGTGTTGTTTATTTAATAAATCGTTTATTTACTCTTATTTCCTTTTTTTACAATTAAATAAATTATTTTCTGTCTATAGTTATTAATTAATTTTTTTATTTATTGTTATTTCTTTTTAAGATAATAGAATTTTTTAAAAATAAGTATACATATATGTAACTGGTATTTGAAAACTATGTTTTCACCAAACTGTTGTGAAAAAAAAAAACGCGCCAAACCCGGTACGTATATGACATCTGTGTCTAATAGTTAGGCAAAAGTTCCATTTCCTGTTCTGGTTTTTTGGCGAGCTTTTTTTTTTTTTTTTTTTCGTGATAAATGTTTCAATGTGATTGTTGCGATCTTCAGCATTTTGGGTTGCGTTTTTCTTTGAATACTACTGGTGGATAAGTAATAATTTTGCATGCATATTTTTTATAATTATTTTTTGAAATTTATAATTTTCTGGATTTTTTTTTTTTGTTTAAGCAATATTTTTCTGTGAATGTAAATGTTCTTTAACGTAAAATATTCTTTATGCAAATATATTTTTCGTGGTGTACTACCTGATTGTCGCGTCGGCCAATTTCGCCAAACTATTCACCAACACCAAATTATACAAATTAACATAAATTTTTATTTCAAATAAGGAAAGAACAAATAAATTAGTAAAACCTTAATAAAAATGCAAGTAAAAAGTCGAATTAAAATTAATTTGATGACGTAACAAATACGTGTAAAGTGTTTAATGTCAAGTGAATATGACATTTACGATCATCCATTATTGGCATTTAATCTTATATTTTGGCGATAGTATTTTGGTCGATGGGATAATCAAGTAGTACCTTTTAATTTTATTCAAAAAATTTAGCTTTAAAAATCCACTCTTTTCTTACTTCACTGTTCGAATAAATATATAAGTTAAATGCTCATCATTGTCTGCAAATAATTCTTTAAATTTTTTATTCTATTTATTCTGCTGGAATAGACAGATGGAAAACAGTAGTAGACCTGCCAGAAGAGGACGTTTATTAAAAAATGTAATGTAACATGTAATGAGATTGAATTTAAGCTACCAGAACTACATATAGCGCAAGTTGAGATGCTGGGAGTTCAACAACAAACAAATGAAAATGAACAATCGGAATGTTCTTAAAGTTCAAAAATCAATCTCTTCAATCTCTCTAATTTAACAGTGTGATGACTAGAGAATACTTTAATTCCTGTTGTCATAACTGTCTCAATTCCGTACCAAACTCTAATTTAAATGGTCAACTAAAAGAGTTGTTCCTTAATTGCCCAAATTTTGTCTAAGGCATAAGATAGTATAATATCCCAATGATGTTAGCATCGTTTTCAGCAATGCAGAAGGACATTCCAGGCGATGGTCTTTACTGCTTTAAAATAGAAGGTTAAAAATCACAATTTCGTTTGATTCAAGATTCGTTTGGAAAATGGACCAGCGCAGCGGGCATAGCCTGCTAGTTAATAATAAATTAAGAATAATCGTATTTGAGGCTAAAAAACAATTTATTTCAAAAATCATCTTGAAAAGGATTTTACATAAATAACTGTCCCCTAAATGGCTAATAGAAAAATGTATCCATTTGCGCCTAACACCCAATATTTTGTACGTTACAAACATGAATTAAAAATAGGCTTGAACATATAATTTGACAATTTAAAAATATACGTATTTCAAAGAAGTCTACAAGCTAAGATTATGACTTATTTATTTGGATCCTTGATACAAAAAAATACAAATAAACTTACTTTTTACATTTCGCTATCTTGAAAATTGAAAATTTATAAACATCGAAAAAAAGCCTTCATTTAAGCAAATAAATATCAGTTTTATGCTGTCATCTCTCGGTAATAGATAAAGACATTTATAGACAATTACTTCATACAATTTTCATGTTGTAAAGAAGAAGAAAATTATAAAAATTTATAAAAATTCGAAACGTCCTAAAAATGGGACGCTAGGCACAAATGGGTTAATGAATATTTCTCTTTATCGCTTAGTGTTTCATCTTTCTGGTACAGATTTAAATTACTTTGTATTAAATACAGAATATTTAAAAATAGAATGATAGTTCTCAAAATTTAATAATAAGTAAAAGGTGACAGTTCTTTAAGTTTTTCTTACAGGAGATTAAGGTATAAAATCAAGAATGTCTTTACTCTGCTTCTTCGTTTCAGTACAAATTATCAATGACAGTTAGAGATGCGTTGTCTCAAACTGGTAGATCACTCAAACTAACGCGTATAAACGGATAAAAGTTTACTCATTTTTAACACTTTCTAACAAATTTGAAAAGTGTTTATGAATTCGGTTTGTCCGTCTGTCCACGCTCTAACTCACGTAAATACACTCGGATTTCCATGCAGATGATATATGTTAATGATGTTTACCATGGCATTTTCGGTATTGAATATGAAGTGTGTAGCATTAATAGTTCATTTACAGGGGCATTCAAAATAATCCTGTTACATTATGGTCAATGGGGGAAAATCGTTTTCAGAGTACTTTAATGACATTATGCTATTTCAAATTTATTTAAACTGATATAAATCACTGAATTTCTCTACATGTTGATTACTATGGAATAGGGCATTCATAGCATTTCTCGTTCATTTACAGGGGCACGCAAAAGAAACCGGTTGCATTACTGTCTTTGATCAAGAACTGCTGGAAATGCGTTTTCAATTTCTGTATTTGCTTTTAAATTTAACAAATTTTTTGCATGTAAATCGTTGTGCATAAATTATGTACCTGGTATACAGTGCTGCACAAAAGAATTCACATACCATTCTCCTTATTAGAGGAAATTCAGGAAGAGGAATTTTCAACTGAGGTATGTATTTTCTAACTGAACTAAATTTTTGCATACATGTAATTAATAGATACAAAGACAGTGAAACCTCCCTGAGCAACCACCTCCACTAAGCGACCACCTCCCTGAACGACCATTTTTTCATGGAACGAAATTTATCCCCATAGACTCAATACTAAGTTTACCTCTATTCAGAGACCACCCCAGTTTAACTCCCTCCATGAGCGACCAATTTCTTTGAAGAAAATTAAACAAATTCCGTTTTTCCTGGTTGCTTGAAGAAGGTTTTATAAGAAAATAATTCCGGAGAACGCATTATTCATCAAACTTTTAAACTAAATTTAGATTTTTTTTTCCCGGTAACTTTTAAGTGTTTAAACCTCTTTGTGCCTTTTTAGGCAATGAATTTAACTCTGATAACAAATTAAGAATGACGGTCAATAACAAAACCTCTGCCCTATTCTGTCAGGAAACTCTCAAAGAAATAGATAAATTAATGAAATAGTCATTATTTGTTCCCGCCCAAAAAAAATTGCATTTTTTACTGAACTTCGAAAGGACTTGGAAATAAAAGTTATAAAAGATAAAACAGTAAAATCAAAGCAAACATCACTGTATTCATTTTTTTAATTTCTGCAGTAATTAACTTATGTAATTAACTTTTGTTTTGATACTTAAATTTTCATATTTTTTCCTAATGTCAAAAATACATTTTAGTAACTTTAATTGTTACCTTTTTTCAACAACTAAAATCTAGATTTAAACATGACCTCCATTAAGAGACCGCCTTTCGGAGCGAACAATTTTTATTCGAACGGAACGTGGTCGCTTTAGGGAGGTTTTACTGTATATATATATATATATATATATATGTGTATCAGATATAGGGCTGTTCAAAGTATTTGGATAATTTCCCGGCTGTAGATGACAGTTGTAGAAATCGGGATTTCAACTGTGTTATGCTTTTCCTAATGTGGTTCAATCAGACATCCTATTTCAACTTATTATACGGTGAGGTTTTGTTGCATTATTCTGAATGTGTTGGAAAGTTTTTCATAATCTATGCTTGACGCATGATTTTTCATTCTTGTTTATGTTAATTCTATTTATCTGTTGAAACGCCAAAAACAGGGTTTGCCTTTTTTAAATTGCAAACTAATTTTGATATTTATTACAGTTGGAGACAGGGAAGTGCAATCTATTGAAAATGTTTTAATCCTTTCGCGGGCGGTGTCTTTAAAAAAAGGACACCTAATTTTTATTTTACCGGCAACCAGAATATTTACTGTAATTTCGCGCGTATCCGCGGCACCTCAGATAACTCGACTTCCTACCAGAATTAAATTTAAATAAAATGTGACTTGCTTCTGCTTAACACTTATTTGACTTCTTTTTTTCAAAATTCCGGTTTGAAAAAGGCTTAACTAAGCCGCGGCGGATACGCGGAAAATTACGGTAATTAAAGCTTTCCTCAACGCACGTGAGAATAAGCAAGTTCGTATTTGCTAATAAATTCGTTTATAAATTCTGGTATCAGTCCATCAGATTATAAACAGAATTACTCCGCGTCGGAAAGGGTTAAACGAGAACAAAGAAGCATAGTAAAGACATTTCTGACTTCACACTTTACTTTCCTACAAATATAATCTCATTAACTGTCATCGTTTATTTGGAAATTCTGTTTTTCATGTAAAAAAAAAATGTTAGCAACGCAACCGTAATCTTGCATGTTGTAAAGTGATTTAATCACGTTTCATATGCACAATGTCGCATTAATAAGATAAAATAATATTTTTTTATCCGCTTATGTTTACATTAATTTTAATATGTGACAATAATAATAATAACTGGGTGTTTAAAAAAATGTATGCACAATTTATACGGTACTAACTGGTAAGTTCTTCTTTTACATTCAGTTAAAATAACTTTAAATAATAGCTGAAACAACACTTCGCTTTAAACAAAGAAAATTTATCCAAAAGAGTTACTGAAAGTTCGTAAGCTTAGCTGTAGGGCGGAGACTGTTTAGGATAGTGTTTCCACAGATCCTCCTAAGCGATTTCAGGTCAGCAACTGGCAACTATTTTTTCCCTATATTCCTTCTTCTTAAATGTAAAGCTTGTGGCACATTTATTTCACTTACACATGTTATCTATGAGTATGTCAAAGATTTGTGTATGGAAAAACTGGTACAAATCGAATAAAAAATAATTGCCGGTGGCAGCCCGGTAAATTCATGGAGCTACGAATAAAGAGGAATTGATATATCCTCAAAATGGTGAAGCTTCAACTGTAACAGGTTTCCCAGTAGCTCATTATAGATGAAGCAAACTTTAACCAGTAAATTTGATCAGAGATTTTCTCCTTATTTAAACGCATTTTTAATGCAGTATTTCAGTCATAATTATGGCCAAAAACAGACATTTATTTTTACTGGTGGAAGTTTACTTCGGCGGTGTTCAGGCTCTGCATTTCCGCCATATTGTGACAACCTAAACAACCTCCTATCAGTGTCAGTGAAAGAGATTATAATACTCGGGCCAACTTCAACCAGTACAAACGAATAGAAATTTTTACCATACTAGGGGGCTCGGCCCCCTACGAGCTACGCTCGCCAACCCCCGTCCAGACACCGCAGACTCTAAATGCACGCTAATTTGATCGGCTTTAAAAAGATTTCGAATGATTGAATTATAATTTAAAAAACAATGGCGATCTCCCTATAAACGAATTTCTATTCATTTCTCTTTGATTGGGGAATTTTAACGCCAAATCCGCTGCGGTACTACTTTATTATCCTGTCGACCAATTTCGCCAAATTATATAAATCGCCAAACCACTCGCCAAATTATATAAATTGATGTAATTTTTATTTTAAATAACGAAAGAACAAATAAATTCGTACAACATTAATAAAAACACAAATAAAACGTCGAAATAAAAATAACTTGATGACGTATACACGTGTAACAACATTTCAAAATAAGCTAATATAAAAGGAATTAAGTAAAGATAGTCTTTGTCTCCTGGTATTTTTTAACAAAGCGAAAAGAAAGTTCTTTTAAGTGAGACATTTTAAATTAATTCTCAAAATATGAAATAAATGTCTAGCGCAATTTCTAAATTTAAACTTTTTTGTAATATTATTTTGTGTTCATTTTATGTAATAACTATAATGTGACGTAAATATGACTTAATTTCTCCTAAGACTTCTAACGCATGTTAATGAATTTATTATTTTACAATATCCTTTCTCTTTTAAAATTCACGTGTATACTTTTTATGACGTAATTTTTAATAAGTTCCTGCTTTTTATACGTAATTGCCGAAACGTCAGTGAAGGCTTACTGTGGAGACACGAAAAGTTTTGGTTTCCGTTAGTCTGTCTGTCTGTTAGTCTGTCTGTCTGTTCCGCGATAACTGCCGTAAAAAGCATACAATTATCTTAAAATTAAGGATGCATGTTGGTGAAATCCCCGGATTTAGCTGTATAGTTTTTGGTTAAATTTGGTTCATTCGTTCGGAATATATAGAACATTTTATTTTGCGACTTAATGCTTTCCTATAGCAATTCAGACGATTTTTCCATTTTTATTTCTTGAAAGGAAATGGCTCATATGATTGAAGGTTTTAAATGGTAAATTAAGGATGATGAAATTTCCTAATTAGAACCATACATTATTCATATTAGTTTGAAATTTTGTGTATACATTTGTCAAAGTTTTTAAATTCGGTGTATAACTTATGGAGGGATTTTATATATGTGTTCCAATAATATAAAATATTTTTTTAATACAAATTTACTTTTTAAGCACATATTTCATTGTTTCTATTTTCTTTTAACTGTTACCTAGCAACAAACTATACCTAAAAATATAGTAAATGTGAAAGAATGAGTAATTGTTTGAAGTCAAATCAAATTCAAAAGGGACGAATTAATGCCTTTGTGTCTTTACATATAGATGGAATTTACCCTAGAAATAAAGAAAGACTATGTTCTATTTATTTTGTTCAAATATTTTTCTTTTAAATTAAAAAGTACATTATTTTCATAAAGAATAAATCGACATTTTGTTATGAAATTTAACAATCATTTTTTTTTCCTGTTGCCAAGACAATTCGAACCCGGAATAAAAATTTATCCTAAACAGTTAATTTTGATTTGAAAGATTTTCATGTGCAAGAGGGAAATGAAATAAAAAATAGACATGAATACGCCTTCATATTAGAAATAAAGCGGAAATACGAAAAGAAGGTGAATTTGATCTCATATATCAAAAATAAAATGAATACGCTTTCAGGTTGAAATAAAAGGTGCTTGTGTTATGATATTAATTCTTATTATTAAAAAAAATGTTACTAATATCTCATGGTTTATCGTCTGCACACAGCTAACAGAAATGTTAATTTTAATCGAAAATTCCCATGAGAAAAAAAAAAAACTTTTGAAAAGCAAATATATAGTAAATATCAAAATTATACACCGCAAAATTATCGCTGTCGAAAATGACGTCATTGTATCGGGAAATAAATATTTCCATCCTTAAAAACCAAGCATTGACTAGATTGCCTGAAAAAATATTTTTTGACGAGTGTTACTTCTTAATGCCGCCTCATTTCAGAAAATATGAATGAAAATTATTTTATTTTTAAAGGAAATTACATTTTCATTCATAAAACCTAAACTTTTAGTATAATGGCGTCAATGTAAATCATTTTCTATCCATCAGTATTGAAAAATAAGGCTCGGAAGTGTAAAAAGAAATCTAAGATTTGCGATAACCATTAGCGCAATCAATAAAAGGTTACGTATGTAAATTAATAAGACCACGGGGGGTTCAGGGGGGCGGAGCCCCCCTGAAGAAATCTACTTTATTATTTAACCCCTTAATTCTCGCTCCCGTCATATTCTCGGGCTGTATCTTTTACTCAAATTGTTTGATTCCCACCAGTTTTATAAAATAGCGAAATTGGGTATATTTTGGTATCGTTTTTACTGTCATTCAATAAGGTGAATATTTCTTTTTCATAAAAATGGTGTCAATAAGCAATTTGAATTATTCAACCGTAATTTAATTCGAGCGTTAAGGGGTTAAAAAAAAATACCAGAATTAGCAGCTCATGCAAATTTCGAAATATCCTTCCATAACAATGTTCTTAATTTAATGCTTCTAATGTCTGAAAACTTCGTATTTTTTATTAATATAAATAATTACATAATTTGAAAACTTTAAATTGCGGAAATTGCAGGAAATTGAATATTACCAAAGTGGGTCTAAAAACAATGACTTGCAGAGCTGACGTTGAGGCTCCTGATCTGCAGATTTACTAGTTGCCGAAACGTCAGTGAAGGCTTACTGTGGAGACACGAAAAGTTTTGGTTTCCGTTAGTCTGTCTGTCTGTTCCGCGATAACTGCCGCAAAAAGCATCCGATCGGCTTGAAATTCCCTGGGCATGTTGATGAGCTCCCCGGATTTAGCTGTATAGTTTTGGGTTAAATTTGGTTCATTCGTTCGGAATATACAGAACATTTTATTTTGTGATATAATGCTTTTCTATGGGAAGTCAGACGATTTTCAAATTTTCATTTGTTGAAAGAAATCGCTCATATGAATAATAGATTTAAATGGTAAATTTTGGATGCTGAAATTTTTAAATAAGAGTATTAAATTATTCTTATTAGTTTGCAATTTTGTCAAAACATTTGTCATAGCTTTTAAATTAGGTGTATAACTTATGATAGAATTTTATACATGTGTTCGAATAATATAAAACATTTTATTTTATGAATTTACTTATATTTCATTTTTTCTTTTAACCGTTGCGTAGCAACAGTATCTCATCTAAAAATATCATAAATGTGAAAGTATGTATGGTTTTTCGAAGTCAAATCAAAGCAAAAGGAATGAATTAATGAATGCCTTTGTATAGATATTTGCATATAGATTTATTTAAACGCAGAAATGAAAATAATATTTATATACTATATAGAATAATATTTTCATTTATCTATTCAACTATTTGATTATAAATGAAAAAGTTCGTTATTTTCATACAGAATAAACTGACATTATTCTGTTAAATTTTATAAACTTTATTGTTGCCAAAAAAAAAAAAAATGAATAACAATTTCTCCCAAAGAGTTAATTTTAATTTGTAAGATTTTCACGTGCAAAAGAAAAATGGAATAAGCAAAAAAAAAAAAAAAAAAAAAAGGATATATAGGACAGGAATGAATACATATAAACATTTCACACCAAATACCACCTAAAATAGTTTTTGTAGCAGTATTTTCCCAGTACTACGAAGAAAGATTCCTCGATTTACACGATTTTACTTGGCCTTCCTTTTCTCATTCTTTGCGATTTCATTTTCGCAATTGCGTGCATTAATTGGCACAAAATTTTACATTTTTATGACTGAGATATATGTAAGGCCATACAAATAAGAAATTCCGTATTGTCTCCTATAAAATGTGATAAAGTGTTGGTTAATCATATATGTTTTTATTAAGAGGAGCAGAGCTGCCAAGCCTCCGGCGTTCTGGATACCAGTATTTTAATACAGAAAATGTTACTTTATTTAATTGAAACATTTGCGCGATTTAAAAGAACATTTTCTCTAAGATAATAGTGATGTGCAAAAAGCTTGAGACTTGGTATGCCTGGTGGGGAGTGAAATGTTTTACTTAATGCATTTATCTCTATTTTAATGCTACGTGAACAACGTCCGTGTAACAGCTTGTAGAGTGTAAAATAAATTAAATTATTAAAATAATCCTTAATCCGAAAAATGAAACAGAAAGTCCGGCTAAGGGAAATGAAATGTTAGTTAACCTTTCGTAATTTGACCTGAACATAGGTTTGCGTCAAATTTCAACGGTATTTGTAACATCACGATTTTAAATTAAATGTAGATACTATTAAAAGAAAATCACAAAAAATACTTAAAGGCGCCAAATCATGTTTATCTATTTAACGATGATGAATTATTAACTGTTAGGTTTAGAAGCTCCCCTACTTTAGGGTGATTTTAGTAAGTTAATGCTATCGAGTACATTTTTTGATATTTAGATTAGATCTTAGATATAAATATTGCAGAATGGTAATCAAAATTATTTTTTTATAAACAAAATTTATAAAGGTATTAGATTTCTAAATTAGATGTTTCAGTTTACATTTCCAAAAGTTCTTTATCCATTAGATACAGGTATTTGTGGTTAGCAGGCAAGTAAATACTGCTGTATGGATATTAGGATAACGTAAAATGCTTGACCGAATTATTGCTTATCCTTATAAATCGCAGTGTAAAAAGAAATCTAAGATATAGGGTAATCATTAACTCAATCAGTAGAAAATTACAAATGCAAAATAAATTACACAATGGGGGGTTCAGGGGGGCAGAGCCCCCCTGAAGAAATTTGCTTTATTATATAAAAATTACTAGAATAAGTAGCTCGTGAGAATTTCAGAATATCCTTACATAACAACGTGTTTAATTTAACGCTTTTAATGTCTGAAACCATCGAAATATTTTTTTCCTTTTATAAATGTTTGTGTAATTTAAATAGTTTAAATTTTGTTTTTGTAGAAAGATTAATATTACGCAAAGTTTGATAAAAACAATGAGTTGCAGAGATGACGTTGAGGCTCCTGATCAGCAGATTTACTAGTTATTGCCGAAACGTCAGTGAAGGCTTACTGTGGAGACACGAAAAGTTTTGGTTTCCGTTAGTCTGTCTGTCTGTTCCGCGATAACTGCCGCAAAAAGCATCCGATTAGCTTGAAATTAAGTGGGTATGTTAGTGAAGTACCCGGATTTAGCTGTATAGTTTTTTGTTATATTTGGTTCATTCGTTCGGAAAATATAGAATATTTTATTTTGCGCAATAATGCTTTTCTATAGCAATTCAGACGATTTTTCCATTTTCATTTGTTGAAAGGAAATGGCTAATATGATTGAAGGATTTAAATGGTAAATTATGGATGATGAAATTTCCTAATTAGAACCATACATTATTCATATTAGCTTGAAATTTTGTGTATACATTTGTCAGAGTTTTTTTTCGGTGTATAACATATGGAGGGAGTTTATATGTTTGTTCAAATAATATAAAATATCCTCATTTACAAATTTAATTAAAATAAATGCCCATATTTCATTGATTTAATTTTCTTTTAATTGTAACCTAGCAACGAAATTACACCTAAAATATCGTAAATGTGAAAGTGTGTGTAATTCTTTGAAGTCAAATCAACGTCAAAAGAGATGAATTAATTAATGCCTTTGTGTCTTTACATATAGATGGAATTTACCCCAGAAATAAAGACGGACTGTGTTCTATTTATTTTGTCCAAATGTGTTTCTTTTAAATTAAAAAGCTCATTATTTTCATAAGGAATAAATTGACATTTTGCTATAAAATATCTTTTTATTTACCGTTGCCAAGGAAATCAGATCGCGGAATAATAATTTATCCTAAACAGTTAATTTTGATTTCAAAGATTTTCATGTACAAGAGGAAAATGAAAAAAAAATCCCTGCCGGCTCGGGCCTACAGGCGGAGGTAGATTTCGAAGTTAAGTACTAAATTCACCAACAAAACTTAAATCAAGATTAAAGATAAACCCAGTTCCTTCGCTAAGAATGAGCTCTAGGGAGCTAAACATTTTGTGAAAATTCTAGTATACACACACGCATGTATATGGAATAGGTTTAAAAATGGCTAAATCAAATTCAGAGAACCTCAAAGTGTTAAAATATGTTAATATTTCCATACTCGGGTTTTTATCATGTTTTAATGCGTTTCTTCAAACTCAATGACGTTACATATTCACCTGCTGTGGTCCATTATATTTTCAATATGACGCAATATTTTGTTGTTTTTTTTTAATTCGTCAAACTATTTATTTCATTTTGAATTTTCATGCAGAAATCTTGCTCTAGAAAACTTATGACGTAATATTCAATTTGTTTTCAATTCGTCAAACTATTTATTTCATTTTGAATTTTCATGCAGAAATCTTGTTCTAGAAAACTTATGACGTAATATTCAATTTGTTTTGAATTCGTCAAACTGCTTATCTAATTTAATTTTTCACGTAAAAACACTGCATTAGAAAAGCAATTGTTGTGGTGAGAAGTTTATTGCTTTTTTTTAATTGTTGGCAACAGCTATAACGAAAAATATTTATTTTTTCCTTCCATTGTTGTGTAAAAGCTGGTTTTATCAGAATCATGTTAAGACGGTATTCAAAATTTTAAACCTTCCCCATTCCCACTCCCTTGGACCGATTTTGCTCATTTTCAATCCCCGCCGAGAAATTAGCTATCTTAAAGTTGTTGGCGAGTTTGAAGACGTTCCGTGCATAACTGCGACTTTTATCGTGCGGACAAAATTTAGTACATACATACAAACATATATATATATATATATATAAACTTTTTAGGTGGGGGTGGTTTTGGGTTCCTGTGGTCATGTAATGAAAAGTTATGAAGGAATTTTTCAAAAGTCGCACCATGGTAACGACTGCAATAGGTAGTATTTCTTACGAAATCTACCTAAAAAAAATAGGCATGAATACGTCTTCATATTGGAAATACGAATGTACGAAAAGAAGGTGAATTTGACCTCCTATATGAAAACTAAAACGAATACGCTTTGAGGTTGAAATAAAAGGGCCTTGTGTTATGATATTAATTCTTATTATTAAAAATAAAATACCAATATCTCACGTTTTATCGTCTGCACGGCTAACAGAAATTTTTAATTTTTAATCGAAAATTTCAATGGCAAAAAAAAAATCTTTTGAAAAGCAAATAGATAGTAAATGTCAAAATTATGCACCTCAAAATGATCTCTGTCGAAAATGACGTCACTGTATCGGGAAATAAATATTTTCATTCTTGAAAACCAAACATTAACTAGATTGCCTGCAAAAATATTTTTTGACGAGTGTTACTTCTTAATACCTCATTACCTCATTTCAGAAAATATGAATGAAAAGTATTTTATTTTTTAAAGTAAATTACATTTTCGTTCATAAAACCTAAACTTTTAATATAATAGCCTCAATGTAAATCATTTTCTGACCACCGGTATTGAAAAATAAGGCTCGGAAGTGTAAAAAGAAATCAAAGATTTACAATAACCATTAGCGCAATCAATAAAAAGTTACATATGTAAATTTAATGAGACCATGGGGGCTCCGCCCCCCTGAAGAAATCTTCTTTATTATATATATAAAAAAAAAAAAAAATACCAGAATTTGTAGCTCATGAAAATTTCAAAATATCCTTACATAACGTTTTCAATTTAACGCCTCTAATGTCTGAAAACTTCGTATTTTTTTATTCTTATAAATAACTAGCTGAATACCCGTGCTTCGCTACGGTAAATTCTCCCTCTTTCACAACTTCCTATTTTGGTCGATTGGCTGTCTTTTTTACTATTTCTCAAACAGTAATTCTAATTTTGCACCTTTTTTTATTTAAGTCAACCTAGTTTTTATATGTAAAGATGGATTTTTGCAATCACTAATTGACTTTTAACTCACTTCTTGGTATGTTAGAATTATAAACATTATATTTACAGGTGTGTTTATAGGTCAATAATGACAATGCAACACTTTAATATTAGAAAAAATTAATTATAAATTAATACATTTATTTTAAGGCATTTTACTGTTAACCTATCTCAGGTGATAACTCACCAAATATTTTCTGTACTTCGTACAATTTTATGCGAGTTGGAACAACAATAGATTTAATTATGCACCAATGAACACTCGCCAAAATATACGAAATGATTAAAACTGCAACAATGAAACATTTTGAAATAAAAAATGCTGAAAATAAATTTAAAAAATCCCTGCTGGCTCGGGCCTACAGGCGGAGGTACATTTCGAAGTTAAGTACTAAATTCACCACCAAAACTTAAATCAATATTAGAGATAAACTCAGTTCTTTCACTAAAAATGAGCTCTAGGAGCTAAACATTTTGTGAAAATTCTAATATACACGAATACGCACACGCATGTATATGGAATAGGTTTAAAAAATAGCTATTGCAAATTCAGAGAACCTCAAAGTGTTAAAATAAGTTAATATTTCCATAGTCGGGGTTTTATCATGCTTTAATACGTTTCTTCAAACTCACATGCCGTTACATATTCACCTGCTGAGGTCCATTTTATTTCCAATATGACGCAATATTTTGTTTTTTGTTTTTTAATTCGTCGAGCTATTTATTTTATTTTCAGTTTTCAAGCGGAAATCTTGCTCTAGAATACTTATGACGTAATATTCAATTTGTTTTCAATTCGTCAAACTATTTATTCAATTTAATTTTCCACGTGAAAAACTTGCAATAGGAAAGCAATTGTTGTGGTGAGAATTTTATTGCTTTTTTTTTTAATTGTTGGCAACTGCTATAACGAAAAATATTTTTTTCTTCCTGTCATTGTTGTGTATGAGCTGGTTTTATCAGAATCATGTTAAGACGGTATTAAAAATTTTGAACCCTCCCTATTTCCATTCCCTTGGGCCGATTTTGCCCATTTTCAATCCCCGCCGAGATATTAGACATCTCAAAGTTGTTGGCGAGTTTGAAGACAATCCGTGCATAATTGCGACTTTTATCGTGCGGACAAAATTTAGTACATACATACATACATATATATATATATATATAAACTTTTTAGGTGGGGGTGGTTTTGGGTTCCTGGGGTCCTATAATGAAAAGTTATGAAGGAATTTTTCAAAAGTCGCACCATGGTAACGACTGCAATAGGTAGTATTTCTTACGAAATCTACCTAAAATGAAGAATGTAATATTTTTATCAATTATTAATTAATTAATTTAGGATTATATGCTAAGTAATACATTTAGAAATCCTAAAAAAAGATTACATAATGTTTCATTTTTTCTTTCCTGCTGTCCTTACTTTAAAAACAAACAGAGTAAAAATTATATATCATTTAATAAATTCATATGCTTGCGTTTTTTAGCAAGTATCAGAAAAAGCAGTGAATTAGTCATAATCGTGTTCTAAGCCCACGCTAGATTAATGTACCGTAACGGAAAAAAAAGCATGAATTTCGGTCAAAAAATTGTGTGTGATTTTTAATATAAGCATTGAATAGTTATAAAACAGTTTTAAAACAACTATTGTTTTCTTATTATTTTGACTTCTATGTTTACCTCTTTTTGTATCTTAATTTTTTAGTCATTAAACAGCATTTAATGCATCTCCATACCTATAAGGGGGGGGGGGGGGGGGTTTGCCATAGGGGGCCCCTGTTCTGTCGCCAAATGTAGCCACGTTTGTCGCTACATTGTAGATATATCGCCAAAAGTGACGCCAACTTATCGATATCTCTAATATTTCGTCAAATTCCCATAGACTTCCAATGTAAACCAATAGGGTTTACTTATTTACAGAAAATAAACAAATTGAGATATTTTAATGCAACAAAAACTAATATTAGCATAAGGGATTATATTAATTATATTTAAGGGAGTTCAACGTTCAAGTAAATTAAATTATGAATAAAAGTAACACGATACAATGCTTAGCATGCTTTCCCAAACCTAAATTTTAAGGGAGACCAAACTGATCACCAAGGGCGGCTAGTTTCCAAGATTACAATTGTTAATTTCTTAAAATATATACGTTACTATAACAATGCATAGTCCGTGCGGAAAAAACTGCTTGGAGGTGTACATTTCGTCTCACTATACTATAACCATGAAAAAAAAAAAAAAAAAAACCTCTTGTTTTATCGACATCATTAATTCATACATGTCTTTTGCTCATTTCATTTAAAATACACACATTTAAAATATATGTCTAACTAATTTAATTTAAAATGATGAAAAGAAAAAATAAGAAGAAGAAAAATACCTTAAACCAAAAATTTTTATTTCAACATCAAAGAGTATTTTGTAATTTACGCAGGCGAAGTATAAATAATGCCATTGTCTATAAAACGAAATGAAACATTTGAAAAAAAAATAATTTTGTTGATAAAAAAATGAGCATTTAAAAAAATAGATCTTTTGAAAATTACATGCTTTAACATACCAGTTTTTTAGATCAATAAAAATAAGTACTTAAAATAAAAGCATAAATAAATATTTTGCAAGTAATTGAATATAGTCAATTTAAACTGCAGTCTTCAAATTGTAAATATATTTTACTACTGCAGCATGGCGTACGTAATACGTATTTTTCACACTACAGTAAACATTTCATTCTTTGAATGAAGCCATTCATGGTTTTTTGAACAAACATTTTTATATGTATAATTCCTAGCTTCTAAAATAATTTTATTGTAGCTTCCTCCTCATCAGATAACTGCCAAATAGTAAAATCTATGTCAGTAATCAGTATTAAATAAGTTATAATTAATAAAAAATGTTTTCTATTCAAAAAATAACAAATTCAAAAGTTTTATTGAATTACGATGGAATAATACTCATAAAAAAATATTCACGTTCAATAAATAGCAAAGGTTAATGCTTGGCATGGTTTGTAACAAAAATCGTTTGCACGATTAGGGTTGAAATAAATGGCGCGATATCATACATTTTCGCATGGTGTTCGTAGAAGTAAAAAGTACCACAGATTTATTTATTTATTTTTAATTTAGTTTTAGTTTTGGAGGCGTTTGTAATATTTTTCTTAACTGACATAGTTGTTTTAATTATTTAACCAAAAGAATTGATTAAAAAATTATTCAATTTGAATTTATTCCCTTGCTATAGTAACAGAATGAAAAGAATGAGTTTTTAGAAATTATTACTTGAAAATTTGAGCTTTTGGCGCCAAAGATAGCGCCAAATTAGAAAAATATGAAATATCTCTCGAACTATTGGACTTAAAAGAATTTAGTTAGTACCATTCGATTCAGCATACAAAAATACACCAAAATATGTTATCAGTTGAAAAATAACTATAAAATCAGATTTTTAATGAATTTTTTTAAAGTTCGTTCTCTTTTTTACCCCCCTTAGGGGTGGAATTTTAGAAAATCCTTTCTTAGCGGCACTCAATGCCATAAGAACTATTTTTACCCCAATTTTCAAAATTTTAGGTTGAGTAGTTTTGGCTGCGCGTTGATTAATACGAAATTCAGACTTTCTTTTATATATATAGACTAGACTTCTAATAGTTAACCAGAAGGGACAATGAGACCATATTAAAATTAGTAGTAAAGAAAATATAGATGTATTTTTGTGTTGTTTTTCTCTGTTATCTTTTTTGAGAGATCAGTATCAGTGTAAGAATTGTACCAACAGGATGTAATACTTCGTTTGTGAAGTGTTTTAACTCTCTTGAGCCCAGAAGTATGAGATCTAACCGAATTTTCTTGACTCAGGTTCGTAGCATCGCTGGAATTAAGGTATAAAGCATCTTATACCCAATTGCCTTTTATGATACATATGAGATTTCTGTGTGATTTAAGGGGCTACTTGCCTAGTCATGGATCGGCTGATATATGTTTACATAAATATTATTATCTGAAACAAATATTGCTGGAAAAAAAAAATGTGTCTAAATAAATATAAGTAAAATGATTAAAATATGATACAGCAAAACGATATAAAAATATATTTTGATATTTATATTAAAATTAACAAAACCCTAATTAAGGGTTAACAGAAGTAGAGTATGTCGAATACTCCCGAATATGCAAGTATGCAATCTGAAGCAGCATTTGACTGATTTATTTTATGTAAAAATTTCCTTCACTTTTTCTTTGTTTGTGTTTCATTTTATGTATTGTAAATAGATTGTGTTTGTTATTATTCCAAAACATTAGTGTCATTTATGGCATTATGTGTAATTTTAATTTTCAGTACAGCAGAAAAGTGCATTTGCTAGTTAATCGCGTCATAAGGAATCTTGAAATAAAGAAAATAAAACACAGTTCAATTTTTGGACTTAGTTAAATTTTAATAATATTCATCAATTTTAATCATTTAAAATCATTAATTTTGATTTCAAATTTAAATTAATCTTTAAAAATAATCAATGCTAGTCAGGAGATATACTCTCAATCACAAGATTCCCAGAGGCTTAAGGCGATCACCATGTACATATATTAATTTTTTTATTTTATGATTAACTACTGTAATGCACAAAGGTTTTTGGGAGTGAAGGAGGGTGAAAGTAAAAGAATATGAGAACATAACTTTTTTAGGTAATTATTTTGAGTGCAAGAATCTTCCCATCAACTATAAAAAAGAAAAATAAGGGCGCGCTTAAGGGTGGCAACAATCCCTGGCTTACCCTACATATGAATCAGTTTCATTTACTAAACTTTCTCTAGATATATTTTGATATAAAAATTGGTGTAAAACATTATTACATGCAATCGTTAAACAAAAGACTAGGTCATTTTTCTAACACGAACATGTAAGTTTTTTTAATTATTTCAAAGTTATATTATATGTATATAACCGAGAAAACACACTTCGCACGAACAATGTTTTCCTTTCCTGAGACTATAAAACTTTTTATAGATTTTATACCTTTCATAGAATAATGTTCGTACATATAAGCTAAAAAGTAATAAAATGAAGATGAATATTTCCTGTTTTTTCCGTGATTGCATCAAAATGAAAGACTTCTTGCATTTTCTCACTACAGAAATAAATACCTCTTCGCTGAAAAAGAGCATTCAAAATAATTGATTTCAGGAAATAGAATTTCTTGAATTATGATACACTAGCAGGCTATGCCCGCTGCGCTGGTCAATATTTCCAAATGAACCTTGGATTAAACTAAATGGTGAATTTGAACTTGTATTTTTAAACAATATGGATCTTAAGCTTGACCTTGCACATTACTGAAAACGATGCGAATGCCATTGCGATATAATGATATCTTAAGCGTTGGACAAAATTTAGCAATTAAGAAGTAATTGTTTTAGTTGATTATAAACAGCGCACTTATGGTCGGGTAATGAGACCGTTATGACAACAGGAATTAATACCTCTGTAACTAATCAACATATAATGAAATCGTATATACTAACACCATTCCTAAAAGTCATGCAACAGGGCCACTTGTAACAAAATATGTTCTGTAGATTTTTTTAAAAAGGCTAAACTTTCATAATCAGGTTCACTTAATTTTTGAACTTTTACTGTTGCTCTATAACTAAGTACCCTTGAACAATATGTATAGACTAAAACCTTTCCAAAATTATTACCTAACTAATTGTGGTATATCCTACGAAAGTATTATAAACAATCGGAATGAAATACAAATTTCCGTTGTAAATATATAGTAGATGATGATGATGCGATTTTGTGTAATAGAATTCATAGTAAAGTTTTCGCTTCAAACAAAAACGATGCTTTCAACATTAAAGCTAATACACCAATATGTGAAGTATCCGATTACGGAAGGTTAACTTTAATTCTCATGAGCAACTACTCAAAGAAAAGTGAATATGTGGCTTTTGTGATACTTTTATGTCAGACGGGCGCAGGTAATTAATCAATAAAGATTGTTTTCATAGCATATTCTTATTTTATTATTTTCATTTAAAACATAAACCTTTCACTCATTTAATTTAAAATCCATGCCTTATACTAATTTCATTTAAAAAACTGAAAAGATAAACAATAACAGGAAATAATGCCATAATTAAAAGCAAAAAAATATTTTTAATTTACATACGCAAAATGTAACTACTGCTACTGAAAATTTTAAAAATGCTATCAGCGAGATGTGTGCACGGTTGTTATAAATGTACCCATTTTTTCTTCTTATCGAGGAGCAATTTATAAATCGCACAATATTATTCCAATTCCAATTTCTTTCATTGAGGAACCTATGACCGGAAAAATGGAAAAAGACTCTTGTAGATTCTTCGGATGACGGCATCTGACGCCATAAACCGAGTTTATATATATGAAAATAATTTTTAAGTCGTTACAAACATTGCTTTCATACTTAAATATTTTCATTGGTACTACTTGTTATCCCGTCGACCAATTTCGCCAAATTATATAAATCGCCAAAACATTCGCCAAATTATATAAATTGACATAATCTTTATTTTAAATAACGAAATAACAAATAAATTAGTATAACATTAATAAAAATACAAATAAAACGTCGAAATTAAAATCACTTGATGACGTAAACACGTGTAGTTTGTTTAAATTCAAGTGAATTTGATATTTACGATCAACCATTATTGGCATTTAATCTTATAGTTTGACGATAGATTTTTGGTCGAAGGAATATCTAAGTAGTACCTTTTCCATTTTTGTTTTATAACGCTAAATTCTCAGTAATTTTTTCCCTTTTATTTTACATAAAATCACTATTTTTTTTTTTTTAAATTAAGATGCTTGCATTTTTATTTCAAACTCATAGAGCCGTTTTTATTTTTTAGCCAAAAGGGTTGATTTGAATTTTTTCCGTGCTAGAATAACGGATGTAATGATAGATATTTTGAGGTTTAGATGCCAAAGACACCGCCAAATTAGAAAAATATGAAATGTTTCATGAATTGTTGGACTTATAAAAATTTATTTGGTAGCATTCGATTCAGCATACAAAACTACATTAAAATATGCTATCATTTGACGCATAATTTTGATATTCGATTTTTTTCCCCTCCCCGTGCAAAAACCATTATGGGTGTCACTTTAGAAAATCCTTTCTTAGCAGAAGTTTATGTCATAAGAAGTATTTTTACCACGATTTTCAAGATTTTAGGTTCAGTAGTTTGCGCTGTGCGTTAATTAGTCCCCTAATCCAGACTTCATTTTATATACTATATTAGATATGCGATTTTGCGGTGAATCGATGATCGAAAATTAGTCCAATATCATTTGAAATATTACATAACAGAGGAGAAAGTACGAAGAAAGACGAAGAAGAAATGGCGAATTACAAAAGACTTGTAATTTTTTTTTTTTTCAAAATGTTGAATTTTTCCATAGTAATAACGCATTAAAACATAAATTTCCTTAAAAATTATCTTTATTTCCTAGATTTCGAATCTGTGAATTTTCCTATAAATGAAATTGGCGATATGACTTGAGAAAATAGATAATATTTGCTTAAATAAAATGGGTAATATTCGTTGATCTGAGTTCGAGTTTATAAATATCACATGCTTTCGGAATTACGGCTAAAAACATTTTAAAAAGTATGAAATTATTTTACAATATGTATGGTGGCAGAAATTCACACTGAAATTTAAGTATTCGATTCCATTTTTAAAATATTAACTAATATCTATATAAGTTACAATTAAATATGAAAATGTTGCAAATGAAACAAAAAAAAATGAAACAAAAAATGATCTCTTTCACCTAAAAAAACACCATTTGTGAGAACATCCTCAAGCTAAAGTCACGCTTATGCATTTTTTGCTTAAAATCACATTGTTTGGCGCAAAATAAAAATAAAAAATTGTGAAGAAACAAATAGTAATTACACATGTGACTCACAATTAGATCTGCTTGTTTCTTCTATAAGTCACGTGATGGGACAATTAGATATAAAAAAAAAGAAAAGAACAGAACAAAAAGAAAATGTCGTTAAAATTTCATCTAATCAAATTTTCAGATTCGTTTCCATATCTAACGCAAGCGATAAAGAGCCAAATATTGCGTATCAAGTGTAATATTTCTTATTAAATTAATTTTTAAGCATTACAAATATTTCTTTCAGGTTTTGATTAAATGTTTCCGTTTTTTAATATTATCACTCATTAAAACGGATTTTCTTCTTCTTTTTTTCTTTTTTTTTTCATTTAAATAAAATTAGTAACAGTTTTTCTTTTATTTTTCGAGGTTTAATAGCCGTTTCAATTTTTTTTTATCAACGATGAATTTCGCCAAGAAATAAAATGGTAACCTTATCGCCCAAAATAACAGAATTTTCCGTCATAATTCTAAAACTAATATAGGTAGAATAATGTGTTATAGATTAAAACCTTCCCTGAAACAATACCTATCTAACGGTATAGGTTCCGTGAAAATCCATGCAGTAGAACTCGAAATCTAGGCGTTCGGAACGAAATTTCCGTTTGGATTTTATATATATAATAGATAATAGAATAGATAATAGATTTTATATATATATAATAGAATAGATAATAGATTATGTGTTATGAACTATCTCAAAGTTTAAAACAGATCGCATTGTTAGATTTCCTAATTTTAACAATATCGCGTTATGTTAGTTCCACATTCCTCCACCAGGGAGCGCACTCTATTCTTAACGAAAGCGTATCTGAACGAAACTCCTTCATGCAACCTTTCCGTAGATACATGAATCATCGGGAGGGTGGCGGTTTTAACCAATAATTTTAGATAATTGCTGAAATTACTACGAAAAATATTTTAAAGGGGCTCTACGCGGGCCCCTAATAGAATTAGAGGAAATCGGAAGACGGCAAAATAATCGCGGGGAAAAGTTTGCTTGGGTGCCTTGGAGCTACTTTTGGCGCGAGATCTAAGCTCTAAGACCAATAGGAGCCCAGATATTTAAGGAAATATGAAGTAACAAAGTCCAAAATAATAGAATTTTCCGTAATAATTCTATAACTAATCTAGGTAGAATGATGTGTTATAGCTTAAAACCTTCCCTGGAACGATACCTATCTAACGGTATACGTTCCGTAAAAATCCATGCGGTAGAACTCGAAATCTCGGCGTTCGGAACGAAATTTCCGTTTGGATTTTATATATATAATAGATTACTTAATTCGAGAACTTTAAATTGCGTTTCGCAAGAAATGGAATATTACAAAATTATGTTTAAAAAAAGACTTGTAGAGCTGACGTTGAGGCTCCTGATCTGCAGATTTACTAGTTTAATTCTAATTTGAAAGTTTTTTTCCTATTTATAATAGTCACGCGTAAATAAATTTTTAATTTGAAGGAAACATTATTGCTTGCGCTTTTTATACAGTTGGCAACAGTTTAAATTAGTACAATTTTCTGAAATCTGTAAAAAATATCTCTAGAAATGGTGAAAATTTGAATTTAAAATAGAAATAAAACCTGAAAAAATGAGTCAAAATAAAAAAAAATAATGCAATCTGCACTCCGGCAAATTCTAACGCATAAAATGGTCTAAAAATGATTACACTGCCATGTATAGTTTTTGCTACGATAAATTTTTTTTAGTGGAACGATTTTGTCCAACTTTAGCATTAAATAACTCTTAAAATAATTCTTCGATTTGAAAACTGTCTGCATCAGCGTGTTTATCAAACATTTCTGTATAAAACCACCGATTTTCATATTTTTGTATGCATTATTTTTGTTAATATTAACGAAGAAAGGCCTCCGGTCACAAAAAAATCAAAACCGGCGGCGGCGGCGGCGGCGGCGGTGACAGCGGTAGTTACTTTTTTTTAGAACTAGGGGGCTCGGCCCCCTACGAGCTACGCTCGCCAACCCCCGTTCAGACACCGCAGGCTCTAAATGCACCCTAATTTGATCGGCTTTAAAAATATTTCGAAAGATTGAATTATAATTCAAAAAACAGTGGCGATCTCCCTATAAACGAATTTCTATTCATTTCTCTTTGATTGGGGAATTTTAACGCCAAATCCGCTGCGGTACTACTTGATTATCCCGTCGATCAATTTCGCCAAATTATATAAATCGCCAAACCACTCGCCAAATTATACAAATTGACATAATTTTTATTTTAAATAACGAAAGAAAAAATAAATTCGTACAACATTAATAAAAATACAAATAAAACGTCGAAATAAAAATAACTTGATGACGTAGACACGTGTAACAACATTTCAAAATAAGCTAATATAAAAGGAATTAAGTAAACAAAGTCTTTGTCTCCTGGTATTTTTTAACAAAGCGAAAAGAAAGTTCTTTTAAATGAGACATTTTAAATTAATCGTTTTTAATCTGACGTAATTTTTACCAAGCTATTTTTTCTCTTTTAAATAATCGCGTGAAAGTATTTTTGTTAGCAATGAAATATTATTTGCGGTTTCCTAACAAAAATAGTTGAAAATATCCTCTCAAAATATTAAATAAATGTCTAGCGCAATTTCTAAATTTAAACTTTTTTGCAATATTATTTTGTGTTCATTTTATGTAATAACTATAATGTGACGTAAATATGACGTAATTTCTCCTAAGACTTCTAACGCATGTTAATGAATTTATTATTTTACAATATCCTTTCTCTTTTAAAATTCACGTGTATACTTTTTATGACGTAATTTTTAATAAGTTCCTGCTTTTTATACATAATTATTTAATTCTAATTTGAAAGTTTTTTTCCTGTTTATAATAGTCACGTGAAAATAAATTTTTAATTTGAAGCAAACATTATTACTTGCGCTTTTTATACAGTTGGCAACAGTTTAAATTAGTACAATTTTCTGAAATCTGTAAAAAATATCTCTAGAAATGCTGAAAATTTGAATTTAAAATAGAAATAAAACCTGAAAAAATGAGTCAAAATAAAAAAATTAATGCAATCTGCACTCCGGCAAATTCTATCGCATAAAATGATCTAAAAATGATTACACTGCCATGTATAGTTTTTGCTGCTATAAAACTTTTTTAGTGGAACGATTTTGTCCAACTTTAGCATTAAATATCTCTTAAAATAATTCTTCGATTTGAAAACTGTCTGCATCAGCGTGTTTACCAAACATTTCTGTATAAAACCACTGATTTTCATATTTTTGCATGCATTATTTTTCTCAATATTAACGAAGAAAGACCTCCGGTCACAAAAAATTCAAAACCGGCGGCGGCGGCGGCTGTGACAGCGGTAGTTACTTTTTTTTAGAATAGAGAGATAGAGATTTCTGAGAGAAAATTTCTATGAATAAGCCGCTAAAAATAAGGTGAAATTTGTTATTCAAAATATACTGGTGAAAGTTTGTTTCGGTGGTAATTAGAAACTATTGATCCTATGCAAAAAATCAGTCGTCATCGTGTGACAATTTCCTCAGTTATTTCACTTGCAACTAGTAAATTCACTAGTAAATTCAACACTATAAGTCTGCTCCTCTTTATTCATAACAACATTGTTGAATTGCAATCGTTAGAACTAGACATAAATTTGAGTCAGATGAAATTGTTCAAAAAGAACATCCGAGAAGGGCTGTTTATTAACAAAACCCACAAAAAAAAAGAGCCACTTGTATAAATATGAACCTTTCATTGTGTGTTCGTAATGGACGGCTATTTTCCTTGTTAATTACATATGCAGAGATGCAAAGCTCCAACTAATCTCCCCAAATATGTGGATTAATTTGGCACATTTTAACAACGTTCAAACCAGAAAATTTATTTAATGAGTCTTTATTTATAAAAAATTTCTATGATCATTTGTTTAATTTTATTTCTTAAAACATTTCTGGTGCGAAACGTGTTAAAACAATTCCTCCTAGATAAGGGAGAAAGCAGTTTGTTATGACGTCACGAAACGTCACACAAAGCAGAGAAAATAAAGAAGAAAAATTCTAACAACTTACATGTTTCGATTTCTTTGGCTCGTGGGATTATTAATAATTACAGTAGAGCCTCGATTATTCTAAGTAATTAGGTAAAGTAAATTGTAACCGACCATCTTTCGGAAAATCGAAATTTTCGGATAATCGAGACTACTTCAATTTCAAGATTAAGGAGAAATATATGCAATATTTCTTATTATGGTAACAAGTGCTTAATAAAAATAAAGCAATAGCACAATAGAAATAATAATAAATTACCTGAATTTTAATTTTGAAATTAAGTACCTTTTACCTATGGGTCAATATCTGAAAATTGGACAATTTGCGTCTCCACTGCCAATAATATTCCATTAATTATACTAAAACCAAAAACTTATGATGATGTATAAATAATTAATTTTAAGTTTTTAACAAACGAAATCATCATTTCAGTCAGTGTCCCCAGGCACAAATATCCAATATTAAATGTATGCTGTAAAAAAATTTATAAATATTTTTAACTTTTGCTATTACATATTTATACCTATCAGTGGCGTACCCAAGGGGGGGGCTGATGGGGCTACAGCCCCCCCCGAAATTTTCGAAAGTGCTATAGAAAGATGCTGATTTTTCGTCTTTCTTTTATGGAAATTTTTTTAATTTTTTTCCATTATACAGCAGACAAGCCATTCTCATTAGTCCCATATTAGTCTACATTGACAACAGAGAAGAGAAAGGGGGGCTGACGGGGTTATAGCCTCCCCCCCCCTACTCTCCCGAAATAGTCAAAAATTTAAATGAAAAAGTGTTTTTTTTCTTACTTTTTAAAGATAAATCTGTAATTTTCTCTTCTGCCATACAGCAAAATAGCCATTCTCGTTAACACCATATTAGTCCAGGTTATATTAGTTAGGGGGCTGATGGAATTTCAGCCCCCTCCTCTCGAAATGGTCGAAAATGAAATGAAAAAACAGTGCTGAATTTTTTCTGTCTGTTTAAGATAAATTTGCATTTTTCCCCTATCGTTCAACAGACTATGCGCTTCCTTCGCTTTAGTTCCATATTAGTCCATATTGACACCAAAGAAGAGAAAGGGGTTGATGGGGTTACAGCCCCCCCCCCCCAACCAGAAATCGCAAAAAATTAAATGAAAAAGTGTTTTTTCTTTACTTTTTAAAGATAAATCTGTAATTTTTTCTTCTGTCATACAGTAAAAGAGCCATTCTCATTAACACCATATTAGTCCACATTGACATCACAGCATACCCTAAGATGGGGAGAGGGCTGATGGAATTACAACCTCCTCCTCTGGAAATAGTCGAAAATGAAATGAAAAAGTAGAGCTGATTTTTTTCTGTCTATTTGAGATAAATTTGCATTTTCTCCCCTATCATTTAACAGACTAGCCGCTCCCTTCGCTGTAGTTCCATATTAGTGTACAGTGACATCACATTATACCCGAAAAGATAGAAGGAGGTTAATGGAGTTACAGCCCTCTCCCAAAAATTCGAACATGAAATGAAAAAGTTCTGATATTTTCCTTTTTGTTTGAGATAAATTTGTATTTTTCCTCTATCATTCAACAGACTAGCCGCTCTCTTCTCTTTAGTTCCATACTAGTGCACAGTGATACCATATTATACCCAAAGAGGTGAAAGGGGCTAATGGGGTGTCCCCTTCCTAAATAGTTGAAAATGAAATGAAAAAAAGACTGTTTTTTTTCTTCTTGTTTGAGATAAATTTGTAATTTTTCTTCTACCATACAGCGAAATAGCCATTCTCGTTAACACCATATTAGTCCACATTGACATCACAGCATACCCAAAGATGGGGAGGGGGCTGATGGAATTACAGCCCCCTCCTCCCGAAATAGTCGAAAATGAAATAAAAAAATATTGCTTTTTTTCTTTCTGTTTGAGATAAATTTGTATTTTTTTCTCCTATCATTCAACAGACTAGCCACTCTCTTCTCTTTAGTTCCATATTAGTGCACAGTGACACCACATTATACCCAAAGAAGTAGAAAGGGGGTGATGGGTTACAGCCCCTTCCCAAAATAGTCGAAAATGAAATGAAAAAAGGGCTGATATTTTTCTTTTTGTTCGAGATGAATTTGTAATGCACTTGTTTTCTGCAATACAACGAACTACACGTTCTGGCTAGTCTCATATCAACGCACAGTTACACCACAGTATACCCAATGAGGGGAAGGGCTGATGGGGTTACTTACTTTTCCGAAATAATCAAATATGAAATGAAAAAAAAATCCAGTTTTTTTCTTTCTTTTGAGATTAATTTTTTTCTGCGACGCAGCTATTCTGGTTAGTCCCATATATTAGTGCACAGTGATGCCTCAGCATACACCAAAGGATTCGATGGGGACGGGGGTTATGACGTTACAGCTCCATTCCACCTCTGAAGAGATCGCAGTGAAATGAAAAAAGGGCTGATATTCCTTCTTTTTCTGATAAATTTGTTTTATTTTCTGGCATGCCACGAATTTGTTTTTCCTGTTAATCCAATATCCTCCTCGGTCCTGCGACCAAATTTACTTGAGACCACAAAATCCATTTTCAAATGACTGAAATCACTGTTTTACTCGATAAATGAAAACATATATACTCAGTTCAAGAGACCTACAAATAAATTCGACAAATCTAAAAGTATTTTAATTTAAGGATTTTTTTAATTTTTCCCATAGTCGGCGGGCGCCAAGATTGTCAATGCGGGGGTATGTTAATGCACAGTAACACCGCAGCTAATCTCAAGTAGATTTCGTCTAAATCAGAAATCCGGTGCGGAAGAGTTGACTGTAAAAGTAGCTTATTAACTTTCATTTTTCAGTCGCATCTCCATGCCACACCGAAATATGGGGGTTGCGGAGGGTTGAAGGGACTAAACCTCTTTTACCTGCCAAAACGGTCAGATTAAATGGTAAAAAAAGTTTACTTCTTACTTTTTAGATCAATTCAATTACAGTCGAACCTCTATTTAACGAAGTCGCTAAATCCCGGAAAAAAGTTCGTTATATAGAAAATTCGTTAAATAGAGATTCACCTTTTAAAATACTTTAAACTACATAAAACAGATTTTAAATTCATAAACACTAAATATTTTTACTAAAAGTAATTAATCACATTTTTTAAAATAAATTATATCGATTTGTTTTAGTTATTTTACCCTCCAATATCCATCATCAATTTATTTTTTCTATGTGTTTAAATCTTTGAAATCGGCAAGGAAAACAAAACATTATCCGGGAATACACTGTATTTTCTGTTTAAAGTAAATAGTTTTACATTAAAATTAACGAATTTTAATGACATTATCGCATTTATTATTATTATAAAAAATAATTTTAATTATACATTAACATATGCGTCCTTAAATTTGATTTCTGAAAAACTCTGTTAATTTTGTTTTATCTCATAAATGTGCTTTATCTCATAATACGTGTCGCATCTTTACAATGCACCAAAACCACCTTCATACGTATTTTCTTCTAACTATAATCCGCGTCGGTTGTTTAAAATGATTTTAGCATTTCATTATACGAAGTTTTGTTAATTCTTGCATAATGATCATTTCCATCATCATCATATTCGTCTTCATCGCAATTCATTGCTGTATTGTTTTTATTTTTCACACTGTCGAAAATATCCAATTCGGATAGTGTTTCCGAGACCTCAGTTTAAGAATTAAGTGAAATACAATCATCAATCAGCACATCATGGTTAATTTCTCATTGAATCCACATTTTTTTAAGTTACACTAAGGGATTATCGTCTTCGTCCTCCGTACTTACCAAATTCTCACTGCTGACAAAGAAGGTGCCTGGTAAAACCAGTTCAAGACCATGGAACATCATAAAATGAGTTTAAAGAAAGAATAAGTTTGAAATGTCCAGAAATATTTTGAGAAATGGGGAGAAGAAAAAAATTTGGATCACAAGAAAAAGTTCATTAAATAGAGAATGCACTTCGCTATTTGGAGGTTATTTTACGAAGAAATTCGCAAAATGTTCTTGGTTCCAAGGAAAAGTTCGCAAAATAGAGAAATTCGCAAAATAGAGGTTCGTTAAATAGAGGTCCGACTGTATATATATATTTGTCATGCATCGCACTTGTCTTTCTTGTTAGTCCCATATTAGTGCATAATGACACCTTAGCTAATCCCTTCAGAATTTTGGCTAAGTCGGAAGTCAGGCACACTATATATGTGCGGAAGAGCTGACTGTGAATGATATTCATTAACTTTTGTTTTTAACACTCGATTACTTCCTCGTATCTGTAAGATACACAGTGATTTCTTGTTTGACTGCAAAGACATCTTTGGAATTCGGTAATGTCCCCTCCCCCCACTTATCTTCCTATTCCGTCTTAACTTTGCAGCCAGTATTTTTCATCTGGAACGGTTTAAAGTCCTTCGTATTACTTGTGCAATGCACAAATAATAAACAAAGGCTTTATTTTATATATGTGTATGAAAATATTTTGTGTATACAAAAAATATTTTGTGTTTGTTACAATATTAATTTATTGTTAAACAAGAACCATAGCCAGAATTTAGTTTCGGGGATTGGAAGAACAATTTTATAGATTTTAAGTTATAATGACTTTCTTTTAAATGAAAGTATATAAAAAAAACCAGTAACACTTTTCAACAGATTTCGACGTGGGACGGTCTCAGGATCGGACCCGTGCCCTCCCTCTTTTCCCCCAGATTTGAGTCTGAGTTTAAAAAAAAAAAATTTGAAATTCTCAGCAAATTTTCTGAAAGGTTACAGCAGAGGGGGAAAGGAGAGGTAATCCCTTCCTGCTGCTAATTATTTTTGTTGTAGTTTGGGTTAACTCTGTTTATATTCAAGTCAATTTCAGGCTGAGTGGGTTCGGGTTAACCAGATTTCTAAAAAGTTCAGCATATTATTTCAGTTTAAAAACTATACATATAATAATAAATACAGATATTTGTATGTGTTTTTAACGCGATCCTTTGATGAAATACAGGTTTTTATCACGACTCTTTGACGAAATTTGCATTTTCCCCGAACTTATGACAAAATTAGCTTTTTTCCACGACCCTTTGACGAAATTCGCGTTTTTTTCTGTGATCCTTTGTCAAAATTTGCGTTTTTTCCGCGAGTTTTTGATGAAATTAGAGTTTTTTTTCGTGAACTTTTGCCGAAATTCGCGTTTTTTACGAAAACCTTTGTCGAAATTTGCGTTTTTTTTCGCGGCTTTTTTGACGAAACTCGCTTTTTTCTCGTCTTTTTGATGAATTTCGCGGCTCTTTGACGAAATTTGCGTTTTTTTTATGGAAATGTACGTGTTTTTTTTTGTTTTTTCGCTACTGTTTGACGAAATTCGCTTCTTTCCGCAGTCTCTTGTCGAAGAAACGAAAGTCACGTTTCTCTGTGGCCCTTCTTTGTGACCATGCTTTTTTTTTACGATCCTTTAACGAAATTCACGTTTTTTCCGCTTCCCTTTGACGAAATGCGTTTTTTATAGCGATGCTTTGCGAAATTAGAGTTTTTTTCTGTGGTCATTTGCCGAAATTCGTGTTTTTTAATGCAATCCTTCGTCGAAATTTGCGTTTTTTCAGCGGCTCTTTGACGAAATTTGTGGGTTTTTTTCGTCTTTTTTGATGAAATTTGCGTTTTTCTGCGGCCTTTTGACGAAATTCACGTTTTTCTGTGTCCCTTTGACGAAATTCCTGTTTTTTCAGCTTCCCTTTGACGGAATGCGTGTTTTTTTAGCGATGCTTTGTCGAAATTTGCAGTTTTCTGTGGTCCTTTGACGAAATTCGCGTTTTTTCTGTGGTCATTTGACAAAATTCGCGTTTTTGCGCAATCCTTCCTCGAAATTTGCGTTTTTTCGCGGCTTTTTGTCGAAATTCGCGCTTTTCTCGTCTTTTTGATGAAATTTGCGTTTTTCTGTGGCCTTTTGACGAAATTCACGTTTTCCCGTGTCCCTTTGACGAAATTCGCGTTTTTTGCGATCCTTTACGAAATTAGCTTCTTTTTCGCAGCCCTTTGACGGAATGCGTGTTTTTAGCGATCTTTTTTACGAAATTCGCGTTTTTTCCGCGACCTTTTGATGAAATTCGCGTTTTTTCTGCGGCCTTCTGACGAAATTCGGGTTTTTTCTGTGCTCATTTTGACGAAATTAGCGTTTCCTCTAGAATAATTTGACGAAATTCACGTTTTCTCCGCTATCATTTGACGAAATTTGACTTTTTTTTCGCGATCCTTTGACAAACTTCGCATTTTATCTGCGGCCGTATGACATAATTCCGGTTTTTTCCTTGATCCTTTAAAGAAATTGGAGATTTGGAGTTTTTATTGCGCATGATTGACGAAATTGATTTTTTTCGGCGACCATTTGTCAAAAATCGTGATAATTTTTTAAGTCCAAATTTTCGGACTGATGACCGAATTTTTCAAATTTTCGGAAAATTCGGAACAAAGTCACCCTTGCACCCCCACCCCCTCTGGCTACGGCCTTATTGACAAAAATGATTTCTGTTTATAACACAATGCAACGTGTTTCGTAAGATTTAGAACATTATGAAAATTTAAGTCAGCCCCCCCCGAAATAAAATCCTGGGTACGCCACTGATACCTATATATATACAGTATGGGAAAATATAATGCTCCTTTACTCGTATAGATTGTATAATAAAATACTGTAGTAAATATATTTGTCCTTGAGGTTGACCATCATCTCAGTCACTCTAACCACACATTTAGGTTAACAGTTACTAGGTGGCGCTGGCAGAATTATTTCCATTGCAACAGCAACTATAGTTCAACTATCCACCATGTATGAAGGTAAGTTGTTCTTCTCGTTGTTTCATTTTTAGAAATATTTAGTTTTTGTTCTGAAAAGGGATGAGTATTTTTTTATAGCATCATTCATGTCCCCATATTTATTTTTTTTATCTATAAAAAAAAAGCTTATTGCAACTTTATTTACGTAACATACTAATATCATATGGAATATTTAATCATTTATATGTGTTCAAAATGATTCAATAAAATGGCTGTGCATCTTTTAAGACAAAAACATCACCTCAGTCCCCATCATCTCAGTCCCAATTATTAGACACTGATTATGGTGTTAACAGACACTTTCTTCCATAAAGGTTTATCCTACGCATAAAATATACATCCTTGATCTCAAAACACTACAGCATTCAAATGACAAAACATGTATCCTAGTATGTAATTGTATTTGGAAGTTGGTACATTAATTCAAAAAAAAAAAAAAATCTGGAGTGAAACTGTCCAGTTTTCAGATATTGACCCATATATCACATGGGTTTCAAAAAATGTGTTGTTTGTCGCAGTTTCAATTGCCTTTGCTTTGAAGCTGTATCACAGGCTTTTTTAATATTATTAGTTCACCAGTAACAGTCATTCTGCTGCTCAAGCCATGCGAAACCTTTTGAAAAACATTCAAGAGCGAATTTGTTCGTTTTCTTCGTTCCACACCGCATCTTAAGAGTGCTAAAGTTGAATTCAAAGGAACTCTAAGAAAGGGGATCGAAAATATTTATATGTACTCGAAGTTCGAAAGGACCACTTGCACATTAGAAATATGATAGTTAAAAAAAAAAAAAAAGCTTTAAAAATGGATTTTACACATGAGGAATGGGATTGTATGGGGGAAGGGGGGGGGAGCTTTAAAAATGGATTTCGGATAAAAGATGTTCTACTGTATTAGTAAATAATAATTAATAATTCCACGATCCAGCGAAATCGAAATATGCAAATTGTTCGATTTTTTTTCTTTGCTTTGCCTGCTTCGTGCGACGTTTCGTGAGGTCGCAACAAAGCGTATCACGTCTTTCTCCAATCTAGAGGCCTTTGGCTAAACCTGGGTCAAATTAACCCAAATATAATATAATAATATACCTAAATATACGGAAAATTAGTCAGAGCTTGACCCCTCTGCGTACGTAAACCTTAGCGTTTATTCTTGTGGCTTTATTTCATACTGAGCAGTGAAGTATGTGTTAATAAAAAATTACATTATAATCATTTAAGTTTTTGTGTGCATTTTTCAAAAACACCCTGGAATCCTGTTTAAGAGAAAATGTTTAATAAAAGATCCTAAAAAAATAAGATAAAGAATTCAGTTTATGAACTAATCAATTACAAATGCATTAAATATACATTTAAACACGCATGATACGCATTTTTAAACATGTATAGAAATAATTATTCAAACACTCATTAAAATATTAATCTCTTAATCTCTCTAATACATTTTTCACGAAATTATGCTTCGTTTGACATTTTGTAATATCGACGAAAATTTTGTTTTTATATTGACAAGTTCACCAGTAAAAAATATTATTTTAGCAGTTATTTATTGTCAGCGTACAACAAAGTAACAATATATTTTGATGCAGAAAAATATACATTTACGTAAAATAATCAAAGCCCTGTTTTTCTTTTTAAATCAAATTAATTGGTTCACAGAGTTTGTAAAATGTATGCGTGGTAAGAAAACACTGTAGGATTTAATAATAAAAGAAACTTAAAATAAGAACACGTAAAGCATATACTGAAACCTTTATATATATATATAATGTATTTAGTAAATTGCTTTTGCCCCAAGGGTTATTCCTTTAAATAAATCTTCTTATTTATTAAAGAATATTCCCTTCTATTCTTCAGAGAAAAATCTTTTGAGTAAACAATCTAAATTATATTACAATAAATATTTTTTATGTAAATTCAATATTCTTATTCAATTTTTTACTAAAATTTCTGTAGTGGATATCATTAAAGATTTTGAACGCACTATTTTTCGCAATTATAAAATCTAGAATGATTTTAAAAACTATTTTTTATTAAAGTTAAGTAACTTGTATTTAAAGATAATTTTATTACACTTAATCATTTTTGTCCCAAATTGTGAATTAAGGAAAGTAACACCTCACTAATTTACTATTTTCAATAGCTGAAGATAAATTAGCGGTATTATATAATAATAATATATAATTTAGTAAAGATTTGTTCATTAACATTTTCGCGACGAGCGTCTGTTACAGAATTTTTCATTTATTATCACCAGTTTTCCGAAACAGAAATTTTTGTCTAATTAATGTGAAAATGCCCTGAATAAATAGGGCAAAATTTACAATAAAAAATAACTGGTGAGAATAATCAAGGATTCTGAACATCTTATGCATCACATATATGTGACACTCTTCCCCAAGGAGTTAAAGCCGACTCATTAATCGGTGTTTTCGGGCCTTTTTCTAAAATATATGTAATAATATTTAGATTAATTAAAAAATGTTATTTTTTTATAACTTGCAAATCTTATAAAATAATAAAAATATATATATAGTGTAGTGTTATCTCAGATTGAGTTATTTCTCTCAGTTTAAAATTTTCCATTACACATATTTCAGCAGCATAAACGTTATCCATATAATATGAATAGCTGAAAAAACAGTACTTCAAGCATTTAACTTAATCCTTCAGTTTCCACATAAACTGTTAAAAAAAAGAAATATTTCTAGATCCAGCAAAAGTTTAGGAAAATATAACCTCTTTCAAATTATCCACAATTCCGAAAAAGCATTCGTTTATCTTCAGAAGCTTTAGAAACCAGTAGATTTCCGAGATTTAAAATACCATTTCTAAAATAATATTCTACAAAACGGATAGACAAACCGAAGTCAAAAACACGTTTTAACTAGAAATCGACCGAAGATTCGGTTCCCGTTTCGTTTTCGACCCAAAATTAGAATTTCGTCGAAAATTTGTTTTCGACGAAATTGCTCTCCAAAATTTGGCCGGACCGAAGAATACTCGTTTTCCCCTTCCAGACATTTTCAATGTTACTCATTGATGTGAACTGTATCGGCTCAAATGAGACATTCTATATTTATTTCTATGAATTTCGCTGTTTATCATAGTTGCCAGGGAAATGCTAAAATTTTATTTTCAATACCACTATTTTCGTAGATTATTAGACCCGTCTTATATAGTAACTGAAATTATGCACATAATTCCGTACAAAAATAGGAGTATTCACTATAAAAATTTTAGTATTTATCAGACAACGCTGCTGTTTATAGTCATGACTGACTCAAGACGTGAGTGCAAATTATAAATCAAGGAATGTATGTATGACTAAACTGTAAAGAAGCTTTACACATGCTAATTAAAATCCGCGGACTTAACGATAATAGAAAATTTCTATTTTGAAACCACAGAAGTGTTTCCAGTGCTCTTTGAGAAAGTTCTAGTATAACAGATGATCATTTACAAAAACTATTATAAAAGATATTCGAGGTATGTATACATAAAACATTTTTTAATTAGATGAAATTCTTATAATTAGAAAAACTTTCTGTGTCTTTGATAAATTAATTACATTTTATTTTATATGAAAATAAAAGGTTTTGGTCAGAGGCACAAAGAGCCAATTTCGACCACACGTATAATTACATGCTTAATTAATTAATAATTATGTATATTTATGTATGTATTAATTACTTTAAAAATTTTGGGACATTTTCGTTTTCGGCCAAAAATTGGAAGATTACCGAAATTCTATTTCGGTTTCGGTCTTAAAAACCTGTTTCGTACAATCCTTAGTCTTAACTATGCTGGAATATGTAAAAAAGAAATTTTTCATTTAGAATCAAAGAAAAGAATGTACAAATATATATATATTAGAGAATTTAAATTTCCGCTCCATCTTAAAATTATTCTATATTTTTTTCTCATTTAACATTATTTGATATCCGTAATTTTTCTAATTATTCCCTATCTTAAAAATATTCTAATCATTCATTTTACTTTCATTTCATTTCTATATAAATGCGTACATTAATACTTCACTTCTCTTTTCAAAATCATTTTTAAAAACGCTTCGCATATTATTATTTTTTGTTTCAAGGTCCTTTCTTTTTCATTTTTATCTTAAATGCCGATATGAATTCTATTAGAATTGTTTGTTCTGTGGAAATAATTTTGATTTCTCATTTCTTTTTTTCAGTGTTCTAAAAGCCCTTTTTTGCGCGCTGATTGGAGGGAACGTTTCACCTCGTTTTTCGTCTGCGATTAGGAAATAGATTCCGTGCTTTTATGCCCTCTCATTGGGCCTTGGTACTATCTGCAGTGCAGTAAAAATCCCTTCGTCGGCTAGTATTTATTGACAGACATGAGATCTGGAGTAAAGATTTTTGTGTCTTTGAGTTGTTTAAAATCTACATACGTACCCAGGAACTGATGTCATATTTAATAGCATGGAAGAGCTAATTTATCATCTTCTGATAATGTACAGTATGTAGAAGTGTTAATAAAAAATTGTAGTAGAAAGCCTTAATTATTCCTATTGCAATATGATGGATTCGTAGTTTGCGACAGATGATTTGTTTGTGCAATGTTCGAGTGACATAATAAACCTGTTTCCATTAGGCATAACTGAGTCCTAATCATTTTACGGAAAAATCAGCAAAGTTCTTCGATCCTGTGCCAAATTTGATAGTGGCGGATGCAAAATTTTACGCAATAGCATGCTATTAATGATTGTCACTAGCAAGAACATCTATTTTATCGAATGATGCAATGATCTTGAGTGGAGTCTTCGTTATAAAAACAAGAGGTAGAAAGCTGTTATGATTACCGGAGAGCCGTAAAATTTTCAACAAGTGATTCTACGTAGCTTAAGCCACATATATATTTATTTTATTATATAAAGATACTTTTAGTTTAAAGTAATCTAAATTTTACAATACAATAAAATAAAAATCTAGTCTTAGTTCCCGTCGCCATCTGAGTGAAATATTGTACAATTATGGCACAAAAACTGCGCCTTCAATTGTGAGGTTTTTAATCAAAATATTAAACTTTTGAAGCATATTGAAAATGTGAAAAATCAGATAAGGGGATCAGATTAAGGGGAAATGAAAGAAATCGTCAAACGGGAACTATTTACCCCTTGAAAGGCGGTGATGCAGCTATGGCATCACCTAATTTTAATCCCTAATTGCAACATTGGCATCCGAATTTTTTAATGAAAATTTCACTTTCATTAAGTACGCGAAAATGTGCTTTTACTTGTTTACAAATAAATTTTCTTGTAAATACTGGTGTCATTCAATTATTTCAACATTTTACGAATACAAGTACCTTGCCCCTGAAAAGTCTAAACTTTCAATGTGCAATAAGCCTGAAAAACGTACAATATAATGTATAAGCAGGCAATCCAGTGTTGCCAGATTGGGGACTTTTTTGTCCCCAGATTGTTGATTGTCACCGCTTTTTTTAAATAGAAATATTCGGCCTATTTAAAAATTGATCAAACTTTCCGAAAAATAAGGCGGTTTATACTTATTTAAAAAAGTGGTGACATTCAAATTATCTGAATTAAAAAAGTCCCCAATCTGTCAACACTGGTGCAATCTGGCCAGCCTATTTATCTGCAATAGTACCGCACTAGAAAAAAACATTGCTTCAGAATTTTCCTATAAAAACTTATTATGTTAACAAGAAATCTTGAAAAAAAATGCCAGTTTTCTCTATTTACAAGTTATGGCAAACTCAAAACTTAGACAACGTCGAAGTATCGCGCGTCAAAGAGTCTCGAGAATGTTTGAAAAGCTATTTTTAAAAAATCTGCTTTTAACACCAACTATTAATAGGATATCAACACCTCTGTTATTTTCCTAAGAAATTAGTGGTGTCCAGAGCATTTGGGGCCCTAATTTACGCGGAACACCTTGCAACATTAGTTACAATTCTCTGTGTTTTCTAAAATTGGCAAATGGAAATATTAGGGATACAGGAAAATTCTGTCGCATAATGTTGTTTCTCGCCTACTTTTTTAAAATTCTGATTTCTTCATTAGCACCACTTTTTTGAAATGGTAAAATTCCCACAGTTTTCACATTTCCCATTAAGGTGAAAACAATGGGAATTTTATCATTTCAAAAAAGTAGTGCCTTTGAAGAAATCTGAATTTTTAAAAAGTAGGCGTGAAAGAACATTATGCGACAGAATTTTCCGGTATCCCTAATATTTTGCATCAAAAATAATATTTACTATTATTAATGGACGTATTAAAGGAAATTTATATCAAATTTCCTTTAACCCCTTAACGCTCGAATTAAATTGCGGCTTAAAAATTCAAATTGCTTATTGGCACCACTTTTTTGAAAAAGAAACTTTCATCTTATTTAATGACATGTAAAACGATACTAAAATAAAGCCAATTACACTCTTTTATAAAACTGGTGGGAATCGAACAATCTGAGTAAAAGACACAGCCCGAGAATATGACGGAAGCGAGAATTAAGGGGTTAATGAGACTTATGCTTTACCCCCAGGATACAAGGAGTTAAAAAGAATAATAATACACTGGCGGAAAAAAAATCAAAGGATCAACTATAAAAAAGATCTTTAACTTTGTGTCTTGTCTCATGAAGTGACAAGAAAGGCGGAATAGAGTGGATTGGAAACTCGAGGTTAACGCTATCATGTAGTCCAAAGGACTGCACAGAACCAGTGTTGGATATGAGCGCGCTCATTGAACGAAAACTCGTGAACTTAGTTCACTTTCTGTGAATTTTGAGTTGAACTTGACTCACTTTTTGATAAACGAACGTGAACTGAACGAAAGCTCAAAAAATCTGTGAGTTTGAACGAAATTTACAACTCAAACTCAATTTTTTTCATAATTTATTTAAAATATTTCCAGCCATTAAGAACACGTTTTTCTCATTCAAATGCCATCTAAGAGGGCTACACGGACTCGGGACGGGTCGAGTCTGATCATCAGCTTTTCTGTATCGTGCTCGGTCTTGCTTTCTCTGGAGGCCCGAACTGGGTTATTTCTGGGCCTGTGCTTTATTCTTCCTAGAAGTCGGCACTTACCGAAATTTTCTGGAATGCTCACAACCCTGCTTTTATGAAAATCATTGACCCGCCCCTGTCTGATTCGTGCAAAAATCTGTTTAAGGAACAATCTCCTTGGGTCAACAATTTTTGCGGAAAATACATATTTTTAAATTACCATTATTCTACAATTAAAATTCCTTTTAAAGAGTAATACATATGCATTTCAAATAGGCTGGGGGGATATATAGTACTCTAAAACCTGTTATAAGAATCTGTGTATGACGAAATCCTGTTTTAAGCGGAAAAAATTTCTTGATCGGTGCAAAATTGATATAATAATCTGTTTGAATATAAAATAGTACGTTGCAAGAGACGGCAGACCTGGTAAAAAAGGAACTAAACTATAACGATTTTTTCTTATGACTATGTGATTCCGTCTTAGAAGGTTTTTCTATATAGGATTTTTCCGATTTTTAAGTGTCCAAGCCGTGTAAATGGATTAATGGTATTAATAATAATTCAGATATTTACATACAAATAGAGATCCATTAGAGATCCTGTACAATGCAGTGTATGGTAGAGGTCTGCATGGTCCAAAATTTCAAGGCCCGGCACTATCCATAGAAGAAAAATTCGGCCCAGTATCAAAATTAAAGGTTCATCCCGAGAAAGGCGGCCCGGAAAAAGTTAAAATCTCGGTCCGAGTCCAGCCCGGCCCAAATGAGTTTCTTCAAAACATTGAGTTTTACGCCGATTTGGTTATAAATTTACTCGTACGAGGAATTCTAACTAAAAATACGTATAGTCCAGGCAATAGGGAATTTTACCTAGCAAAATTAATGGTAGTACTAGAAATCGGCTTTCTAGATGTTTTTTGGGTCGCTGAATCCGAATTTGTAACTTCCCACCAAAATTTCCCCCGGCAACCCCCCAAATTTTGGTAAAAAGTCCCCCAAAAAAGGTTTTTATTAAAAAAATTTTAATTGTTTTAGGGGAAAAGTATCTAGAAATTCAGAAAGTAGACAAAATTTGCAACAAATTAGATATATGACATTAAGACTTAGGATGAAGGGGAAGGGGGGATCTGCCTCGGAACATGCGCGCGGTGCTGCGTAAACTAAGTTGCGCAATTCCACTTAACCACTCACACGTTTACATTCGCCCTCCCATCTCTTCTCCGAACTTTCTCTATAAGGTTTACTTTAAGATTTTTGGGTCTCTGAATCCGAATTTTTAACTTTCCCCCAAAAATTTCCCCCATGAACCCCCCCCCCCCAAATAGTTGTTTTTAACTTAAATTTCTTATTCTTTTAGGGGAAAAGCATTACGAAATTCAGAAACTAGACAAAATTTGTAACAAACAGGATATATGCATTATGAATTAGGATGAACGGGAAGGGTGAGGGCTGCCTCTGAACATGCACTGCGGCGATACGTGCACTAAATTATGAAGTCCAAGCAATAGGGGATTTTATTTGGCAAAATTAATACTAGTTCTGGATTTCGACTCACTTTATGTTTTTTGGGTCGCTGAATCCGAATTTGTAACTTCCCACCAAAATTTCACCCGGCAACCCCCCAAAAAATTGATTTTTTGAAAAAAATTGGTTTTTGAGAAAAGCGCGCGGGGAATGTTCCGAGGCAGCCCCCTCTATCCCCGTTTATCCTACGTCATAATATCATATATCCTATTTGTTGCAAATTTTGTCTAGTTTCTGAATTTCATAATGCTTTTTTCCCAAAACAAAAAGAAATTTAAATTAAAAACAACTATTTAGGGGGGGGGGTCGGGGGGGAAATTTTTGGGGTAAGTTAAAAATTCGGATTCAGCGACCCAAAAAACTTAAAGTAAACTTTATAGAGAAAGTTCAGAGGGAAGATGGGAGGGCTAATGTAAACGTGTGAGTGGTTAAGTGGAATTGCACAACTTAGTCCACGCAGCACTGCGGCGCATGTTCCGAGGCAGATCCCCCCTTCCCCTTCATCCTAAGTCATAATGTCATAGATCTAATTTGTTGGACATTTTGTCTACTTTCTGAATTTCTAGCTACTTTTCCCCTAAAACAATTAAAAAATGGAATTTTTTAATAAAAACCTTTTTTGGGGGGCTTTTTACCAAAATTTGGGGGGGTTGCCCGGGGAAATTTTGGTGGGAAGTTACAAGTTCGGATTCAGCTACCCAAAAAACATCTAGAAAGCCGATTTCCAGTACTACCATTAATTTTGCTAGGTAGAGTCCCTATACGGTCTCTATTGCCTGGACTATTATCTTTGCTTTTTATTGTCGTGTTTACAGTTTTCATATTTATAGAAGTTATTGCGATATTTATTTCTTTAATGAATCGCTATTTGTTGTATGCAAATGTTTCAGTTATCATTAATATAGTTAATCCATATTCCATGTACTGGACACTTAAAAATCTGAAAAATGCCATACAGTAAAATCTTCTAAGACGGAATTGCATAGGAAAGACAAAAATACGTGATAGACAAGTTCAATTCTTATAGCAGTTGTAAATGCATTATAGTTGTATATTCTTTTCTCATATATTAGTACATTCATTCTGCATGGATAAATATATTTTTCAGATTAAGACAAGATTCCGTCATAGGCAGGTTCTTGTTTACACTTTTTACTATATTTTAATTTGGCTACATTTTAATAAACCTAGAAATGTACTATTCTTTATAACAAATAAAATTTAATGTTTAATTGCAGAATAATGGCGATTTATAAATGTATACATTTTTTTTTTTTTTTTTTGCAAACATTTTTTGGACCAGGCCAAATTTTACTGATTTTTGAATGATCCAGGCCACATCGGGACAATGATTTTCATACGGGCTGGGTCATAACCAGGACTGAAATTTTAGGCCCGTGAAGACTAGAACGAATGATACTTGTCCCGGTTCGGTACGGAAAAAATAAATTAGGCCCTACCCGGTCCTTCAGGAAAAAAGGCCCGAGCCTGGCTCGGAAAGAGTAGTGACTAGGCCCGGCCCGAAAAGAAGGCAGACCTGCCCCGGTCCGATTGCCGTAAATTTAAAAAGCCCAAGCCCGGCCCGCGCATAGATTATGGTGCAAATTCAAAATTTCTGAGTGAAAAATACGCCAGAATTAGCAATACTGTTTGTGACCTGTATAGTTGTTAAAAAGAGTCTGACTTGACTTTTAGAGGTCGTCTTCTGTTTCGGATTAGGATCGGTTTTTGACGCTTGCGGGTCGGGTGACCCCGATTTTTAGGTAGCTTTCATTACAAAAAGCTACCTATTGCAGCCGTTCGGAGGAAAGCCATTTCAAACAATTTTGGTATATTTTCATCGATCATGACCCCCAGACCCCGAAACCACCCTCCGTTCAAAATTGATATATATATATATATCTGATCTTTGTCACACTGTAACTCTCGTATTTATGAACCGATTTGGATGTAACTTCGTGTATACGTACTGCATACCAATGCCTCGACCGAGTTCTTTGGCCAGCTTCATCCGCCATCTTGTTTCAAAATGGCGGCCATATAAAAAATTTTAAAAATTTAAAATTTGAAATGTGGTAACAAAAAATTAAAAATTGAAAAATATTTTTTTCTCATGTGTATATGTGATGTATTTTCATCATATATATATATATATATATATATATATATATATATATATATATATCCATATATATATATATATACATATATATATATCTGATCTTTGTCACACTGTAACTCTCGTATTTAAGAACCGATTTGGATGTAATTCGGTGTGTATATTGTACATACCAATGTCTCGACCGAGTTCGTTGACCAGCTTCATCCGCCATTTTGTTTCAAAATGGCGGCCATTTAAAATTTTTAAAAAAATTTAAAATTTGAAATGTGGTACCAAAAAATTGAAAATAAAAAAATATTTTTTTCTTATGTATTTGACCTTTATACAAAGATTCCGGAGCAGTTTTTGTTTCGTCTATATCTTAAAAAATGGCTGAGTTATAGCATTTTGAATTTCTAGCGTGGCTGACATTTTGAAACGTTCTGAATTTTGTCACGCGATAAACGGCGTATTTATGAACCTATTTGGATGTAACTTCGTTTATACATAGTACATACCAATATCTCGACCGAGTTTGTTGGCCAGCTCCATCCGCCATCTTGTTTAAAAATGGCGGCCATTTAAATTTTTGAGAAAAATTTAAATTTGAAATGTGGTACCAAAAAATTGAAAATTGAAAAAATACTTTTTCTTATGTGTTTGGCCTTGATAAAAAGATTCGAGAGCAGTTTTTGTTTCGTCTATATCTTAAAAAATGGCTGAGTTATAGTATTTTGTATTTCTAGCGTGGCTGACATTTTGATACGTCCTGATTTTTGTCACGTGATAACGGGCGTATTTATGAACCAATTTGTATGTACCTTGGTGTGTACATAGTACATACAAATATCTCGACCGAGTTCGTTGTCCAGCTTCATCCGCCATCTTGTTTCAAAATGGCGGCCATTTAAAATTTTTAAAAAAATTTAAAATTTAAAATGAGATACCAAAAAATTGGAAAATGAAACATATTTTTTTCGTATGTGTTTGACCTTAATACAAAGATTCCGGAACAGTTTTTGTTTCGTCTATATCTAAAAAAATGGCTGAGTTATAGCATTTTGAATTTCTATTGTGGCTGATATTTTCACTGTAAAAAAAATGTTCCACTGTAAAAAAAATGTAAATGTTTCACTGTAAAAAAACGTTCCATGTAAAATCCAGGAACGTTTCGCCTTTTCTCAGGTTTTCAGAATAATTTAGCTCTTTCCTGTGAAATTCTGGTTTTCTTATCTGAAACGTTCCTGAACCCTGAACAAAAGTTGGAAACAGCAAAACGCTGCGGCCGCCATTTATTATTTTTTTGCTATAATCCGTTGCTCGCGCGCGAGTGTCGAAAACGAGTTCCTTAAATGAATGTAAAAAAATCAATATGGAATGCAAATAAATCAATAGACGACATAATCCTTTACGTCTCTATTGTCAAGACAATTCAGATAAAAATACAATACCTCTGTGACATCGCTAAGAGATTATCTCTCGTACTTGTCTGTGGAACGTTTAACGAGCAGACCGTGTAAAAAAAAATACACCTATTATTTGGATCTCTATTAACCAGGGGAACATCAAACATGATTCTCACCGATTTTGATTAATTTAAAGTATGTTTTAGAGTTCTTATCTCTAATTATTCTTGTGAAAGGATTTCTTCAAATGGGCCTTAGATTTTGAGAAATTAGATGCCGAGGTTTAGCATGCGTTTCAAATACCCATTAGTTTGCAGCTCTCAACGTGTCTTTCGTGGTGTGGACGCAGAAAGCTCGCACGCCACCCGTACGGCCCGAGTTCGATGCTACCTCTTTACTTTTTTTTTCTTTTTTAATTAATTTTATATTTTAACACTTTATTACAATTTGATTTAAATTTGATATATATTTGACACTTTGAATTGCTGCAAATTTGAATTTTTTTTATTTTCGGAAAAAATATACAAATACGTTTAGGTTTTTTCTTTTCATGAAAATTTATATGTGTTTTATCTAACTTGTAAACTAACATAATTACTGACAAAAATCCAAAATATTTTAAGTCTAGATTTTTTTTCTAATTATTATTTACATTTATATATTTTTATATTTTAAGCAAAGTTCAGAAACAATATATCATATATATATTTACTTTATTGAATTTTAACTGAAAATTTATTTTTTCGTGTAAATTATAAATAATAATTTTGATGTCAATTTCAAAATATTTTTTTATTCTAACAAATAATGATAATAAAGCGAAAATTGTCAACTGGAAATGTAAAAATCGTCTGCGGATCCCGCATGCTGTGAAATGTCAGTAATGTTTTGCTGTCAACAGAAATATTCCTGGTATTTCGCAGGAAACTTACTGGCATTTCTGTAGAAAGTTTTTAACGTATACAGTAAAGTTCCAGTCATTTTCAAGAAATGTTTCTTGGAAATAATGGGCAACTCAGCTGCCCATTTTTTCCCAGGAACGTTGCGGAATTTTTTTTACAGTGTTAAAACGACCTGATTTTTGTAACGCAATAACAAGCATATTTATGAACCGATTTGGATGTAACTTGGTCTGTACATAGTACATACCAATGTCTCGACCGAGTTCGTTGGCCAGCTTCATTCGCCATCTTGTTTCAAAAGGGTTGCCATTTAAAAAAAATTAAATTTAAAATAAGGTATTAAAAAAGTGGAAAATGAAAAAAAAAATTATGTGTTTAGCCTTGATACAAAGATTCCGGAGCAGTTTTTGTTTCTGAAAATTTGTTCTTTTGTTTATATCTTAAAAAATGGTTGAATTATAGCACTTTCAATTTCTAGCATGGCTAACATTTTGAAACGATCTTGTATTTGTCGCGCGATAACACACGTATTCGCCTATTTCGATGTAAGAAGGCATGTGGATAGTATACATCAATACCTCGACCATTTTTGCTGGCCAGCTTCATCAGCCATCTTGTTTCAAAATGGCGGCCATTAAATATTTAAAAATATATATTTAAAGTGAGGTGCAAAAAAATTAGAAATTTAAAAAGATTTCTTTCTTGAGTATTTGACCTTGATATAACGATTCAGGAGCATTTTTTGTTTGTCTTTATCTTAAAAAATGGCTCAGATATAGCAATTTCAATATCTAATGTGGGTGACATTTTGAAAAATCTGATTTTTTGCCTGCGACAGCACTCGTATATATCAATCGATTCCGATGTGAGTGAGCATGTGCACAGCAATTACTAAGATCTCGACCAAGTTCACTGGTTAGCCTCATCCACCATGTTGTCTTAAAATGGCAGGCACTTTAAGAAATCGCCGAATTTGGCAGCCAAATATAAGTTACTTTAAATAAAAGCAGCTTGGATAAAGCTGACTAATTTCGCGAAATTCTCATTCATAATGATTTAGTATTGATAAAAATTATTATTGAATCTCTTATATTCGGTTTCCATTAAATTGAGCTTCGTGTGTTTGAATAATATAAGTTGGCTTTTTTTAAATAAGGAATATGAAAGCTACCTCTTCCTCCCGGCACTGGCCGGAAGGACTTTTTCAAATGAATGTCGAAAATAAAAAGATTAGAAATTTATATGTCATAAACACTCCATAGCGGACACACAAAGAAAGCGGTTACTTCTATTTAGCAAACACTTTTGAATTTTTAAGAAATTATATATTTGTATACTGATGAATACTGGACATCTTACAATCTATACACACGTAATATGTCTACGTATGCATAAACTATCACAGACACTATATATGTGTTTTGAGTGTGTCAAAAACGAATTATAGATAATATTTTCCATTTACTAGAAAAGAAGAAATGGTTCTTAACAGTACCGTAAAAAAAGAATAATTTTTTATTACGTTTCTTACATGCATTTTACTTGTCATGCAAATAGTAAATTGAATATATATTCATTGATATTAAAATACACATGTATTTTTTTTAACATAATTCTGCTCAAACTTAGTGAAAATCCCAATAACCCTACAAGCAAAAATCGAAATCAGTCATTTAAGGATTATTTTAGAGTCAACCTTCCTAACCTACAGAAAGCGTGACGCCCCCTCCCCCCCCCTCCACTTAAAAAAAGGTACTTCCCGATCCGATGCAGGGCTCCATTCAACGATCCGAGGTGTCTGCTATTCAGAGGTTTTACTATATTTGAATATTAAGCAAAATAGATATTTTTATTTTTTAATATAAACGATAAAATTGGTTTTAAAGATATGACTATTTTTAGTACGAAAAAAAAAACATCCATCCACGTGCTTTACGAAGTAAATGGGTCACTTAAAAAATCAAAACTAGCGTGATTTCATTTAATAACTTAGAAAGGAATTTTATTTGACTCATTAATTTAAAATTTAATATAATCTACATGATTTTAATCCAGAAAAACATACTTTTGTTTAAGAAAACCCGTGCAGCCTCACATACACTGTAATATTTCGTTTTGGTAATGACTGTACAATAACCCCAAGTGTCTACTTGGGACATTTTGAATAGCAGATGCAATAGAAATGTAGGTGCTCTTTTTAGAAATTGAAAAATCGAGTAGCATTTTTCGTTTTCCGATCCATTTGGTGGATCTTTCAGAAAACGCTTTCAAAGTTGGCGTTTTAAACAGAATTTCCTGAAGCGATAGCCCTACAAACTTCGTCATGAAACAGCAATCCATTATTATAACACGAAATGTAATATATTTATTGAAAATCAAAAATTGTATTCCATTCCAAAATTTTTCTTAAGCCAGGGCTGTAGATTTCCTGCTTTGTACGTTTAAAAATGCGCCTGTAAGTGTGTCAAAGATTCGCGTTGTTGTGCGGCGAATACTATTTTCATTTATTGGAGAACAGTCTTAAAATGACTCTTTTTAATGGTTTATTTTATTTCCCTCATTATAAGTCAATATGTGTGTTTAAAGAAAGACGTGGTGAGATTTTTTTTTTCTTTTTTATTGGACATAATTCATATATATATTAACACGGAAACATTTACAATAAATTTAACCCTCCGTCTACCAGACGGGTCCATTGGACCCGACAGGTACATACACAATATTCATTCAAACCAGACATTTCTTTAAAATAAACTAAGTATATAAACCAGACAAAAATAAGGTAAATAAATAAGTTAAATAGTTTTAAATAAAAATTCTGGTGTAGAACGTTTTATTAAAACTTGAATAAAATTCCCGGTAGATCTAGGGTTAAATAATACTGCATTAAATTTATCACTTTTGTCTTCTATTGAAAAATATTAATGTTTTAAAATATGTAAAGTATTTAAAATTCTTAGTGCAACTTTTATTTTTTATACACTTGATTGCTTCTGTCTCAAATATACTTGACAAATTTTACAAAGCAGAATAATCATGCAATTTTAAATTTTAAAGCACTGATTCAATAATAGATACTAATTTTGAAAGAGCCAGAAAAAGTATCGACATTCAAATCCACATTAGAGCTTTTTCTTTCGAAAATATAATTTAGTCAACAAAAACATCTATAAAGGTATTGTTCACAGGACAATATGAAGGCACAGACTTCTTGACTCCAACTTTTATTACTCAATTGTCAACAGGCTAATAAAACTATTCCTATTTCAACTCTCTTTATCAGCCGAAGCTTTGTTGAGTTAGTGGGCTTCGAGTGGTAGGCTTCGTTCTGTAGGCTTCGAGTCTCAATTTCAAAGCAGGGTGAAAATAGCTTGAGATCGAAATCATTTTCCAAAAGGTGCCGAATTATTAGGGTTCTACGGGAATTAGTGTGTGGTAACGCTTTCTGGCGTTTTTGAGAAGATTGATTGTTTATGTTTACTAGGTAGAAATATTCAAAATTACTGTGTGGGAGGAAGGGGTTAGCCAGTAGCAGTAGTTGTTGTATCTGAATAATAATCACAATATCAGATCAATCAAAGGTCGATTGCCCAGTTATTTTCCATTGTTACATTTTATCAACACTTATGAATAGCATTTCGAAATTATTTAATTTTCGAATTGGCTTAATAATATTAAAAGAAAAAAAAACATATATGAAGCTTTTTATGGTTTTGCGCACTTAATATAATTTAAATATGATTAAAATATTTATAGCATTTTTTAAAAGTTATTTCAGAACTTGATTAATGCAATCTAAGTGTCATTTTAAACCAAATTTTACAGGGTTTTTATCCAATTTCGGAGGCATAAATGTAGGAGACAGTAGCACTGCCAGAAATCGTCTCTAAAATTGTTGTTAGCTAGCGCAGTAGTTCTCGCTTGTTAGAATAACGGATCGCCGAACCAGTCTTTTAAATAAATTAAAGCATAATACTACTTTTTTTTCGTATATTGGAACCAGCAACTAATGTTAATATTATTTATTTAAATAGATTTTACTATCTTAGAGTTTCAAAACCTTAAATGTACCAATAAAATAACATAAAACTAATGTTACATTTATAGAAAAATCTCTTTCGAAACCAGCTCCGAGAGTGAAAGTCGATTGTGGAGACTATCTTAGCTATCAATTGCCACCCTCCCCCCTAAAAAGAGGCGTTTAAAGATTTCAAATGCAAACGTGATATTTTGAAAGAGCTGTCCTGTAAGATTAACTTTAGCAAATGGGTATTTCCGCGCGAGTGAAATAGCCTCTTATGTATGTTAATCAGTGAGATCTCAAACCTGCACGCTAATGTTAAACCTATGGGGGTGAGATGCATTCCTATTTTTAAAATATCGCATCAGAAAATTAACAATTATAACTTCTTCTTGCAATATATTATTCTTAATAAATACCTCTTTTAAAACTTTCCAACATAGCCCTAAAGTGTTCATGAATTAGGTTTGATTATCTGCATGCCGCCAGCCCGTGCCATAACTCTTGTAAATGTTCTCGTATTGTATGCACTTGATATTTGTTATTAAGGTTTCCTATGGCATGTTTGCGAGAGAAAAGGGAGTGTGTAGAATTTTCGGTTCGTTTACGGGATCACTCAAAAGAATCCCGTTACATTATGGTCAATGGATGAAAATCGTTTGCGATGTAATTTAATGATATACAATTTCAAACATAATAAAATTGTATGGATTTCTGAAGTGCACTAAAACATACTTTCTGTAGAATAAGGTGTGAAAAGCACCTAATATTCATTTAGTTGTCTATGAGCTATAAATACTGGAAGTACGTTCTGAGTTTTGTATGCGTTTTAAAATTTAATGTTCTCGTATTGTATGCACTTGATATGTGTTATTAAGGTTTCCTATGGCATGTTTGCGAGAGAAAAGGGAGTGTGTAGAATTTTCGGTTCGTTTACGGGATCACTCAAAAGAATCCCGTTACATTATGGTCAATGGATGAAAATCGTTTGCGATGTAATTTAATGATATACAATTTCAAACATAATAAAATTGTATGGATTTCTGAAGTGCACTAAAACATGCTTTCTGTAGAATAAGGTGTGAAAAGCACCTAATATTCATTTAGTTGTCTATGAGCTATAAATACTGGAAGTACGTTCTGAGTTTTGTATGCGTTTTAAAATTTAATGTTCTCGTATTGTATGCACTTGATATGTGTTATTAAGGTTTCCTATGGAATGTTTGCGAGAGAAAAAGGAGTGTGTAGAATTTTCGGTTCGTTTACGGGATCACTCAAAAGAATCCCGTTACATTATGGTCAATGGATGAAAATCGTTTGCGATGTAATTTAATGATATACAATTTCAAACATAATAAAATTGTATGGATTTCTGAAGTGCACTAAAACATGCTTTCTGTAGAATAAGGTGTGAAAAGAACCTAATATTCATTTAGTTGTCTATGAGCTATAAATACTGGAAGTACGTTCTGAGTGTTGTATGCGTTTTAAAATTTAATGTTCTCGTATTGTATGCACTTGATATGTGTTATTAAGGTTTCCTATGGCATGTTTGCGAGAGAAGAGTGTGTAGAATTTTCGGTTCGTTTACGGGATCACTCAAAAGAATCCCGTTACATTATGGTCAATGGATGAAAATCATTTGCGATGTAATTTAATGATATACAATTTCAAACGTAATAAAATTGTATGGATTTCTGGGGTGCACTAAAACATGCTTTCTATAGAATAAGGTGTGAAAAGCACCTAATATTCATTTAGTTGTCTATGAGCTATAAATACTGGAAGTACGTTCTGAGTTTTGTATGCGTTTTAAAATTTAAATAATTTGTTGCGTACTACGTGGTGTATATAAATGCTGTAGACCATATACAAGACTACACAAAAGAATTCGAATGCATGAGCGTGAATTGCTTAAGGGTGTTTTTTAATTGAGTTACATATTTTCCAACTGAACTATATTTAATATAATAAGATATGTATGTAGATTATAAATAAACTCATATATTGGTCTACGGAAAGAAATGGATGTATTGCAGAGCATAGAGTATTATTTCGAAAGCGCAAAAATACAACGAATTAGCGTTAAGCACAGGAAGAAATTTTCAAGCCGTGAGCGAGCCATAGTCAGTTTTTCCTTTGACCCGGTAAAAAAGTTCAAAGTTTGGCCAGAACTGTTCCCAGCACAACTCGGCCAGTTCAAAAAAAATATTGACCAAGTTCGGTATAAAAACTAAAACTTCGACCCAGCCTGCACAAAAAATTAATCGGTTCGGCTAAGACCGATCAAGCTGGACATAGATTTTTACACCTATAAGATTAAAATTGTCTTGTACGAGAAGTACTAACTAAAAATAGTTATTTTATCTTGTTATTTCATTTTTATATGCTTCATTTTTAAAAAAGTGTTACGAGCTGTGGTATTTATTTTTTAAATGCATCTGATTATATGTAAATTTCACAGTTATCATTGATATCGTTAATTCACATTCTATGACTTGGAGATTTAAAAAAAATTAAAAATTCAGTACAATAAAATCTTCTAAGACGGAATTGCATAGGAAAGATGAAAAATACGTTATGGGCAGGTTCCCCTATGAGCAGGTTCATTGTCTGTTGTAAATGCTATATAATATATTTTCACAAGTACTGTTATCCTCATTTTACAAAGATAAAGATTTGTTTGTTGTTGTTAAACACGGGATTCCGTCATACTCGGGTTCATTTTCTCTGATTTTACCGTACTTTAATTTTATCGCCTAGAAATGCATTTACGCATATTTAAAAAAAAATAAAATTAATATATTAATTTTAATTGTGGATTAATAGCAATTTAAAAATACGTGCATTTTTTGAAAAACAAAAAAGTTGGTCCGGGCCAAATTTTGCTGATATTTTTACTGGACAAGCCAGAGCTGTGCCCATCCAATTATTTTCATATGAGCTAGGTTGGAACAGGGGCTGAAAATTTCTGCCTGTTCTGATCTCAAGAAGAATGCAGCCCGGCCCCGACTTGGGCCGGAAATAAATCCAGTCCAATCCCGGCCCATCTTGGACCGAACGCCTAGAAAAAAGTAATCCCCAAACCAAGCTCGGGCCGGGTGTAGGGAAGAAAAATTGGGCCGGGCCCATGAAGACCCTTAGATAGCATAATCAAAAGATTAGTTCACAAAATTTTGTAAATTTAGATGATAAAGTATATATATATATATATATATTTTTTTTAAGAAAAAAATGAGTTTTTAGTGACCTTCGCTCACTTTCATAGAGTTTGAGTTGAGCTAGTTCGTTTGAAAAAAATTGAATGTGAGCGTGAACTTGAGTCATTTTTGAAAAATTGAATTTGAGTTTGAATTAGTTCGTTTTTTTTTTTTTTTTTTTTTTTTTTTTTTTTTTTTTTTTTTTTTTTTTATGAGCGTGCCCAACACTGCACAGAACTATGCAAATTCCATGAAAGTTCCGTTTGGGGAAGGTGGGACATGTCCTTAAAAGGCATTTGACATAACCTGATAAATGACCATATCACAATATACTATATTCCAAACGGAAAAGTCAAAACATATATTAAAATATTTATTTGCTTAAAAGACGTTACTAAAAACACATTAAATGTATATTAAAAATCTATATTGATATGTATCAACTCCTTCACTGAGTCGACATCAGAATATTTAACAGAAATTACAAATACAATGCTTATGAAAAACTGAAAAAAAATCCGACGATATCGTCGGTACCATGTCAAACTATCCAATGTGAAAATTGCCACTTTTCAGGAGGGCAAAAAAACTGTTTTAATTGTGGATTCAAAATCAGCGCCAAGCACCAGTAAACAATTATTTAGTTTGATATGATATGCTTATTTGTACGTTTTCAGTTTCGTTGTACTTTTTCAGCTTCAAACTATCCAATATGCCACATTGGATAGTTTGACTTGTAAAAATTTGTGCTTTTCCCAGGTTCGACATTCCATAGTAGCGAATATGACATATTGGATAGTTTGACTTGTAAAAATTTTGTGCTTTTTCCAGATTCGCCGTTTCATAGTAGCAAATGTGTCGTATTCAATAGTTTAATTTGTAAAAATTTTGTTATTTACATACTCAACATAAAACTCTTAAGAATTTTCTTTAATAATTTTTATAACGAATATACAGTAAATTAATAAAGAAAAAAGCTTATTTTTAAACATTCTGTTAATTTTATAAAATATAAGAAAACAAAAATATCTCAAATAATGGGGTAGTCAACAACGGGCACTTCTTACCCGTAATTATAAATAGTAATATTCGCACTATTTTTTTAAGAAACTCATGGGCCGCTTTCTGCCACTATTTTCGAATAGAAATCTTTGATATGTTTAATCTCCCATTAAAAAAAGTTGGAGCAAACGATTTTGAAGAAAATTTGGAAGAAATTCATAATAGGCTCTTTTAATACAATAATTGCAAATGTTCTACCAAACGTGGGGAATGATAAAAGGGTAATTCTTATTTTTCAACACGTTATTGATCGTTAAAAAGTTTTTATGACTTTTGCTTTACTTTTCTGTCGTCTAACCGTGCTGTAACTCTCGTAAATATACTTGCATGCCATATATTTTATTTTTGTTTTTGATGTTACTTTGGCATTTGTGAAAACGGAGCGTGTAGCATTTATAGGTCCTTTACAGGGACACTCAAAAATATGCCGTTGCATTACGCTTAATGGGGAAAGAAATGTTTGTGGTTTAGTTTAATTATGTTACACTATTTCAAACATAATGAAATTTATATACATTATTGAGGTGCACAGCAACATGCCTACGTTAGAATATGACGTGTACAACAGTTATAGCTCATTTACAGTAGCACACAAAGGATTTCGCTTAAAGTGCAGCCTATGAGAGATAATTGGTTGAAATGTGTGCATGCTCAAACTATATGCATACTATATGGTATGTATAAATTCTATAAATTGTATATAGAACTACCTAAAATAATTCGTTAGCATTAATAAGTATGATTCTAAACTGTTAATTGTGTTATGTTAATTGTGTCTTGTTAATTGTGTTATGCATTTCAAAGCTGAACTATAGTTAGTATATCAGATGTTTGTGGAATATAAGTAAAATCATATACCGGTCCACGCGAAAAACTAGAAACTTGGACAATTATAGATGATAATTTCTGGAAGTTTCATTTTAGTAGTTTTAAGCTTCCTTTACTCTGCATTAAATTTTTAGCTTATTATGTAGCATGTATAAAAACCTGTAGGTAATATACAGGGTTGTACAAAAGATTTCAGTTATACTCGTGTATTGGTAGAAATTACTGAATGTAAATTTTCAACTTATTATACCTAACACTTTACAACAAGGTTGAAAAGTGTTTATGGATTTGGTTTGTCTGTCCACGCTCTAATTCATGTAAATATACTCGGATTATCTTACAATTGAAAAATATTAATGGTGCTTACAATGGCATGTTTAGCACTGCATATGAAGTGTGTAACGTTAACAGTTCATTTACAGGGGCACGCAAAAGTTCCCTTCACAATATGGTATATGGGGAAAAATCGTTTGGAGGGTATTTTAATGACATTACGCTATTTCAAATGTATTAAAACTGATTTAAATCACTGAATTTCATTACAAGAAGATTACGGCAGAATAGAGCATGCATTCGTAGCATTTGTCATTCATTTACAGGGACACACAAAAGAAATGGGTTAAAGTACTGTCTTTGAGCAATAATTGCTTTAAATGGGTTTTTGAATTTCTGTATGCGCTTTATAATTTAACTATTTTTTTTTATGTTGTATAAAATTTCTATGCCTCGTATACAGGGCTGCACAAAAGACTTCAATAAATATCAATTACCGTCATAGACAGAAAAAGTACTTGAATCATAGATAGTATGCGGCAATTTAGTTTAATTAGAAACGCGTAACGCAATTTACACTTTAAAACTTTAGCAATTTCCGCCAATAAACGGAAATATACTAGAACTTCTTGTATAGATCTGTATATTACTTACAGATTTTTATACATGTTACGTAATATGCTAAAATTTAATTCAGGCAAAAAAATGTTATAAACATACTTCCAGAAATTACCAGTCACAGCCGGCAATGTTTTCAGTTCATTGTGTAGCCCTTTAGGAATTTCTACTAACATATTTTAGCATAGTAAAAAGAAATAAAAGACCAAAATTGCATAACTCAATTAGAAACCTCCTTTAAAAAAATCACTCCTATACAAAGTAATGCTTACAAATTCTTTTGTATAGCCCTGTATATGATCTATAAAATTTATACGCACCCGTAATATTCAAATAGTTAAAAACTCATACTATAATTGACTTCAAACAACTATCGCTAATAGACAGCAGTGTAACCGAATTTTTTGTGTGTCCCTGTAAATTAATAATAACTATCGTACATGTCATATTATACAGTAAGCAACTTGTAATGTAAATCAATTATGGATGTCAATTTCACATTGTTTGGAATACTTTAAACATTTCTTTTACTATAAACCATTATACAACAAAATTCATTTGCATGAACCTGTAAATAATAATAAATGGCTTGCACATCATATTCTGCAAAAAACATGTTTTAATACACTTGATAAATCCATATTAATTTCATTATGTTTTAAATATCGTAACACCATTAAATGACACCGCTCTTTTTCTGTATTGAATGTAATGTAACGGGATTCTTTTGAGAATCCTTGTAAATGCACTAAAGATTCTCACATTCTATTAACAATAGAAAACGTATGGTACAGTAAACGTCAAAAACATATGTGAATTGCGTTAAATTTCAATCCATCAATAAAACAGTTTTTGTCTTCCTGATAAAAAATTTTCATATTGGGTAGTTTGACATGGTACGGAAGTTTATAAAAAAAATATCCATACACTTGCGGCAAAGGATCGAATATGCTATATTGGACAGTTTGACATTGTAAATTTTAGAAAAAGTGCATATTGGATACTTTGAAACAGTCATTATCTAAGTTTCTAAGCAAGCTAGAGACGTGGCAATTTTAATTAGTACGTATCATGCACAACACAACAAAATGGCACAAAATATGAAAAATGCATTTTTTCACATTGGATAGTTTGACATGTAGCGACGATATGAGCCATTGTGAGGAGCGCAATTTAGACACTAGTTGTTTAAACACGCCACTTTTAGCTATTTCTCTAATACAAATTTCTATATTCTTTTACCGGGATTAGTTTAATAATTTTTCCCTAACATTAGAATTATTAAAAAATATATTATATTTCTACAAAATGGGCAGTATGTTGAACATTTCTCAGAAATATCTATTACGTACTGGTTCGCTTTCTTTTTTGGTTTTATTTGGATTTCCTTATTTTTTTTCTTCTATCAGGAATAAGCATCTCGGGTAAATATACACAGTATGGCATAGTTTCAAATCTGTGAAAATTACTCCCAGTATCTAAAATACCTACATTTCGAGTAATTACCCACAATCTGGCAACACAGTTTATTATTTACTATTACAAATTCCAATTTAAATGCAACTCGTATCTAGATTTATAGCAACATCGACAACATATACTTTTTTAATATTTTTTTCTTTTGATTTTCAAAGCATTTGCATATTATTTCATAATCATGAGTTAAAATTCTTTTTCACTAAAACTAGAACTGCATTTAAAAAATATTTTTAAAAAACGACTGACATTTTCAACCTTTCACAGAAATATCTATTGCTTACTGGTTCTCTCACCCTCTCCTCTTTTTTGCCCCCTTTTAAACAGGAATTTCAGCAGAAAAGATATTTCTTAAAAGTAAAATTATGAAAAGAAATTCAGCAGAATATTTCACAGTGTTCATTCTATTCTATCATTAAACTACTATTTTGCGCATGTATTATGCGTTTCTAAATTTTTGGTAGAGAAAAGAAAAAAAAAATAAAGTTTAAAATTTGCTTACACTTTTAAATTCTAAAACGAGTAATTATTGTTGTTGTTTTTATCAGAAATTTTGAAAGAATACTCTTTGCCTTATTCTATTGCAGAAACATGGAATTAAATAAAGGATAAATTAGTTTTAAAATATGCTGGTAACAAGTAATATAAATTTAATTAAATTAAGAAATTTAGTTTTTCGTAAATAACCGATCAACAAAGTGTTAGGGCAAGGTCGGGTGGTATAGGACGCTTAAGCTATTTCAAATTAATATATGTATATATATATATCCAATATATATATCCAAAAACTAAACCAAAAATTCGAAACCACGGAACTGATCCAACGATAAATAAACTAAACCAAATGACAACAACTAAATAACTAAAAACAACTAACTTCAAAAACAACATACTTTAAAAACGGCAAACTTTAAAATCATTCAAACTAAAACCAGAAGAAATCGAATCAATGGAGACAGGCGGCATGCACTTGCGACATGCAACTGCGGGGTTAAAACCAGTTTTTATGTGCACAACGCTCCCCCAACAACCTGTCAAGACCAAATTGAAAAAACTAACAAATCGAATGAGCTGCCTAGACCCATCGAAAACCAACAACTGAACGTGAAACCTCAAACAATCGTGCACACAAACCCTGAACAGTCAAAGCCACAGTTACTCCTCTCTTCGCATCCACATTACCTCTAAATCTCTGTGATAAGTTTTACACTTTACGAAATTTCGCAGCAGACTCTTCAAAAATCTCTCAGGATAGCCATGGTGCAATGCCAGAATATACCATTTGTAAAGTTCTTCAATTTTTTCCCCAGTATTTGATGTTAGTCTATCTATACGGTTTAACCCGTTAATAAAAATATTTCTATATATTGAGATATGCACATTTGATCCAAGATTTAACATTTTTATAGTTTCAAAGTTAAAGCTTTTTCGTTTATCATATATATCTGTTTTTATCTCACCATATTTTATCTCGATATTAATGTCTAAATAGTTGACCATGTTTTTACTTTTTGACTCCAATTTCAAATTTAAACTATTAAGATAGCAATCAATTTTTTTCTTTTTCCACATCATTGCATCTGACTATTAAAACGTCATCAATGTAACGAAAGCACCTCATATCCTCATTTATATCAATTTGTTCCTCGTACATATATAACTAGATATCGGCTAAAATCAAACTACAACTTCCCCCCATTGGAATACCTCTAACTTGTTTGTAAACAATTTTCCCGTTATATAAGTAGTTCTCACTCACTACAAAGTTAAACAAATTAGTAAACCATTCCTGTCCGATAGTTGAGGAATTATATTTACTGAAAAACTCCATAATTTTTATTTTAAGATTGTCCAAATCTATACTATTATACAAATCTTCAAAATCATACGCTGTTAAACTTGAAATGTTTTTCATTAGATTTAAATGTTTAATTAACTCAAAGCTGTTTTTTATTATACAAGCCGGCTTATCTTTCAATACTTCATCAAAAATCTCTTTTAATAATTTCAACAATTTTTTATTACAATTTTCCAAATATGAACCGAAACCACATGTAATAGCTCTAAAAACAACCGGATCTTTATGAAACTTTGGAACCATTACCAAATATGGAAAACTAGTACTATTTTGCTTTATTTTAATTTATTTATAATATGCTTTTACTCTATTACTAATAACTTGTTTACTTGATTTGACAATTTCATAGTTTATTTCATTACCATAAGCCTCCCTGAGTAATTTACCATATAATGTTTTACAAATAATTGCGTAATTTGTGTTAGCTTTATCTATATACGTTATTATAAATTTATTCTGCAATTCTGTTATAGATTCTTTTAAATCCTTATAATATTTTACCGAAACCCCTTCAGAATTACTCTCAAAATTTCAACACAATTCTTTTAAAATACAGTACTTCCATTCCTCGAAAACGCTAGCAGGCAAATTGTATTTATAAACTAATTTTTGAATAAAAATATCCAAATTCATATTCAAGCGTTTTTTTGCCATATTTCTTGTTAATACTCTCTTAATCATGTACCTCGTCGCGTATCTCATGATTTCACTCAATTTCTTATTATGTACAATATCCAAACAACCCGTTAATATGTGTCCGTAGGTTGGATTTATATATTCGTTGAATTTTACTATATATATACTATATATTTACTATATATATACTATTTATTATATATAATAAATTTGAATATTTACTACTCTAATGAAAACTTTGACATGTTATTTCCGTACTTCAAAAAGCTTATTACGCTTAGAATCATCTTTATTCTCTGTGTTTTCTTTGACATTTAACACGTTCACTGCCGCAAAAAGTAAGAATTTTCAAATTTCTTCTTGAAAGTCGTTTGCCACCACAAATTCTGAAAGGTAAATTTCGCTTTACTAATACAGCGAAATTTCTGCCAATAAATAAGGCATTTTTTTAAATTTTAAAATAGTGTTGAGAAAGTAATAATTTAAAGCCACGAATATTAAAGCTACGAGTATACTCGTATCGTGGCAGTCAACGTGTTAATAAACCTTACATTTTGACCTTTCTGATCTCTAGAGGGTTGTATCGGGCATGGTGTTGTGCTTGTAAAAACGTCATTTTTGGATTTAGAAACAACTTATTGTTACTAGATTTGTTGTGGACTTATTAATTTTTCTTATGAGAAGTCCCAGGGCTGATTAGACCTACCACTGAGTCGTTTTCTAATTCTCTTTCTCTGTTTTATCTATTGCTATGTTGAAGACTTATTCATGGGATTTGAGACAAGAGGCTTTGATGCACCCGATACTCAACATCTTTGAGTACACAATATCTTTCACTAGCTTCCCTGATTGTCATTTCAGAAAGTCAGACTTTTTATATATTTTCTTTCATGTGATTTTCATCCCACTTATGACATAATTTATCCATCCTACGATAACACAGAGAAAACCGTAAGAACTTAACTTTTTTAACCTGTAAAATTTTGTCCGATACAACCCTCCAAGCGTTTGTTCGATACAACCAAAAGATGCACTCCAAAGCTTTGACTAACTATCCCATGCGTATTGCCATATCTAGACATTATGGCCTATAGTATAAAGCATAGTAGCCCATACATCTAACAAAATGCTAAAAACTTCCTTTCACACTAGCTACGTGGCTCCAAAGTTAACTTCGTGCACTAGAAAACTTGCAAAAAATAAATAACTTACTATCACTTGCAAACGCACAGATCGCTCTTTCCAATATCGTCGGTACCATGTCAAACTATCCAATGCATAGATGCCAACATCTTACGCTGTTTTGTACCACAAAAAGTGTATAGTAAACTTTACCTTTTTAAATCGCAGTAATGTGCTGATTAAACAAAACAAAGATTTCTATTAAATTTTTATGGCACAAAAAAGCGGAAGAGTTTGCAGCTACGCCAATACGAAAACAGTGTTTCCAGTGGGCTACTTTTTTGAAATTCAGATTTCTTGACTGGCACCACTTTTTTGAAATAGTAAAATTTGCTTTATTTAACCTTATTTAATGACATATTAATTCAGGCGAAAACAAGGGGAATTTTACCATTTTAGAAAAGTGGTGCCAATCAAGAAATCTGAATTTTAAAAAAAGTAGCCCACTGGCAACACTGTTTTCATATTGGATAGTTTGGCATGGTACCGACGATATCATATGGCGTGAGTGTCGTCCTTCTGGCTTAATAAACACGGCAATCGGGTGATAGGTGCTGCTTCCAGCGGCCAAAGCTTACAAAGCTACTTGTCCGGTAGAACCCGCTGTGCGATACTACCCGACTTTCTCCTAAAACTAAAAAAAAATCAATCCAGGTGCCAAAAAGAGTTTTCTTAATTTTTTTTATAAGCAACAAACTTCTTTGCAAATACTTTAATATGAACTTCCTTTCAGAAATTATGCTTTTCCAGAAACAGTTCTAAAAGGAAAAAAACATAATCTTTTAATTTATGAATATAAAAATAAACGATAGGTTTTAATTCGAGACAAAAAATCATTTCTCTATGGCAAATATTTACAAAGCATTTGACAAATAAGTTAACAGCTCTTAACAAAATAATCAGTTTTTTACCATGTTAGTAAGAATAATTAGTAAAAAGATCCTTAATTTAGAATAATAATAAAACCTTTTTTCACGATTGGTAAACAGAATCAAACAAAAACGACGAAAATAATAAAACTATACAAGGAAAACGCATTTGATGCGTGAATTTTATTAAATTGAAAAGATAAAATTTGGAACATACTCAGTCGACTAACACATAAAAAAAAGTGCAAAGGAAAGAAAGAAGTATATATATTATATTGCTTTTCCGTTTAAGTTTTTTTTTATTTGTTATTCAATGTTTATTGTAAAATGTGAGTTAAAAAACAAACTGAATAGTATTTTTAATGAATTTCCTTTTAAACTTTAATTGGAAGTAAGCTTAGTTAAAATTTCATGAAAGTTTTACTAAGCTTTTATAAAATGAAAAATTAAAAAGGAGCTTCGATTTTAAAGGTAGTATATCTCTCTGAACTTAAAAATGGGATATCATATGTGATGATAGAATTAAAATGTTAGCAATTGTTTTAAAGTAAAATCAGCTATTTTATTTTTCACAGCAACGTCTTTTCCACTGCATTGTGCAATATTTGAACTTTTAAATGAATGATGAATTGTTAGAAAAAACATTTTTTAAACTTCACTTTTGTTACTTAAATTTCACAAACCTTTAATAACATATGAAATATTTACGGAGCTAGGAATTTCCTAAACTTAAATTGAACGTTTTTCATCATGATAAAATTGAAGTATATTTCAAAATTTAAAGGAAAATGTCATTTGATTTTCAAACCCTATATTCATATAACATTACATAACATTTGATTTGTTTCTTTTTGGGAGTATAACCTTGAATCTAAAGTCGATGACTTTTAAATGTACTGTTTATTTAATTTTTATTTCGGTTGCGATTCTTTAGCGGCGTACAATACAACAACTGAAAGAATGATGAAACAGCAGTGGGTGGGTAGCTCCGCCTCCTGAATAGTAGATATAAGCACTGACACAAAACTAGCGGTTGCCAAAGACGGATTTTTTTTCAGCGTGTGTACGGTACCTTCACATTTGGCACCGATAATTTTTTTTAGATTTTTCTGCTTTAATTTTCGGAAATTAAACAAGGCAAAGAAATCTTTTTTTTAAATTGTCTAAATTAAGGGGACCGTACATTCGTAAAAAAAAAAAAAAAAAAAAAAAAAAAAAAAAAAAAAAAAAAAAATCCGTTTTTGGCAACTGCCATTTTTGTGACACGCTCAGGCCTACTATTCAAGAAGCGGTTACAGCATCTAGAATATATAGTAGGGTGGGCCGAAATTTTTTTTTTCGATTTTCGCTTATGGGTAGTGCGGGAAAGTTGCCACTGGTGGCATTAAGTTTACACAAAAAATTTGAGATTTTTCGGACAATTCCTTCATTTGCCGCAAATGGCTTGAAATTTCGCTCAAATGCTGATTTTTGAACTTTTTTAGCAAAAATTTAAAAAATGTTATATTAAATTTATTTTTGCTGAATTTACTTGAAATACCATGTTTAGCGTACGAAATGTCTAAATAAGCTCTGATTATCTTTTATTTATTAGTTATGCATATTTTGAATTAGGCGATTTTTATAGCCTTTTCGCGTATAACTAAGGAAAAATTGTTAGAATTGTTTGGTTCTTTCGTCGGCTTCTCTCTTTTGTTTTTATTATGTTCCCCATTCTTCCTTCGGTTTTTCGATGCGTTCAGAGTCACATATTTGCAGGGTTCGTATGGGTGCTTGAATTTTCAGGATATGAAATTCTCCGGTACCAGTATTTTCGTATGGAAAATCTCTCCTGAATGAAGGCCTAATTTCGACCGCTTAAACTAGATTTATTTTTCTATTTAAAAAAATCTGATATAGGGCCTTGAAAATAACGGTACACGTACGAACCCTGTATTTGAATGCCGGACCACAGCATGCGTTGACTGCAATTCTGGAAGGAAAGGAGGACGTGGAGTTGAAACTCATGAAAACGCAACCCGTCATCATGAGGATTAGAGAGGAAATAGGAGATGGGACTAACTGCGAGATGGGATGTTATTTATTTTTCTGCTCTAAAATACAGCTATTGTCGGAGAATTAAAAAAGTGGGAACTTTGAAGCAGGCAGTTCTTCTGAATCAGAACTTGAACCAGCGCCTTCAAAAACAGACACTCTCAAACGCATATCCCTTTCTCACACAGCATTCGCCGGATTTAGAACTGGTGTTTCACAAAGGTAAATTGCGTTAAGAGCTTCATCTGTGCTTCAGGAAACAAGAATTGTGACAACCAGGAATAAGGATCTCGTCATCGATAAAGACTTGGTCAGGAGACAGAAAAAGAATCTTGAAAGGTAGACACAGGAAGAGGAATATCTTGGAGGATGAAAAATTGCGACTACATTTTTTGATGGTAGAAACTATAACACGATCTTCATAGAAAAAAGGGAACAAGTGGCACCGTTGAGAGAAATACGAAGTACATGTCACTAATGACGTGCGAAAATGTACGTGTCCATTTCTACGAGCCTATTCCTGTTTCATTAACATCAGAAATGCAAAAGCCTGACGATTTGAGTACCCTATTAATGTAGCTCAGTTTCAGTCGGTAAAGGTCTTATGCCAAGTGGTTCTACCATCTAGTTTAGACAGTTGATGTCGCTGTCAGAGTGGAAGCTCGCTTCTATAATGAAAAATGCATATCAAATGTTCCAGTTCTCTCCTTGATTTTTCCCATGCAGACTTTATTCTGGCTTAGAAAATTATGTAATGATTTTACTATTTCTCCGCAGTGACCAGAAGGAGGTGTCAAGTGATCCAAACATTCCGAGCCACGTTCAGACTACATGGTGATATTTGTTTCGTCTTTCTGTCGACGGTGCTGCTAGTCCCCTTTTTTTCTATGAAGATCGTTTTACTTTTTCTACTATCAAAAAACATGCTTGTAATTTTTCTTTCTCCAAGACCTTTTCCTCCTGTATCTTCTTTTCAAGTTTCTTTTTCTGCCTCCAGACCAAGTCTTTATCGATGACGAGATCCTTATTCCCAGTTGTTACAATTGCTGCAATTTGTGCTCACTTATACGCGGAAAAGCTATAAAAGTCACTTGATTCAAAATGCACATAACTATTAAATAATAAATAATCACAGCTTATTTAAACATTTCATACACTAAATATGACATTTCTAGTAAATTCTGCTAAAATAACTTAAATTTAACATTTTTGAAATTTTTGCTAAAAAAGTTCAAAAATCAGCATTTGGGCGAAACTTTAAATCACTTGCGGCAAATGAAGAAATTGTCCGAAAAATCTCAAAATTTTTGTGTAAACTTAGTGCCACCAGTGGCAACTTTTCCGCACTACCCATCATTGAAAATAGAAAAAAAGTTTTTATCGGCCCACCCTAATATATAGTGTGGAAATCGGGTATCCCAGCAATACTTAAATAAAAAAGAAAAGTGCCCAGCTAAACTGATGGCATTGAGCTCACAGACTATTCACACTAATTGTATATTATACTCTTATTTTAAAGAATAAAGCCACTCAAAAAAATAAGTGAAGGGGAATTAGCCCCCGTTTCCCCCTTTATCCTCCTTAGCCAGTGAACCTCCAAAACTAATCAGGGAAGCTCCTTATCATAATAAACCGGTATACCAAATTTGGAGCAAATCGAATAATCTTGCAAAAAAAAAAAAACATTTATCTAAATTAAGGGGGTGGACTAGCCCCCCTTTATCCTTAACCAATGAATCGCCAAAACGAATCAGGGAAGCTCCTTAAGATAATAAACCGGTATACCAACTTCGGAGCAAATCGAATCATTCTGCATGAAAAAACCATTTATCTAAATTAAGAGGTGCGGGCTAACCTCCCTTTTCCCCTTTACCCTTAACCAATGAACACCCAAAACTAATCAGGGAAGTTCCTTAACATAATAAACCGGTATACCAAATTCGGAGCAAATCGAATCATTCTACATGAAAAACACATTTATCTGAATTAAGGGGGTGGACTAACCCTGTTTTCACACCTTTATCCTTAACCAATGAACCCCCAAAACTAATCAGGGAAGTTCCTTAACACAATAAACCGGTATACCAAATTCGGAGCAAATCGAATCATTCTGCATGAAAAACCCATTTATCTGAATTAAGGGGTGGTGGACTAACCCCGTTTTCCCCCTTTCTCCTTAACCAATGAACTCTCAAAACTAATCAGGGAAGTTCCTTAACATAATAAACCGGTATACCAAATTCGGAGCAAATCGAATGATTCTGCATGAAAAACCCGTTTATCTGAATTAAGGGGGTGGACTAACCCCGTTTTCCCCCTTTATCCTTAACCAATCAACTCCCAAAACTAATCAGAATTAAGGGGGTGGACTAACCCCCCTTTTCCCCTTTATCATTAACCAATGAACCCCCAAAACGAATCAGGGAAGTTCCTTAACATAATAAACCGGTATACCAAATTCGGAGCAAATTGAATGATTCTGCATGAAAAACCCATTTATCTGAATTAAGGGGGTGGACTAACCCCCCTTTTCCCCTTTATCCTTAACCAATGAACCCCCAAAACTAATCAGGGATGTTCCTTAACATAATAAACCGGTATACCAAATTCGGAGCAAATCGAATGATTCTGCATGAAAAACACATTTTTCTGAATTAAGGGGGGTGGACTAACCCCGTTTTCCCCCATTATCCTTAACCAATGAACTCCCATAACTAATCAGGGAAGCGCCTTATCACAATGAACCTAGGAAAAAATTTTGAAGCAAATCGGATGTTTCTATCAAGAGTTATCGCGTTACGTACATACATACATACATACGTACGTACGTACATACATACATACAGAACGGGTGGGCACATTAGCTCTCAGGCTTTGATAGCCTGAATAAACCGGTATACCAAATTCGGAGCAAATCGAATCATTCTGCATGAGAAACACATTTATCTGAATTAAGGGGGGTGGGCTAACCCCGTTTTTCCCCCTTTATCCTTAACCAATGAACCCCCAAAACTAATCAGGTAAGTTCCTTAACATAATAAACCGGTATACCAAATTCGGAGCAAATCGAATCATTCTGCATGAAAAACACATTTATCTGAATTAAGGGGGGGGGGGACTAACCCCGTTTTTCCCCCTTTATCCTTAACCAATGAACCCCCAAAACTAATCAGGGAAGTTCCTTCACATAATAAACCGGTATACCAAATTCGGAGCAAATCGAATCATTCTGCATGAAAAACACATTTATCTAAATTAAGAGGTGCGGGCTAACCTCCCTTTTCCCCTTTACCCTTAACCAATGAACACCCAAAACTAATCAGGGAAGTTCCTTAACATAATAAACCGGTATACCAAATTCGGAGCAAATCGAATCATTCTACATGAAAAACACATTTATCTGAATTAAGGGGGTGGACTAACCCTGTTTTCACACCTTTATCCTTAACCAATGAACCCCCAAAACTAATCAGGGAAGTTCCTTAACACAATAAACCGGTATACCAAATTCGGAGCAAATCGAATCATTCTGCATGAAAAACCCATTTATCTGAATTAAGGGGTGGTGGACTAACCCCGTTTTCCCCCTTTCTCCTTAACCAATGAACTCTCAAAACTAATCAGGGAAGTTCCTTAACATAATAAACCGGTATACCAAATTCGGAGCAAATCGAATGATTCTGCATGAAAAACCCGTTTATCTGAATTAAGGGGGTGGACTAACCCCGTTTTCCCCCTTTATCCTTAACCAATCAACTCCCAAAACTAATCAGAATTAAGGGGGTGGACTAACCCCCCTTTTCCCCTTTATCATTAACCAATGAACCCCCAAAACGAATCAGGGAAGTTCCTTAACATAATAAACCGGTATACCAAATTCGGAGCAAATTGAATGATTCTGCATGAAAAACCCATTTATCTGAATTAAGGGGGTGGACTAACCCCCCTTTTCCCCTTTATCCTTAACCAATGAACCCCCAAAACTAATCAGGGATGTTCCTTAACATAATAAACCGGTATACCAAATTCGGAGCAAATCGAATGATTCTGCATGAAAAACACATTTTTCTGAATTAAGGGGGGTGGACTAACCCCGTTTTCCCCCATTATCCTTAACCAATGAACTCCCATAACTAATCAGGGAAGCGCCTTATCACAATGAACCTAGGAAAAAATTTTGAAGCAAATCGGATGTTTCTATCAAGAGTTATCGCGTTACGTACATACATACATACATACGTACGTACGTACATACATACATACAGAACGGGTGGGCACATTAGCTCTCAGGCTTTGATAGCCTGAATAAACCGGTATACCAAATTCGGAGCAAATCGAATCATTCTGCATGAGAAACACATTTATCTGAATTAAGGGGGGTGGGCTAACCCCGTTTTTCCCCCTTTATCCTTAACCAATGAACCCCCAAAACTAATCAGGTAAGTTCCTTAACATAATAAACCGGTATACCAAATTCGGAGCAAATCGAATCATTCTGCATGAAAAACACATTTATCTGAATTAAGGGGGGGGGGTGGACTAACCCCGTTTTTCCCCCTTTATCCTTAACCAATGAACCCCCAAAACTAATCAGGGAAGTTCCTTCACATAATAAACCGGTATACCAAATTCGGAGCAAATCGAATCATTCTGCATGAAAAACACATTTATCTGAATTAAGGGGGGTGGGGGTGGACTAACCCCGTTTTCCCCCCTTTATCCTTAACCAATGAACTCTCAAAACTAATCAGGGAAGTTTCTTAACATAATAAACCGGTATACCAAATTCGGAGCAAATCGAATCATTCTGCATAAAAAACACATTTATCTGAATTAAGGGGGGGTGGACTAACCCCGTTTTTCCCCCTTTATCCTTAACCAATGAACTCCCAAAACTAATCAGGGAAGTTCCTTAACATAATAAACCGGTATACCAAATTCGAAGGAAATCGAATCATTCTGCATGAGAAACACATTTATCTGAATTAAGGGGGGTGGACTAACCCCGTTTTTCCCCCTTTATCCTTAACCAATGAACCCCCAAAACTAATCAGGGAAGTTTCTTAACATAATAAACCGGTATACCAAATTCGGAGCAAATCGAATCATTCTGCATAAAAAACACATTTATCTGAATTAAGGGGGGGGGGACTAACCCCGTTTTCCCCCTTTATCCTTAACCAATGAACTCCCAAAACTAATCAGGGAAGTTCCTTAACATAATAAATCGGTATACCAAATTCGAAGGAAATCGAATCATTCTGCATGAGAAACACATTTATCTGAATTAAGGGGGGTGGACTAACCCCGTTTTTTTCCCTTTATCCTTAACCAATGAACCCCCAAAACTAATCAGGGAGGTTCCTTAACATAATAAACCGGTATACCAAATTCGGAGCAAATCGAATCATTCTGCATGAAAAACACATTTATCTGAATTAAGGGGGGTGGACTAACCCCGTTCTTCCCCCTTTATCCTTAACCAATGAACTCCCAAAACTAATCAGGGAAGTTCCTTAACATAATAAACCGGTATACCAAATTCGGAGGAAATCGAATCATTCTGCATGAGAAACACATTTATCTGAATTAAGGGGGGTGGACTAACCCCGTTTTTCCCCCTTTATCCTTAACCAATGAACTCCCAAAACTAATCAGGGAAGTTCCTTAACATAATAAACCGGTATACCAAATTCGGAGCAAATCGAATGATTCTGCATGAAAAACCCATTTTTCTGAATTAAGGGGGGTGGACTAACCCCGATTTTCCCCCTTTATCCTTAACCAATGAACTCCCAAAACTAATCAGAGAAGCGCCTTATCACAATGAAACTAGGAAAAAATTTTGAAGCAAATCGGATGTTTCTATCAAGAGTTATCGCGTTACGTACATACGTACGTACGTACATACATACATACATACATACAGAACGGGCGGGCACATTAGCTCTCAGGCTTTGATAGCCTGTGAGCTAAAAAGTGATAAAATATTGGATCCCTTAAACGTCAAACGATGCTGAAGTCCAATGAGTCGATCACAGCGACATCTGCAGGATATTTTCTAAAACTCCAAGACGATTAGGTCTAGACGCTGTAATAATACGATGCTTACTTTAAAATATCGCAGATTTCGCTGCAATCAGCTGCCTGGATTTCGGCATCATTGCACATTTAAGGAATACAACTTTTTAGCGCTGTTTGAATAGTAGATTTCCACAAAATATATTCTAGACGCTGTAGAGAGGTGATGGGTAGATGCGGTAACGTCATAAGAGTAAACAGTGACTCCAACATGATCTTTTAAATGAAAAAAAAGAATTATCCAACAAACGGTGCCGCTAAAAGTAGCAATTTTTAATTACAACACAACTGTTCCTTGAAGAAAAAATAGTCGAACTATTCCAAATTTGTAGGCAAGTAATATTATGAACACCTGAAAATGAAGAAATTTCATTTGACTAATTCACTTTTTTCTTTCTTGATTCTATGTAACATTAACCCCTTCGGGACATTGGGTGCATATATGCATTTTTAAAAGGCGCATACGACAATAATTGCAGTACTGCAGTAATTATAAAAGTTTAAAAGAAATAACAGTTTAAAAAATGTGGTGTCAATTGAGTAAAATTAATGTATGAGACACTCATCCCGAAGGGGTTAACGTTTTCAATGAAATGTTTAAAATTTCTAAACACCTTGTTGAAGTTGATTATCAAACCTGTCTGTAGTTAAAATTAAAATAATAGTATTGAATTTGCGTGTTTAACTTATGATGTTAGATATCCAAATGATACAGTAAAATCTTTTTTTTTTTTCTAGAAAATTAAGACTTTTACTGACTTTTACTAATCTGAAATATAATTTACTGATTGATTTTTGCTTGCAGCCCAGGTAATTATTAAATTATTTCCACCTCACATTTTGTGTTTACCTAACACAATTTTAACTTTTTAACTTTTAACTATTGTTCAACTACGCACGTTGGAAAATATCATCGCAGTTGTTTTTTTTTTTTTTTTAGGTCGATAAATTTTGTCTTTTGTCTTTACTTTTACGCTCTACTGACAGAAAAGAAAGAATTTCCATGAGGGATTAATTATTAATATTACTTTTTATTTATTTATTGAATACTTTACTGTAAAAACAACTAGAGTCTTTGATTATACTAATCTAATTAAGTAAGGATATGTCAGATTTTTTATACTACACATTAGATTTTGAACACATAAATTAAGTTAGTCATGCATTACACTGCATTAGATTATTTACATTCTGCCTAAAAAAGAAAAAAAAAAGAGTTTTTCATTTCAATTAAAAAGAAATCATCCATAGCATTATGCATTTTTATTTTTCTAAATCAAGTGTATAATTTTAGAGATAAGATATTTTAATATTGGTTAAATGTACAGAGAATAATGAAATTAGATGGTGTCATAGATTTTGAAAATGAGAAAATTTTTAAAAACGGACAATAAAAAAAGCAAACAGAAGTAAACTACAATTTGGCAAAATTTTTAGGATTTACCTGAAGAGGGTAACAACATTAGACATGTGCAAAAGTTTGTAAAAATACGAATTTTTGTTTAAGTAATCGCTAAGGTTTTTTAAATATGAATATATTACCCTATACGTGGCAAAAATAGTACTTTTCAGCGAATTGATAAGAATATATTTGTTATACCACACATTAGTTTTTGAGCACATAAATTTAGTCCACTGCATTAGATTCGTTTTATTTCTGTCCAAAAAAGAAATAATAAATAGTAAAGTTTTCCCTTCATCTAAAAAGGAATTATCAAAAGCATTATCTATTTTTATTTACCTCGCTCAAAAGTATACTTTTAGAATCAGGGCATTTAGTATGGTTAAATGTACAGCGAATAATGATAAGATAATTTTATAGATTTTTAAAATCACCAACAGAAACCAATTAAATATTAATTTGATAAAATTATTAGGATTCGCCTTAACCACTTCAAGGGCTGTGGTTGTGGTTCATTTCTGGACCACTTAATTTTAAACCCCTAAATGCCACATTAGCACCAGAAATTTGGAATGAAAATTTTCCTTTTATTAAGTACTAAAGAAAAGGTTTTACTTATTTTCATATAAATTTGTTTGTAAATTCTGGTGTTATTCAATCCTTTCAACATTTTACGATTGGAAGTACTTTGCTCTTGAAAGGGCTAAGAGGGTAACAGCGTTAGATTTTGATATGAGGAAACATCGACTAAAAATACAAAATTTCGTTTGAGTGTTAAAAATCGCTAAGATTTTTAAAATATGAATATATTGTCGTATATATGTCAGAAAGGAGTACTTTTCAGTGAATTTATATTTTTCTATTGAATAATTCATTTAATTCAAAATGCAGAACGAATCTTTCAAGAATTTCTGGTTGCAATAACATAAATAATGTTTAATGTCCACCGTAACCTAAAATGTACAGACCATATCGTAATGTAATTGATTGACAGATACTGTAGTATTTATCGGTTGCCAGTGATGTAACTCAAGGTATTTCTAGATCCAGCAAAACTTTGCGAAAATATGATACAATGTCTTCTGAGTTATCCACGATTCCAAAAAATGTTCCTTTATCACCAGCAACAAAAACAAATAGATTTCCAAAATTTACTGTAGCATTTCTAAAATAAAACTTCCTTTTGCTGCCCGCTGTAAAAGATTCGGTTAACGAAGGTGCAACACGTCGTTGAGGAGGTATTTGACGGAATGTGAGAAATGGCGTCTAAGTGGTATAGTGGAAGGAGGACAGAAAATTTGTAAACGCTTGCATTTCGATCAGGGCTGCCCACATATCACAAAATTTTCGATGTAACTCTAAAAAGTTGTAAAACGTAATATATTTTTTTTCCTTTTTTATTACTTCTCTTATATCCGTCTTTAATTTTATTTTTAGCAGAAATAGGATATTTTGTATTATGAAGATATGCCAGGCATAACAAATAATGATCTTGTGCGAATTTCTTATTTTTAGCTGCAAAATCATTAACACTGAAAAGACCAGAAATTTCACTTAAGTTTCCTAAAAATATTTGACACCGGATTTTTTTAGTTAAATCTGTTTAACATATTTATTTAACATTCTTTTGTGCCTTTTAAACGGATTTTACAAAAAAATTTCTGGTTCGAACCGAAATCTATTCATATGGTAGGGGTCAAAATGACCCCTCGTGGTCCTTTTAGTGTTAAAGTTGGGTGACTTTTTTATACTTGTTGATTTAATTTTTCCTTCCAGTGTGCGCTGTAAAAAAAGGGGTGGGGAGGGGAGGGCAAGGAAAATATAATATACAAGGGTCGTACTTATCCTGAGATTTCACGACCGGGAAATTCTTCGGTACCAGTATTTTCTTATGAGAAAATCTCTTCTTAAATTAGGCGAAATTTCGCGCGTTTAACCTAGATTTATTTTTCTATAAACAAATAGAGAGATTCGTCCTGAAAAAATCCCTTAAGTGTATGACCCCTGAATATAACCACAAATGGAAATTTACAACAACCTCTTCCGAGTTATCCACGATTCCGAAAAGCGCTCTTTATCTTTAGAAACCAATGCAATTTCGATGTTTACAGAAGCAATTAAAAAAACAGAATTTCTTTTGATGCCAGTAATTTTTGAAAACCTTTACCAATAGTTTTTGCAGTGTATTTATCAGGTTTTAGATGCTATCAATTCTCAAGAAAAAATACTCATGTTCACCAAGCAAGTTTCACATATGAACATAATAAACTATTAGCATTAGCATTACATTTAATATTATTTTAACTATGCATTGTATATACAACATACAAAACAGATATCCGCCGACTGTTGTCAATCATGAAGAGAAATACAGATAATGATACAAGATTGTTTACTCACTTGGCTCCCCCTATCCAAGCTTTCTTTAAAATATTTATCTAGTAATTCTAACCGTAAACTTAGAGTAACAAAGGAAAAGGTATCGTTGAAGACTAAATCTCTAATTGGAGTACGAAATCTACACGTAGAGATTTAGTCTGCAACGATGCCTTTTCCTTTGTTATTCCAACTTTATGGTTGGAATTACTAAATAAATATTTTAAAGAAAACTTGAATAGGGGGAGCCTAGTGAGTAAACAATCTTGAATCATTATCTTTATTTCTCTTCATGATTGAAAATAGGGGACGTTTTGTATGTTTTATATATTTCATTGTCCGTTGGCATTCGTCTTGATCGATGTCGAATTTTTATGATAAAGATTTTCATCTCTAATGAAACCGAAACATGTCAAGTTGTTTATTTGTTCAGATATGTTTTTTGTGAGAAAGCTTACTTAACCCCCTGGGTATGGATTTATTTCAGGGCTGCCACTGTCATTTTTCTTTTTTAATTATATCTGACACCACTTTCTCTAAACAAAAATTTTTTATAAATACTTTGATAATACATGCAAGAAAAAATGTACTTTTTTTTTCTTTTAATAGTGATATGAATGAAATATAAAAATAGGCGTCAGTGGCCAAATGCATTACAAGTCTCGGTCGTCAAATGTACCCAAGGTGTTAACTCATTAAAGCCGATAAAGCGAACAAAACTTTTAATTTGAATACCAGTATTTTAATTTTAAAATTTTCACATTATCTAATCTCAAATTTCGAGCGATTAAATAAATCAAAATTACAATGTGGAAAAACCGGTATTAAAAGAAATGTAAAAGAGGCTCGTCTTTAATGGGTTAAGTAAAAGAAAGTTTTTATGTGTTTTTATGATTATGAACAGGTGAGGTTCTCTTTATAAATTTAAAGATTAAAAAAAAACATTTTTAGCGCAACCGCAAAAAGATGTATTAACTTAACATTGCTGTATTTCTATTATTAAAATAAAACATTTGTAATGAATGTTTTTATGTTTTAGGAAGTAAATTGAATTATTATGTACACCATTAATGATGTTGAATAAATATTTATCCCATTCAAAATACTTTTAAAAATCCACAAAATTACAAAAATATATAAATAATAATAATAAATTATCGAAATATTCATATTTAAACTTAGTGTAAACTGATTATACAAAAATAGCACCAGTATAAAAAATGATTCATTAAAATTAAATTTTAATATCTCTTCGAAGTTTTAAGAATATCTAATTTCTTGTTTTGATAATTAAAGCTAATTTTTTCAGCTCTTTATATTTTAAAGTAATTTGTAAAATATTTACTTCATAGAATAACATATATCATGTGCAAAGGGGTTAACTAAACCAGAATCTTTCCTACAAATTTAATTAGAATTTTTCAAAAGTTAAAAAAATATATAGTACAAAAAAAGCCAATTTTATTCCATTTTGCGCTAAAACATTTTTTTAATTTATAAAATTAAGAGCATGTTTTACCAAATTTTTAATAAAATATGAGAAGGATGGATAAATACAGGCTTTCGTAAATTGCTTTAATTTAACATTTAAAATTTGTTTGTCAGCCCATTCTTAATATTTAATAAAACTATTTGTTAAATATAATTTTAAAAATATATACATTTAGAGAATAACATATCCTTGGTCTTATTTAACTTAGTATAAAAAAAAAGAGTCGGTACAAAAAATTACTCATTAAAATTTTAGTATCACTTTGTCGTTTTAAGAAAATCTAATTCCTTGTTTTGATAAACAAAGCTAATTTTTTTAGCTATTATTTTTAAATAGTAATTTGCAGAAAATTTATTTGTTTCATATAATAACATATTTTAAGTGTAAAGGAGTTAACAAAATCAAAATTTTCCTCACAAATTTAATTAGAATTTTTCAAAAGGTAAAAAAAATATATAGTTCAAAAAAGCCAATTGTTTTTTCGTTTTAAGCTAAAATATTTTTAAAATATATAAAATTAAGCGCATGTTTTACCAAATTTTTAATAAAATATGAGAAGGACGTTCAAATACAGTCTTTGGCAAATTACTTTAATTTAACATTAAAAATTTGTTTGTCAGCTCATTTTTAATATTTAATAAAACTATTAAATATAAGTTAAAATATACATAGGTATATATACAGAATAATGTTTCCTTGGTCTTATTCTAAACATATTGGTTTCGTTAAATTTGTTTTTAAGAAAAGAAAAATTAAGTTACTTCTCTTTTGGTAATGTTTTGCAATCAACAAAAATTTTAACATTAAGTCATATGTTTTTTATTAGAATTTTAAACGAAATTTATCGTTTTATTGTAAGATATTTTATCGTAAATTTTTCGTTATATTTTGTAAGCAATATTAACACTTAACCCCTTAACGGTCGCTTAATATTTGGAAAAACCATCAAAAAAGTACCTATTTTTTTTATTACAGAAATTGAATAATTATAAGGTTTCTATACAAAATATGCAATTAGTTTTTTTTTCAAAGCGAAAAAAAAAAAGATGTTATAGAACAAATTCACATTTGTGGAAAAGCCATCATGCGAGAATTCTGTGTTTTAATGTTTGTGTTACACCATACAAATTAATGCGAATAAGAGCTTTATTTTTCACATCTTAGACCTTTATTTATCATCATCAAACAAAGTTTTACAAATAATATTTGAAATTATATAACATACATTAAATTTTGACTATTAATAATTTTTTTGAGTGTGATATACTTCGAAACATGCAATACAAAGTCCAACATCACAATCAGCGCCAAAAACCAAGCACCAATAGCAATATTCAAAGACTTCGCACGGAAATGCCAGTTAATTTTTTTCTGGTTTCAGAAGTTTTTTCCAGCAATAAATCTCCAGCCCGGAAATATGACGAGCACGAGAAATAACGAACGACACCTCAGCCCGTGATATTGACGGGAGCGAGAATTAAGGGGTTAAAAGACCAATGCCGCCATATATACGGCATTAGCATCCTTAACCCTCTCGCTGCGTAAGTAATTCTTCGCGATGAGCGTCTTTAACAGAATTTTTAATCTTTTATCACCGGTTCTTTAAAGCAGATATTTTTTACTATCGCAATCGGGAAAATGTCCTGATTAAATCAGACAAAGTTTTCGCCAAAAAATAACTGGTGGTAATAACCAAGTAGTATTAATTAGACGGGAAAATGCATGCGCGAGAATATCTAGGGTTGTGCAGCGAGAGGGTTAACCCCTTAGGGACGATCGTCTTTTACAGATTTTTTAATCATTAACACCGGTTTTTCAAAACAGAAATTTTTGCCTAGTTGAATCGAGAAAATACTCGCATTAAATAAGCCAAAATTTACAATAAAAATTTACTGGTGAGAATAATTACTGATTCTGATTTTCTTACGCGGCACAAAGCGATATAAGTAAGCGTCCTATCTTAAATGGGAGAGGTAACCGCAAGATTAAAGGCGAGGTCACATCAATCAAGGTCGCACGCCACGTAGCGGACGGGGTGAACTACAGAAAGATGCCGAACTGTTTTCTTCTTTATGGATAATCTATTAATTGCACATCTATGCACAGCAGATTGTTACTTACTCACGGAAGATGAATCTTGTTTGCCAGATTTATTGCAAAATATTTTTGTTACAGCTTGTTTTGATAAAAATATGTGCATTTAAATATTAAATTAATGCAATGGCATTTTAGTTTAAGGGTAAAAGGCAGTAATGCTTTCGTAGCATTAGTGCTTTTCTCCCGAAATTAAAATGATATTGCGACTATTTTTTTCTAATGTACATAATTTTATCAAAACAAACTGGAATAAAAATATTTTGCAATAAATCTGGTAAACAAGATTCATCTTCCATAAGTGAGTAAAGATTCAGAAAATATGCGCAAGAGATGCGCAGATAGTAGATATTCTGTCATATATGACGTCATACTGAAAACCCGCGTATTTGCATTATTCACCCGTCCGCCAGATGGCGCAACTGTGTCAATACACTCCAGATTCCAGTGACATTTTACGCTTAATATATATGCAGTTTTGACGCGGCAGGTATACCGGTCGCTCGATCCCAAGGGGTTAACCAAGCTTATTCCTATATTCTGATAAAAGGCGCAAGAAAAATTTCCTAAACATTTTACTTTTAAAATATAGTGGTGCAAATTTAATTTATGTATTACGAATTTTTGAAAAACTCGAACTACAATAGCAGAACTAGACTCGTGCCAATTCAGTAGCTTGTGTAATGTAGTATAATCCCTCAAACTCACCTCACAATGTCTCGACATTTGGCTCTTCTTTGTTATAGGAACCTTCACATGCGGGATAAAACAGCGAGGAAAGCAAAAATTTTTAAAGCATATTCTGACAACCTCTATTTACATTTTAAAAACGTCATTAGATTGCTATCTTTATGTGTTGAGTATGTGTTAGTTATGCATTGTATAAAATGCATGAAATGCATACACAATTCGTTTTATATTTATTGCATTCAATACGGTACATATACTGAGAAGCAATTTCTTTATACATAAATAAGCCATATAACAAAAGTAATACAAAATCTATAACATAAATAATAAAGATATAGATTTAAAAGCCAGATTGCCAGCCATATAAGAATTTTAAAAAATTTCATTCATCGACATTTCACTTTTTTGAATGTTTATAATATTTAATGCGAAATCACACTTTCTTAAGACCGAGTTATGGCAGGTTCCTATGACAAGAAACTGCCCAACATTTCATAGAACTCAATGGATTTTTCTCTTGAATTGCTAAATTATTTCTTCTGGTCGAACGGAACATGAAATAATGATGCAGTACCTTTGAAATCAAAATATTTGAATATGTTATTGAGTCTAACATTTTCATTTCGAAAACGGTTTTCCTATCGTATATATTATGTAGGGCTACCAAAACTTTTATGCATTATGTACCTGTATTCAAAGTAAAAATACTCAAATTAGTATGATATTTGATCATGTTGTTAAAGTTTAGTATGGAATTTATTCATTTGAAAAATAGTCACTGCATCGTGCGCATTTAAATATATATATATATATATATATATATATATATATATATATCACCGTATGTCGTATGTTTTTATATTTGAAAAGGTAATCTATTTACCATAATAATTAAACGGTTAAAAGCTCGATTTTATGCTGACATAAGGAAAATTTTCCACGAAATCTCCAATTTATTTCTCGGGTGAATGTTATTTAACCCTTTCAGGCCGATGGTATGTTTATGAAAGCACTTAATTTTAATTCCCAAATGCTACAATGACACCAGAATTTTGATAAAAATATTTTTATTTTGTTATCTATGTGAAATGTAGCTTTTTCTTATTTCCAAAAACATTAGTTTGTAAATTCCGGTGTCATTCATTCATTTTAACAATTTAGCAATGGAAATGCTTCGCTCCTGAAAGTATTAACCCTCACCGGCCCGGAGTAATTCTATTTATAAACTGACGAAATAATGGATTGACACCGGAATTTATAAACGAATTTATTAGAAAATACGAACTTTCTTATTTTCACGCACATTATAATAGGAAAATTTTAATTATATATTCTTGGTGCCGTTTGTCAGTTTTGAATTAAAATTAGGTGACCTTTTTTAAGGACACCGCCCTCGAAAGGGTTAAAGAAAGTATACTAGAAATTAATTGATGCTGAAAATATTAACGAAAGTTAAATATTTTGTACTCTGTATTGCGTTACAACTACAACTTTAATTATAGTAATATGGTAATATCACAGTTGCCAACCTCTCGATTTTTTTCATACCAATATTTTTATGCAGAAATACTTTCTTTATATAATCGCAGTTTTAACGCAATTAAATAAAGGAAACAATTTTGTAAGATTTTACTGGTATCCAAAAAATCGGGAGATTGGCAACTATGTAATATGCAGTAAAACATTATAAGTTGTGAGTAACCAACCCCTTATTTCTTAAAACTAGAGATTTTCGTTAACTGGTTACCCTCTCAACCCACAGTAGACCAAATTTGCAGCAGGCCCTGACTATCGCACCACAGAATTTCTGAGGGGCACGAAATTTATTATATTTCCATCTGTATTTCTTTTTTTTTTTTAAATCATGATTTCAAAAATGTGATATTTGAGATATTAATACGATAAAATGACAAAAATATATCTCCATATATGGTTAAAAGCACATTTCAATAAATAACAGAAGAAATATTTTATTTTTATTCCTGGAACCATTTTTCAATTTTCCGGAAAACATAATGTTTTAGGTTGACACTTTTCTAATAAGTGTTTAATATGTAAAACTAGAGAAAAGGAATTCTGCTTTTTCAGAATTTAGTGTCACCCCAGACATTTCCATTACTTCATTTTCTTCTGATGGACTGGTGGCGTCTATTATTATGAAACAGCCATTATAAATGAAGTGTTAGGTGAAGATGAAAGAGCAGCCGTAAAAAGTTACAACTCTGATTTTCTGGTCAGAATGGGAAAAACATGGCCATGATTTTTTTTTTTAAATTATGGCCAGTTTTTTTCCATTCTGACCAGAAAATCAGAGTTGTAACTTTTTACGGCTGCTCTTTCATCTTCACCTAACACTTCATTTATAATGGCTGTTTCATAATAATAGAAGCCATCAGTCCACCAGAAGAAAATAACTCGGTTAAGCGGGACTCGGATAATCGGGACTCTACTGTAGCTCAGTTTTAAGACTTAAAACACGCGATTTTATCTATATAAAACGACGTCATCCGAATCCGCTGAAGAATTCCTCATTTACGATTCAATCATAAACATGTATAATAAAGTATGGGTAGGACATCACTATCTCAGAATAATACACAAAAGCAGAAAAAGAAATCAATTCATTTATATTTTTTCAAAATAGCACGTATTTAATTACTTTTTTTCAGTTTTTATGAGAAAGTGGCAACAAAAAGATATAATTGCTATTTTTCAACTATTTTTCCTTTACTTTCTACAGAAATGGAGTACTTCCGTTGCCAATATTAAGCAAATGTCGCTAAAAACTACAAAAAATTAATATTTCAAAAAAAAAATGCAGATACAGTTTTCAAATAAAATGCATTTAAAAGAACTTTTTTTCCCCTACGACGGTATAAAAATTGAAAATGTGCGATGCTTAGAAGTTTAAAAAATTTCTCTAGAGTATTTAATCTTACTGCTTTGTTTTACGGCTGGTTTCTGTAAGGTAACGTTATTTTTTGACACAAAATAAGCTGGGAGAATGAAATAGCATACCGTACCGGGGGCTAAAAAGCGAGTATCAATAAATCAACCAATCTAAGGGGGCACGAAAAATTGAAAGTGCCCTGGGCACAGAAACTTGATAGTCGGGCCCTGGTTTGCAGGACGCTATTATACAATCTTTCCAGGAATCAGCTGACAGACACATATACACTCTTTCGGTTATAAATAAATAATGATAAATAAATAATGCGTTGATAAATAAATAATGAGAGGGTTTTTTTATTGTAATTGAAAAATTTGAGCAGAAATAAATCGCATTGTCAAGTTTTGTGATATTTTAACCCTTTCAGGGGCAAAGCATTTTCAATGCTAAAGTGTTGAAATAACCGGAATAGTATTGCACCGGAATTTATCAACAAATTTTTTTCCAATTAAGAAAAAGGCTATATTTTACATAGATATTAAATGGAAAATATCTTATCAAAATTCTGGCGCCATTGTGGTGTTTGGGAATTAAAATTAAGTGGTTTCATAACATTCCACCGCCCCTGAAAAGGTTAAAGACATTTTTTGGCCCACAAGATAGTGTGTTTTGACTTTTTTCATTTTAGTGGTTTATCGATATTTTAAGATAATTAAAGTGAACAGACAAGTTGACAAAACTGATCATTTTTCGACACCTTTTTTTTTGGGAGGGGGGCATTTAACCGTTGTGTTAAGGCCGCCGAAGCTGCTTGTGAGATTTGTACTGTGCATGGAAAAGGAGCAACGCCTCAAAGTATCGCCCATCATGATTTTTTCGCTTCAAAAATGGTAATTTTGAAGCACACTGGATCACACACTGATCGACCAATTGAAATCGATGAAGAGCGATTGAACATCTTCATCACTAAAATCAACCTCAAACGACTAGAGCAGATAATTGTGATTATAAAAATGTTTTGAACAACTTTCCTTCAACGGGTAGGTTTCAGATTATTAGAAAAAGCTTATGAAAACTACCTCAATGCAATACTTTGTATGTATACAGGGTCTCCCATCAAGATCATCCAAACTTTGAACTGCCAGATTCCTCGTTTAGAGTACACAGAAAATGCCCAAAGAATTATATCTATCCTACCAATAGTTTTTGAGAAAAAAGCGAAAGAAAATGTATCACGTCATATCCGTGGCAAAGATAAAACTTTATTTGAAACATGAACATGAGTATTTGGATACGTTTACATATAGGAAGATGTTCAAAACGGCTACCTCGCATATCGAGACATGCATGCACCCGCTATGGAATGACTGACTGCACACGTTGCAGCAGCGTAGTGTCCACAAAAGTACACGCAGAATTGAATACGTCTGGACTAAATAACAATGGACGTCTTGGTGTCATTCCACGGCGCGCGCATGCTTGCTTCGAAATGCCTGGTAGATATTTTGGTCATCTCCGTCTGCAAACATATGCAAATACTAAAGTTCATGTTTAAAATAAAGTTTTTCTTGCACCGGATATGACTTCATACTTTTTCTTTCGCATTTTATTCAAAAACTATGGGCCGCACAGCTATAGTTCTTTGGGCACTTTTTATGTACTCCAAGCGAGGAGTCTAGCTGCGCAGAGTTTGGGTGGTCTTGATGGAACACACTGTATAACTTTCATAAAGCATATAGTTATACATTAGATTTGTTTCCCATAATAATTAAGCATATATTGTAACAATCGCTGAAACGATTACTGGTAAATAGAAACATTTAAAAAAATGTAAGGTGTCCTCGTGAATTCATAATGTCACCAACTATACCAGAAAACTTTCCTTGAAGAAAAACTAATCAGAAATCTCGGAATTAGTAATTCTGATATGAAATTTCTCATCGGTTCTTTTAATAGTTTCAAAAGATAATGGAAATTTTTCTAGATTAATTTTTTGTAGGCACGTTTGTTTCATCAGAAAACGTTTCAACAGTTTTTGCAGTATAGAAAAAAGTAGAACTTGAGACTTTCTCATGTATGCATCATTCTCAGTGATGCTTGATTTTAATTCGATTTGTTGTCTGGCTTATTAGAAATAAATTTAATTATATATGTCGCCAAAATAAAATACTTAAAAATAGACCGTTCATATGCATACATTGTAATAAATTGATAAAATTTCTCTGGCATAACCCCATAAAACTACATAGCTAAGAGAGAGGAACATAAATAAGAGCGCGGCAATATACGCACAGGGTGAATGCTCAGATTGGAGGTTTTTGTCCAAACTGTGACAACCTATATTCCACATCTTGGCAATAGATCAATTTCAATTGACCTGACACCCTAGCAACTACCTTAACATACAGCCTCTAGAATTACTAGTAAATGTAGTAGCTACTGCCTTAACCATCTTGTGGGCACTTAGTTTGTCCATCAATTTTTGTCGATTTCGATTGATTGATCGATAATACAGGATAGAAAATTGGCGATTTTCATAGTCAGCTACAAACTAAAGGACTGCGATCACGTGGTTGAAACTCATCTAATACTTGTAACGACAAGTTCGATTGGACGAGTGAGACAATTCATCAAACATTAACTTGGCGATAACAGTAAGCTCACCAAGTTCCGTCCATAATAAATACCATTCGTCCAACCGCCGTGGCGAGCGGCCTCTTTCCGTCCGCAGCCTTTTGTCCTTCTCTTATTCCGACTCTTTTGCGGAAGCCAGGTTCATAGGTCCCCAGCCACGTCCCGAGTATAAGAGACTCTAGCGGAAGCCAGGTTGAAAAAAAAAATACAAAATTAAAACCGGACAAATTTAAAAGGAAAATTAGACAAATTAAAGACACCAAAAGAAATTTTATTATTGTATCCTTTTCCCCCCTTTTATTGTGTTCTTTTACTAACGCTCCGTTTTTCCTACTTTTTTCTGTCAGTCTGCAATCGCAGGCTTAACCCCGCCTTTGGCTCCTCCCCTTCTCTCTGTAGCCTATTTAAGAGGACGATCCAGCCAGCGCAACTTCAGTCGAGCTTCCACGCGGTGTGCAGGGCGGATGGACCAGTCCTTTTCAGGACTCACGGCATTTGCCGAAGTGTTGCATCCGGCACTGCGGTGGATTTCTACTTCAGTAGCAGCTTGCCATATGTCGGCGATTAATTTCTGAGAGCGAGGGCCCTTTTCAGGGCCACGCGAAAGCGTACCTCCGCTCTCGGCATTGCCTTGACTCTTGGACGGCACCAGATCTCACAATGCTCCGGCACCCAGAGCGGATCCAAATCACACTTTCTCCTGCCGTTAGGCCTAGGCTACCCTTTCCCCCTTTTTATACTAACAACTTCACTTACTACTGTTCTATTATACTTTATATTATAAAAATCTTTTAAAATACTATAAAAAATTATAAAAAAATTTACAAAATATCTAAAAAAAAATTTTAGAAAATACAAAAATATATCTTGTTGTTGTAATGCTATACTTAAACTTTCTTTTAGACTCTTCCTTCCATATTTTTTACTTTTTATTTTGAGCTCTTTTTCCCATCCATTCCCCAGTTAGACTTTTTACTTTTATGCCCTCGCTGCTACCAGCTATGAATTTTGCTTAACCATTTAACCTGCATAATCTTATGTGACGGGGATGTGGGGCAAGTGGCCCCGGGCTCCTCGACCAAATCGTCTAGAACCTAGAACCGTACGGGAGGGATCGGGGCCCTAAAGCTACCGGACAACCCCTGCTGCGTCGAGCTTATTATTGGTTTTTGTCGAAATGTCCAGCTAATAAAATTTCAATGCCTGGATACCACCACTTTTTTATTTCTTATTTACAAAGGTTGATTGACAGCAAAGCCCACTTTTGTTAAGAAGAAGACAGTCATATAAAAAATATTGACTTGTCTCTGTAAAAAGAAAAAAAAAAAACTATGCAAGTTAAGGAAAATATTTTAGCTTAAAACATTCTCTTGTTTACTAGAATTTTAAAACAAAAAAGTTAACTTCAAATCCGAAGTGATTGTTTAGGAAATTGCTGACGTACATAATGCCAAAAACAGAAGTCCCTTTTTTTGAAGTAGCTAAAACATTAGGTATAATTTAAATCGCAAGTCTTTCTTGTTAAAAGTAAAGGAATTATTTTTATGTCCAAAAATAAAACATTTAAAAACGGTCGATGCAGCTTTTTATATTCAGTTCATGTTTAAAATGTAGATTGTATCTAATTTTAGCATGTATAAAAATACAGATATGAAAACTAAACAAACATTTACCATATAAAAATTACTAATTGCTGTTATAAAAAATTAATTTTGAAAAACAAGTTATTTCATCTTATTTTTTAAAACCATATTGTATTCGTAAAACATTTGAAAAAGAAAAATATTTTTTATCTTTCAAGTAAAAATTGTTAGCAATTCAACATATGCAATTCTATAAAGAAAAGGGAAAACGCTTTTTTCTTGCTTTCTTTCATCAATATTTATTTATTACAAGCTACTTAGAAATTACATTTCCGTTCTCAAATTATGTTTTTGTAGAAAACAATTTACACCAATTTGTAAGTAAAAAATATACTTTTTTCTTAAGTCTAATTGCAAAACCAGAAAATATATTTTAATTGGAGTCAAAACATTACATTATCACACAAATTCACACACCATTTAAAAAGTAATAAAGTAGTTCTTCTAATAGTTGGAATTAATTAGTATTTAAAGATGTAGAACTTGAAACGTTATTACTTATGCATCAGCCTCAGTTATGCTTGATTTACAAATCGGTTGGTCTAAAATGGTGTAAGAGACAAAAAATCGTAAAAGAGTTTTTTCAAGGTCTTTTTCCCATTTATTATAAATAAATTTATTTGTTATGATACCCAAAATAAAGAATTTTAAAACACTCTGTGCAGCTTTTTTTATCACCAGTTCATGTTTTAAACATAAATTAATTTCAGCATATGCAAAAATATAAGAAAAGATTCGCTTGTAAAAAGTAATTACTGTCATAAAATAATATTTTTTACGATCAATTTACGTTCTTCCCATTTCTGATAACCAGTACTTATATTCATAAATTGTTTTCCAAAATATATGCTCTCTTTTTCAAATAAAAGTTATTAGCAATTCAAAATATGAAAAACTGATAACTTTTTTTTAAAAAAAAAAACCTTTTTCCTCGCTTATTTTCATCAATATTTTTATGCATCCTGTTCCTTTTCAAATTATGTTTCCTTTCTCATAATTATGTTTTTGTACAAAACAATTTTATATCAATTTGTAACTAAAAAATATACTTTTTTTCTTAGTCTCAATGCAAAAATAGATAATATATTTTAATTGGAATAATAACATTACATTATGACGCATATTTATACACATCATTTAAAAAGTAATAACGTAGTTCTTGTAATAGTTGGAATGAAATAGTCTTTAAACATGTGGACCTTCATTACTTATGCGTCAACCTCAGTTATGCTTGATTTGCAAATCAGCTGGTCTAAAATGTCTCGGTAATAACTGCGTTTAAAAGTAATAAATGTGTTTTTTAAGCTCTTTTCCTCCCTTATTACAAATAAATTTAATCAATATGATACCCAAAATAAAGAATTTAAAAACAGTCTGTGCAGCTTTTTATTCTCAGTTCATGTTTTAAACATAAATTTATTTCAGCATATGTAAAAATGCAAGAACTGATTCGCGTATAAAAATTAATTACTGTCATACAATTATTTTTTTTTAATTTACTTTTATCCCATTTCTAACAACGATACTTATATTCATAAATTGTCTTCAAAAATATGTGTTCTCTTTTTCAAATAAAAGTTATTAGCAATTCGAAATATGTAATGCTAATAGCATTTATAAAAAAAAATAACCTCTTTTGCTCGCTTATTTTCATCAATATTTTTATGTGTCGTGTTTCTTTTCAAATTACATTTCCTTTCTCAAATTATGTTTTTGTGCAAAACAATTTGTATCAATTTGTAAGTAAAAAAAATACTTTTTTTCCCTAGGTCTCAATACAAAAACATATAATAGATTTTAATTGGCGTCAAAACATCACATTATCGCGAATATGTACACATCATTTAAAAAGCAATTAAATAGTTCTTCACAAACCATTACATTTTTATTTTTATTTTGCTATTGGAATATTTATTTACATGAAAGAAATAGAGCGTTTTATAATTAATAGATGGAATCAAACAAGATTTTTTTTCTTTCACAAATGAAATTAGAATTACTTCAATGTGTTACAACTATACAAGTAAAATGCATTAATATAGTTAAGGTTTTATTAATTCGAAGGGAAAAAATTTTGGAGTATGCTTAGTGATCTACAAAAAAAAAAGCAATAAAAAAAATGCAGGCATATTTTAAATAGTTTTTCCTTTATGTTTTTATTTGTTAATGCATTTTAAATGCTTTCTGTAAGTTTTATGTCTATTCTAAAGAATGAATTGAAAAAAAATTAATATAAAATTTTAATGAAACTTTAGTTACAAGTGAGTATAAAAATGAGTGATTAAAGAATGTGATTTCACAAAATAAACAATTTCAAAGGAATCTTCAGACTTAACCCTTTATACCCTAAATTATGAATTCATGAAAATTTCATCTTCTAAAGCATTTTTCGTGAATTTTTGAAACTACATTCGGAGATTTACATAATAATTTAATAAATTTTAGAAGGATTTTGTCAATTAAAATTAATTAATTAAATTTCAATTTATAGGGATTTTGTGCAATATTTATAACTCCACTCAAATCTTTTATTTAAAATATTTTTTTAGTATTTTGTAGAATTAGGAAATGTACAAATATAATGTTCTTGCAATAGAAATATACAAATATTTCCGAACTGAACCCCCCCCCCCCCACCACCACCACCAACCACCCCAATCTTTCAACGTCAATAAAGCTGAAAAGAAGCAAAGGCAAACGAAATCATCCTTTTAAAAATATTTTTGTTTTGTGTAACCAATAATGCTTTTGGAACAAGATAAAGTAATGTATCTATAAGTCATCCTAAACTGTATTACCACTAATCGATCTATCAAATAAATTTTATAATAAGTCATTTTAATGGTACTTTAAAGTACCGCTAGGATAAAGGGTTAAACAGAATATATTTCCCTATACTAATAAAGTGTGTTGCATGATTATAATAATAAGAAATATTTTCATCTTTAAATTTAAAAAATGCAATTTTTAAAAAGTACAATGGACTTTAAAAAGTATTTTTCATTATTCGTGTCACTCCACGAGAAATTCTCCAAAGATTAGAGTTTGTATCCAAAAGAAGCGTTCCGGGTTATAATTTCAATAAATATTTTTTTTAAACCAATAATTCAATTTATTAAAAATTACGAATTGTTTAAAGCTAGTTATTTTTATTATTATCACAATAGCCAATGCGTCACAATTTACGTATTTTATGTTCTGCTTTTTTACTTTCTTCTGACTATCATAGAAATAAGTATTGTATTCGAAATTTTTTTCGACTTCCGGTTTTTGACAAATGTACAAGGAATTTTTCTGGACAAATATCAGTATGTATTTTTTTTTTTTTTACAGAAAAATAAATCTCTGTTGAACGCGCAAAATTTTGCCTTATTTAAGAAGAGATTTTCTATAAGAAAATTCTTGTACCGAAGAATTTCCTCATCTTAAAATTCTAGGACAAGTATGACCCCTAGATTTAGGGAACCCTCAAAACCTGTTTTTACAAAATATCTGTCTGTCCGTGTGTTTGTTTTGGCTCTCATTCTATTATCGAAAAGTTTATGAATTTATGCATAGACCTGAACCAAATTTCACATATATGTTTTGGCTATGGCCAGTAGTTCCCAGTTGAATTTGGGAATATCCCACCGGAGTGGAGCTCGGTAATAGCGATCTTTTGTGCCATTTTCATTATTGCATCATCGGAAAGTGTACAAAGTTATGCAAACTTGATATGTAAATTTTAGACTGTGAATGTCAGATCCTCGTTGAAAATGGGAATATACCACCAGAAAGGATCGCTATATCGCGGTTTTCTCGATTTTTTGGAGTTTAACCCTTTCAGGGGCAAGGCATGTCTGCTCAAAAAATGTTCAAATAATTAATTCACACCGTAATTAGCAAACAAATTTAATCGAAAATAATCAAAAGCTTTTTTTTTTTCCCCCACGTATATTATGAGATCAAAAGTGTACTAAAATATTACTGGTGTCATTTGGCAATTTAGATCTTAAAATTAACCCTTTGCAGACTGCAAACGGCGCCCCTCAAAGGGTTAAGCTGCTAGTCACTCAGATTCTGAATTCCCCTCGTTAATGAAAAGCCTATGGGCGTAGATTGGTTGGTTGTATTTATGACGGCCAATTATCTGCACGAGGGATATGGGCCCTAAGGAGGGGAGTGCCCTTCGTGGGGGTCTTTCTAAGGGAACCTAACCCGTATTAACGCTTGGAAATCCAAGGTTCGAAGAAAACCACGAAAACACCGAACGATTAGGCCGACGGGCGCGATTGGATTCGAACCCAGCACTTCCCGTCTACCAGTTTCGAGAGCAGAACCTCTCAGCCACTGGTGGGGCCTATGGGCGTAGAATGCATTCATATATTTAAAATATCTCCTCCGGAAATTAATATTAACTCTTTTTTTCTGTGTGCTCATCTTAAATGCTGTTTCTTTTTTTCTTAGTTCTCAAAACATTTCTGAAACCTATGCTTAAGGGGTCTCAGGACTCTTAAAATTGGAAAAAATGAAAAAAAGGACCATTTTCAACATTTAATATCTTAAAATGTATTTGATATTAAGACACAATTTTAATTGGGAATGAAAGATACAAGTATGTTCTTTCATTTCAAATAATTTAAAACTTGCAAGATGCAGAATTAGCATTTACTGGGGACTTCAAACTGTGAGACATTTGACGAACAGAAAATCGGCATAACAGCTTATGCTCACGATTACAAAATAAATTTTGCAACTAGAATGAAAATTTTGGTGCCTACTTATACCTCAGATTATAATAATTACACTGAACCTAAATGCATTTGTATTTAAAGCATTTTTATATTTTTAATACAAAGTTGTATTTAGCAAATGCAAAATTTAGAAAATTTCAACAATATAAAACCCCAAAAAAAATATTTTCTTTTTTCAATAAAAAGAAAATTTTAGGTTCAGTCTATACAGACTAACATGAAACATGTGTTTTGAATATTTCATGAAAAAATATTCAGAAGTTTTTGAGATATCGTGCGCGGTATGCCCAAAAACGTTATTTGGAGAAAAATGATTTCAAAGTTTTGGAAACACCGCTTCAGCTATTGAGCGAGTATAATTCTAAATGCCATAACTTCTGTTCTAATGGCAATTTCAACATAACAGTTATATCAAAATGTTCAGAAAACATAGAAGTTTAACATCTAAAAAAATTAAAATTTCAAAAATTTTAGAGCTTTAAGAGTCCTGAGACCCCTTAAGGGGGCTGGTCACTCAGCTTCCGATTTCCCTTCACTAATGTAAAATCTATGAGCAATTTGATGCATTCGTCTATTTAAAATATCTCCTCGGGAAATTAATATTTTTAACTTCTATTTTTTGTGTACACTTCCTAAAAGATGTCTCTCTTTTTCTTAGTTCTCAAAATATCTCTAAAGTATAGACTTAATTTTATAGGAAGTGTTAAAATTTTACTCACAGTTCGCCCGCTTTTAACACATAAAATATTAAATTCAGCATAGATTTTAGAAATATTTTGAAAACTAAGAAAAAAAAAGAGACATCCTTTAAGAAGAGTACACAGAAAAAAAAATGTTAAAAATATGAATTTCCGGTGAAGATATTTTAAATAGACGAATGCATCAAAAGTTCATAGACTTAACATTACGGAGGAGAATTCCGAAGAGTAACCAGCCACCTTAATTTAATATTTTTTGTGTTAAAATCTGACGAACTGTGAGTAAGATTTTAAGTTTAACACTTCATATAAAATTGAGTATATATTTTATAAATATTTTGATAACTAAGAAAAAAAGAGATCGAAAAAAAGAGTTAAAAATATTAATTTCCCCAGAAAATATTTTAAATACACGAATGTATTATACGCCTATAGACTTAACATTAGCGAAAGATGTTCGGAAGTTGAGTGACTAGGAACCTTAAGTGCAGAATTTATTAATACTTTTTGAAGAAATTTTATATTTAGATGTAATAGGCAAAGTTTGTATAAAATTTTAAAAATATTGACCTGAAGGCAGCGCTATGCTAGCGAATTTTATTTAATTTTCTGGACTGGATAGCGACAGACCAAGCTGTAATATACCAATTGACGAGTAGCGAATGAGCAGTGTTGTAGTCGTAAAAAAAAGTAGAGAGTATACGGCATAAGCATATATATATATGCATTACGTCTTGAACGTTCATAGCTAAGGTATACGCTAAATGGTTTATTTTAGAAACAGAGGGTATACGGAACTTCTTAAAAAAAATCCAGAAGGTACACGGCGTATACCCTCCACTACATCCCTGCGAGTGAGTAAGATTCAACTAACAATAAAGAAGATGGGAAAAGATAGTACTGAATCCTCCAATTGTCCAATCTACGTTTAAGGGGACAGTAGACTTTCAACATCACAAAATTCGACAAAAAGATCTTTTTTTTTTTTTTTTTTTTTTTTTTTTTTTTTGAGAATTATGTAACTAGATGCTCAAATTCATCTAATGCAAAAAGATTTTTTTTCAATTCTGAAGCGTCTTCGTAGAGGTATAAGCTTTGTTTATATTCATATAAACTATGTACCGGGGGTGATCCAAAAGTCAGGACGAGCTTTAAAAATGAATAATTCGAAAACGAATCAAGATACAAAGATACGGTTTGCAATAAACGGATAGAAAAGAACCCGGGTTTTGTGAGGTAACGCAAAAAATAGTTCTGTTGGCGACCCACAGATGGCGCTGTCGGATTTCTGATGTAGGATTATGCAAAGCAACAAACGATATAAAAAAGGAGCAACTGCAGCAGGTAACGGTAGTCGAAGCTTGTATGCATCGAAAAGCTGTCCATAGTTGAGAAAGCCCTCTTAGTTAAACTGTATTATAAGAATTCGGAAAGTGCCATTGCGAGCATATCGCTACATGAAGGGTATGCGAGATAGCAAAGGACCAATAACGTCTTCTGCATTGAACAAAATGATGAAGAAATTTGAAGCTACAGGTTCTTTGGCGTCACATCAAAGAAGTGGACGTCTCTCAACAGCCGTTGCTGTTGCCACGACAGTGGAGCAGACGGTGCAATCCATGTCGGCGGTTGTTGCACATGGGGAGTGCAGTGCTCGAGAAGTTTCGAGGCAGACGGAAGTGTCATACGGAAGTGCCTGGAGAGCACTGCGAGTAACTTTTCAACGGTATCCCTACAAGTTACAACATAACCAAGAACTGAAATCTCCTGACTTCGACTCTCGCCGAGATTTTGCGAATTTGATATTCAATAAGATGGAAGGGCAGCAAAACTGGCTTCACACTGTGCTTTGGACAGATGAAGCGCATTTCACACTCTCTGGCGCTGTTAACACTCACAATTGTCGAGAGTGGACTACAGAAAATCCACATGCATTTGTTGAGGTACCCTTGCAACAGCCTATAGTGACAGTCTGGCTTCACTGCTGATTTCATAATTGGTCCATTTGTTTTCGAAGAAGTCACACAGACGGGTTTCAAAACAGTTTATGTCACTGGTCAGCGATATGTAGCACTGTTATAGCACAACATTATTCCTGAACTGCAAGCGCAACAGGCACTCCAAACAGTCACCTTTATGCAAGATGGAGCACCACCTCATATTGCTCTGCCTGTGCAACGCCTGCTACGCTCAACATTTGGGAAGGATCGCATTATCAGTCGCTACTTTAATCACGCATGGCCTCCAAGGTCTCCCGATCTGACACCCTGTGACTTTTGGCTGTGGGGATTCTTGAAGTCAAAAGTGTACCGCGACCAACCGGCATCACTAGCAGTACTGAAAGATGCCATCCGCCAAAATGTGTCTGCCATAACGCAAGAAATGCTACTAAATGCTGTGAATGGTGTGGTGTCTCGTCTCACAGCTGTACTTCTGAATGATGGACAGCACATTGAACATTTACTGTAGCACTAAAGCTGACTTGTAAGTTGTCAACATTTTTTCATTTGTTAATCATCTTTTGGTGCAATAAAACACTATAGCGCCATCTGTTGGTCGCCAATAGAACTATTTTTTCCGTTGCCACACAAAATCCGGTTTCCTTCCCATCCGTTTGGTGCAAACCGTATCTTTGTATCTTGATTCGTTTTCGAATTATTCATTTTTAAAGTTCGTCCTGTCTTTTGGATCACCTGGTATATTCGTACAGTTTTTTACTTTAAGATTTTCCCAAATTGAAAATTACGTACACTCTAACTTTTGAAAAGTTTCATGCGCATTCCTAATTATCATATTCTTTTGAAATTTATGCTGTATATCCTCTATAGAATACTAAATAAATGTTAGTGTAAATAGTTGTAATTCAGGGATGTTTTAGTGTTGAAAGTTATATGCGTATGAAAATATGTAGCTTCTCTTTTACAGAAAACAAGCGTAATTATAGCAAGAAAGTAAAATCGTGCACCAAAGCATAGATTATGAAACACTTTCCAACATTCCCAGAAAACTTTCACAATACTTTGCCGTTTAAAAAGATAGAGAAATTTGAGAAAACGCATAACACATTTGAGTTCCAGATTTCAGCAATTGCCGCCCATAGCGGGAAACCTACTCTATTCCTTTGTGCAGCTCTATGTATGATCTTCAGATTTGTATATATAGATCATATATAGATCATATATAGTAGATATACTTAGCATAGTATGCTAAAATTTACTCAAGTAGGAAAATGTATAACACAGTTGAAAATTCACCTTCAGAAATTTCTACCAATTAATAGAAATGTACTTGAATTCTTTTGTACAGTCCTGTACATTAGCAACAAAATTTTGTACATGCCATATGTTAAAATTGAATTTTATTCATGCAAAAACTTGCTTAAAACCACTAAAATCTCTCTTCCAGAAATCATCATCTATAGGCATGTATGTATCCATTTCTTTGCATAGCCTTGTATATTATTATATTTATATTTGGCAAACATATCTTTCTAAATCTATTTGAGCTTGAAAATGCATAACTCAGTTCTTAAAAAAAACTTCAAGCAATTCACGTTCATTTTCAGCAATTCTTGCGAATTCTTTTGCGTAAGCCCTGTATATAGTCTATAGAATTTACACACATGTCTGTAAACGAATGATAAATACTTTGGGCCCTACAGAAAGCATTTTTTAGTGCTACTCATAAATTCATATCAATTTTATTATGTTTGTAACAGAGAAAGTCATTAAAATACGCCACAAACGATTTTTCTTCATATACCATAATATAGCAGAATAATTTTGTGCTTCCCTGTACACGTACTGTAAGTGTTATACATAGCATATTCTATAGAAACTGTCTTCTAATGCACCTCAATAAGGTATATAAATTTCATTATGTTGAAAATAGTTTTAAATCATTAAAATACACCGTAAAGGATTTTTCCCCATAGACCTTGCAACAGAATACTTTTGAATGGCCGTATAAATGAAGTATAAAGGCTACACAGTTCATTTTCAATACGGAACATGCCATGATAAATCTCAATAACGTTTATCAATTGCAGGGCAATCCGAGTATATTTACTCGAGTTATAGCACGGACAGACAAACCCAATTCATAAACATTTTTCAACTACGTTGGAGAGTGTTAAAAATATTTTTTTTCTGCTTATGTATTCCGCAAACTTTTACAAATAGTGCCTTAACTTTCCGTGTAATATATAATAGGTATGTCATAAATAAATATATTGTCATATTTTATGCAAAAGAAATGCATTTTAAAGTATGACAATTAATCTTTATTTTAAAAATTTAAATAATGAATAATTTAAAACCTTTTTATTATTTTATCACCAGATTTTGAATTTAACTATTGAGCTTGCTATTAACAAGTCTCTTGATTTTCAAATGAATTCATTGAAAATAGAAGGATTTTATTTCAAATGTCCGCTGTCCCTTAATTTTCGACTTCGACTAGGTTTAATTTCGAGTATTTGCATGTATCAGACGAAAATTTTGGGATTGGCAAATCCGAATACTTTCATTTTATCTCTCTATTCTAAAAACAAAAGTAACTAACGCTGTCAACGCCGCCGCCGGTTTAGAATTTTTTGTGACTGGAGCTCTTTCTTCGTTAATATTAAGAAAAATATTGATCACAAAAATATGAAAATCAGTGGTATTTTCCCTTTAAGCTCTGTCCCGCACAATTGTGCGGGTGATACTAAAGTAAAAGAGAATGACTATTTCCTGTTTTTATGAGATTTAAAACCAAATCTGCACATTTATATGAGTTAATTGGCTTCAGATGTTTTGACAAGACACAACTAGGGGGCACCAACTACAATACAGGGTTAGATTTTCTGCTTTTAAAAAGACTATATCATCTGACAGCAATAGATAAAAAGTATGTACTGTCGTAATTTCTTTTAAATACGATTTTTAGTGTTTACTTCGATTTAATTTTTCTTTTCATATACTTTATTCATGATTTTAATCGATTTTGTCCTTGATAAATTTAATTAGACTTTCCAAAAGTTGAAAAACAAATGACCCGCACAGTTGTGCGGGTCCGGCATTTACCATTTCCAAAATCCTAATATATAAAATTTTTATTTTTAAGTGATTTTTTAAACTTATGTTTTTAGCAATTTATTTTTTATTAATTACATTTTTAAAGCGGATTAATTTTAAATTAATAGGTTTGTACTATTCATGATTTCTATTTAAAACTGATAGTATTAGATATATAATATGCACATGCAACGAACTGTTTGTTTCTGCTCTGAATTATAAATGTCATATATGATTAATAAGTTTTATATGAGTTATATGTATATCCCGAGATAGATTTTTAAGTCTGATAAATTTATTCCATTTTGTCGACACAACAAGTAAACCATCAGGAATCAATAATAAATTATGGAAAGTTCAGCAAATGCTCGACAGATTCCGTAGTGTCTGCTTGAATTTACCAGGATATCAGGGGAAATTTTCTATAGATGAGCAGACGATTCCTTTTTTTAGGACGCGCTTCGGTAAAGCAGTATATAAAAAAAACTACACTCTGTTGTAACAGCATCACCTGGGATAGTTTTAAATTTTGTAGTATACCAGTGGGAAAGTACAGACCTGATCACAAGGATCTAGGCTTAGGACCTGCTGTAGTCCTTACTCTGGTTCATACCTAGTTTTATGTAATTCGACCGGTATTTCAACAAAATACCGCTGCTGGGAAAGCTGAGGGGTGCAAGCATTGAGCACGTCTCAGAAAATGAAATTGTAGTGATCTGTCCAAAAACAAAAATTATTTGAAATATTTTCATTTTTGCTGATGAAAATTTTCTCAATAAACAATAACTTTTTTTGCTTAAACCTTTATATTTAAATATTTGCACACATAATCCCAAACTAAACAATTGTGTAGATTTAGCCCAAAAAAGGCTGCATTAAGGCCGAACCCGCACAATTGTACGGGTCCTCCCTTGGCATAACCTGACATCGTTTTTTTTTATGTTTTTTTTTTTTTTCAACCAAATACGATCCTATCGATAAGGGGAAACCACCTAAACTTTCAATTTCTACCAGAAAAACTTCCGGTCTTAAAGGATTATAGAGAAATGTCTGATAAACACGCTGATGCAGACAGTTTTCAAATCGAAGAATTATTTTAAGATATATTAAATGTTAAAGTTGGCCAAAATCGTTCCATCAAAAAAGTTTTATAGGAGCAAAAACTATACATAGGAAATTAATCATTTTTAGATGTCATTTTATACATTAAAAGTTCCTGGTGTACAGACTGCATTTTTTTTTTTACCTATTTTTTGAGGTTTTATTTCTATTTTAAATTCAAATTTTCAGCACTTCGAGAGATATTTTTTACAACTTTTGGAAAAGGATATTATTTTAAATTGTTGCCAAATTTAAAAACAACCCAAAGAATAATATTTCCTTCAAATTAAAAATTTATTTACACGTGACAATTATAAACAGAAAAAAAACGTTCAAATGATAATTAAATGATTACGTATTAAAAACAGGAAAATATTGATAATTAAAAATTTATAATTACAGTATTAATAAAAATTGCCAAACCATAATATTGCTAAACAATTTTTATCTAGAAATATACTTGCACGAGACATTTATTTCATACTTTGAGATAATCTTTTAAAACTAATCTCTCTATATATAGATATTGCGCTATCGTATCCATGAAACGCTTCTCATTGGTTATTGAACAGCATTTAATTCATCTCTATACTAATAAGGGGGGGGGGGTACCATATGGGACCGTATACCATAGGGGGAACCCTGTTCTCAGGGCCCGACTAAGACTGTGGAGGGCCCCGGGGCAAGTATCAGTCTGGGGGGGGGGGGGGCTTCTATCTATCTATAGAATTTTTTTCTGAATAATGTGGAAGTGGCTAGTACTAAACTTCATACATATTGTATGTATGCACAAATTTTGTACCCGGTCACATCTGTATATAGGGGGTTACAAAAAGATGGTCACAACTTTAAGAAAATATACTAGTAGGATAATAGAAGAAAAAATGATAGATTGGTTGACAAGAGCATTTCTTTGTAAACTTTTACTTTGCTTATCTACATAGTTATAAGATGTCTAAAAGAGAATACCAAAAATTGGTCATAATAACTTGCCATATTACGAGGTAAACGTTAATAATTTCTTTTGAGTAATAAGTTGTTATAATAAAATTTTAACCATTAGTTTTCTGAATGTTTTTTGCATGGGTAGAGGGGGTACTGGAAGCAGGGAGGGGAAGGGGGACAATACTCTCTTCCTAAATATTTGAAAATATATGAATTGGAACAGATGTATTATAATCCCGCATCCGCCATCTTGGATTTTTTTCTTGGCTTGAATTAAAAATTGTTTTTTAATTAATAATTATTAACCATTTGGAAAAATGGTTATTGTCCTCGGTCAGGGTAGGAAATCAAAACCATCTGGAGAGTTTTATTAGTTGAATCCCGCATTTTATTCGTGTACTGATTGATCTATACAGTAATCTGTATTTTCCCTTTACTTTCACCAGATATGGATACTTCTGTTGCCACTATGACAAAAAAAAAACAAAAAAAAACCTCAGAAACAAATTGAGATACAGCTTTCAAACAAATTGCATTTAAAAGTACATTTTTTTCTCTATACGACGGTGTAAAAAGTAATATCGTGGGATGTTTAGAAATTTAAAAATGAAATTTCATTTAAAATTGGTCCAGGAATAGTAATATTTAATCCATGGCGTATGTAATGTATGACCAGCTCCGTAGAAGTTTAAAAATTTACAGTACCGAAAATTGTAAAACTGAAATTTCTTTTAAAATTTGTTCATGATGGGTCCAGGAATGTTAATGTTTAATCCAATGCGTACGTAATGTATGATCAACTTCGTGCGATTTTTTATGTCTTAAATTTTACTCTTTGAAAAAATCATTTTCCAAATGGTCGTTGTAATTTGTTAAATTACTTTTTTTTATATTATATTCCAGTTTTTTCAATATTATATTAATCTATCAACAATATTTAACCATTGGCGACATTGACTATTTGGCGAAAAAGGAGTTTTCATGCAAGGAAAAATGACGGATCCGGGATTATAATACATCTAAGCTTATGAATTCTGGTCACTTTTGGCTAATTTTAATCATTTGGCACCTTTTACTAAAAATCCTGATTACTCTCATGAGGGGCCCCTGAAAAGGCGGGCCCGGGGCAGCTGCCCCGCATGCCCCTGCATAAGTCGGACCCTGCCTGTTCTGTCGACAAATATCGCCAAGGTTGTTCCCAACTTGGCAATATACTCCAAATTTGGCGTCCAAAATTAGTCACCAAAAATGGCGTCACCAACAAATTAGTCACCAACTTGACGATATCTCTAATATTTCGCCAAATTCCCGTAGACTTCTATTGCAAACCAATAGGGTTAGCTTACAGAAAATCAACATGTTGAGATATTTTGAAGCAATGCAAATGTTATTGAAGCGGCAACAAGAGTCGCATTGCTCTCGTGTTGAGAATTCGAAGACAGCGCAAATAATATTTCCTTTCTAACAATAAAAGTATTTTCACGTGAATATTAAAAAGGGAAAGAAAACTTTGGTGAAAATTATGTCAGATTTAAAACGATACATTTAAGCGATACATTTTAAAGCCGATCAAATTAGCGTGCTTTTAGAGTTAGCGGTGTCTGAACGGGGGGTTGGCGAGCGCAGTTCCTAGGAGGCAGAGCCTCCTAGTTTCTTAAAAAGCTTCATTAGAAATTGAGTATTAATCTTTTAATCTGACAGATGGTTATTTAAAAAAAATAATAATAAACTGCTACAAAACTGAATTTCCATGAAAAATTCACATCTCGTTACCGATAAGCAGTGCATTTTTATGCATGTCGTACAGGTCCAAGATCCAAGGTGTGCAAGATCCTTGAATTTTGACACGAGTATTTTCTCTCAGAAAATTTCGTGTTTGCATTTCAATCAATTAAAATAACATTTTTTGCATAGATGTTGTATCGCGTACTTCATCGATTTTGGTTGCAGCTGCATTTTGAGTACACTTTCAGTTTCGGAATCAACCAACCAACCAACTTGTTTCCGAAATTAAAAATGTCCTCAGAATAAGACTACAACATGAATCGAAAAAGTACAATCGATAGCCATCGACCTCAGATATCCTACGGAAAAAAATTCGTTTTGAAATATTAACCCGGGAGAACGCGCGCATACTCAGGGAATGAATGTTTTTTTTACTTTGTTACCAATAAATACAAATAATAATCGTCACTTTATTTAGTCGTAGACAATTGTTAAAAATTTTGCGATAAAATAAGTTAAAGATTCCTTTTTTAATGATAGTGGTGACAATTGTAAAAAACCATACGCACTCTGGTTCTATCAGCCCCTGCGCGCGTCCTCCCGGGTAAAGACAGAAATTCAAACAGTAAATTTGTAAAAGAAAATGCATCTTTTGACTTAGCATTAGCTTGCGAATGTTGTCGCGTACTGTCCTACGGTCTTAAGCTGTCCGCATTACTCCAGTCAAACCAGGTGCTCCTCCGTAGAGCCACTTTACAGCGAAACAGCTTTGTAAATAGGTGAAGATGTTACTTATTTTTCTATTGCATGAAATTTTGCATTGCTAACTGGGTGTAAAACCAACAAAGGGAAAAAGTGTTCATGCCGGGACATTGGCAATGACTCCGGTTCATTATCATTAAAACCGGGTCATTGATACCCGGGTTCAATGACCCGTGTTCGTATCCCGACTTGGACACTTTTCACTCTGTTCGTTTTACGCCTAGTTAGCATGGCAAAAATTCATGGAATAAAAAAATAATAATATTCCGGGCGTAATTCATAAGTACAATAATCTATATAGGTAAATATTTATTACCTAAAATTTAAATGAATTGGCATACAGGGTATACAATTGGTATACAGGGTGGTCATAAAATACTTTGCCGGTATATGAGCTCCTAGCGCCCCGTTCAAAGGGATGTATTTTGGTATGTGGGGATTTTATGGCATAAGCTCGAGAATGAGTCACAGAACAAGAATTAACATTAATGATCATTAATGATCAAAACGGGTAAATTACTTTTTGGGAGAAACCTTTATTATCGTCTGACTTCGAATATATTTTCGTGAAATATAAAAATGAAAGCAATTTTGGAGTTAACATACATTTTTTATGTTTCCAGAAAGTAAAATCCTTAGTAATTTATATTCAATGTAAATGATTCTTTTCTTCATCTTATTATATTTTTACATGCAACAGACTTCTTTACAAATACTAAATTTCATTCACAAATTACCCTTTTGTATAAAACAACATTTTTTTTTTCGAAATATAAAAACAGATGACATATTTTAATTGGAAACAAAACATTTGATTATTGCAAATGTATACTCTTTATTTAAGAAATAATTAAATAATTCTTCATAAACACTTACATTACTGCTTTGATTGTAGAATAATTATTTTAAAAAATCCTTCATTGAGAAAATAATATGTACATTTTTTTGTTGTTGTTGTTGTTTTTTGCTTTTGACAGATAGAAAGAAAGAAACAAAAAGGACCTTTTTTATTAAAGTAAATAAAATTAGATGCTTTCAAAGTATTAGAGCTGTACAAAGAAAATGCATTCGATGTTAAGTTTTAGCAAATTGAAATGAAAAAAAATTCGAACATACTTTATAGTTTTAGTGTGTAAAGGAATGGTAAAAAAAAAAAAAAAGTATGTCCAATGGCCTTTTGAGTCTGTGTTTTCCTTCTCAAAATTTAATTTTAAGTATTTATTTAATAATTATTGTGAAATATGACTTGAAAAAAATTAGCACTGTTGTTAATGACAAATGGATTTCTTTTTAAATTTCTATTAAATGTGTGCCTATGCTATGTATAGATAGATAGATAGATAGATAGATATGATGGATAGATAGATACTATCTATCTATATCTATCTATCTATATCATATCTATCACATCTATCTATATCATATGTATCTATTAGATAGATATGATAGATAGATAGATATGATGGACAGATAGATAGATATGCTGGATAGATAGATAGATATGATAGACAGATATGATGGATAGATAGATAGATATGATAGATAAAGAAATATAAGCAAATACGTCAACGCGAACTGTTTGCACAGACGATATTAGCTGTGGCGGGAAACTTTCGTTACAACTTGATACATTGGTTGATTTCAAAAGTCTGTGCCCGATTTCCGATGCATCGAGTATCGAAGTGTACCCAAGTTGTTTTAAATGACCAAATGTAGTCGAATAACAACATTTTGTCACTCAGTGATCTCTTCAGTAGTAATCCGTGGATTGCTATTCACTAAATCAGGGATTAAGTCATTATCAATGCAGAAGGTCACCCAGAGGAAATTGTATCGTTTAGATTGAAATCACCAATTCGACATCGACAAAACCCTCTTTAACTACCTAAAAGCTATAGTAAGATTCAACTAAACGTCTTGAATATTTTTTGCACCACGTCCAACACTCACTCCTTTTGTAAACTCATATGGTATCACAAAATATGAGATTTTTAAAACAAAAATTTTGAAAATTTAAAACGTTTCAAACTTTCTGATTTTTTTAAAAATGTTCATTGAATAGCTGAATAAAGTAATTTATATGTAAAACTGTCAACGTTTGAAGAGCTTAAGTTCATTTTTATGTAATTATAATTATATGTCATTTTCTTGGCATATGTATGCCAGGATAATGACTATTTCATTCTAAAACATTTTTCACATTCTTGTTTTTTTTTTTTTTTTTTTTTTTTAGATCTAACATTTTAATTTTGTTTAAAGTAACATGTTTACTCTATAGTACCTCAAATTCAGTTCAATGTTCAGTTTTATTTGTAATTTATAGGAGCCAAGAAAATGACATAAAAAAGTCTACTCAATTTTTACAAAGCAATTTTTACAAATTTTTACAATTTTTACAAATAATGTGTTTAAACATTATTTTCAAAGAAATATCTAAAAGGTCTTGCTGGTAGCAATGACTTTACTACTTCTGACTTGAACTATGTCAAGAACAAGAAGAATTACTCTGCAGTGTCATCTTTATACCTCATAAAGAACTAAAATGAGCAGACCAGGACAATTACATTCATTTTCAGAGACAATCATATTTTAATTATAGAAAATTATTTGTAAAATACAGAACTTGTTACATTCCACATATATGTGTTTCATAAGGTATAATTATTAATTAGAAATTAAAAAAACTAGAAAGAGATATTTGTACATGATAGCAGAAAGCCTTTTACTTTGCACACATCACCGTGTGACATGCCAGGAAAATGACAATCTGAAATTTTAAGTACTTTAATTGCTTTATTTTTGTGTTACAATGAATGTTATACTCTTGAAATTACTTCAAGAATATTTTCTATTAGAATGTAAAAAATAAAATTGCATTATATAACATTAACTAGACATTTTGTTGTGCGGACAGCAATTTTCGTATTTTGTGATATTGACCCATATAACATAGCATGACGAAAATGTACCTTTTCACTTTCCATTTTGAATATTAACTTTGCACACAAATTAATTTGAAAAACTTTTTAGAGTTATGTTCATTCACGATTCATGTAGATAACTGTTAGTAAATAATATGGTTATAAAAGAAACATCAGCACAGTCAAAATTGGAAATTTCTGTCATCTATGAAATAGGGCACGAACTTTTGCAATCACCCAATAGATACGTATTGAGATAGAGATAGATATGGAGATAGCGATAGACAGGTAGATAGATAGACAAATGTAGATAAATAGGTACAGGTCTTAAATGTGAATTCGAAAAAATATTTTTCCACCCTCAACCGCTCGAATTTTCCTGAGACATTTTCAGACTCATTTTTAAAAGTAAAAACATGAAACTTGTTGAGGAGATTTTTGAAGAGATGTATAAGAGGCCGTGTGATTTTATTTTTCGCTCAATTAATTATAAGTTGGTTTTTAAACAATTATTTTCTCAGTATGATCATTTTTTTCATTCCCAGATCTCCCCCTTAGGAAAATTCGGTTCAAAACGCCAACTTTGTCAGCCGTTTTTGCAATATTTTTTGCATTTATCAAAAAATTGACAAACACGGCACATTATGTACCTTCTAAATAAGAGAATTTGCCAGTTTTATGGGTGTGAGAGCAAAAACGAATTTAAAAATAAATCAGAAAATAAGCAGTTTGGATTGGAATACAACGTTAACCTAGGCACAGGCATTCCTTAAACCCATTTCGGCTCAAATAACTGATGCAGTTTTCAGATATAAAATGTCTGGAATGGGATATTAGTAGGAGAGCTGTTGAACATTTTTGAGTAGGTATTTGAGGCGCCCTGAAAATTTGTGCAGCACTTCTTTTGTAATGCCTGAATACAAAATCGAATGTCTGGCTGAAGGATCGTAGCCCAAAACCTGTGCCAGACACGTGTCAAGTGCCATTTTTTGACACTACCCAAAAAATGTATTTGAGGCACGCTGAGATTGAAACAGAATAATATTTATACTTAGAGAAAAATATTTTGAAAATGACAGACACTTTAGTCGGCCCAAAAACTGTGCCAGACACGTGTCAAGTGCCATTTTTTGACTACCCAAAAAAGATATTTGAGGCACGCTGAGATTGAGGCACAATAATATTTATGCTTAGAAAAAAATATTTTGAAAATGACAGACACTTTAGTCGGCACAAAAACTGTGCCATACACGTGTCAAGTGCCATTTTTTGTCTGGCACAGGTTTTGGGCCACGATCCTTCAGCCAGACATTCGATTTTGTATTTAGGCATTACAAAAGAAGTATTGCACAAATTTTCAGGGTGCCTCAAATACCTTCCCTAAAATGCTTAACAGCTCTTGGACTATATAAAATGGATAGGATAAATACTTATCTGCATAGACCAAAATCACAGACGCTGATACGAGGCGTTTTGATTATTTGAAAAACACGAATTACTAGCTGGTACTCGGTGCTATAGCGGCGGTTTCTTTGAACACTTTTTAGTTTTTTATTTATTTTTTGTTTTATTTTTTATGCTTGTTTCTTTTTACACTGCTGGAGTAACCTTGAAATGAACGAATGTAGTTTAATGTCATGATGCTTTAATTTGTGCATTTTAACGTTGTAAATTTGTGGGTGGAAAATTTGTGGGATTTGTTACATATCTGAATTTGATAAGAGTTTTATGAAATTGTGAAATAAGTACAAGATATGTAAAATATTAATTTTAATTTTTTACAGATTATGGTATTCTAAAATGCGTTTAATGTTGGCTGAATTTTTTTCTCTGTGGTTTGCATAAAGATTTTATTTTCTCTTGGAGTCGTTTATGTTAATAGAATTTACAAATGATAACATAGTTGTTAGATAATTTGTCCATATATGTAACGATGTAATGGCATTTAAGTTGTTTAATACATTTAGTTAGAAATTTTGTGTTAGTTATTATCAGATATTTTTTATACCACAGTTTTGTTTGAAGTTTATTTAATACTGCACATTTCTAGTCATTTAAAAAATCGATTTGTTTGCAGTGAGTTGTGGCTATTTTATATGGAAAATATTCTAACTCATATTTAAATTGATCAACAATTTCGTCTAAACTATGTTTAGATGGTAAGCGGTATTATATTGGAAACTAAAGTTCATTGGGATGCTTATTTTTAGATGACAATCAACGATAGAAGACATGCAGACTAGATTGTATGACTTTCAATGAGGATTACCGAACAGACAAATCAAATTTCGATACTGACATCAAAACGTCTTATAACGTCAAAGTTCGCCAATCATTTCGGCTAAAATATTACTTCTTCAGGTACAAATAACCCTTTGCGGTATCCCCTTGTTTGCACTTTCACCTCTTTTCTCAAAATTCTGCCCCGAGTTAAGCTTGCAGCGCCAATTAGGCCCAAAAACGTCCAGTATTTCCTTTAGCGTCGCATGACAACAGTGCGCTCAGCGGTGCCAAGTCTTTACAAGTTAAACAACAAACAGTGAATGTACAACTAAATATTTCAACACAGTACCTTCCGTTAGCGCATAATAGACAGTTTAGTTGTTTGTCAGGTAGACCGCTACCATGCAGCGATCAGGCGGACTCCGCCCTGCTACCAGGTATTACCAGGTATAACAAATTCTCCACCGAGTTTAGTTTGCACCGCCAACTCGGCCCTAAACCATCCAGTATAACCTTTAGCTTAGCATGATAATGGTGCGCTCAGCGGTGCCAAGTCTTTACAAGTTAAACAACAATCAGTGAATGCACAACTCAATATTTCAACGCAGCAACGTCACAGCAGAATAGACGATTTAGTTACTTCTCAGATAGACCTCCACCATGTGGCGATCAGGCGGACTCCGCCCTGCTACCAGGTATTCAAAACACATTCAATTGGGCCATATCCTCGGAGGTAGGGACCTGACCAGTAGATACAGAAAAGCCTATGGAGAAAATTCTTGAATGTTTAAGTTTCGCGTGGATGGCGTTCCAAGTAAAATGCTACGAATAAGTATTATTTACTTGAGGACTAAAAATAAAAAAGCTGAAAGTCCAAAAGAGGAAATTTTTTAAGAGAGCGAAAAAAAGAAAACTCCTACTTCTGATACTTACGGCGTTTTTCATTTCACTACTATTAAGTCTTAGTTCAACACTTTAAAATGTAGGTACATTGCTTCCTTTCGTTAAGAGTTTAAATACCTGATGTTATCAATTGTAAACATTTCTTTTATTTATATATTTGATATTTTTTACCTTGCTTAAAAATATTCGATTGATGCGAACAAGAACAACATGATCATTGTGTAATGGCCACCAGTAGCCGCGTATCTTATCACTGGCACTTTCAGTGTCCTCCACTTCACTCCGTGTGGCCCACTCCATCAGCGATATTTTTCTAATCTTTTTTTAATTATTTCTATTTGGGTTGACACCTTAAGGGTTCTCCTGTTTGTTAAGCTTGGTATTTAAGACATCTTTTAGTAAAAAGACATCTTTAGTAAAAAAAAAAAAAAAAATCGTACGATTTTTTGCCACTTTGAGCGTTTTCCATTCTTTGTCCTTACTTGTCTTGCAGGTCAAGGTGACTTGCATTTCTTTCATTTCTTTCATTTCTTTTAGTTTTGCTTAAAATATATATATATATATATATATATATATATATATATATACAGGGGTGCAAAAATCTAGGCGCCAGCGGACAGTCTCTCACCACTAAATTTTAAATGTTACTTTTCGTCTAATATTTCGACCAAATTTTGTGTAAGAATGCTAATAAAATTTAAGCGAAGAAAACTAATAAAAATAAGTGGTGAGAGACAGACCGCTGGCGTCTAGATTTTTACACCCCTGTATATATATATATATATATAATTAATGAAAAAATTATGGCATAACTGGCGCCAAAAGCAGCTCATATCAAATGCAACAAAATGTATTTCATCAATAAAAAATGCAAAAACACCATAACTCTGGAAAGAAAGTGTATATCAGCAATATTTAACTATAAAAATCCCCAAAACTTTCAAACATTCAGGTAAAAAACAAAACACAGTCTAAAAACTGTCTGTCCTTCATCAGTGGGAGAACAGATAGACCTAACTCCACCCCCACTGTTAAAAGCTTGCAGGTTTCTGAACACACGTCCATCCTGCACTCAATACAGAAAAAACTATTGTCTTTTTAGAAATAAAATTTAAAAAGGCTAAATAAACCAAATTTAAACAAAAAAGTAATATAAACAAAGCATAATTAAATTACAAAACGAAAAAACTTTTATAATGAAATGTCTTTTAGAAAATTACTTTAAAATTGCAATTTAAATATAAAACAAATAAAATTAACATAACATGTATGAATTCAGAACAACGTGCACCCTCCCAAACCTAGAAGAAAAATACAAAAACATGAAACAGAAGTAGCTGTACAGTATACCATATATATATCAGTGTTATTTACATTGTTTAATTTTCATAGAATTATTTCATCTTTTTATTTTTAATTTTCAGTTTTCATATCCTTTTCAGCTTGTTTAAAATAATTATTTTTTGATTATTTATGCTTATGGGGTATGCAAGCTAGATATGCCTACCAAAACCTATAAGGCTCCATCTTATTTTGATAAATAGTTGCGCTCCCCTGCGCTTCCGACGTACCAGGACGAGCCATTTTTGTACCATCTTGCTTTGATATTCTTTTGCTCATAGTTTAAGAATTTTTAGTTCAATTATTACATCTATTTTTTTTTTTTTTTATTCCATGTAATTTTTTTCATAAACTTTCATATTTTAACTTTAAAAGTATGTATATATATACATATGTGTGTGTGTGTGTGTGTGACATATTACTGTCGACTTTTGAGACATCTCGGCGACACTCTTATATATCAACGAAAGTGTAGTATAGTAATCAATGCCAAACGTTTTGCCAACCATCCGTTATCATGAGACAACTGGACGCAGTCGTCGTGGCGAATAGACAGCAGACTCAATAAACATTAGAAGAATTTCCTGTTCAGTAATTAATAGAGGCAGTATAAACTTGGCTAGTTTATTTGTAAACACATGTCGTAAACAACTAGAGTAGGTTATCCATCGGTTCTCAGAATGTCGCTGGATCACTTCATAATAACTATATGATGTTACATGGTATTAGAATCTACATATTAAAAATCGAACCACCAAGTGACGGGGATTTATTTTATTAAACAAACGAAAAGCGTAAAAATTCTCGGCTCCTAGTCGATGCAACACTATAAATATCCAAAGAAACGAAGAGCGCGAACGAATACATTACAAGTGAAAAAAAACCAAACCCGTTGAAATAGCCAGAAGGGCGGGACGAGAGGCAGGCTACGATAAGATTTAGCTCCAGGCGGAGGGGAAGTACGCGTGACGTCGATGATGAACTCTTTATTCTCGGCGTCAGTCTTATAACGTAAACAAATGTTGGCGGTAAGCTGGCAAGGAATTATGGGATATGGAAAATCATCGAACAAAAATATTAAAAACATTGAAATAAAACGGGATGGAATTTGGCCCCCTATTTCAGGTTTACTTGCAGACATAAACAAGTTTGAAAAAAAAAATCATAAACAATTTTGAAGTGGAAGATTATGGAAAACGAAGCGCAGTTACAGATAAAAGATTTAAAATTTCTAAAGTTAACTACATTCCAAGGCTTTTTGAAAATATGAGGCATACCCTTTTCAAATATGATGTAAAATTAATCGCAGCCCCTCCCCCAAAGTTAAAAGATCTGTTAAATAATAAATTTGATCCCGTCCAAGCCATCAATAGATCCGGAGTATACATTATACCTTTCCAAAAAGATAATAAATATTTTATTTATGTTGGTATGACGATGAGAAAATTTCGTGATAGAATTAAAGAGCATAAAGCAGATATAAGATTAAATAGACCCCATTACTGCATTATCAAGATTAGCTCAAACTCATTCTATAAAAATAGATTTTAATAAATCGAAAATTATATTCCGCACAAATAATTACCAGGAAGCTATTATAAGAGAATCAATTGAAATAATCGCCAATAAAGATACAGCTTGTAATGATGCACTATCGTACGATATCCATGGAGTATAGAGAAATTTGCTGCATAATAAATGAAAGCTCGTTTTGTTGAAAATATGTATAACTTTATCTGGCATCTCACCTGACGTACAACTTTTAAATTGAAGTGAATATCTTCTAGACTATGGGTGCACAACCTTTTAAAGAGAAGGGCCACTTACAAAAATATTTGGGTTGTCGAGGGCCACATCAGTAATACAGAAAAAATTCTATCGGGGAGGTAGGGGGGGGGTAATAAGTCTTTATTCTTGATGAATAATTATTTTTTGTCTATAATAAAAATAAACAAACGGAAATAAATAATTGTATGAAGAAATGCAGGGCTTCTTCGCATCTGTATGAATAACCATTCAACACTTAATGAAAACTAACGGTTTCTTCTTGACAAATCGTAACTTGAAGAAAAAAAATAAGACAAAATTTCTAAATAATTGAACGTTATTGAAAATTATAAAAAAAAAATTATTGAAGAATAACTTCATTTAAAATAAAAGGAAAGTTATTGTTGAAATAACAAGGCATGATGAACTAATTATGCTATTTTTTCTGCGGACTATTAACAAAACTCGTTTTTTATCTTTTTGTCAATCAAGTGCGACTGATTGACGAAATTTGCGATTTTTTATCAACGACCGATTGACAGATTTTCCATTGCCGATTGGAAAAATTTGCAATCTTTTCAAACAACCAATTTGCGATACCTGCGATAAATTTCGCGATTTTCGCGATAAGTTTTCAAATTTCGCGATTTTTTTCCACACCGAATCAACGAAAATTGCGATATTTTCCGCCCTCGATCGAATTATTTCGCGACTTTTTTGTTCTGCGATCGATCTTCGAAATTTGCAAGTTTTTTTCATGAACGATTGACAAAATTCGCGATTTTTTTTTTCATGAGTGATTGTCGAATTTTGCGATATTTTACGTGACAGATTGACCATATTTGCACGTTTTTTTCGATGACAAATCGACGAAACTTGATTTTTTTCTGATATACATTGATGTAATTTGCGTTTTTTTTTTCGCTCAATAAATTGGCAAAAATCGTGATTTCTTTTACGCGCACAATCGATGAAATTTGCTGTTTTTTCCTGCAACCAATGGATTTCTATTTCATGACATTTTTTGGACCGACACACAAATTTTGTAATTTTTTCAATGAGCTATTCACGAAATTCGCGAATTTTGGGGAAAATTCACGATTTTTTTTCACGAGCGATTGACAAATTTCACCATATTTTTGCGACCAATTGAGAAAACTTGTAATTTTTTCTATTAATTGTTAAAATTCGTGATTTTTTCAGCGACAGATTGACAAAATCGCGATTTTTCCCCCAGTCGATCAACGAAATTTGCAATTTTTGTACCTCATCGACAAAATTTGCGATTTTACTGTGCCCGATTAACAAAATTCGTGATTGTTAACTGACTCTGATGAAATTTGTAATTTTTTTCGCGGCGAATTGACGAAATTTGCGATTTTTTCCTGCAATAAGCTAACGAAACTCGCGATTTTTCCGTAGCCGATGAAGAAAGTTTGTAATTTTTCCCAGCTCCTCGACGAAATTCGCTATTTTTCCGCGTCCGATCAACGACATTCGCGATTCTTAACTGACTCTGAAGGAATTTGTAATTTTTACGCGACAAATTGATGAAATTCGACATTTTTCCTCGCGATAAACTGACGAAACTCACGATTTTATCGCAGCCGGTCAACAAAATTTGCAATTTTTCCGTACCTCATCGAGAAAATTCGTGATTTTGTTGTGCCCGATTAAAGAAATTTGAGACTTTTCCGCGCCGAGTCGACAAAATTCGTGATTTTTCCTGTCGCGATTAACAAAATTCGAAAATTTTCCGCGCCCGATAAACGAAATTTGCGATTCTTAACTGACCCTGACGACATTTGTAATTTTTCCAGAGGCAAATTGACAAAATTCCGATTTTTTTCTCACGATCAACTAACAAAACTCGCGATTTTTCAGAAACCGATTAAGGATTACTTAATCGGCAAAATTCGCGATTTTTAACGCGTCCGATCAACGAAATTCACAATTTTTAACTCACTCTGACAAAATTTGTAATTTTTTCATCGGCAAATTGTCGAAATTAGCCATTTTTACTCGCGATAAACTGACAAAACTCGAGATTTTTTCCCAGTTGATCAACGAAATTTGAGATTTTTCTGCAACTCATCGAAAATTTGCGATTCTTAATTGGCTCTGATGAAATTTGCAATTTCTTCCCGGGCAAATTAACGAAATTCGCGATTTTTTCCTGCGACATATGGACAAAAAATTGAAATTTTTCCAGTTATAAATTGACGAAATTGTGTCAAAATACGAAGAAATTATATAAATTCTGATCGCGGGCCACAGGTTGTGCATCCCTACACAATTCTCAAATAAGCGCAAAGAAAATAGTAACATTTAAATCCCACTGACGACAGCCTTGTGAAGGTCGAAAACGTTCTGGGTTTTTTCTCTAATGTATTTTAAGATATTTTGATGTATTTTAAATACTTATAAATTATATATATGCACCTGAAAGTAATTCTTGTACAGGTATTTGTACTGTTTATATGAATTTAATTATTTAACTCAAGGTGAATTGAGCACTGGAATTTAACTTCCATTTATTGACATAGATTGATTTGTTGAAGAAAGATGTATGATCACATCTCTCTTCTAATGTATTTACAAATATGACATCTAAAGAATTTTTTTTTACAAATTCTGAAGAAGACTTATTAGCATTTTAACCCTTAAATGCCGTGTGTTGTTTTTCGGCAACATACCTAATTTAGGCTCTAAAATACTATTAGAATAATATTGAAGCTATAATGCCTAATGTTGCCAATAAAATGCATTCTGAAAATATTATTAAATCGATTTTCAACATGTAGATGGCAACACTTGTGCTGTTTAAGAAGAAAGATAGATTTATTTTTTCAATTGTTGCTACCTGTTCTTTTTGTTTTGTTTGGAAGCTTGCGAAATACCCTATTTTGTTCTGCAGTGAGCAAGTAAAATTTATTTCTTATTATAGTTCCTAAAATTATTGTGTGTTTAATGTTATAGAATTTTAACAAGGAAAATTATTTTTTCAATTAAAGACCAGTATTGCCGATTAGTAACAAACTGTTTTTTAGCCGTAAACCATACTTAAAACATAATATGATTTTTTTTAAAGTATTTTTCCCATGATTTATTTAAAAAATGAAAGCCGAAAAGCATTATTACAATGATTTTTAAAAAGTCAGGCATTTAAGGGTTAAATATAATTTCAAAATGTCTTTTCTCACGTCGTTTCGTGCTTTTTTTATACAACAGACGTCTTTACAAATAAGAATTTCCTTTCATAAATTCAGGGTCGGACTGGGCCAGTGAAAAGGGCGCAGACCTTGGATTTTCAGAGGGCGCAAAAATTTTAACGAACTCACGTCTGTTTTACTTGCTTGTGAAGGCTTAATACATTAGTATAGTACCAATTATGAAAATGGCTTTAATACTATATTCCTGAGTCTAGATACAAGACTTCGCTATATTCTCATTGCATGTTTAAAGTTCTATGAAATATACACAATATTACGGAATTTTCTAAAGCGAATCATGCTACAATCTAATCGAATCATCCTATAGATCCAGCAAGTCGAGCACAGATTTCTTTGTAGTAAGTGACTGATATCGGGGATAAGGAGTATCAATAGGTAACTTATAAGAGTCCTTAAACAAAAAAGATCACTTTTACTAATTCTCCTTGCAAATGACGTATAAAAAAGGACATTGGTACCAACTTATTGGGAATTATATCTGCTATTCAATGCTATTCATAAGTTTCGCTCCAGAGATTGTCTACATATTAAAAAATGCACGAGCTTTAATTCTTCAAATGGTAACATCCACTTTGACACGCTATTTGAATTTCTTACCACCCAGGGAAAGAGATTATAGCTCATATAATTTTCATAAATCTAAATACCTTTACCATTTTTCCCTCTAAGTGTTTGGGGCGTATTATTCCGTTCACTAAGCTCCTGGTTTCACAGCAATACAAGCAATATTTAAGATAGTATAATTCTATAGATTTAATGAATTTTAAATATATTGAAGAATGATTAATATTCTCAAGGATTACATTCATATTTGAAATTGAGTTTTTTTTTTTATAATGTTGAAAGAATCATATTTTCTTAGCATTTAAAACAAAATGCAAAGAAAACAACATTACAATTTTACCCTTTTGCAAGACGCTCGGAGGGTTAAGCATAATCTTTAGTTATAAACCAAAAAGTGATAGGGGTTTATCCATAAATTTTGGAAAATAAAATGAAGATTTTACGCAGGGCTCCCAAATGGTCCCCTTTTTGGAAAATGGTCTCCTTTAGTCCCCTTTTATGCATTTTGGTCCCCTTAGTCCCCTTTCTGTGGCTGGAAAAAATTTACTAATGTAGAAATCGCCACAATACTAAAAAAATCTCTAGAAATCACAAACGTTTAAATATTGCATTAGTACGTTTTACTACAGCAAGCTAAAACATTGTAACTGGAATTCTTTCATTAATGTCAAAAAATTGCCGCACAATAGGAAAAGATGTTATAATATGCATTGAAAATCTCATTAAAAATCACTAAAAATTCAAGTTAGAGGACAAAATTTTATTACATTAAGCTAGAAGTTTGAAACCAAATTTAAAAGAATCGCCATAAAATGAAAAAAAAAATTGCCATAGGAATTCAATTTTATTGGAAAGAGGATAAAATTTAATAAGTTGTGCGAAAAGATTGAAACTGGAATCCTTTTACGAATGTCAAAAAATCGCATAAGAAATTCAAAAATTGCTGTAATAAGCTTTATTGAAAAGAGGACAACATTTACTGAATTGTGCTAAAAAATTGAAACTGATCCCATTTACTAGTGGGGAAAAAGTCTGCATAAAAATTGCTAAAAATTCAGAAAATCAGTGAAGTCAAAATGTACTATAGTATGGTACTATATATGTACATTGTATCCGGAATTTTTTCACTAATGGGGCAAAAAAATCCTTGCGGATGTAATTTTTTTTTCTTTTTTCTTTTTTTAATAGCTAACAATTTAAACCAGAGGATGCAATAGTGGAAAGACAAAATTTACTACATTAGGGTTAAAAGTTTGAAACCGAATTTCTTTTATAAATGTCCAAAAATCAATAAACTTTACTGTAAAGAGGACAAAATTTACTACATTCTGCTAAAAAATTTAAATCACATTCCTTTTACAAATTTGGGAAAATTGCCATAAAGCATGAAAAAAGGCTAAAAATTATATTTTAAAAATCTACTCAAAAAAATCCAAAAATTGGCTTCTCTTTGTGCATAACTTTAGACATACAGCTACCTTCTTACCAAATCTTACAGCTGTATGCGCAGCCATCTTGTCAGCACAAAGACACATAGATAAACCTAATAATAATCTTTATTAGATTCATTTTTAATACAATTATTCAATTGGTAACTAAATCATATCAGTTGTAAAGATACTCTAATGTATTTTGATATGTTTCAGATGTATTTGGCCATGTTTACATGGTAAATTTAATGATGGGTGAAATGTGATCCATATAACACAAAATTCTATATAACGCACAACCTTGCGTTTTTAGGTTTGTGTTATAAAGATCTTCTACTGTATTTATGTTTTTTGGATCTCCTGAAAAATCGTATTTTTCAGGTAAAAATCCCATTATCTCATAAAGTACTCGAGCGATTTTGATATATACATATATATATATTTGTAGTACATAAATATAAGATAACAGCATACATATGTGGCAGATAGTCTTTAAAAAATTTAATAAAATTTCTGAAAAATTGCCATTGCTCTAAAATAAGGCGTTTTAGTCGCAGAAAAAAACTGTCTGTCATATAATCCAGTGAATATGGATTCCAGATTTCATCAAAATCAGTCAGTTAGTTTCCGAGAAAATAAGCTCGCATATTTCCCATAGGATTGCACCCAGTCTTGTCTTCCCTTAATAAAGCATCAATTTAAATCAAAAGCTCCTTATAGGAGGTACAATTTTTAATATGTAGAGAGACGACTTTGGAAACATAATTTATAAATAACAATAATTAGTCGACGTTATTTCTAGTCAATTGGCACCTATAGATTTTTACGATTATTTTTAGCGGAATTAGTAAAGTGTAACCACTTTTATTCCACTTATCACCATTGATGCTCTGAAAATCTGTATAAAAACTAACTCTTTTGTGCAGCCTGTATATTAATTGATGATTATCCCTAAACGAATTCTCGATACTTAACACACTAGTCAAAATTTATGTGTACAACAAGGGGAAAAATATTGGAGCGGCTCAAGCGCTTAGGGGCGCGAAATTTTCCCCGGGATCTCCCCCGAGGGCGCACCGGCCCTCGGGCCGATGGGCCGGCGGCCCAGTCCGACCCTGCATAAATTAGTCTCTTGCGCGGAACAATTTCCTTAAGTTCGTAAATAAAAGAAAATATAAAAACAGATAAAGAAATATAAAAACAGTCCATAGGTTTTAATAAAGAACAAAACATTTCATTCTTAGAAATATGTATACTTCATTTAATACATAATTAAACAATTTTTCATATAAATTACATCCTTGCTTGTTAATAAGAGTAATTATCAAAAAGAAGTCTTAATTGTGAAAAAAAACTTAAAGTCTTTAAACAGTTGATAAATAGAATCAAACAGAAAAGACTTTTTTTAATTAAAGTAAATAAAATTGAAACTTTTCAAAGTATTAAAAAACTACAAATGAATTTGATGTTTAGATTTTTTTAGATTAAAAAGAAAAAAATCTTAGCATACTTTATGGAATTACGCATAAAATATGTAAAAGAATAATGAATAATATATATTAAATAGCTTTTTTGTTTATGCCTTATTTTTAAGGTTCCGCAATTAAAAAGTAAAAACGGAACCATTATAAGATCACTCCTGTGTCTGTCTGTCACAGCCCTTTTACTCGTAAACTTCGCAACGTGGAAAGTTCAAATTGGGGGAAGTAATAAAGACCCACATATTTACAGATTAATAAATATTCATAAATATATTTAGGAAAAATGTAGAGGGCTAATTAAGTTACTTGAAAAATAAACTTTTCTTTGTATATCGTGTGGGGTATCGTGTGAAAGCTTTAATAACGCTGAAATCAAAAATATATTTCATTTAATTTTAGGTATTATATTTTCAAAGTTATGGTGGAAAATGTAGTGCGAAAATATATTCCTCCCCATCTAATTCCGAATCTATTGAAACGAAAATTATGAAAAAATTAGAGGTAGTAGACATTAATTTAAACCTTGCAGGAAAATTATAGCGATTAGCCTAGGTCACATAGTTTTTGAGAAAATCGCATTTTTCCGTTACACTCAAATTTCGATTTACGGGCTTCAGCAAAAGTGTTGAGCGGAGCTGGAGGTACCTATCGTAGCAGAAGTATAAAAGCATTGTTGATCATGAATGTCGGAAAAAATCGTCGGTAATTAGCCCAGACATTAACCCTTAAAGACACGGACGGTTTGGACATACATAATGACAGGGACGTCGTACTCTATGCTCCATCTGCTTTTAAAGCCTAGATAACAAATTTTAAGGATATATTTATGTAATACAATGCCCAGTAGCAGTATAAAAGCAATAAACGTCAAATTGTTAAAAACAGACTAATTTAATTAGAATTTATCACACAAATACTATCGGATTCGCAACTAGTTTCCATTGAGTGGCTCTCTCAATACACCTACTATGTCTTTAAAGGTTAACTAAAAACCTATATGGAATAACAAATATACAGAATAGCTATATTTGCTATTATTTAGGTTCCATATATCTTTGAACTTTCATGGTATATCCATTTATACTTTTCTAGTATACAGGGTGCAAAGGAAAGTTCCTTTAACCTGAAAATACTTGTGAACGGAGAGAGCTACAACTATGCAAGTGAGGTAATGGTATAGTAAAGCGACTACGCCCAATTTAATGAAAATGACAGCAGCACCCCCTAGTGGCAAAATTTGGAAGATTGCCACCGCAAATCGAAAACGAAAAGAGTTAGAGCAAAATTTCCAGTTAGAAAGTTTTAGAGCATCAATTAATTAATAGAATACGACATTTGGTTTACATGGATAAGATAAATCTTCGCCTGTTTACCCAAAAATGTCCGAAATCAATGCACTCCATTTTGTGTAAACGTTTGAATGGAATAGTCAGAAGTATGAAGAAATACGCACAATTTATGCTATAAATACGTACTTATCTCAATGCATTTTGATAACATCACACCAAAATACAAAAAAAGACAAACTGTCTCACAGTGATAAAAAAAATAATATTCAGTATGTTCGAAAAGTTCGCCATTGCTCACGATACACGTTTGTATTCGTGAGAGTAATTCTGTATGCACATTTCTCATCATGGAACATCTATTACAAGCCTCTTCAATACGACGACATAGATTTAACCCTTTCAAGGGCGGTGGTTACACGGTCTAGCCATCTAATTTTAATTCCAAAACTGACAAATGGCACCAAGAATATTTTAATAAAATTTTGCTTTTCAAATGAGAGTGCAAATTAGCAGGGTTTTATTTTCTGAGAAATTCGTTTAAATATTCTGGTACGAACAGAATTCTTTTGGCCCTGAAAAGTTTATTCTAACAAGGAAAGGGCCAACCTTGTTAATCACATATTTTGATTATTTTAATATATGTTGTAGGGTAGAGGCCCCTTAGTATCAGGTTCAACGGATTTTATCCAATGCTCCTTAGTTCTTGAGAAACCGGGGGTGTGTAATATTAGTACACAACTTAAATACTTACTTTGCTACAACATTGACAGGTCAGTCGTAGCTCAGTTGGTAAGGTGTTAACCGGCTGTTTGGCGGGCATGGGTTCGATACCTGAATGCGCTACGTTTGTTTTTCTCATTTTTTGTTTTATAACTTTACCTGTAAATATAATTTAATAATCTCACTGTCAATTAAAATTTTTAATATTGTATATCAATTATAATTTTAACCTATTTAATTTTTTACTTTTAACTGAATAGTTGTAATAAAACATCATAAAACTGTTATTTTTTTTAAAATCACTTTTAAAATGTATTTCATATATTCTTTATCGATGAATGATATTGAGCAATTGTGTCAATTCGTGATTTTAAAGAAACATCATTTACGCATTGCTTTAACAAAGGAAGTCAATGAGATAATACTATTATTCTGTTTTTAAAGTAACAAGCATAATCATATTAAAAATTAGCATCAGAATTAAATTACAACCGATTTTTTGCATATTAAAGATTTTTAAATTTGTAATAAGTATGCTTGCGCATTCAATTATTTTGCTTTCCCCTTTATCTTTTTTCTGCTTTTATTTCATTTGAATATTTCTTTTTTTTATCATAACTAGATGGCACCACAACAGAATTTGTCACGATTTTGGAATTTTTATCATTCAGTAATAGATTCAATTTCTTTTTAAACCTCTTTAAGGGATGAGAAATAATAGTTTACAAATAAGAAATGATAAATTTAAGTTTGTTAACATTATAATTAATGTTTGGTGTTAAAATTTTTAATTGAAATTATTAAATTATAATTATAACTATATTTATAAAACAAAAAAGGAGAAATAACAAATGTAGCGCAATCAGGTATCGAACCCGGGCCCTCGGATCAGCCGGCAAACGCCATGCCAACTGAGCTACGACTAACCTGTCATTTTTGCTGCGAAGTAAGTATTTAAGTTGTCTACTAATATTAGACCCCTGGTTTTTCAAGAACTATTTGGTATTGGATAAAATCCGTTGAACCTGACACTAAGGGGTGTCTATCCTACAACATATATTAAAATAATCAAAAACTGTGATTAACAAGGTTGGCCCTCTCCTTGTAAAATATTAAATGCATTGGAAATTAAATCTTTACAGACATTACAGTACAGTACAACGTCACAATCTGCAATTGTGCACTGCTACATTTCCGGAATGTGAATAGGCAAAGCAGAATCGTCGGTCATTGATTTCGGACATTTTTGGGTATGCAGGCGACGATTTATCTTATCTGTATGAACCAAATGTCGTTTCGTACTAATTAACTGATGCTCTAAAACTTTCTATTTGGAAAATTTGCTCTGCCTCTTTTCGTTTTCAATTTGTAATGGCTATCTTCCAAATTTCGCCAATAGGGGTTCTGCTATCGTTTGCATTAGGTCGGGCGTAGTCGCCTTACTGTACCGTTACCTCACTTGTATAGCTGTAACTCTCTCCGTTCGCAAGTATTTTCAGGTTAAAGGGACTTTCCTTTGCACCCTGTATACTATACAGCTATACCAACCCTACGTTGTATAGTTTTTACAAAGTCTTAGTATTCTTTTAGTAACGGTATTTTTTTAATAATACACTTGCTAATTCATATATTATTGTACGGAACCCTCTGTGCGGTAGTAATACTCGCACTTGACCGTTAATTTAATATAGTGATGCACAACCTTTTTGCCAGAAAATTGTTTGCCACCACAAAAAATTTAAAAGTAACATTTGAATTATTTAATAGCAAAGTTTCTGTCAAGTAATTAGGAAAGTTTTTCTGGATAAAAATACTGGTCCACTTGGTGGCCCGCGGGCCACAGGTTGTGCACCGCTAATTTAATATGATTTCAATTCTTTCTTTAATGTTTATTGCGAAATGGGCCGTTTAAAGGTAGAGTGGCATAATTCTCATTTTCTTAAATGCTTCAGGTACCTTGCCTACTTTCGGAGCGCTTTTTCTTAATGTACCATTTTGAATACATACACGTATTTTTAGTTGGATTGTAATATAGATAGATGAAAAAACATAAAATCCCAGCATTATCTACATAAACTATTATTTTAACATAATCAAATTGATTGGCAAAGTTATCAAACGAATTGAATATTTCCAACTGAGCGAAAAAATACCTAGGCCGGGAATCGAACCAAGATCCTTGGCTTACAAGGCCAATGCTCTATCGTTTAAGCTAACATGTAGACTGCGATATACATGACAGACCAGATGTTATTATCAATAAGGTTTTCTGAGCGAAATATGCTCACCAGTTGTCGGCCCTTATTTTTAACATGATTTCAGTTGTTTTTCGTCGCCTGGTGGCGTGGTCAGTAAGCGGAGGCTGCTTCTAGAGGGTCCGGTTTCGAGTCCCTGGATAAGACATGGATGTAATTGTGACTGAATTTTCAAAAGTAATATATATATGTAATGTGCACAAATGAAATTGTTATGTCTGGTTTGTGTTACAATTTCTGTGTCTAAATAAGGATCATTCGAGCCGACAGCCATTGTTGCTATAGGACTCAAAGCAATCTCGGAACAGATGTCATAAGCTCCCATGGCCGCCATCTTGGAATATTTCTTGGCGTGAAAACCCCTTTTCCACCAAATAGTAAATGTCGCCAAGCACCGGTTTATACGCATGTTTCGCTTAACGAAAATAAAATGTAAATAATAAACAAAATTTGCTAAAGTGGCAATCAGTAATGTTGTATGAGGGCTTCGCGCACATTAACCGAAAAAAACATCACTGCATTCAGCAGTTCTCCCGGTGTAGCATTCTCAAAATTCGGCAGTTCTCGCTTTCTAGCAATCTCAAAATGTAAAAAACTCTTAAAGCAGCAAAATGTACATAAAAAACGAAACTCGCTAAAGTGGAAAATCAGTAATCTTGTATGAGTGCTTCGCGCACATTAACTGAAAAAAAACATCACTGCATTCAGCAGTTCTCCCGGTGTAGCATTCTTAAAATTCAGCAATTCTCGCTTTCAAAATGTAAAAAAGTCTTAAAGCAGCAAAATATACATAAAATTATCAACATACCTTAACAGATATCTGCTTTCTTGAAAGCTCCAGCACGAAATCTCTCTCATAACACCACCGTCATTTTCCAAAATAGGCTTATGAATACGCATTGAGACACAATAAACAAACCTACTTTTCTTCTCAAAATTTCCTCATATTTCTTAATTACTTCAGCAAAAGCGTTTAAACGGATTACAGAAACCATAGTCAGTCTAATACATCCAATAAATTTAACATAAAAATAAAAAGACAAAACTATACAACACGATATCAAAATACATCCACAAAATCCACCACTTCTCAGGGTTTGCCAGAACACAACGCGTCAGAATACACACGTCACACGGGGTTCCACATATCGAGCTTGCCATATCTATAAACACCGCCAACACGCCAACAAAAAATCGCCAAACAATTCAAAACAACGGCTGAGGGAACATAAGGCATCTAAGCCGCAATCTCCACTATGGTGGATTTCAAATCAAATCAAATTAAGTTTTTTTTTTTTATGTTTATTGCCAAATGGACCGTTTAAAGGTAGAGTGGCATAATTAACATTTTCTTAAATACTTAAGGTATCTGTCTACGTTCGGAGCTCTTTCTTAGGTGCTTTCATAATTAGATAAATACGTAGCACCAATAGTCGTCGATTGGCCCGTCCGTCTGTCTGTCCGTATATAACAGTGCATAAACTACCCAACCGAATGGTTTGTAAGTTAATATGCATAATCGTTTCAGAATTTTGCCGAGTCATTTCAAATTTTGTGAAAATCGAATCAAAACTTACAAAGATATTAATGAAAGTATTCTTCATTCTATGAAATCCTATCATACATAATTAATTCAATGATATGCCATGATAGGTAATGATTCTAGGTTGCCATGGTAATTAAGTCATATTTAAGATGGACTCTTATTATTTCCGTATTACTGAATTTAATACATATAATCGTAATAAATTTGTATTCATGGATTTTTGCTTAAGAGTGCAACAGCTATTGCATCAACATCTGAATATTTATAAAACTAGTTACAGTACGAACGTACCTCATTTGCCAAGTTTGACGTACAATTTCCGACTTTTTTGTGTACAATTTTGAATAAATACATGCATTTTTAGTTCAATTGTAATACAGAATGATGAAAAAACATAAATCCTAGCAATATCTTCATTACTTTTTTAAAAATTGCCTGGGGAGGGGGGGGGGCACTTTTTTAGCAAAGTTTCATGCTTACGCCAGACAGCGTACACTCAATTCAACTAAATATATTTCAATTTCGTTTGCATTTACCTGTGCACTAGACTACAGGAACACTCTACAGGCACTAGACTACACTAAGTTTTACAGGATCTTAAAAATCAACTGAAATATTTCAAAATACGTCAAAAAAAACATATTTTTTATTAAAAATTACCATTTTTTTATATTTGAAGATCTATAAAATAACTACATTATCACATAGAACTTAGATTCTAGTTCAGAACATAGTGAGTAATATGGGAAGCATTCTGACAAAATTTCGCTGAAATATGTTTAAAATATTTTATGTAATGAAGTTTATCAAACATAGAGATAATGAAAAAATTGATTTTTCAGAAATCGCATTTAAAGATTTCTTTTATATCTTCCAGATAAATACAAAATTAATCTAGAAGTATCAATTAAGGTTTATTAGTATTTTCAGATAAAAAACTTAAGAAAATGATGAAAAGAAACATTATTACATTTCTCGTTTACATTTACGTCGTTTCATACGAGTACTTTTTTTAAACAAATTATAAATAAGAATTTCCTTTCATGAATTAGTGTTTTGTGCGGAACAATTTGCTTCCGTTTGTAAATAAAAGAAAATACAATTTTTTTTTATCGAAATATAAAAACAGCCCATAAGTTTTAATAAAGAACAAAACATTTCATTATTAGAAATATATATACTTCATTTAATAGATAATTACAATTTTTCATATAAATTACATTCTTGCTTGTTAATAAGAATAATTATCAAAAAGAATTCTTAATTAAAAAAAACATATAAAGTCCTTAAACAGTTGATAAATAGAATGAAACAGAAAAGTCTTTTTTTTAATTAAGGTATTTAAAATTGAAGCTTTTCAAAGCATTAAAAAACTACAAATGAATTTGATGTTTAGATTTTATTATATTAAAAAGAAAAAAATTGAAGCATACTGTATTGAATTACGCATAAAACATGTAAAAGAATAATGACTAATATACCGGGTGTCCTAAAAAGGACTGACTGATTTTAAAATACAATAACTTGCAAACAGTGACAGATATTTAAAAAATTCTTGCAGGAGGGTTATGCATAAAGTCAAAAGTTTTTTTTTTACAGTGATTTTCGATTTTAGTTCGAATTACAAACAATAGATGGCGCTACGATCAATAGACGCTAAATTCAGGCTCGTTTTTTGGTACTCCGGGAGACTCAATACATTTTTATCTCCTTTTTCTGCATGGAAGAAGAAAAAGGCCAAAAACTCGTGCCTGTATTTAGCACCTATTGCTTACAGCGCCATCTATTTTTTGTAATTCGAACTAAAATCGAAAATAACTGTAAAAAAACTTTTGACCTCATGCATAATTCTCTTGCAAGAATTTTTTAAATATCTGTCACCGTCTGCAAGTTATTGAATTTTAAAATCAGTCAGTCCTTTTTAGGACACCCGGTATATTAAATTGCATCTTGGTTTATGTCTTCGTTTTTAACCATTTGGAAATGGTTGTTGTTTTCGGCCGAGGATGGGCCAAATGATGCTCGCATTTTATATTTTTTTAATGAAATTCAACGATGTTCTTTACTTTTAGAAGAATTTTTATTTGAATAGGTAATAGAAAGGCATAAAATCGTTAAAAATTGTTTGAATAGGTAATCGAAAGACATAAAATCGTTAAAAATTGAAAAAGTTACAAAATGGGTAGGCGCAAATTATCAGATATGGAAAAATCCAAAGCCAAAGAGCGACGCCAAAATGAAAATCGTCTTGCAAAGCAAAAATCGAGGTCTTCAACTCATTATGTAGGCCATGAAAATCGAGGTCTTCAATTGATTATATAGCCCATGAAAATCGAGGTCTTCAACTGATTATTTAGCCCATGAAAATTGATTACAGAATAGAAGACGAACGCGAAAAAGGAAACAATCTAATTTTTAATCGATTGATAGTAAAAGGCCATGTATCGAAGGGCTCCAATCCACTAGCCACGGCGTTTTACAATCAGTCGATTCTAACCGGGAAAAATTGAGCTCAACGTAGGTAATTTGTCGCAATCTGTAGATGATTCGGTGGAACTGCTTTCGATTTGTAAACTGTTTTTCTTCTCGAAACGGGACTTGGAGAGTTTATCGATGAAGGTTTTGGTCGTCTAAAGTTTGATCTTTGCGATGTGTTGTTGAAGAGGATGCGACGGAATTTGGTGGACCAAATAAATTCCAAATGGTTGTTGTAATCTATTAAATTACAGTTTTTTTTTAATATGATTTCAATTGTTTCTTTAATGTTTTTTATTACATGGGCCGTTTAAAGATAGATTGGTATAATTCACATTTTCTTAAATGTTTAAAAACAAAGATTTTCTAGATGCTCTATAGTGATTTCCGATGGAGAAAAATATATTTGGGCTTTGTTCACAGGCAAATTTCTTAGACCTATAACTTATATCGATATTCTTATAGGTAAATCGATATGTTGAAATTAGAGTCCAGCATCGGGTCAGATGTCTCGAATTTTATTAGAACCCTATCCGAATCACCAAGTTGACGCTAATTTTTAGGTAGATTTCGTAAGAAATATTACCTATTGCAGTCGTTACCATGGTGCGACTTTTGAAAAATTCCTTCATAACTTTTCATTATATGACCCCAGGAACCCAAAACCACCCCCACCTAAAAAGTTTATATATATATATATATATGTATTCGTCTTCAAACTCGCCAACAACTTTGAGATGGCTAATATCTCGGCGGGGATTGAAAATGGGTAAAATTGGCCCAAGGGAATGGTAATGGGGACGGTTCAAAATTTTGAAGACCGTCTTAACAAGATTCTGATAAAACCAGCTCTTACTCAACAATGACAGGAAAAAATAAATATTTTTCGTTATAGCAGATACCAACAATTAAAAAAAGCAATAAAATTCTCATCACAACAATTGCTTTTCTATTGCAAGATTTCACGTGAAAAATTAAATTAAATAAACAGTTTGATGAATTGAAAACAAATTGAATATTACGTCATAAGTTTTCTAGAGCAAGATTTCCGCATGAAAACTCAAAATGAAATAAATAGTTTGACGAATTAAAAATATATATATATATTGCGTCATATTGGAAATATAATGGGCCTCAGTAGGCGAATATATAACGTCATGTGAGTTTGAAGAAACGTATTAAAACATGATAAAAACCCGATTATGGAAATATTAATATATTTTAATACTTTGAGGTTCTCTGAATTTGTTTTAGCCATTTTGAAACCTACTCCATATACATGCGTGTGTGTATTCGTGTATATTAGAATTTTCACAAAATGTTTAGCTCCCTAGAGCTCATTCTTAGTGAAGGAACTGGGTTTATCTCTAATCTTGATTTAAGTTTTGTTGGTGAATGTAGTACTTAACTTCGAAATCTACCTGCGGCTGTAGGCCCGAGCCGGCAGGGATTTTCTTTTTCATTGCGGACGGTTTTGGGTCAGATTAACTTTAAACGTTTTGGATTCAAGTCGATTTCGGAATGAGTTTTCATTTTTTTTGAGTCGGGTTTTGGTTGACCCGACAAGAACACCATGTTTTTCTTAACGCGCTCATCACAGAGTACTTTTAAGTCCGCAGTATGTGACAGCTTATCGGACCCTTATTCGTTATATGATGTGGCCGTTCGCTTGTTGTACGACAACAGAATGCACTCGTCCTGGAAGAAGGTCCTTATTTTATATTATGATATATTTTATGTTATATGACATATTTATAATCGCCAAGAAGATAATACCTTTTGTTAATTTTGTGCTCTTTGCTTCGAAACCTTTGAAGAGTAATAAATATGCTCATAACTGACAGCAGGGTCTTTGGAAAAGAAAGACCAACAAAATAATTTATTACTCTTGCGCAGTATTTGATCTAGGCGCACCCTTTCAGTCCCCAGTGGACAACTCTGTCACAACAACCTACGAAAAAAAAAAGCTCTTTTGGATGAGAGAGGAGTTCACTACACTGTTACGGTGCGAACAGACAACAACTGGCTACAATGACCCTTTGATGTGCTCATTCTCTTTCTCTGATGCGGTCAGTCTTCTGCTGCTCGGTGAGAAGTCAAAGGCCAGCGCAGAAGATCACTGACATGCATATCATCACTCTTTATTTTTTTTATGACCACAGAGCCTTTCGAAAAGAAATCAAAAGGAAATAATTTATGAGATTTTGAAGCAATTGTTGTCTGAACGCAGCCTTACTAATTTTATCCTGGTTTGAACCTAATTTTGGAGCTGCAGTAGCTGCAGCCATAAGATGATTCGTTCAACATTCGAAGTTTTTGTTCAACAGGAGCACCAAATGTTGGAACCAGATTTCACGATCTTATGGTTGCAGCTACTACGGCACAAAAATTTGGCTCAAACCAGGACAATTTTTTTAACAGCGTACATTCCAGATTTTATTCACTCGAGTCCGGCAGAGAGGGGTGAGTTTGCTATAAAGTCCCAAATCTGGGGTTTGGCACATGAAAACCATAGGAGCTAGAGCTTTCTGGTAGTTTCACACTCATAAAATTTAATTACAGTATATGAATCAAACTTATGAAATTTTAATGTTATATTTTTTATTACATTTTATGGAATTATACACTCATGTCCAAAATTAAGGTCACATACATAAAATCTATGAAAACTGATGAACTATTCACTGTGTTGCTACGAAATTTGGCACAGTGATATATTACAATGGGAGAAAGAAAACAGCAAAATAACGATATGGAAAAAGAGTTTAATTGTGAATTCAGATACAGGGTATATCAAAAAGTGTTAAATCATCAGAGATAAAGCATTTATCCCAAGAGAAGTATGTCTAATATGCAGTGTGACCACTGTACACTGCTATACAAGCCTCACAGCGAGCTCTCATACTGTTTATGAGAGCGTCAATAAATGTTTGTGGCAACAAAGCCCATTCTTCCAAAAGCGTGGCTTTTAACTCCTGGCGGTTCCTGAGAGGGGAATTACGCTGTGCAATGGCACTTCCTAGACCATCCCAAACATGTTCAATAGGATTGAGGTCCGGAGACCTCGAGGGCCAATTCATACGGCGAATATCCTCTTCTTCAGAAAAATCATCAACAATGTGAGCTCTGTGTGGCTTCCCATTATCGTCCATAAACATGAAGTCCGGTCCTTCAGCATTGTAGTAAGCATTGTCTGTAAGCATTGTAGAGTGTTGGTTAATGGTCACAAATGAAAACTCAAACAGCTTTAGATGAGCGCATGCGCGAGTACTGCTTTGTTATTTACACGCTTGTAGTACCACATACGCAAAATGGCGACGTCTGGGCGTAAAGTGTTTTTTGCTTGGCTGAAGATTTAAAAGCCGTTATAGTCATGTAATTTTTTCCTTTGGGAACTTTATAAAAGATCGTGTTTATGTTCGCCGCTGCCTAATGATTTGCCAGAATTGAGAAATAGAATTGAAGAAGCTATAGCTTTCATTAATCTGGACTTGTTAACCGAAGTGTGGGAAGAATTGGACTTTAGGTTACATGTGTGCCGTATAACTAAAGATGCACATATTGAACATTTGAAAAAAAAACTAGGTTAGTTTACCTTTAATTTGATGTATGACTTGTTTTAAATAGTCTAAATTAAATTGTTGTAATATACCATTGAAAGTGGGACAGTCTTTTATGGACACCTGCATATAATATATAAATATACAGTCGGACCTCGTTATTCTGACACTCGGTTTTCACGACACACCGCTTATCACGTCAATTTTTCAAAGTCCCGATTTTCTGTATATGATTTTAATGTAAATAAACTCCGGATTTTACGTCGTTGAATAATTTTCATTCCCGGATATCCCGACGGTTTAGTAAAATTGTCCATTTTTCATGATCCATCTCATAAGCACGGAAATTAAGCGATAAGAAATGTCGTAACCAAACTTTGCACAAAAGTGTCTAAAATACACATTGAGATAAATGAGAAATTTTACTTCAATCCTTTATCTGAATAAATAAACCCACACACTATGAATGACCCACTTAAGATCCAGATATACATATCAGTCTACTCGCGGTCTTTTTGTTTTGGTCAGGCGAATCTTTCTTGTGGTTACACGGCGTTTATTCATCCGACTAAAACCAAAGCATTGGATAGCATTGAAACGATCAGAAATTGTCTAACATCCATTTCTGAAACGGCGAATATTGATTACAATTCATTGTATAATATTGAAAAAAGAATTGTAGGAAGCACATCTAGGGATAAGCAAACCTTAATTCATCAATATTTCAGGTAACAATAAAAAAACAAGTCATCATAAATCTGATTTTTATTCTTTTCAATTTCGTTTTTGTATTTATTTTGTTTAATAATAATGTTTTATTGCTTAAATCTGCAAGAACAGTTATATATTTAAAATTATCTTAAATTAATTAAAAATAAAGCTTTTTATAAACAAATTTTTCTCCAACTTCGGTTACCGCGACACTCCGCTTATGACGACACATTTCTTGGTCATTAGAGTGTCAAGATAATGAGGTTAAACTGTATTATAAATCATTTTATATGTCTCAAATGCTGAAACATGTAAAACAAATTATTTTCCGATAAATTTTCATTATCTAGCATTTAAGTACATTCTCAATAAACAAAGAAATAAATAACTCTTTAAATGTTTTTATTTATAAGAGTGGTAAACAAAAGTATTTATAAAATATTCAGGAATTAAAACTGCTTTCAACATTTGCAAAATTCTTCTAAAAAAGGAAGTAAGGAAAAGGAAAGAAGAGAAAGTTTATTTCTTCCAACCAGTTTAACATTTTTAAGTGTGTAGACAACTGAATTGAAAAATATACATTTTTGCGTTCGACAATCTTTTGCATCTGTAAAAATGTAAACTGTAAAACGTAAACATAGTTTTAAAAAAGGGCAAATATTTTTTAAGAACTGGGCCACAAAGACACAAGTCTTAAATCCAAGTCAACAGCCAATGAGCTTTAGCAAATAAAAATATTTATCTTGACATTTATTTTTACCGTTACAATGTTTTTCTGAACCTAACATCTTATTTCTGTAAACTTTGTTTTTTTCACTTACCTATTTATTAGTAAGAAAAATAAAAGAAGTAAACATGAATATCCAACTGGAAATTCTTTTTCAATGTTTGCTGGTATTTCAACAAGTAATACTTTTTTTTTAGAAACTAAATCGGAATTTATTTATTTTTCAACTTTTACAATTTTTTATTAAAAGAACATATTGCAGTTTCTTTTAAAAAGATTTTATTAAAATATAAAATCTGGAACATATTTTATTGACTTCATGAAAATATAAAAGGTAAAAATATATATTTATTTACTTATAGTCCAGGGGAAATGTACCAAAAAAAAAGGGGGGGGGGGTACCTTGCATAAGGTCGGGTAGAAGATTTTTTTTTCTGACTTATTTATAATTATGCCAACATGGAAAAACCAAGTTTTCTAACAAAATTTCTGAAGGCTAAATTTTCTGTGGCCAAAAAACAACAAAATTTTGGGACCTTTTTTTATTTATTTATTTTTTTAATATCTCGAGACCTTTTGCCGTAGCATATTATTTGTCAATTACAATATTAAAGAGGATAAAATTCGCTAAAACTATCATATTACAACATTTTTATACTGTCAATAGCAAGCGCAGTACGCCATTTCAAATATAAGACAATTTTTTCAATTTTCTTAAAAACCGCGAGAAACGTAGTTTTGCTCCGATTATTCAAATGTTCCTCGCCGATTTAATCGCGTATGTCGATTTCTAAAAATTGGTAGCAGTAAATTATGTGTTTCAGGGCCAAAACTAGCCTTTTTTGCACCCGTGGCAAACATGGATTTTGCTACCCCTCCCCCCCCCCCTCCCACCACCACCATTAAAAAGAAAATTTACCACGAGAATTTTAATAAATCTCTAACAGCCGGATTTTGAAAATCTTAAGTGTGTAATCATTAAATACGTAATGCTGAACTATGTAATCAGCTTTGTCAAATATTAATTAATTAAAACCTTAAAAATCGAACCGAAATATATTCCGCTTTAAACAGGTTTCCATCTTAGCAGGTATAATTGTTCATATTCTTTCTCTTGAAAAAATATTTTTTTTTTCTTTAAAGACAGGATTCCGCATATACAGATTTCATTTTCAAAGATTTTACGGTAGTTGTAGTATTGAGGCGTTTAAAGTCACAGTTATATGAATTATGAGACTAAATTAGTCACACGAAGACATTCGCAAGGTGATATTTAACCTATAGGAGCGTTCTTGACAAATATCTCGCTTGCATTTTATTACTTTTAAATATTTTTTTTTTTTTTTGGAATATCTGAGATAATATCTAATGTTGCGCTTTTGTACTTTTTCGGGTTTGGTGGCAATTTTTTTTTTTTTTTTTAAATCTTCGGGTACTTTTATTTTTGGTAAACTGTTTGAAACCCATTCTGAAATTTAAAGTACCCTTATTAAACAGGTGCAACCAAATTCAAAAAAAATAAAAACTCACAACGTTAGATATTGACCTCAGGTATCATATGAAAAAAAAAATTAAATATTGAAATTCAAGCAAGAATTCTGAAAAGAATGCTCCCATAGGTTTAACATTGGCGTACAAATGTTTCCGCGTGAGACTACACTAGTCACGCGAAGAAACTGGAACGCTAATGTTAAAACTATGGGACGATCTTTTTACAATTTCTCGCTTGCAATTTAATAGTTTTAAATGTTTTTTGGCATAGAATTGCTGACATTGAATTCTAATCGGATTAGTGTTTAGTTGTTTTATTTTGGTTATTTTAGTTTTCTATTTTGGTTACAGTTTTTACCACCAAATCCAAACCTGGTTAGGAAACAAAAAAAAAAAAAAAAAAAAAAAAAAAACCCAGAGGAGTGGGGTCGGGTGAACATCAATCATAAGCTTATATCCATTGAGACAATTAAAGATCCAGCGCCTCAATCTTTGCTACAAATAATTTCTTGCTCATGTAAAAAGGTTTGCGGTAAAGCATATGTGCTTGCCGAAAGAAGGAATAAAGTGCTCTTCGATTTTCAAAAATTGTTGCGGAATCAATTGCGGAAATGTTGTTAAATTTTCTCCAGATAACGATGAAGATGAATCTATGGCAATACCAAGACTCCTATAATAGGAGTCCTAGGCAAATGAAAGAGAAGCTGATGAAAGAGAAGTATCAGGCTTTATACCTCTAGACTAGACGATCCAGATATCCGTTTTATTCAGGATAAGGATATTCCTTTGAAACGGGGTGCTAATAATCCTACAGCAGTGCCATCAAAGAGAAAAAAAATATATTGTTAAATAGCCCGTAGAATTATTAAAATACATTTTTTAATTTAGCTTATGCAGTCAGCTTATTGCGTTTAGTTATTGCGTCAGTTTAGCTTATTGCGTACTTCATTGTGTTGGTAACGTGTTGGTAAAGTTCAATGAAACAGGTGATCAATGCGAAAACAAAAATTTTTACAAAAAAAAAAAAATCGTAAATAAATTGATATTTCATTTGATAAATGGTATCAATGAGATCATTAAACAGATATAGTTTTAAAATAGTGCATATTACAGAAGATTAGAATATTCCACAAATTATATTTTTCAACAACCAAAGTAAGTTTATCTGTTTAAGCTTTAACCCCTTAACGGTCACATTAAATTACGGTTTAAAAAATTAAATTGCTTATTGTCACCCCTTTTTTGAAAAAGAATTATTCACCTTATTTAATGACAGGTAAAATGATATCATAATAAAGCCAATTACACTATTTTATAAAACTGGTGGGAATCAAACAATCTGAATAAAAGACACAGCCCGTGACTATCATGGGAGCGAGAATTAAGGGGTTAAAGCAATTAATAGATAATCTTAAAGTTTTATATATTTGTGCATGCTAAGATGATATACTTTCTTGTTATATTTATTGATATAAGTGAAAAAAAAATTTACAATATTTTTAAAACTAATCTTTTAAATATTTTTATAAAACTAGTGATCTCAAATGTTTTATTGACAGAATTTTTAAATTTTACAAGAAATAAATGTTTAACATTAGTTAGTGAAATAATCTGTTGTCATTTTTATGGTAGCTATTTATAAGTTAAAAGTATTTCTTACATAAAACATATTTATTTTTTGCGCCCCCCCCCCCCTTTTATATGGAACTACAATCGAATGTTTGCTATCTTTAAAACAGTAAAACATATGTTATCAATAATTGGTAAATAAAATATACCATTGTAGTGTGAAATAAAATATGTTTTTCGCAAATTTTCATACCTATTCCATTGACACCAGAAAAAATATGTATGCATTATAAAAATTATTAAAATTAAACGAGAATTTCTTCTTAATTGAAACTATCGTGCCAATAAGTTACAAAATATGGAAATATTATTTTAAACAATGCTGTGAAGTTAACACTGTATACACTTAAAGTTACTGCCTAAATATCAAAATTGTCTCATTCATCTACACTCTGCCCTACTTTTAAAATTATATAAATTAATATAAAATGTCTTTTGATATGAAAATAAAGACGTGGGTCTGCAAATAACAGATAATTTACTGCTACCAATTTTAGAAGTCGACATACACGATTAAATCGGCGGGGAACATTTGAATAATTGGGGCAAAACTACGTTTCTCGCGGTTCTTAAGAAAATTGAAAAAAAATTGTCTTATTTTTTAAATGGCGTAATGCGTTTTCTATTGAGTGTATAAAAAAGTTGTATAAATGAAAGTTGTAGAGAATTTTGTCCTCTTTAATATTTTAATTAACAAACAATATGCTACGACAACGGGTTTCGAGATATTAAAAAATATATATAAAAAAAGGTCCCAAAACTTTGTTGTTTTTTGGCCACAGAAATCCTTAAGAAATTTTGTTAGAAAACTTGGTTTTTCCATATTGGCATCATTATAAACAAATCAGAAAAAAAAACCTTCTACCCGACCTTTTGCAAGGTAAAATGTACATTTCTCCTGGACTATTAAAAAGTAATAAAATATTAAAAACACTTGTAAAGATGTTAGGTTTACATAAAATGCCCCGAGATCTTTCGAGACGCACACGCGCTCATTTTCAAGGGGAAAAAGATTATGACTGAAACAGAAAACTTACGCAGACAAACAAAAAAAATAATGCTACGCATATGCAAGCAAAGCCAATCTCTTGCTCTAGAAAGAGGGGGTGGAAAAAATTAAGCTGCATTTTCAGGTGCTAATCTTCTTGAAATACCCAGATAATATACTGAGGAGGGAAGCCATTATCAGTACAGTCGTCCCCACTTAATTGGGTCACGGATAATCGAATACCACGCTTATTCGAATAGAATCCTCCGGAACCGAATTTATCCCCATTGGTTCTATGCTATTTTTCCCCGATTAAACCAAGTACCTTTTACGAACGTCCCCGCTTAATTGAATAACAACTGTGTGACCGATGTTTGAAAATAGGCGCGGAAAGCACGTTTCACCTTTTGTCATTTTCGGTTCCTTTAGGCTTAAAACAAATTTTCAGTTCTTCCTGCAATGATTTCGGCCAGCAGGTGTATAATGGACAGGTCAAATGATTTCCCACCTTGATCTCCCCACCATCACTTCTTGCTGTTAACCAGGCTTTAATGGCAATGCACCGTCACTCGAGATGGTAGTTGTAATATTTTGCAATCATTCGAAAATTAACTCGATATTTATTCCTTTAAAATTCCACTTAAACAAACCACTTTCCACGATTTTTTTAAGGCAGTATAAGCAACGTAAATTAGAAGTTGCAAAGTTTTGACCAAATTCAAACGATCTGCATTAAGTGTGATGTAAACCATATAAATGTATGAACTGACATTAAATTAATACATATTTACTTTATATTAGCATTTGTATTTATTTTAGTTTATTTATTCTGTTAACGATTTATTATGCTGTTAATTAAATATACCGTAGATGGTTATTTTGCCTTTTTATTAAGCTTTAAATATTGCAGTTATGATTCCCCGTTTAATCAAATATTCCGCTTAATCGAATATATTTCTGGAACCGTCAATATTCGTTTAAACGGGAACGACTGTAGCAATTTGTTTAATTAAAACATTATATATTATTATTTAAATATTAATAGATTGCTCGATCAAGCAAAACAAGCAAGACGAAAGAATTGGTTATGTTTCAATAAGGCTATTTATTGTACTTTTGATTATATCCCACAACTTTATGGGAAATTGAGATAAGCATTATATATTAGCTTTAGTATAGTATCAATGTAATAGCTAAACCTCCAGCTAAGTTAAAGCATTTGATTTAGAAAAGTTGATTCAGTTTCAAACTGTGATAAAGCTGTCGTCTACAAATAATCCCATTTAGCACTGGATATCAAAAAGGTTTATCCTACGTCAATATGACATCTAGGAAATTCACAGAAAAACTAAAAGAGCACTTATCGGATATCAAAGCACCGCACTTCCGATTCCAGTGCACTTCATTAATGTATATAAATTTCATAATGCTTAAAATAATGCAACACCATTAAAATACACCGCAAATAATTTTGCCTCATAGGCTATAATGCAACGGAATACTTTTGAGCAATCCTTATGAACCATAAATGTTACACTCTTCATTTTCAGTACCGAACATGCCAGGGTAAACCTCGATAACATATATCAATTACATGTGAATCCGAGTGTATTTACGCGAGTTAGAGCTCGGACAGACAGACGGCCAGATAAACCCAATTCATAAACACTTTTCAACTATATAAATAAAAACACCGTTTAAAGCACCAAAACTATTTCTTGTTGCAAACTAGTTTCGGTAGCCATTACTGTCATCAGTGCAAAATATGATTGTTCAGAAAAGTAAATTGCTGAAATATATGTAAGAGAAGCAGATTCAATGATAAAGTTTATTAGCCAATAAAATTACAAGAAATGTTAGGAAACAGCTAATGTAAGAGAAGTGGATTCAAAGGTAAAGTTTATTAGCCTATAGGATTACAATAGGAAATTTTAGGAAACGGGACATGTAAGCGGATTGAAGGATCAAGTTTATTGGCCAATAGAATTTCAGGAAAGTTTAGAGAACAGCCAATAATATATGATAAATGTAATGTGAAAACATGCAAGTAGAATTTTATGAACAAAATGACGCACTATAGCTTTGCACAGATAACGGTACGCTATGGCTACCGAAACTAGTTTGCAAAATGAAATAAAGTGTTTTGATGCATTAAACGTTGTTTTTTTTTTTTTTTTTGTATATTGTACTCCGCCAAGTAATTTCTTATTGTAGTTTTCAACTGTGTTAGAAAGTGTTAAAAAATAGTAAACTGCGACATATATGTCCTAATCCGTAACCAAAGTATTAAACATCTTCCTTTTTATAAATTTTATTTTAAATGAGTAATTATATATATAATAACACAGAGTGTATAACGCTTCCGGGGTTGAACTCATCCGGATTCCACTTCGCTTTATCGTATTCCATTCGGCCATTTTTATTGAAAATTATTAGGTAGCTTTCATTACAAAAAGCTACCTATTGCAGCCGTTCGGAGGAAAGCGATTTCAAAATATTTTGGTATATTTTCATCGATCATGACCCCCAGACCCCGAAACCACCCTCCGTTCAAAATTGATATATATATATATATATCTGACCTATGTCACACTGTAACTCTCGTAATTATTAACCGATTTCGATGTAATTCGGTGTGTACATAGTACATACCAATGTTTCGACCGAGTTCATTGGCCAGCTTTGTAAAGAAGTTGTTTGTTGTTGCACAGGTGGTTCATTTTGCTAAGCTTCAATACTGACTCTAAGGCAAAAAAATCAGTTGTTAATTATTTTAAGAAGGAGGCAAGAAACTGCTGAGATAATAGAAAGAAATTTTCTGAAGGTCTTTATTGTGCACCGGGATCGTTTCCACCACCGCCGAGAATTACACGGCCAATGTTGGAGAAGGGAGCGAAGAGTTACATTTCTTTTTGTTCACATCATGCGAGTTCAGAAGCTAGTCTGACTCAAAATACACTTTCTCGAAATCTCGAGTGTTGGCAAGCGTACATACACAATTTCGCCAAATACCTATACTATATGGCGAGATTAAAGAGAGAGAGAGACATGTGGTCAAAGTACAATAATTGCAATTAAATGGGGAATCTAAAAGATTAATAAGAAATATTTAACGCCAATGGCTGTGTAGGAATTCTAGCTCATTAACCACGAAAGACATTCTATAGGGGTTGCTAAAGTTCTCATGGGATTGAAGCGGCCGAAAGAGCACGTTAAAAAAACAAAAACAAAATAAAGACAGGGTTAATAACTGAAATGGCACATCTATCTAACATCTGGACCAACGGCTAAAAATGTAGAAGTAATATGTCTGACTAATTTCTGCATATCATCAAACTAAGGCAGAAGGATGAAAATTAGAATCCAGTTATTAGGCGAGAAAAAGAAATGATTTCTTTTCTTTTAACTGCAGTGCGCTGCGGTTAAAATATTAAAGAGATTGAGAACTGAATGCTTAATTTATGAAGGGAAAAGAGCGCTAAAAACAGATTGAATCCGAATGCAGACAGATAATTAAATTTAAGAATTTTAAAAAATGTAATTTTAAAGGGGGGAAAGAGGAAAGGTCTTAATATTAATATGTGAAGGTAGGCGCCTTCACAAGCTTCATCCGCCGTTTTGTTTCAAAATGGCGGCCATTTAAAATTTTTAAAAAAATTTAAAATTTGAAATGTGGTACCAAAAAATTAAAAATGGAAAAATATTTTTTTCTTATGTATTTGACCTTTATACAAAGATTCCAGAGCAGTTTTTGTTTCTTCTATATCTTAAAAAATGTCTGAGTTATAGCATTTTGAAAATCTAGCGTGGCTGACATTTTGAAACGTCCTGAATTTTGTCACGCGATAAAAGGCGTATTTATGAACCGATTTCGATGTAATTCGGTGTGTACATAGTACATACCAATGTCTCGACTGAGTTCATTGGCCAGCTTCATCCGCCATTTTGTTTAAAAAAGGCGGCCATTTAAATTTTTAAGAAAAATTTAAATTTGAAATGTGGTACCAAAAAATTGAAAATTGAAAAAATATTTTCTTCTTATGTGTTTGACCTTGATAAAGAGATTCGAGAGCAGTTTTTGTTTCGTTTATATCTTAAGAAATGGCTGAGTTATAGCATTTTGAATTTCTAGCGTGGCTGACATTTTGAAACGTCCTGATATTTGTCACTTAATAACAGGCGTATTTATGAACCGATTTGGATGTACCTTGGTGTGTACATAGTACATACAAATATCTCGACCGAGTTCGTTGGCCAGCTTCATCCGCAATCTTGTTTCAAAATGGCGGCCATTTAAAAAAATTTAAAAAATAAAAAAATTAAAATGAGATACCAAAAAATTGGAAAATGAAAAAGATTGTTTTCGTATGTATTTGAACTTAATACAAAGATTCCGGAACAGTTTTTGTTTCGTCTATATCTAAAAAATGGCTGAGTAATAGCATTTTGAATTCCTATTGTGGCTGACATTTTAAAACGACCTGATTTTTGTCACGCGATAACGGGCGTATTTATAAACCGATTTGGATGTAACTTGGTCTGTACATATTACATACCAATGTCTCAACCGAGTTCGTTGGCCAGCTTCATTCGCCATCTTGTTTCAAAAGGGTTGCCATTTAAAAAAATTAAATTTAAAATTTAAAATGAGGTATTAAAAAATTCGAAAATGAAAAAGATTTTTTTTATGTGTTTGGCCTTGATACAAAGATTCCGGAGCAGTTTTTGTTTCTGAAAATTTGTTCTTTTGTTTATATCTTAAAAAATGGTTGAATTATAGCACTTTGAATTTCTAGCATGGATAACATTTTGAAACGATCTTGTATTTGTCACGCGATAACACACGTGTTCGCCTATTTCGATGTAAGAAGGCATGTGGATAGTATACATCAATACCAGTGGCGTGGCGTGAAAATTTTCGGTGGTCATCGCAATTATTTAAATTTGTGGTGAAAAATTATTATCTCTAAAATTCAATTTTTGAATGTTCAAAAAAGAAACTTTAAATCTTACCTTCACTTATACATGAACTCCAAATGTTCTCCTAAAACTGGATCGTAGAGTTTTAAAAGCTTATTAAGAGTTTTAAAATATTGCTTGGTCATCGCCGCATCCAGCGATGACCGGACGCCACGCCACTGATCAATACCTCGACCAAGTTCGCTGGCCAGATTCAACAGCCATCTTGTTTCAAAATGGCGGCCATTAAATTAAAAAAATATATATATTTAAAGTGAGGTGCAGAAAAATTAGAAATTGAAAAAGGTTTCTTTCTTAAGTATTTGACCTTTATATAAGGATTCAGGAGCATTTTTTGTTTGTCTTTACCTTAAAAAATGGGGACTGTGCGCATGCGTCAACTCTTGAAGATGGACCAGCGCGAGCTCCCGATGTTTGGCTAATTTTTACAGGAGTGGGGTAAGCTAGGTCCTTGTACTGTATATCATTCTTTTAAACTCTTTATGCTCTTCAGTTTGGTATATGATAAGTGTGAATATGTGTAGGGGTTCCGGAGATATAATTCATTAAACTTTCTCTAACTTTCTTTTTCATATCTCCAATGAACTGGGCATTAGCCACCTATTCATTGTTTCCTGTGCTTTACCCTGTATATAAAATGTAATTAACTGATAAATTAGGACTCTATAGACTGTTAGTTTTCCAAAGTTACCTATTATGTGTGATTATTTCAAATACTTATGATGTTTTAAACATATGAAGTTCATGTACATTTTATAGTATTGGAGCCATTTTCAATAGTTACCATATTTGACATGCATTAAAATATACTATAACTTACTATTTTCTTAAAATGATCAGTCGATTTGTGCACATTGACTCCTGTAGATCAGTTTTGTATGTGGTTTTTTAAGTTATCTCAAAGTTTTCTCATATCACCGTGCATTTTAAAATGTGTTCTTTTCGACTTTTTGTGACAGAAACAAGATGGAGGCTCCATGGGATTAGCATTACAGTGTTTACATTTTTCTTAACGTTAAAAGATATTAATTCAACTTTTTTTTTTTCCCCTACTGCTTAGTCCGGTTAGTCTGAACATTAAGCTTCCCCCGTTTACAATTATCTTAATCCCGTGGGGCCCGCAACTGTAATTAATAATTTGTTATTTGATTGTCACTTCTCGATTTTTGCTTTTCATTTTCCCATAGGTTTTCATTAAGTTGTTTACTTTTTTAAACGTAATTTTTAACTCTTAATATTGCTCTTTTTGAAGACTTTTTATGCTTTTAATATAGTTTTAAATTTCAAATTTATTAGCTGTGGAAGTTTTTTCATTTATCTTATCTTTAAGAATTTTTAATTAGCATTTGTAATTTGGAAAATTTTATTCTTTCGCGTTTGAATGGTTGGTGGATGACTATTATCACAAAAGGCTATTTGATTTCTGAAAGTTTAGTTGCAACTATAAGAATAATTTCCTAGATTGCCTCTATAACGGAGTTAAACATATATGTTCTGCTTTAAACTGTGGTTAGAAGTGGATGTGATTGGTTAAAACTTTCAGATTTTACTGTCTTGAGTGTTATAGTACCTTTTAAAGTTAATAATGAAAACATAAGGTATGATGCATTGTGGGTTCGACTTGGCTGTCGGATGGTATTGTCCGACACCTATTATAACTTTTATTTAATGATTAATTTTAATTGATTTTGGATACTTATCTTACATTGTGTTATGGATATTTATGGATGTCGGATAGCACTTTCAGGTACGGGGTTGTAGAGCCTATTTTGTAGCATGAATGTCTTAACGTTTATTTAAACGTTTTGTCGGATGAATGTTTCAAGCATCACTGTAGCGCATTTAAGTAATACTTTTACACCAGTTATTTCTATAAACCTTTTATACTCCATCAGTATTGTCACCGTTGCGCACTTAGTAGTCATTATTATTAGTTTTTTTTTTCTAAATGTTTCCACAATTTAAATATTTTGATATTTTTATCCCTAGTGGAGCATTGTGGGTATCTCCTTTGATTGCTAAGTTTTTAACCCTTTGTGAGCCAATTTACTTCCCTGCACCAGTTTTTTTTTTTTTAATTGCATTTCTCCCCCTTAATCTCGTGTTTAGGCTCTCGCCTTCCCTATTCGGACTATTTTGGGCACAGGGTTTCTTTTGGCAAGCCCCATTTTATTCTGTCTTTATCAGGGGGAACGATGGAGGAGGAGGGGGGAGGCTTTCACAAAAAGTTTTACCATTTCCATAGTGTGAGATGTCATTTTAAAGGTCTCGGCCTGTGCTTCTCAATTCCGGTTTCCCTTTTTTTTTTTTTTTTTTATCTAGCTTCATTTTTTGGCCTGTAGGTGGCACGTTTCAATTTTTTTTTCTCATATTATATAGTATAATTCTTTAAGGTTACTTGAATTATATCCGCTTGATGGGCTTGACAGAGGCTGCTCAATTACATCATCATCTATTGCAATGCTACCTTTTATAAACAATAGGGGGCGCTATCTTCCTAAATTTTGATTTCTCTTACTAAGTATCCCTTGTCACATATCTTTTTAAAGGTCTGGGAATAATCTCTTCTTTTTTAGAAGTAACTCTCACTTTCATTCTCTTTTTAGCCACTAGGGGCGTCCCCAGGCCAATTCCACTTCTCCTTTGACTATTACAATATGGGTATTTACTATTACTAGTTATATATATGTATGTGTGGAATAAAGGGAGGAAGGGGAAAAAAAGGAAGAAGGGAAGAGAAAAAAAGAAAAGGAAAAGGAAAAGAAAAAAAAATGTCCAGTTCCTCCCAGCTCCTCTCCCCTCTTTTCGTGCCGGGCTCCCAAAACAGTCTCTTATAGCGTTTTTAGCTCAAGTGCGGCCAGGACTTCAATTTACGGTGGAGTATCTCATATTTGTTATAACATGCTATAAAGTTTCAAGTTCTTATCCACCAACTAAAGCTCTAACTGCAGTTCTGGTCGCTGCTCATTAATTATATAATTACATAACAACTATTATTTTATTTGGGTTGGGGGGGTTTGGGAACCATTCTGTATGGCGCGCATTTTTTTTTTCTACCAGCCATTCATTTTCTGCCTATGGGAGATGGATCGGTACTCTAAGTGTATCATTTTGTAATTAGTGAATAAAAGTTTTGTGTATGTGCTCCAAACTAATTTTTAATTATCTGGTATACATGTGTAGATATTATAATCTACTAGTTTAATATTTATATATATTTATATCTTCATTCTACATGTACATGAGCTTCAATAAGCACAGGAAACTATCCTCTTTTTTCCCCCTTCTTGATTTGGCAAATAATAGACTATCACTATCAATTACTTATATTATTTTATTTATTTTAATATTCAAAATTGTCCTTCAGCAAAAGTATCACCTTCTTTTCACTAAGTCATTTACGATAGTCAAGGCTATTGGTTTTTACTTTTTCCTATCTATATTCCTTTCTTTCTACGATATACGGTGGGGACCTAGTGATACCTCAATCTATCGTTTACTTTTACAACAATCTATTATACAGAACGATCCGTTAAAATAATATCAACTATCTTTATTACTTGGGCTATATGTTTTAACATAATGTAAAATGAATGACTCTATGTTATGATACAAGTTTACATATTTTGAATTGTTCTATTGTGGTGACTTAACGAACTCAAAATAATATATAGTCACAAGTATGCTCTAGTAACCGGCCTGGACATGGAAGAAAGTGATAAGTATTTGAATAACTCTTCCAAAACAGAAACTTTGTATGAAATTAAAAGTTCACTAAAAAAATCATGAAAACCGAGATCGAATTCGACACCGGACAAACTTCCACTATTAAATCAGGAGACAAAGTGGTCAAATAAATCCACTCTAAAGCGTACACGACAAAACTCCAGTCAATCTTCACAAGCGCTAAAGTCAACCCCAACAAATAAAAATGTAATGAAGTTTAACCTAGAAGTAGCGAAGACACTTTCAATAACAGAGCTGCTTGAAATTCACAATGGTCTTCTAAAATCACACGAAACAGGATCCAGTAAAGAAGTCGACAAATATTGGCAATTAATTCAAAAAAAACATCCAAATCATTGAAAATCAGCTACGAAACGCATCTCAACAATCCCAAGACCTAAAACAAATAACAACCGAAAAGGAAGAGTGGTACAACAAGGCAATCGACCTGGAACAAGAATTAAAAGACAGAAAGCAACAATTTGAAGTTTATATACAACAAAAAGACAATAGAATTCAAGAACTAACTCGGGAGATAGATTCTCTGAAATCATACAATGAATTGTCTAACAAGGATGAAGCAGGAATTTTGAACTTAAAAGAGAAAGAAATTTCTAATCTCCACCTAACGATAGAAGAAAAGAATCAACTAATTAAAGAGTTAAAAGAAAAATTATATACCCAGTCCCAAAAAAGATCACAAGGAGGACTCCATTCAATAAGAGAAATGGTGATAGATGAATCTATACTTCAAGATATCAACCAAAAATTACATTCAATTGAAGCAAATACAGAATTCTTAAAAAATTCGTTTCAAAGCCCATTAGAAAAAATCCCAACGGTCAGCCAACAACATTCACTATCATCAAAACCTCTGTATTCAGAGAAAATCAGTGCGGTTTATAAAAATCCAAAAACCACCTCTGAATCCGCCATACTTTTAAAGAAGACACAGGCAAAAAAACTTCACTCCACACAATTAGAAATCTTCTTAATACGGAGACAAAGAACATTCCGGACCTCCCTAAAATCTACTGTGAAACAGCTCGTGATCGAAACACCTTAATTATAAGATCCAACAGTGAAGAAAATACTGAAAAACCCTCCGAATAATAGAAGGAATTGAAAGACTTAAAGATATCACTGAATTAACGTACAAAACTATAAATTTTAAGAAGATAATTGTTCTTGGAATCCCTTTATTTACTCAACCAGAAGAAGTCACAGAGAAAATCTTGAAAGATTATGATCGAGAAATCCCAATAGCGATACATAAAAAAATTCACCGAGAAAAATCACAAATTTACCATTTGGTCCTGGATTTAGATATCAATTACGCCCGTCATCTGACGAAGCAAGGCCGTATCCTGATTGGATTTAATTCCTGTAAAGTTGCGGATTATCGCCCAATAATCCGCTGCTCGCAATGCCAACGATATGGCCATACAGGTAACAACTGTAGATTTGAAGCTGCCTGTGCTATTTGTGCGTATAATCACACAACAACTTGCCCAAATAAAGAAGATCCTAAGAAAATATGCTGCATCAATTGTCTGAACACAAAACATGATTTCCCACACAGAGCGGATTCAAATGAATGTCCATTATTTAAACTTCGATTTCAATCGAGGAAAACCTTCATAAATGTATCTGCTCCACATCCAACCAACTAAACAATACAAAAATCGTTTCATCAAATACAAACAAAAACTCAAACTCACCTTCAATTCCAAATTCTACTCAAATTTCTCATCTCTCGGACTCAAACTCTTCTCCGCAAGGACAACATCAAAACATGCAAGTACCTTCAACAACTAATCAAATATCATCATCCTTTAAAATAGCACAGATTAATCTTCAAAAGAATAAAAGTGCAACAGCTTCACTCCTTCAATTCTTAATTCAAGAAGACTACAAAATAGCATGCATACAGGACTCCAATATAGTCAAAGGAAGACCACATGGCGTTCCGTCAGGACTTCCTTGCTACTCTTCAAAAAAAAAAAGAATTGCCAAATAATAATCATAGATACATCGTTACAACATATAAGAGTTCAACAAAATGATAACTCAGTCTTCGTGAATATCTCCTCAACAGAAGGACAAATAACTATAGGCAGTCAGTATTCCGCACCATCGGCTAATTTAAAAGAAGATCTACAAGATTGGGCGAACAGGTCGGGTATGAGTTTAAAACTTCTGTTGCTGCGTGATTTGAATGCTCATAGTGTCCTGTGGGGGTATGAGAATGATAACGAAAAAGGACAACACTTCATCAATCATCTCAATATGATGCACTTATTAGTCCTAAATGATCCTTTCTCAAAACCAACATTTGAAACCACGCATTTGAAAGGTTGGCCAGATGTATCACTAGCATCCTTCCCACTGTTCCCAAAAGTTTCCTTATGGACTGTTGAGGATGATATGCACTACGGTGACCACAGGCTGATAACCTTGTATATGGATATCCAAACCCCGTGTTGCGTTGTCGGTGAGACTGCAGGTTCGGTAAATTCAAATTATTTCATAGTGCTTCGAAGAATAAAAACGTCTTCATAACTTAGTTCTAATATATTGTAAATAAAATTCGTAACTTGAATAAGTAAACACACTCTACAGTTCAAATTAAACTTCTTTCTTAAAAAACAACTATGTACATTTTATTTACAAATATATAGGTATATTAATATTATTATTACTCTCATTTGAGAGTTCCATTATTACCGTCAGACCGGTTCAAAACAAACTTTACATCTACACTGAAAAGAAAATCGGAAAACAATAAAAAGGGGGTTGCCACAATGCCGACTAACAGAAAATGGCAAGCATCGCCAAGTTGGCATTCTCAACATCCTGCCCCGGGCTGAACACTTAGTTCAGCATCTATATTAAACAATTTAATAAACATAAGAATATACTTACATACATGACAAATTTTCAGATACATACAGCTACAGATATAAAAGCAAAAATAATAAGAATGCTGCAATCTACGAAAGAAAATAAAACACATGAATTGTATGAAAATTAAACAATAATAAGGGTAAATATGAGTAACAAATCAAATTAAATGTTCGATAATAGTTCTTATTTTTAGTGTAAGAGTTTTAGTGTCTTTTAGTCCACTAAGTCAATTCAAGATTATATAGCAATTGCACAGGTCGTTTAAGATCGCCCTTTGCAGTCTGTAATACACATGATCTGATTTTAGAGTCACGACCAAATATGAGTTCTTTAACACGACCACACTTCCACATATGTTTTGGGAGCTTTTCATCATGAATTATCACTATATCGTTAACTTTGAACTGAGGCGATGAATTTATGTTTTTCACTTGAAAAGCAGATCTAAGTTCTAACAAATATTCGTTTCTCCACCTTTTCCAAAAGTGGTCAGTAATTTGTTGCTTATATTTATATTTTCTCGTCAACAAAATCTTATTGGATTTCTCTTGCGTACAGACTGATAATCCATAAGACGGTAAGGACATTAATCGTTTACCAACTAAAAAATGAGATGGCGTTAAAGGTGATGGTTCAGCATTTTCTTCGTAGAGATAACATAAAGGACGTGAATTAATCACCGCTTCAATTTCTGTAAGTATTGTTTCTAGCTCTTCATAATGGAGACAAGTTTTTCCTAGAACCTTTTTTAAAGGTGTTTTAACTGATCTGACCATCCTTTCCCAGAAGCCGCCCCACCAGGAAGCCCTGGGAATTATAAACTTCCATATTATTTTATTCTTTCTCAAGTAATCAAAAATTTCTTGCTTAGAAATTCTTTCCCAAGCATCTTTTAACACCAAATCAGCCTTAGAAAATGTCTTGGCATTGTCACTGTACATTATTTTGCAGAAACCTCTCCTAGAGAAAAATCTTCGTAGTGCTAAGATAAAGGTTTCAGTACTTAGATTGGTGACTAACTCTAGATGAATCGCTCTGGTTACAGCACATGTGAATACGACAATATAAGCCTTCCCAGTGCCTTCAGAAGTTTTATAATAAATCGGACCGGCAAAATCGACACCAGAGGTTTCAAAAACTGGTGTTTTGATGATTCTATCTTTCGGTAAAGGTGCTATTTCCACCTTTCCAGGAATAGCATTAAGTTTTCGACATATCATACACGATCTTAAGACGGATTTTACAAATCTTCTTCCCTTTAATATAAAATACCTTTCACGAAGGTGAGCTAAAGTGACAGCTACACCAAAATGGTACATTCTTTCATGAGCATCCTTAATTAGTAATTTTACAAAATAAGATTTATTAGGAAGTATCCACGGATGTTTTTCCTGCTCTGTAACTTCAGAAAACTGAAGTCTTCCGGATAAAACAAGTAAGTCATTTTCATCGAATTGTGGATTAAGGTTGTACAAAGAAGAATCTTTATTAAGTGGTTTTTTTTGTTTAAGTGCTTCTATTTCAACTTTAAATGAAGTTTCCTGAGTTTGTTTAATCCAGTATTTTTCTGCTATTTCTATTTCTGAGGTAGTTAAAGGTCCTAAAATTTTAGGGTTTTTCGAATTGGCATTATGAATAAAACGCATTATCCAAGCAGTAATATTATACACGCGATTTAAACTACTGAACTTTGCCATATCAAATACTGGCTTAGGGATAGAGTTTGATTCGTTACACAATAATGTTAAATTTGGTTTTGCTTTCATTTCATTAAAAGCTTCGGGAACCATTTCTATAGCCCTTTTTGAAGGCCACAAATCTTCTGATAGTGATAACCAAGGTGGGCCGCACCACCATACATTATTACCCATTAACTTCGATAAGTTTTCCCCTCGCGTAAGCAGATCTGCAGGGTTTTCTTTTCCGGGACAATAATTCCAGTCCTTTGGATCTGTCAATGACTGAATTTCGGTTACACGATTGGAAATAAAGGGTTTCCAGTTTGTAGTAGAACCTCTAATCCACCAAATAGTTATCTCTGAGTCCGACCATAACTTTATATTTAAATTCGAAATATGTAATTTTTGTTTTAAATATTTCCACATTCTAGCGGCAACTACTGCACTGATCAATTCCAGCCGTGGAATAGTTAACTTCTTGAGGGGGGCTATTCTACATTTACTCCAAACAAAACTTGTTTGAATTTCGCCAGTTAATGAAATGGAACGCAAATAAGCAACTGCTCCATACCCTTTGGGACTAGCATCACAGAATATGTGAATTTGTGAATTTTCAGAAATGTTTATCATATTAGGAAAATATTTTCGAGTTATTTCAAATGTGCGTAAATGTACAACTTCTGAACACCAAGTGTTCCACTCGCATTTCAAATCTTCAGGTAATTTATTGTCCCACTCTAAACCTCTTTGCCATGTTTCTTGCAACAAGGCTTTAATACGTATTACAAATGGATTCACAAATCCTAATGGATCATAAATTTTCAGTAACATTTTAAGAACTGTTCGCTTCGTGGGATCATCGATGTAATATTCTTCAAAGGGCTGCGCATCTAACATCAAAATATCAGATTCAGTATTCCATATCAGTCCAAGCACTTTTAAGATACTACCTGTGTTTTCCTCACTTATACCTAAGTTACCAGATTCCCACATTTCCCTAAGTTTAATAGAATTTGTTTTTAATTTCCTCAAATTCATCCCAGCTTCTTTAAGAATTTCAGAAGCTGTAACTGATAAATAATAAGCTTCGTTATCTAAATCCGATCCGGAAATTAAATCATCGACATAGAGGGAATTATCTAACATATATACAACATTTGGATGTTGATCTCGATATTTCTTTATATGATGTTTAATTGTGGCAGCCAAAATAAATGGTGAGCATGTAACGCCAAATGGTACACGTCTAAATCTTAAAATTTTGAAAAAGTTGTTTGCGTCATTATCGAACCAAAGAAATTTAAGGTAATCTCGGTCTTCTTCAGCTACAGAAATTTGAAGAAAGGCCTTTTCAATATCTGCACAAAACGCAGTATTGAATTTTCTGAAATTAATAATAATTTCTAATAAATCGGGGTTCAAATTTGGGCCACCGTACAAACAATCATTTAATGATTTGCTATTTTCTTTTGAGGAAGCATCAAATACCATTCTAACTTTAGTTGTGGGTTTATCATCTCGCAAGACAGGTCGGTGGGGCATAAAATAACCGCTATCTACAGTTTTATTAGAACATGCTTCCACTATGTTATTTAATTCCTGTTCAATCACAATTTCTTTATATTTCTGCAATAATTCCTTATCTTTAAGCAATTTTCGATTTAAGTTAATAAATCGGTTTCTAGCATTGTTATAATTACTTCCTAAATCTCTTCTATCATATTTCCATAACAATTTAGCTTCGTATCGGTGCTCAAGAAAATGCAAATTGTTTTCGAATTTTTCGATTATCTCTTTCTCTAATTCAGAAATATTTTCTTCAGTGTTCATCCCTAAAGTTTCTAACTCCCACAATGTTTTCAAATCATTTTGAATAGGTTTTATAACCTGAGTGGACAAGACCCCAGCTTGCTTACTCTCACTATTTTTATTTACGTCAATTGTCCCGCAGAGGGAATGCCCAAATAAATTTTCACAGACGAACAATGATTTATTTATGGGGTATGTTTTGTCATTAATTTGATATAAATAATCAGCTCCTATTAATATATCAACATCACTATTTTCCAAATGTTCCCACGTGTCAAGACGAAATTTGGAAAGTTTTCTCTTAATTTTGATTGGAAGAGGAGGAATTTGTATCAAAGAATTAGTTATTAGCGGTGTGACTAATGCTTCAATTATTATACTACGTTTTCTGTTCGTCAAGTGAATTAGCTTTAGCTTAACGACATCATAACATCGTTCTTCAGATTTTCTCGAACCGAAAGTATAGACAATTAATTTTTCCTTTCTAATGACCTCAGGTTTTAATTTTGAAACTAAATTTTCTGTAATAAAAGTTCGATGACTAGCAGAGTCAAATAAACAAAGAGCAGTTTCTGAATTTTCACCCGCTTCCACTTTTACATGAATTGTTTGCAATATTACTTCTCTACTGATATTATTTATATTGCCTTTGCAATGATATACGGAGGAAATAATGCTACCTGAATTTTTTGATTCTTCTGTTTTTTTATTAGAATTACAAAGTATAGTATGATGATATGTTTTACCACACACTTTGCAATTTTCATTCGAAATTTTACAAAATTTCGCGATGTGAAATTTACGGAAGCATTTAAAGCACCTTCCTTCCCTTTTTAATTTTTCTCGCATTTCCGGAATGGTGAAAGACTTACACTTTTCAGTATCGTGATCAGTTTGATTACAAAATATGCAGTTATTTTTAATATTTGTGGTTAAGGCAGAAGCTGATGGAATGAATTTTTTATAATTTTTCTTATAATTTTCCTGCTTCTCAGGGATTTTTTCAAAATGGTTTAATTGGACAGTGGTCTCGCGAGATTCAATTTCATCTTTAATGAAATTTATCAGCTCATTAACATCCCAGTCAGTGTTTTTAATTCGTTTTCTATTAAATTCTAGTGCAATATCTGATGGAATAAGTTTCAGAAGAATCGGACATAACAAGTGCCCATATGAACCTGATACAACACCTAAAGAATTAAGATTTCTTATTTGAATTTCGCATTCATCATACAAATCTCTAAAAGCCTTAATGTTACTAGAATTTCGTACTGGTTTCAAATTCAGCAGTTTAGTCATGTGACTATTTATTACCAGGTCATTACGACCAAAACGATTTTTCAATAATTCTATAGCATGAGCATAATTTTCCTTAGTCAGCGAAAAGCCTGCTATAGTATTTGCAGCACTTCCGCCCAAAAGTGACTTTAAGTAGGAAAATTTATCAATCGGAGTTAAATGTTCATTATTGTCAATCGCATTCGAAAACTGACTCCAAAATTCGAGCCATAAACACGAATCACCATAATATTTAGATATATTAAGTTTAGGAAGTTTAATCAAATTTTGATTCAGAATTTTCTGACTTTTTAGTAGAGAACTATTGTTGCTACTACTATCACTTTCAATGTCTGAAGAATCTTGTTTAGTTTCAGGAGTAACTGTGTTATCATTTAAAAATTTGGAAATTTTATATTTCCATTCAATAATATTCTCATTATAAGATTCCGATTTCTCGATTTCTTTTTCAAATTCAGTACTTGGAACCAGTGGTTCAATTTCAGAATTTAATGATTTTAAAGTTTTCATTTTGTCATTCAATTGCTGTTTCAAAAGATCCAGCTGTGATTTTCTATTCTCAAGCTCTAATTCTTGTGCATTATCTAATAAATCCCTTATTTTATCAAATATTTTCGTAGTTTGACTACGAATCGTAGCTCTTTTTTTTTTCAAAGTTTCGCAATCCATCATAAAATAAAGAATTCAATTTATTCAATACAGTTCAGTTAATAAATGTATTCATAATTCTATTTATTCAATATAATTTAATTTGAGGTACTTACCTCAATCGATGATGAAATCCAGACATCCTGGAGCTTTGACGCCAGAGAAATGTTGCGTTGTCGGTGAGACTGCAGGTTCGGTAAATTCAAATTATTTCATAGTGCTTCGAAGAATAAAAACGTCTTCATAACTTAGTTCTAATATATTGTAAATAAAATTCGTAACTTGAATAAGTAAACACACTCTACAGTTCAAATTAAACTTCTTTCTTAAAAAACAACTATGTACATTTTATTTACAAATATATAGGTATATTAATATTATTATTACTCTCATTTGAGAGTTCCATTATTACCGTCAGACCGCTTCAAAACAAACTTTACATCTACACTGAAAAGAAAATCGGAAAACAATAAAAAGGGGGTTGCCACAATGCCGACTAACAGAAAATGGCAAGCATCGCCAAGTTGGCATTCTCAACACCCCGAAGCTTCCAAAGCGTAGATATCGGACAAAGAATGTCTCATTGAAATAATTCAATAGAAAATTATCTAAATCATTGCAAGAAAATAATATAACTTTCCAGGATATAAAAACGACGGGGGCATTCGAAAAAGAGTACGACAACTTTATAAATATAATAACACAAACCTGTGACCATACTTTAAAGAAAAAAAAACTCCACATTTAAACCAACAGTTTCTTGGTGGACAGCGGAACTTAGGAAAATGAGAAGCTTTGTTAAAGCACTTTATAGGAAAACAAAACTTTTGTCTGCATCAGAGGAAGACATGATCAAATTAAAAAAGTATAGAGCACTCTATAAAAAGAAAATTCTGGAAGCAAAGAAAACAGCGTGGAGTTTTTTTTGCTCAAATACCAAAGACCCCTTTGGGAAACTAAAAAAGACGGCATTTAGAGATTTTTACAGACAGGAAGTCTACGCTCTTTCTGATTCCACTACAGCAACCCACTCAAGACAATCTTTTTATGCAGAAATTGCCAATTCAATATTTGGTCCTTCGGACTTGCAACCGCATCAAATTCATCCGCGCTCAACCCAGCCAGTTAATCCATTTATACTCCAAGAACTAAAAGCTGCCATCTTCTCGTTCAATCGGAATAAAGCACCAGGTCCTGATAATGTTGACCATCTGATTGTACGAAATATTTACCACTCACATTCATCTCTATTACTGAATCTTTTCAATACTCTATTAAACTTAAATTACTTCCCAAAAAGTTGGAAAATTGGAGAACTAGTCTTTTTTCTAAAGGCAGGTAAGGACCCACAATCTGCTCAGTCATACAGACCAATAACTCTACTCCCAATTCTGGGGAAAATTTTTGAAAAATTATTATTAAAACGAATAAATTATCATTTTCGAAATTCGACAGTTCTACAGAGTTCTCAACACGGATTCTTAGAGGGTAAATCGGCTGAATCAGCGATACAAGAAGTTCTCTCAACAATTGACTTACTTCAACAAGAAAACAACTACATTTCATTAATATCATTAGACATCCAAAATGCTTTTGACAACTTACCTTGGGACGCAACAATAGAAGAACTGGAATTTTTGGGGTTGGAGGAGCCATATGTTAATATCCTGAAGTCCTTTTTATCTCACAGAGGAGCGAAACCAAATTGGCTAGCACAAGAAATTCATTGGTTTAGGAAGGGGTGCCCACAAGGTTCATGCTTTGGGCCCTTCCTATGGAGAATCTTCCTAAACGCTCTCTTACGCCATTTAAAATCGTTAGGTTACATAATAATAGCTTATGCAGATGACATTTTAATTATATTAAATGGTAAAACAAGGCGAGAATTAGAAAAATTAGGAAAGGACATCTTAGATTATATTAGTAGGTGGATGTCAAATCACAACATGAAAATATCTTACAATAAATGTAAAGTTCTCCACGTTAGAAGACCAAAATTTTTGAAAAGAGCTCCAACACTCAAAATTGACAACCATTCATTAAAAAGTGAGCCAACTTTAGAATACTTAGGTATCGTTCTGGATAGTACGTTGTCGTTTCTCCCCCATTTACGAAAGAAAAGGCAGGAAATTACACAACTTTCGCAAGAACTATTGAAGTTTGCCTCAGCTTACGGAGGGGTAAACAAATTAATTCTGAAGATTTGGTACAATAGTATCTTGGAGAAGAAAATCACGTATGCTGCAGCAACTTGGTTTCACCGGATAAACAAAGCCCATGGGCTTCGTCTGATCTCATCAATACAATACCAATGCCTGTTATTAGTTTCACGTGCCTACAGAAAAACTTCGGCGGATGCCCTTTGTGTTTTAACAGGTATTCCGCCCTTGGCACTTCAACTTGAATATATAGCAACAACAGGAAGAGTCTTACGTCTTGGAATCCCGACAGGAAATCAAGAACCAATATTTTACCAACCAAAAATGAAGTCAGATCAAGTTGAACCATTTAAAGAATATTTCTTTCAAATAGATCCAGAAAATACTCCACATGTAGAAATAAACATTTATACGGATGGTTCCAGGATGGAAGATGAAACGGCATATGCCTTCTGTGTGTATCAGAGAGGAGAGTTAATCCACGAGGATCAAACTAAGTTAAGTAAAGAAAATACTGTTTTTCAGGCAGAACTCCTGGCCATAGAAGAGGCTGTGCTGTGGATTAGGAACTCCCCTCATAAAGAAGTATTAATACACTCGGACAGTCTCTCAAGTCTCTTAGCAATAGAAGATGTTTTTTCAAAAAATCTCATCGCAGTAAAAATTATCAAACTACTCCAAGAAACAAGACAAAGATCTTCTTTAAATGGGTCCGTGGACATGTGGGTAATGTGGGGAATGAGCATGCAGATTCTTTGGCAAAAGAAGCAACCAAAGCCACATCACATGCCAAATACAAATTCTTTCCCAACCCTCCTTCTTACTTGAAGAAGCTTCTAAAATCATCTCTACACGAACAATGGCAGACTCGCTGGGACTATGGTACTACAGGACGGTACACATACGCTTTAGCCCCAAAAGTCTCGTAAAAGAGAATCCTGCTGCATAGAAATCTTTTTCTGTTTGCCACTAACCACGGCCCATTTTCATTATATCTTTATAAATTTGACAGGGTTCCTTCTCCATTATGTGTATGCGGTCAGCGAGCTACATCATTGCATTATATCTTTAACTGTACCCTTACATCATATTACCATATAAGAAAATCTCCAAAAATTTCTTTGTCTCAGTGGTTCTCAGTGGTTTTGTCAAATCCATCATTTTGTCAAAAGATAATTGAATGTATGAAAGTTTTAGAAAACAACCGTTATTTGTTTCAAAATGTTTTGCCATTTATAGATGATGATGAGAACGTATCTTAACAAATAGACAGATACCACCAATTCAAAATAAACTCTTAGCCACAAACAACACGATTGAACTATAATTGAACTGTTGCAAGAACAATAGACTTTTGAACTTTTGTGTGTGTATATAATTATATAATATTCATCATAATTATTCACTATTTTACCTATTTTTTATATTCTACATTATTTTTAAAATTATGAATCTCTTTCTAATTTAGTATACATATACGTAGCTTTTATTGTATTTTTGCAAGAACGCCCAGCTTTGCAGAGTAATTGAGCTTTTGCCGCTCCAACAAGTTTAAAAATCCTGTTATCTATTATCTCATGATCTTATTAATTACAAATATCTAAATTTCTCTCGTAAACGCCCAGTAAAAATTGGGCTTTCCATCGTGTATATATTGTACTTATATTGTATTTAATCTTAATATTCTCAATTGGCTTTCCTGTAGGTCCATTCGGGCCTTTTATTTATTATTATTATTATTATTTTTATTTTTATTTTTATTTTTATTTTTTGTGTGTGTGTGTGTGTCTGTTGACGGCGGTAGTAGATGGAAACCGCTGGGTGGAGCTTGTGAGTGCTTAAGCCATTTGGTAGGCCTCCCCACCTAGCTGACCCCCTTAAAAAATGGCTCAGATATAGCAGTTTCAATTTCTATTGTGGGTGACATTTTGAAAAAACTGATTTCTTGCATGCGACAGCACTCGTATATATCAACCGATTCCGATGTGAGTGAGCATGTGCACAGCAATTACTAAGGTCTCGACCAAGTTCACTGGTTAGCCTCATCCACCATGTTGTCTTAAAATGGCAGGCACTTTAAGAAATCGTCGAATTTGGCAGCCAAATATAAGTTACTTTAAAGAAAAGCAGCTTGGATAAAGCTGACTAATTTCGCGAAATTCTCATTCATTATATTGATAAAAATTAGTATTGAATCTCCTATATTCGGTTTCCACTAAATTGAGCTTCGTGTGTTTGAATGATATAAGTTGGCTTTTTTAAAATAAGGAATATGAAAGCTACCTCTTCCTCCCGGCACTGGCCCGAAGGACTTTTTTTCGAATTAAACTTCATAAAAGTTACATTTTTAGAAAGATTATTCAAAATAAATTAACATTTGAGAGATGACTTAATTTAATTATGTACATATTCTGAGATAACTTCAGTTGAAATTAGTTTGGACCTCTCCCTCCATAAGTAAACATTCATCTGTATCGCATTCATTGTGAACTTTGAGCTTTGTTGGCGCCATCTATCGGTAGTTAAAATAAAAAAGAAGTTTCTTTTGAAATTCTTTGAACTCTGAAGACATTGGGGGAAAAAATGAATAGTATTTCTTATAAAATATAATTAGACTATCAGCGATACTTAATGCCGTGTAGAATATATATATATATATATATATAACAATGGAAATAAAATTTTGCATTTTTGTGTTTTGTAGGGAAAATAAATTTATAATTTAATAAAAGAATTTGAGAAAAAAATCTGTTAATGCAATTAATAGTTACAATTTTCTTAAGTGATAAAGTATCATTTTTAATGATCAAAATTTATTATAGGTTTCTTTATCCATGTTCTAAAAAAATGAGGATTTAATCTGAGTTAAACTTTTTAAAATTTAAGTTATATAATTATTATTTTGGCGTCAGCTAACGGCAATTAATCCGTGAAGGACTTCTTATTTAATTTCTTTTATTATTATTATTCTGTTTTATAAGAAATTGAATGTTATTGATTTTTTTAAAGCAATGAACGAAGACGAAAGTCAATTGACAATATATTTAAAAATAGCATTATTAATTCTAATTTGCATGTTTTTTGTGAAGTAGTTCTTTAAATTTTGTGAGTGAAGTTCTTTCTTGCAAATTAAGTTTCAATTATAAATGAGCTGTTTTTATAACTATTTTACTCCCACCCGATCCTATTAGTCAGATAAGATAAAATTTATTACTTCATAATTCTTATTATAATGCAATGCTATATCATTCTTTTAAAAATGCAAACACGTCACTCTGAAGGGCTATCTTCTAGATTCATAGATTTTACGTACAAAACTGAATGTAAAATATGGACCTTTATTTAATTTTACTACTGTAAAAAACTAATCTGTCAATAAAAAAAAAACTAAAAATACATGAAATGCTCAACAGTGATACAATATTTCAATCTTAGAAAATTTCAATATGTTTTTCCCTACTTCTTTATTAAACATTAATCTGACAAAACAACCAACATTAGTTAGGCATTTAAAAGATATATTTGCAATTCCATTATTTAAATGAGCTAAGCATGTATAATTGTACCCTTTAATAACAACAAAGTTTTTTGACGCGTTTAAGTGTTTCCATAAAACTGTTAATGCTACAGAAAACCTAACACCTTTAACAAATGAGTTTCTTTTATCGTACATACTCACTAGCATAGAAACTTTACATTAATTTTTTTTTCAAGTTATATTTATTCAGTATTTGAAAAGTTCTTTTTTAATTTCGCAGTTTCATGCATTGCATAAACATGAAATACTTTTGTTATATCATTAAATGTTAAAAATAGTGGAAAATTCTTCATTTGAGCAAAATTTATTATAAACTATAAGTTAAATACACTCTCTTATTAAAAAAAAAAAAAGTCAGAAAGATAAATAAACAAAGATTGACTCCAAAATTTTATGTAAGTAAAATTTTTAGAAAATTTCGTGAAATGTAGAAAAGTCTTCGAAGATATGACATTTTTTATTATTAATTACATAGAATACTAAATAAATAAAATTCTGAACGCATTCTCTTGTGAATAGTTTTTTTATTTTTATTAGGTGCGTTTAATTATGTTAATACGTAGCACTTATAGTCATCGTTTGGTCCGTCCGTGTGTCTGTCCGTCTGACCGCATATAACAGAGCAAAAACTACCTAACCGAATAGCGAGAAATTTAACATACATAATCGTTGCAGAATTTTTGTCGAGTCATTTCAAATTTTATGAAAATCGAATCAAAACTTAAAACGATATTAATAAAAGTTTTCTTCATTCTATTAAATCCTATCGTACGTGATTAATTCCATGATATCCCATGATAGCCGATGATTCTAGGTTGCCATAATATATAAAATATATATTAATATATAATGATATATAGAATCGTAATAAATTTTGTATTTATACATTTTTGCATAAGAGTGCAACAGTTATTGCACCAAGATCTGAATATTTATAAAATTACTTATAGTACGAACGCACCTCATTTGCCCCATATGCCAATAGCTATAAAAATGTTTTTACGAAAAATTCACGAAGCAAAAGATTAATCTTTCATGGGCCAGGACAAACGAAATTCCATCGTATCATACTTTACAAAACAAATTTCATAGATTTTACATACAATACTGAATGCAAAATACGGACCTATATTTCATTGAATATATCATTTAGATTTACACTTGTAAAAAATTAAACTGGCAAAAAAAAAAAAAAACTAAAAATGCATGAAATATCTAACAGTGATATAAAATTGTAATTTTTTTTTCTTTATTAAAAACTATCTGACAAAGCACCCAAGATTAGCAATGCATTAAATACATTTAAAAGATATATTCTGTTATTTAAATTTAGCTAAGCAAATATAATTGTACACTTTAATAATAACAAAGCTTTTTGGCGTTTAAGTGTTTCCATAAAACTGTTCATGCTACAGAAAACATAACAACTTTAACAAATGAGTTTCTTTTATAGTACATATTCACTAGCTCAGAAACTTTACATTAGATTTTTTTTTCCAAGTTATATTTGTTCGGTATTTCAAAAATTCTTTTTTAATTTCGCAGTTTGTCACATTGCATGAACATGAATATTCTTGTTACCATGAAATGTTAAAAATACTTAAAAGTGGAAAATTCTTCATTTGAGAACAACTTATTATAAACTACAAGTTAAATACACTCTCTTAAAAAAAAAAAGGCAGAAAAGTAAAGAAAGGTTGTTTTCGAAAATTTTAAGTAAACAAAATTGTTAGACACTTTCGTGTACTGTAGAAAATCTTCTAATACATGACGTTTTTTATTGCTAATTGCATAGCATACTAAATAAAAAAATCTCAAAGTATGCTCTTGTATATTAGTTTATTATTATTACTGTTACTGAGATAACAATGTAACATGATACTACAAGACCCATTCTGTATTTAAATTGAAGACTCTAATAAATTTTTCACTTCAATAGATTTTTTTAGATTTAAAACTTTAAAAAAAAAAACTATATATTTGAATATTAATGAGTGTATATGCGTTCATTTTTAGAGTTCCGTACTTAAAATTTAAAAACGGAACCATTATAAGATCACTTCTGTGCCTGTCTGTCTTTCACAGCCATTTTACTCGTAAACTATGGAACGTGGAAATTTCAAACTGGCTGATGTAATAAATGCTATTAACCCATATATTTATAGATTATTAATCATTCATAAATATATTTAGGAAAAATGCAGAGGGGCTAATTATTGGGTATACGAATTGATTTTACCAAACGGACACAACTTGCCGAACGCCTAATAAGTTACTTGAGAAAAAAAAAAAATATTTTTTTTTATATCGCGTGGAGAGTCGTGTGAAAGCTTTCGTAACAGGCCCGGAGCCGGCAGCACAGACAATCAAATCGTCGAGTTCACGGATGAATTTCTAAGATAAGTTAAATCTTGATTCGCATATAAAAACGCAATCGGTCTGCCAAGTCATATCTTGGTGGAAAACACCCGAAAACCCGATATTAGCGGCTAACTCGTAGCTTTATCATTGTGTTTTCCTGTTTCCAGTCCTCTATGTTTTCATACCTTTTGGTGTAGGAAAACACAATGGTAAACCTACGAGACAATTATATATTTATAGATGAGACAATTATATATAGAAACAATTATATATTTAAAATTTCAGACCATTCGGAAGGCTGTAACATCATTAAAATACACTTGCAATAACTTTTTCCCATTGGCCGTAATGTAACAGAAAATTTTTGACTGTCCCCGTAATTAAACTATACATCTGATTTTCATAAAATTTGAAATAAATCGACAAAATTTTGTAACAATTATATATTTTTTAGTTTTTGCTCTGTTATATGCGGACAGACAGATGGACTGAACGACGACTATAGGTGCTACGTATTTATATAATTGCGAACGCACCTAAAAATGGAATATGGTTGAAGTAACTTTAAACATATTTTCAAAATGTATCATAAATTCTATTATTGGAATTTTAACTACCTATCTATATTATAAAGCAAAAACATGTCCGTGAGTAATGATGACATTATATTGACGACACCTGATAAATGATTGTTGCTTTTAATGCAATTTATATAACTTCTAGACACCGAACTATTTCAATTTTTAGACCATCGAATAGGGGAAAAATGTTTTTTTCAAATGCAATTTGATAGAAAGCTATACCTGGATTTTTTGATATTTTATGGTTTTTAAAATAATTTTCAAGAACAACTTTTTTATTATTTATCTCTAGCGTGAGCAGCCCAAATGCAAAAGGTTAACCGCTTTGCACTTAAAGCCCTATAAATATTTCAGCATTTGTTTCTTGCTAAGATTCTACAACAAAATTAAAACTTCATCAATCAATAAATAAAATAACATAATAATATAAATAAAACTTAAATTTAACAGCTATGTGATGGAACTACGCGCTCAAGTGGCTGAAATTACCAGAATCAAAAAGACAACTGTGAGTGAGAACTTTGGCGATTTTTTTTTTGGCTAATAACTCCTGACATGCAGCAAATACGACAATAAAACTTTTAACCCTCCATTACTCGCGTGGAGTGCTCTGATCACCCTAGGAGTAAAAACATGCACAAAAGTACGGAACTACTGAAGTTCAAGGTCAAATAATTTTAGTAACTGCACACTACGAGATGCCACGCCTACTAACAACAGATGTTCATTCTACCCTTTCTTCCGAAGAATTGGGGCGTGAAAATTTTCATTTTGGGATAAATGGGGATGCTCAGATGTGTACCGCGGGTAATGATTGAATATTTTTTGATTAAAAAAAATAAGGTAAGCTAAATTACTGTGTTATTTTATTTTTATCATAGAAATAATTAAATTTATAACTTTTTTTATTATTATTTATTTTGTGTCCATTTACATCGATTTTTGCCTTCTTTCTAGAAAATGTCGAAATCTCCATGGGAAATGGGGCAACAGGGTTTGCAGAATCTTTTGACTTATGTTTCATCAGATTCTGAAGATAGTGAGGCAGCAGTTACAGATGATAATTTTTTGGATGATGACGAACACTTTGAGGAACGTTCTAATCACAACTCGGAATAACAACAACAAGCTGATGAAATATTGGAACAAGATTCTAATGCCGAACTAGTCTGTTTTAATGAATAACATTATCAAATCATTATTAACAAATAAAACTTAATGTGTGTTGTTATATAGCAAAAAAATTTCATAAGACAATATCTTTAGAGTACAAGTAATGTAAGTGATAAATATACATATTTTTCATATAGCTTTAACTGTAATGCAGTAATATATATAAACTGTTTTAATATAATTTTTCTAAAATCATATGTTTCTTATATTTCTGATTGTATTTATTTAGAATAAGTTAAAGTATGCAACATTAATTACCAGTAAGTTACAAAATGATTATAAAACATTATAACTTAACAAGTGGGTAAGTGTGATCACAGATCGCACAAAGGGTTTCGTTTAATATTTTCTTCAAAACACTTTATTCTTTAATTAATAAAGCCAAATTGATATAATTTATAATTATTAAATCCTTAAAAACCGCACAAAAAAAGGTAAAAAACACTAAGGTTTAAAAAAAATTGCCCCCCACGCAATTTCTCGAGCTATTCTTTTGAAAACTTTTTATTATGTGTTATAAACTATTTTAAAGTTTCAAACAGATTGCCGTGTTAGATTTCCTAATTTAAATAAAATCGCGTTCTTTTAATTCTACATTCCACAATCAGGGAACGCACTCTATTATTAAGAAAAATGTATCTGAGCAAAACTCCTTTCTACAACTTATCCGTAGATACATTAATCAAGGAGGCGGCGATCTTAAACACCAATTTAAGATATTTGCTGAAATTACAATTCTAAAATAGTGGTATCGACGCTTATGATTTTTTTATATTGAACAAGTAGCATTTATCTCAGGACTCCGTCAAAAAACCGCACATAAAACGGTAAAAAACGCTAAAGTTAAAAAAAAAATAACGCCCCTCACTTTCGTGCACCGAATCACTGAAACACAGCAGAAGACCTTCGGTAAATCGTGCATGCTAAAAACACAGGCACATGAATGGTATAAAACAGACGTCTGAGAGGTGGTAGTTCATTTGCTTCGCTCTGCTCGACCTCCAACATCTATGAACCGCTCAAACATCGATAAAATCCAGAAGCTGGTACTCGAAAATCATCGTATGAATCTTAGAAAGTTGGCTCAAGAGGTGAACATATCTTTTAAGGCCGTTCATAACGCTATGACTATTATTTTGGATATGAAACGCTGTTAAATATGAATTGTTCAATTTTATCTTATCGTTGTGTAAGAGTTTCAGGCCAAAAACGCAACGAATATCAAAGACCAAGCATCGTACTCGCCTGATACGGCCCAGTCTGACATTTTCTGCTCCCAAAGATAAAATTACCAATTCGAAGAAAACATTTTGAGTCAGTTGAGGACATAAAAGACAATTCGCTGAAGGAACTAAAGGCCATACCCCAATCTGCGTAGAAAGAATGTTTGTGGGATTGGGTCGCTGTCATAGTTGTATTAAACTTTATGGGGCCTACTTTGAAAGAAACAAAATAAATTTTGATGAATAAATTAATTTTTTGTGCTCTTTAACAATTCCGGGTATTTATACAGAATGTAAGTTCCAAGTAGTGTTGCCAGGTGTCCCGCATAAATCGGGACTCCAAATGCTCCGGACACCAGTATTTTCAAGTGGCTTTCTTTGCATTCTCTAATATCAGAATTATCTGCGATTAAGGATAACGAAATAAACTGCAAAAAATTTGTGGTGTCCAGAGCATTTGGAACTCTGAATTAGGCAGGACACCTGCTAACACTAATTCCGAGTCGGTGCTGACACCAACAACAAAAATGAAGATTTGTATTTTGTAAAGGACTGTATTCAAAACAACCTCCACATCAGAAAAAAAAAATGTAAAAATAAGATTCTTTGTAAGATCTTTGGAAGAGACCTAATAGGTCACCTTTGTAATTTTATGTATTGTCATGTAAATATATAGTTCTAAACATTGATAAAAATAATAAAGTGATAGTAAAAACTGGTAGCAATAATAAAGTGAAGACAAGTAAACATACAAGGTTACACAAACATCAACGTGCATGTTTGAAAGATTGTCATCAATGTTTCCATTCTTTGATAAAGTAAATAATAAAATTACGATAATTTACTTTTACTATACTATAAAGTTATATAATATTATACATAATTATCAGAGTCGGACAAAATACACCAAAAAACCATTTTCGATACAAAATACAAAATACATTGGTTTTAGAACCTAAAATACAAATTACAAAATACTTTTCAAAATTAAAACATTCCAAATACAAAATACGTGTATTTTCAAAATACATTGAAAATACAAAATACATTTCGAAATTTCAAAAATGTATCGATGCAAAGTGTTTTTTCGAGAGGTAATTTTGCAGTTTAAAGAAGAGTGGGAGACCTTATCATGCTCCCGTAAGAGGATGGTATAAAGTACCCCACTGGTTGTAAATACGTCACTGAATTAAAATTACTTAAACATTCATAACAAATTGAATATCTTCAGCATTTATATTATAAAACTACATTACATTATTATCGTAAAAAATATTTTCTCGATATTTTTTCAATTAATTTAAAAGCCAAATATTAAACAATTTGAAACTCTCTATACAATGAACATTAATCTTGGTTTGCAAACTTTTAATACATGAATAACAACATCAGTTTATAATGAATATAACGTCTTTGATTATTAGTTAACATCATACAAAATAATATTTTAATAATATTTTCGATTTTATTTTAAACAAACACATGCATAGCACATACCCACGAATACATAATGTGTCTTTGTAAGATGTATGTGCTTGTTATTAATTAAATTAATAAAATATTTGCATATTCATATGGATACTATATTAACCCTTTAGCCTGTGGTGTCCACAAAAAAGGACACATAATTTTAAGAGTACTGGCACCAGGAATATTTAATTAAAAATTTCCTTTTATAAAGTACGGTAGCATAGGTAAGTTTTTATTTTCTAATAAATTCGTTTGTAAATTCCAGTGTCAATCCACCATTTCATCATTTTACAAACAAAATTATTCCTCGCCGGAAAGGGTTAATTAGTTAAAATTTCCATCTTCTTTTCCCGTTGAAATTCTAAAAAGAATCGAAATACGGTTTGGGACTGAAAAACTTGATCAGCTAAGTTACATCTTCACTGTGTTGATCATTTCACAAAAAATCTACATTATAAAGCAAAAAAGATGTCTGTGAATAACTCTAATGTCATATCAATAGTGACAACGACCAAAATAAACTTTTTGAAATTTTGCAATTTCTAAATATCGCATAATTGCAATTTTTACACAATGTAATAGAATAAAAGTACTTTCAAACGCGATTTCTTTAAAAACTGTATCTCAATTTACCCAGTTTTTAGGGACTTTTAAAATAATTTTCAACCTTGAATTTTTTTAAACCCATCTCGTAAATATTCGTGCGACCAAATCACGGAAGATTAACCCTTTCACTTAAAAAAATGATGCAGTTCAGAATTTGTTTGTTTATGTGTGATATTGCCGAACGAAATTAAAATCTCTCAAATACATAAATAAAACACGAAGTTAACAGACATGTAAATGAACAACATGTTTAAATGCTGAAATAATCAAAATAACAAAGTTTGTTATAAATGATAAAAACCTTTCGCGATTACCTGCTATATGGCTAATAAGAAAGTCTCAAAAATGCTTTTGCGATGTAGTTGGTTGAAAATCTGAGAAAATATACTAAATTAAAAAATATATTAGTTATCAATTAAAAATTATTTTCACCTATGTTCTATAAACTGTGCAGTATATATCGGGCATCTTTAATCCGAGTGAGATCGCTGGTCTCTGTGTGTGTATATATACAGGGTGCAATATGCTATCTATCGCCAACCTTTAATTTCTCAACCGTTGATCGTAGACATATAGTTCCAATTACAAAAACGTTTCAAATGAGGTAAATATTCATGTTGTAAATTCTATTTAAAGTCAAAAATCAATTTGATAAAAGTTACGAAAACTAACTTTTTATACGGTCCCCCATTCCCTATAGTTAGATTTAGTAAAATTTTATACATATCATAACAGGTATAATATAAAAAGCTTGACACCTATACTACAAAAATTGACACAGTTATTAAATTTCAAAGTTTGCGATTTTTGCACATGATTTTGTCTTTCATTGAGGGATCAGTTAAAAGATGAATTAAAGTAATTCGAGATCAAACTCAGGGTACAATGTCCTTTTTACGGCGAAGCCACTTTCAGCCGGTATCGTCGGTACTTTGAATGTTGTTCGACCCATAAATGTTAGCTCAAAATTTTACATGAAATAACCCTATTTGGTGATCCCCCGATTTGGTGATACCGGCTAAAGGTGCTTTCGCCGTAAAAAAGACATTGCACTCTGATTTTGATCTTGAATTACTTTAAGTCATCTTTTAACTGATCCCTTAATGAAAGACAAAATCATGTGCAAAAATCTCAAACTTTGAAATGTAATAACAGAGTCAATTTTTGTAGTACAGATTTCAAACTTTTTGTGTTATATCTGTTATGATATGAGTAAACTTTTACTAATTATAACTATAGGGACTGAGGGACCGTATAAAAAGTTAGTTTTCGTAATTTTTATAAAATTGACTTTTTATTTTAAATAATGCCACAACATGAATATTTAGCTCATTTGAAACGTTTTTTTGTAATTGGAACTATATGTCTACGACCAACGGTTGAGAAATGAAAGGTCGGCGATAGATAACATATTGCACCCTGTATATATATAAAACATGCCCATGAGTAACGCTGATTTCATATTGACGATGTAATAAATTTCTATTTTTAGCAAATCATAATCATCCCCAATTTGAAGTTTTACACCGTGGAATAGAAAAACATGCACTTTCAAATGCAACTTGTTTGAAAATTATCTTAATTTACGGATTTGTTAGGGCTAAAAAAATCGAGCATGATAATAATTAAAAAAAAAAAAGATCGCGTGCTGCCCAATTGTGGAAGATTTACCTGTATGCACTTAAAATGGTGTAAATAAGTTCATCATTTGCCACTGGCTAATATTCGATAACGAATAGTTCATCAAAAGTAAAAAAATAAACACAAATGTAACCAATATATAATCGAACTACCGCTGAAATAAGTAGGATAAAAAAGCTGCTATAATTAGTGAATTCTTTGACAATTTCTTGGCTATTAATCCTTGCATCTAGCTAATGCGAAAGTACCGTTTTTAATAAATATCAAAACTTTGCATAAATTATATTTTTCATATAAAATTGCTTTTTGTGATGTTAGTGAAAAAAAATTTAAACATAAAGAAATGTATTGAGATTTTAATTAAAAAAGATTTTCATCTATGTTTTGTACACTAAGCAGTATGTTCTGTAAGCAGGAAGCCAGAGTTAGATTCGCATGTGTAAAATAAAAAATGAAGTGTTAAGATGTTTTGGAAGGCAAAGTTAACCGTGTAGACGCTTAACTATAATAAAGCTAAGTCCGCATTTAAACATCCAATATCTAATAAACTCAATGTAAATACAGTTAATAAACATTTGCATACTTTATGAATAAATTGAACTACTTTTATATTAAAGTTAAATCCCAATTAAATTAATATCAAAGGTATGGAAAATAATATTGGAATGTATACGACTGAATGTATACTAAGAAGCTATGAAAAATAATATTAAAATCGATATATGATGGTACAAGACAAAAATCTTACCTTTAAATAGGTTTTCAAGTTTGTTTTATCATTCAAAAATTTAACCTACAATCGAACATCTTGCTTTATACTGCTGGTATGTTCCCTTAATTTTTTTTATTATCATCAACAAAACATTAAAAATATTTTATGTCTAATAACGCACACTGTGTATTATTGAAATTAATCCTCTTGATAAATTTTCATTGGGAGATTTAACAGTATTTCCATGAGCCTCTGCGGTAATTAACATCATTCAACTTTTTATGTATTTTAAATAGGTAGCACCTGCTTTTGCAACAATTTTCACACAACAATTTTTTGTCCTTCACATAAATTTTCACCTTAAAACAGGACCCTTCACAAAAAGTTTCATCTCCAAGCAGGACCCATCACAAAAATTTTCACCTTCAAACGACCCTTTATGAAACTTTGTACTTTCAAACAGGACCCTTCACAAAAATTTTCACCTTCAAAAAGAACACTTCGCAAAATTCTTTGTTTTAAAAATAGACCTTTCACAAACTTTTCCATTTCCAAACTGAATCAATTTTTACAAATTTAATCATTTAAAAGCAAAATTTGACCTGTCACTTTTTGCATATGTAATGAAAATACATGTATTTTATATGCATATATCTTCTTAAAAATATATAAACAAGAATATTCCGAAACATCCGACTAGTTTTCGTTCTATAATAATTAATTATTTTAATTTAAGTATACTAATAATAAGCTAGAAGAAGAAAAAGCAAAAATTTTCACCTTCAAACGACCCTTTATGAAACTTTGTACTTTCAAACAGGACCCTTCACAAAAATTTTCACCTTCAAAAAGAACACTTCGCAAAATTCTTTGTTTTAAAAATAGACCTTTCACAAACTTTTCCATTTCCAAACTGAATCAATTTTTACAAATTTAATCATTTAAAAGCAAAATTTGACCTGTCACTTTTTGCATATGTAATGAAAATACATGTATTTTATATGCATATATCTTCTTAAAAATATATAAACAAGAATATTCCGAAACATCCGACTAGTTTTCGTTCTATAATAATTAATTATTTTAATTTAAGTATACTAATAATAAGCTAGAAGAAGCACCCGATCCCAACCCTTCCCGCTTTTCGGTGTCTTTAATTTGTGTAATTTCCCTTTTAAATTTGTCCGGTTTCAATTTTTGAATTTTTTTTTTTTTTCATTCTGGCTTCCGCAAAAGAGTGGGACTAGAGTAGATGAATAAAAGGCTGCGGACGAAGATGGGCCGCTCGCCGCGGCGGTTTTTATATATAATAATACAATAAGAATATTTGAAATTATACAACGAATATTTCAAATTCACAAAATAATGACTTGATTTTTCGCAAATCTAAAAAGTTCGCAATTTTACAAAAACAGGACCTTGTATGAAAAGTCTGCCCTGATTATGTAATATTATGTAATATTATATAATGTGCAATAATGTAATATAATATTATACGACATTATAAGTTAAGGAATATAATTTTTTCAAACTTTCCGTAATTTTCGTATGTAATTTTTTATAATGCAGAAATACGGACTGTCCATAATTATACGACCCTATTTTAAAGTTGTCTACAGCCGAAACTATTGTTCAGAATGTTGAGAAATTTTTTGGAGGACATAATAAATGTTAGGTAATTTATTTAAGCGAAAAAAAATTAGTTCAAAATTTTTCCACTAGAGGTCATTTTTTAAATAATTACACATTTAGCATACATTTACGATAGTTTACAAATTTTATTACAATCAAACGTGTTCCACATGACGGCCATCACTGGCAGATACCATGTGGAATCGTAAGATAGCATATTCCACAGTTGCCCACAGTGTATTCTCTGAAATGCTAAGAATATGTCGTGAAATGCTGCCTTTAAGATCAGGTAAAGTTAATAAATAAATTTTCTAAACTATCGTAAATGTATGCTAAAAGTGTAATTCATTAAAAAATATCCTCTGGTGGCGAAATTGTGAACTAAGTCCAGTCCCTTTATTACGTCTTTCACAAAATTTCACAACTTTATGAATAACAGTTTCGTTTGTAGACAACTTTAAAATAGGGTCGTTTAATGATGGACACCCTGTATGTCTAATGGGGAAAAGTATTTCGGTCGATTGTGATTCCGATTTGAATAAATTTTATTGTATATGGGGTATTCTCACAATCTTTTGACTTTTATGTCCCTGAATAATAATTTTTATTTTAGTACATATTCTTGAGGGGTTTTTTTTAATTTCATATACTGGGGAACATTTCATTGCATGACTGCAAAACAATATTAACCAGATAAATAAGTTTTGGGTGATGTTGGGGGTCTAAATACCAGGAAAACTCCTATACCGTCCAGTGTCCCTGACACTGATTTTTAAGTTTGGAACTGTCTGTATAAAATTGTTTCAATAAAAGTAATTCGATGTAATTTTTTTTCTGAAACTGGGACAATTGTTTTATATAAATATGTAGCAAAAAAATTAACCTGCACACATTTTTACGGTTGTTATTATTTATTGAACTCTGTGCCTGGGTTAATCCTTACCGTCCCTCTTCTAAAATTATATAGAAAATCACTTCAGATGCAGCCACAGAATTTTTTTTTTCAAGTTTTTTTCTCAGCCAGAAGTATGCTAGAGAAAGAATCTGTAAAATTCTTTGACAAGAAATTTACTGCAGAATTTAAATCAGCATTTAAATATCAATTTCAAGCATCGTAGCTTTATTGGTAGTCTTGCCGTCCCCAAGGTTTATTCATGCACTTTTCGAGGTAAATTAATTTTTTTTATTTAATCCAATGTAAATAACTGTTTCTAAAAATCAATGAACATTGTGGCCATCACTTAGTCTTAACATGATTTGTCAAAAAATAATGGTAATTTTCCTTACCGTCCCATCCTCACCATACCCTTTTTTTCCTTCCGTCCGTTCTTTAACACCCCTTTAAGACAATGTTATACCAAAATTGTATACTAAAAATACTACATTGTAATTATTTCTTAGTTGAATGTCTTGTGGTTACTACGCAAATTCATTATAAGTAAAAATTTAGAAGAAAATAGAAAGTTATAGTGGTAAAATGGTAAGGAAAATTAAACTCGCAAGTTTAACTTAAACCTCAGTTAAATAAAAATATTTTTGCTGCTGACCATTTTTTCTTTATTTTGAATCATTAAGGCATTCGTCTATCAGATTAAAATGGTATTTTAGCAAGTTTAATTTCACCAGATTTTTATTCCCGAAAGTCAAAAGAGTGTGAGAATGCCCCATGTACCAACTTTTCTAAAAAATATCAGTTCAGCAGATTCCTAACTTTTTTATAGTCTCTCATATTTTTATTGTTTTTTCTAAAATAAATAGCTAAGTGAATAATTTCAAAGCACTATTTCATGCTAGTTACTGTAGTTATCACAAATTAAACACTTTTAAAGGTGCGAGTGAAAAAAAGGGAGAAAAGCAACTTTTTTGCTTTTCTTTTACAGAATATGACGCTCATCTTAATAATCCTTTTTTATGCTTATTATTATCAATTTAATTTTTTTCATAAAAAACTGCCATATTTTACTATAAAATAAAAGCAAAAAAATGTGAAGTAAAAACTTGATTTACGTTTTTTTTTTATTATTATTATTCTGCTAAGTACATTAAAGATGTAGCTTGAAAATTCTTGAGGTATGACTTTTTTTTTTAATTAGACTGAATTGTGTACTTTTTATTTATTTATGTTCAATGACTAATTTTGAGTTTGCAAAATGACATTAAGGCACTTAATTATTTATCTAGCTTTTCTTTTTCAGATATTAACGCTTGTAACTTCTTAATTGTTGAATTTAATAAACTCATTATTGCATAATTTATTCAACTGCTCTAAAAAATGTACTTGATATTCTTTCAAAGATGTAAAAAAAAAAAAAAAAAAGAACAAAAAACAAAACAAAAAAAAAAAACGGCGGAGTAAACTCTCAAATATTTCTTTAATCTTTAAGTTATTATTTTGAATGTTGTAATTCATGATATAAATGGCTCAAAATGCAGTTATCTATTCGAAGCAGTTGGACAAATACGAATTAAGACTGGCTACTTTGCAGGGCTGCCACAGGCGACTATTTTTCTATTCTATTCGCATCACTATTTTCGAAAACATATTTTGTAGCATATTTCTCTTGCAAAATGTGCTTTTTTTGTGTAATGTGGCTTTGCTGTCTCCCTTACTGCTTTTCCTGCCCTAGCTTGGTGAGTGTTTCTTCTGAACAAGTGCTAATTTTAAATCTTTCTCACATTTTTTTATATTTTTATTGTCGTTTTTGCAACTACAGTTATACCTATACAGTAGAGCGCCGATTATCCGAACAAGTCGGGACCGACCCTAGTTCGGATAAGCAAAAGTTCGGATAAATGGACAGACAATTTGACGGATGTTCCTGACTATACTGAAATCTTCACACTTTATCCACGCTTTAGACTGACAGCACTAGTTAATGCTTGCATGTTTAAAAATTGATTTTTGTCTTTTTAATTTTTTTGTTTACTTTTTATTATCATTTTCTGAACTCCAGAGATTATAATTTAAGCAAAAGAAGTTTCGATTGTTGCTTGCTTCAAAGAAGACGTTCTTTTCAATACTTCCATATCCCGAACTCTTCTTAGGTGTTCTTCGTTAGTTGAATAGGAACAGCATTCTTCTGCCGTTCGAGCCATTTCATAGCTGTTTCCAAACATTCAAAGGTTTCGTTATGTGATGGACCTTGATCATTTTCAGAGCATTCGTTTTCAATTTCTTTTTCGTCTCGAATATCATCCACAATCTCATCATCATTTAAAATATGATATCCAGGTCTAATAGGGTGTTTGGACAATTGGTAGTTCATTAAAAAAAATTTTTGAGAGAAATAAGCTGTTCGGATAATTTGAAGTTCGGTTAAAATGTATCTTTTGAGAGAAATTGGCTGTTCGGATAATTGGAAGTTCGGTTAATTGGAGTTCGGATAATCTGCGCTCTACTGTATTTAATATAATTCTTATATCTTTATATGTGTTTAAAGATTTATCTTAATTTTTTTATCTCTTAAAAATAAGTTCTTAATTTTAGACTCTATCCTTAATATTTTTTCTTAATTATTATGTAGTTTTTAACAACTACACCTTTACTTTATCCCAATGGCTCATTAATTTGTAAGACATTAAATCTTCAGACTGGTCGTTAAGCTATTAACAGCTAGGTAACCCCTCAACGCTCTTCTACTGTTCAGCACTGTTCTCGAACAGTATGCCGATCATTTCAGAAAGTAGTGTGAGGTAGAATAAAAAAAAATAGTCGCCTGTGGCATCCCTGACTTTGTGACATGTTGTGCAGTTCTCTCTTTTTTTTTTTTTTTTTTTTTTTTTTTTTTCTTCAAATGCATCATATTGGCAGGTGTTCTTATTATGAAAATGTGTGATTGCGGTTTACGGTAAAAGTAGAGAATTTTTCAGAAAATGCTGTTAAAGTTTAACGTTTTGAACCGAATTTTAGGACGCGACTTCAGCGATAGTGACGTCCTATGCATACTTTACCGTAGATGTTGTTTAAGACTGGATCGTAAATGTTGAATTCTTCAGCGGATACGAATGACGTCGTTTTATATAAAACTAGGGGGCTCTGTCACCTGCAAGCTACGCTTGCCAACCCCCGTTCAGACACCGTAGAATCTAAAAACACGCTAATCTGATCGGTTTTAAAAATATTATAAAAGATTGAATTATACTGAAAAAAGCTAGGCAGATCTCCCTGTAAACGGGTTTCCATTCAATTTCCTTTGATTTCAAAAATTTAAGGCCGAATCAGTTGCTGTTAAGACATCCAATGGTTGTTTTCGTGTTTGATTAAAGAGAATCAGTTAAACGTTTGAAAAGAAGCTAAAACAAAATGAATTAAGTGTACAGAGTCTTTGTCTCCCGGTATTTTAAAACAATTTCTATAACAATAGCCTAAGTCGTGTGACTATCATCAACAGTTCCGGGTGAACCACTTCGCTTTTATATTCCTGATGCCATTTTGATACTTTAATGTTAGCCAGGTACAGGTGATAAATCGCCAAATATTATTTTATCGCTATCATTTCATCTATATTATAATAGTCCAAGTCATGTAACTGCCATAAATAAATACGCTCTGATCCCTTCGCTTTTCATATGAAAGTTTGGTCCAGATATCATATACGGCCCCATATTGGCGCGATTTTTTTCCGATGCTAATTTGGGGAAAACATCAACAGCATAAACAACAACATCCGGCTTATCAAATCAAGCAAAATAACGATACTATGGCGCCAATTAAGTACCCGTTGCGTATATGACATTAGTGTCGGAAAGCAATCGCTCCAATATGGGTCCGTATATGACATCTGTGCCGAAAGTTTTCCCCTTTTGATTAAAAAATCAAATTTCTTTTTTCGAATAAAACTACATAAAAGTTTCCATGGTCGCAAAGAGTTCTTGGTACTGTTACGCTTGCCGGGTGCAAATCTCACCAATAGCTATTTTTCAACTCGCCAGTTAGCATTTTTTTTTTCGAGTGGTAAATTAAAACATTGCTTTAGAGGTGAAATTAAATGTCATCGTTTGTTACATCATTTAATATTTGGCCAGAGAATACGCACAGGGTTTGGCGTGATTTTTTTTACGAAAATTTGGCGAAAACCTCGTTTTCGAATACCAGTTACATATGTATTTTTGGTACTACTTAATTATCCCGTCGACCAAAAATCTATCACCAAACTATAAGATTAAATGCCAATAATGGTTGATCGTAAATGTCACATTCACTTGAGTTTAAGCAAGTTACACGTCTTTACGTCATCAAGCGATTTTTATTTCGACGTTTTATTTGTATATTTATTAATGTTATACTATTTTCTTTGTTCTTTCGTTATTTAAAATAAAAATTATTTCAATTTATATAATTTGGCGAGTGGTTTGGCGATTTATATAATTTGTCGAAATGGGTCGATGGAATAGCTAAGTAGTACCGTATTTTTTAATTATTTTCTATTATTTTTTTTTAAAGGAAAATAACCAAAAAAATAATTAACTATAGAACAATTTATGTAATTAAAAAAAAAGAAAATAAAGTAAATAAACATTTATTATTAAATAAATGATTATGCCATTTTGGCACCAATTAGGTACCCGGTGCGTATATGGTCGACTAACAGGTGGAAGTGGTAGCATGGAACTTCAGTCAAGCGGAGGCCCAAGTAATAATTAAATCAAACAATTCATTTAAATGCATAAGATAAATTAATATTTCTTGATTAATTACTTGAATTTACAACTATTTTATATTTCTGGGTACTTTCAGCTGACGACAATGTTCATTAAAGGCTTAATGTTCAGAGTATAGGTTTAGCATTCAAATTCTATTGGATTCTTTCTCGATATAAATCCAAAATCCTGTCACGATAGTCTCGTAAGAAACAGCTGCCTCTGTTTTCTGGTGTATACCAGTCGTTGTCAACTACTCATATCTCGCGGTTTCCACTGGAGAAATCTTACACTGTTAAAAATCTGGGGCATTTGCTGCATCTTCACTCCATCGCTTTTTTAGGAAACTGTAACTTGACTATATTATAGGGCATTCTCATTGGTCAAAACAGAAGCATTCTATAAAAGTGGTGGAGTGAGTATGCAGCAATTGCTGCCTATTTTTAACAGTGTACCCTGCCCGAAACTGCAGATTCTTCTATCCCTTCGGATCTATCCGAAAACTCAACTCCCAACTCAGAGAGCAGCTCTCTCCTTGGGATTCAAAAACGCTTATCTCCGTTAACTTGCCTTTCTTAAAACCAAGGCTATCTATATCACACTCAGGACCCACTCAGTGTCTAGGTTGAATGACATCACTAACAAGCTTCAATCTCATAGGCCAAGAGAGACCCTCGCTGCTAGCGTGAGAAAATTTCGCATCTAGTTTCATTTTTAAGTTGTCCTGGGAAAATATCGGCAAGCTGGCTACTTAAAAGGGATTCCATAACTCCTATTCTTTTCACGCCATTCTCCTTTTCAGTCAACCTTTTAGATTGGTTTAGATGGATTGATTCTTTTTATCATTTCCTGCAGAACCTTGAGACTTAGAAATATTTTGAGCTGTTATGCTTATACATTGCTTTTCCTATCTAGAGTTCTATTTGAACATATGTGGGACTTTTTTTGTGAATTCCATTGGATTCGTCACAACATCTGTGCCTAATATTTTTCTTTTCATTTCGTTTAAAAAAATAAAGAAGTGAAAGCCATTTATTTTAAATGTTTCAGTTTGTATTACATAAAATGATAATGAAATACAAATTGAATTATGAATAAAAGTAACACGATACATTTCTTAGCATACATTTAAGGGAGGCCAAACTTCTCGCCAAATTGGTTAAAAATAGTAACCTTTTCTAAAATCTGAAAAAAAAAATATCTGTTATGATTAAAATTTGAGTTGCCATCATTAGAGAAAAGTATATAAAATTAGAAAATAATTAATATTTCGAAAACTAATTCGAATTTTAAAATTCTAATACCAGTTTTGAGACATGCAGATCAATACGGATTTTTGGTGTTAATTTCATTGCAAAGTATTCCATATTTTAGGAGAAATCGCCGTGAAACATAATCAGTTGTTTAATCAGTCGTTTCATAGAATCGTTACATAAATTCGTTTCATAATATCCGTTTCATTAGGATTTTATATATATGGGGTAGATAAAAACGTGTATTTTAAGTCTTAAAACTGAAATATGTTTTGTACTATCTATATTTAAATACATATATGGTTTTTTTTCATCGGGGACAACACTAAATTCTGAAAAGCAGAATTCCTGTTTTCTAGTGTTCAGTTTCTTTAGTATATAACCCTCATTTGTTTTTTTGTTTGTTTTTTCTTTTGTTTTTTTAACTAATAAACGTTCACTTCAAAAAAAGTTCTGTTAAAAATATAGGAACAAAATAAGGTTTTATTTATTCTTTTTTATTTATTTCCTTTTTTTAATCAAAGAACATAAGAGCATTTTAAAATGCAGCAGACATTATTGAAATAACAATTTAATATTTTCGAAAAGTTACATAAACTTTTAATTATTCGCCCATCCCTTCCCATGTAACGTATTAATATAGAGAAAATATTTTAAAACTTTTATATGCAGAGCAATCGAAACTATTGCAAAAACACTGCAGGCAATTAATTTTTAATTAAAAACTTTAAAAAATAATTGGAGTCTAATTAATTTCATCAAATTCAGTGAGTGTTTATCATTAATAATGAATTTTTGTTTTAATATTAATACATAGCTCAAGTAATTATGTATACTTTCTGATTAAAAAAAAAAACAAGTTATGAATAGTTTATGTTAGTTTTGAATCAGGAAAATCTTTTTTTCTTCAGTATGGCTGAAAATAAATTATTTAGGAAATCTTTTTAGTCATTTATTAGGAAAGTTTATAAAGGCTGAATATATAAAGGAAAATTAAGTTATGTGTCACCGATAGCTTCAGTAAAATAAATAATCCTTTGCTCTAAATTTTACGTAAATAATAACTGAAACTGGAAAATAAATCAATATTAAACTAAAAGTTTAAATATTAATTTATTCTCTTTATTTGATGTTCTTAATTACTGAATAAGAACTCATTAGAGGAGAAATAGACTACTAAAATACATTTAATAAAATTAATTAAATTTTTTGAAAATCCTCTATGAGATTTATCTAGTAATTATTTATCAATAGTTTTTTATCGTAGAAAAACATATTATGTAAAATTAGAGAACAGGAATTCTGCTTTTTCTGAATTTAGAGTCGCCCCCGATGGAAAAAAAAAATATATATGTATATAAATATAGATAGTACAAAACATATTTCAGCTTTAAGATCAAATTTATTTTATCTTATTTTATTAAACACCAACTTTTTACCTTTCCAAAACTGTATTTGTTTTTATTGTACCATAAATAGATCCGGAGTTATAAAGGTTTTTAAACTACTCAACAGCTGTCACTCAAACCGGGAAGTGCTATTTAAAGGACCAGCATTGCTTTTAAAGGGCCGTAAGTTTGGAGATATTTCGCGGTTTGGAAGCATTTTTAGGTAGCTTTCATTACAAAAAGCTACCTATTGATGCCGTTCGGAGGAAAGCGATTTCAAAAAATTTTGGTATATTTTCATCGATCATGACCCCCAGACTCCGAAACCACCCTACGTTCAAAGTTGATATATATATATATATATATCTGATCTTTGTCACACTGTAACTCTCGTATTTATGAACCGATTTGGATGTAACTTCGTGTATACGTACTGCATACCAATGCCTCGACCGAGTTCTTTGGCCAGCTTCATCCGCCATCTTGTTTCAAAATGGCGGCCATATAAAAAATTTTTAAAAATTTAAATTTGAAATGTGGTACCAAAAAATTAAAAATTGAAAAATATTTTTTTCTCATGTGTTTGACCTTTATACAAAGATTCCAGAGCAGTTTTTGTTTCTTCTATATCTTAAAAAATGGCTGAGTTATAGCATTTTGAATTTCTAGCGTGGCTGACTTTTTAAAACGACCTGATTTTTGTCACGCGATAACAGGCGTATTTATGAACCGATTTGGATGTAACTTGGTGTGTACATAGTACATACCAATGTCTCGACCGAGTTTGTTGGCCAGCTTCATTCGCCATCTTGTTTCAAAAGGGCTGCCATTTTTTAAAAAAAATTAAATTTTAAATTTAAGATGAGTTATCAAAAAATTGAAAAATGAAAAAGATTTTTTTTATGTGTTTGACCTTGATACAAAGATTCCGGAGCAGTTTTTGTTTCGTATATATCTTAAAAAATGGTTGAATTATAGCACTCTGTATTTCTAGCATGGCTGACATTTTGAAACGATCTGATATTTGTCACGTGATAACACGCGTATTTATTAACCTATTTCGACGTAAGAAGGCATGTGGATAATATATCGTAATGTCTCGACCAAGTTCGCTGGCCAGCTTCATCAGTCATCTTGTATCAAAATGGAGGCCATTAAATTAAATAAAAAATTATATTTAAAGTGAGGTGCAAAAAACTTAGAAATTGAAAAAGGTTTCTTTCTTAAGTATTTGACCATAATATAAGGATTAAGGAGCATTTTTTGTTTTGTCTTAATCTTAAAAAATGGCTCAGATATAGCAGTTTCAATTTCAAATGTGGGTGACATTTTGAAAAATCTTAATTTTTGCCTGCGACAGCACTTGTATATATCAACCGATTCCAATGTGAGTGAGCATGTGCACAGAATTACTAAGGTCTCGACCAAGTTAACTGGTTAGCCTCATCCACCATGTTGTCTTAAAATGGCCGGAACTTCAATATATCGCCGAATTTGGCAACCAAATATAAGTTACTTTAAATAAAAGCAGCTTAGATAAAGCTGACTAATTTAGCGAAATTCTCATTCATAATGATTTGGTATTGATAAAAATTAGTATTGAATCTCCTATAATCGGTTTCCACTAAATCGCGCTTCGTGTGTTTGAATAATATAAACTTGCTTTTTAAAAATAAGGAATATGAAAGCTACCTCTTCCTCCCGGCACTGGCCGGAAGGACTTTTTTTGAGTTTAGCGTTACGAAAGCTTCCCCACGATATACAAAGAAAAGATTCTTTTTTCAAGTAGCTTAATTAGCCCCTCTACATTTTTCCTAAATATATTTGTGAATGTTTAATAATCTGTAAATATGTGGGTTAATAATCTTTAATACTTCTCCCAATTACGACGTTCCACGTTCCATAGTTTACGAGTAAAATGGCTGTGACAGACAGGCACAGGCAGGAGTGATCTTATAATGGTTCCGTTTTTATTTTTTAATTATTGAAACCTATAAATGAAGATTGTTGTCAGATTCGCGCTAAAAATACTTAAAAACAATTATTAAAAGTTAAAAAACACGACCATCACAGGCTTGCGTAATCGATGTAAGAATACAAATCTTTAATAATCAATAAAAGTGATACTTAAGGAAAGATAAAACTTTTAATAATAGACAAAATAATAATTTAAAGGCTCTTATTATTTATTTTGCATTTTTTAATGTATTGGAACTCTTTTTCTCTAAATTCAAAATTGTCCTTTCGTAGAAAATGCTATTTTTCCAAGCAGTGTGGTTAAGAGAAATTAAATGATGAAATGTTGGCATCTTAAAAGCAAAAAAACTATAAATTTTAATGTGCTGTCGAGTAAAATAAAATCAGAATTATTTTCTTTTCAATTAAAACTAATTTATAAAGTTTTAAAAGTTTGTCTTAAGAAAAATCCTTTCTGATTTCCTTTCAATCCTTTATAATGGGAATAATTTGAGATTAATTTGAGAGGAATTTTCTGGCAAAAGGAAAGAAAAATAATGTAATCAATTAGTGAAATATTTTTGACTCATTTATTAAATTTACCTTTATTTAGTTTTAGTATTTGTAAAAGTAAATATTTTTAAAGTTTCAGAAAATATTTTTGAAAATAGAATTTTATTATTTTGTTTTACATATTTATGAATGTAATAAAATAGTATTTTCTAATTTTATTTTTTCTCCAGACATCGGATTAATTTAGTGTATGCTCGTGGAGTAAGGATATGGGTCCTGGTCGTTTATTCCTTTTCAGTTACACATTGCTCCTTTTCTTAAGTCACAATCAGATGGAGAGAGTATCAGTTTATCGCTTCATATTCCGAAACTGGTCGAGAGAATCGCGGGTTAGAAGGAGAATTGGTATGAGAATAATGAGGATTTTCATTAAGGCTACACCGTACCCTAAAAATATCAAATATTTTTTTATTGAATTTTTCAGTAGTCCATACGGTTGTGAATTATAACTCCAAATTGTAGATCTAATAGTTTTAAAGATATCTGAACTTTTCTGAGTCTCAAAATGTGACAGCTGAGGTGGCGTGCTTAGTTTCGTTTTGATTGTTTTGATTTTGAAACAAATATCCTTATAATTCTTATAATTATTCTTGTATTTATATACACTGCTCAAAAAAATTAGGGGAGCAAGCAAAAAAGGGAAGAGAACAGTGCAAAACAGCAATGTGTGGACATAAAATGGATAATACGCGTGTAGCAATGCGCAATACATAAAAAAAGACGCAAAAAATGGTAACGGAGCTTTTATTTTTTGAAAAGATGAAAAGGACATGAAAAGATGGTTTAGGGCAACAATTTGGTTTAATATAAATCATAAAAAAAAAGTATTGTTTAGAAATGATGCAAGATTTTTAATATGGCGTGTGGTCTCCTCGAACAGCTAAGACTGCCGCACACCTGCTTTCCATGGATGCAATGAGGTTATCGATAAGACTTTGGGGAATACTGTTCCACTGCTCAAGAATTGCAATCTCCGAGTCACGGACAGTAAAAGGAGGCCACGGTCTTGCAGCAATGCGTCGTCTGAATATTTCCCAAACAAACATGCTCGATCGGATTTATGTCAGGAGAGCATGCTGTTCATTCCATACGCTGTATTGGTTTAGTTTTAAGCATGTTTTCCACAAGACGAACTGTATAAAGTCTGGCATTATCATGCATGGAAAAAAGAAATCACTAATTACTGCAACATAAAATACGACATGAGGTCTCGGTATCTCGTCTGTATTTTTCCGGACCGTCAAAGTGCCATTCCGAATTAAATGTAGGCCCGTGCGTCCACCTATGCTGATTCCAGCCAAGAGCATCAATCCACCTCGTCTGCAATGTGATCTTTCACGAACGATTGTGGGATTATTTTGAGTGCCTCCTTCTCTCCATGCCAAAACACATCAGATGTCACATCCAGACTGAAATGGGACTCGTCTGCAAACAGAATTTCCCTCCAAGAACGTTGCCTCCAAACTCGATGTTCAGTTCCCCACCTTCTTTGGGCCGCACAGTGGCTTGAGGTCAACGAAATACAGTCCATTGGCTTACGTGCATAGAGACCACCCTGATGAAGCCTATTTCGGACTGTTTGGCTGGACACCCTTCGTCCTTTGGCCAAGAACAACTGTGTTTGCAGCTGAGTAGCATTGCCCGTTCCGTCTCGACGGGCTGTTAACAGGATATATCGGTCATCAGTTTCTGTGTTAGCACATTTTCGACCTTGCACTTGTCGATGACTACCATTCCATGTGTCTTGGAATCAATTCTACAGCCTTTCATGGACACTTCTTGCGACTCCAACAGCGTCCACTACACTTCGTTGTGTTTCCCAAAATTCAACTGGCCTGATAACACGCCAAGCCATGGATTGCGGTAAATCATGTTGTTGTGACATTTTCAAGCCACCTTTTCTCAAAACACAAGCTGAGGAATTGAATTGTACAACTGAGGCAGTAAAACAGACGTTTCTGCAAAATCCCGATTTCTGCACTTATCACCTTTTTCCAGTTTTTGATGTCATAAACTTTAATTTACGCGTGAAGTTTTCTTTAGCTGTTTTCTACAGCACTTTAAATTATGGATGTTTTATTTTACGTTACTTATCGGTGTAAATATTTGCGTAATTTCGTTAAAACCATGTGTTCCCCTAATTGTTTTGAGCAGTGTATTATATATATTATATTGTTATATAATAAAATAATTTCCGAAAAATCCGTAAAAAATTCGTAAAATCCGAAAGACCCGTAAATTCGAAAAAAAATTGGAAGGTGTTATGTACAAAGCTGGTTATGTTTAATTTGCATTATTTATTATCATTATTAGTGTATTTATTGTCATTTTTTTGCATAGGTGTATTGTCTTTACAACTTTTATGAAAATAGTAGCTAAATATTAGCTATCATTGTCGTTACCATTGTTATTGATATTGTGCAGAAATTATATTTTGAATATAAAAATCTATATTACGTTATATTGAGTTAAAATTATGTTTTAGTACATCTTATAAGTGGGAAATAACATATAAAAAAATAACAGCTTAACAAACAATTTTACTCTTTGTTTTATGCCCTTACAAACTTTAGATGCATTTTTCTCAGACTTTTATTTTTGTTGATATTAGTGTTTGCTATTCCCTAAGGCTTTTTTTCTGTTGCAAATAGAATCTTGAAATTTTTTGTAGACACTTATATATATGCGTACTACAATAATTAGTACGGATTTAGGTCTGAGGGTTATAGTTATTTTTTTTTCTCAAAATTAATATTTCCAAATTTTTCGTGATTTTTTTCAGGTTTCGCGCTACAATTTTTTTTTTAATTTAAATAAAATTTGCATCTTTAAATACATACTAACTTTTGTTTCCAATAACACAATGAATATAAATCACTTAAAATAACTAAAAAATATTAAAAATTAAAAATGTTATAAAAGTTTTTAAAAACTTCAAATTTTTCAAAAAATTTTAATTTAAAAAAATGATGATTGCTAAAATGATTTTTTTTTTTTTTTTTACCAGAATCAGTTTAATTTTATAATCTCAAACAAAGTCATTAATTATTTTTAATGTAACTGCCTCCAAATTTTTTTTTTTAAAAGGGTACTGTGTAACCTTAAAAGGTGCCAAATAGTTAAAATTGGCCAAAAGTGATCAAAATGCATATATATTCAAACGCTTTAAAAAGAGAGTACGATCCTCTTTCCCCTCTCTGATTCTCCGTAAGTGCGAGCATTACTCGCGCACAGAGGGTTCCGTAGAATAAATAATATGAATTTGTAATTGTACTATTAAAAAAAAAAACGTTGCTAAAAGAATACTAAGACTTTGTAAAAAACTATACAACGTAGGGTTGGGTATAACTGTATATATCAGAAAAGTGTAATCGGGTGTAACCACGAAAGTTCAAAGAGATAATGAACCTAAATAATATCAAATATAGCTATTCGTATAACTCATTTTTTAATATTATCCTAATCTGTTTATGATGAACTGAATTCGGTACTGGCAATAAAAGCAGTGCATAGATAAACTTCATTTGGCATTTCATGAAACTAAATTCAACGTAGTAATAACCTTTATTTCTACAATGTAGCTAAAACGAAACCTTTGTTCAAAGTTTAAATTTGGCATTGTGCTAAGCGTGCTTCGAATTGAGGTCTCAAAGTTGCAACGCCGCCTTGGTCAGTGCCCCGTTTCTCCAGATAGGTGTTTAATTAACTTTTAAAGTCACTCGAGGCGTATGGAGAGATACAATTAATGCAAACTATCGCGAATCCCACAGTATTTATGCGATTCATTCTAATTAAATCTTTCGGGGGCGCTGCCCTTAAAAAAAGGAGAACCTAATTTTAATTCCAAAACAGACAAACGGCACCAAGAATATTTAATTAAAATTTTCCTTTTATCATGTACGTGAAAATAAGCAAGTTCGCATTTTCTAATAAATTCGTTTATAAATTCTGGTGATAGTTCATTATTTCATAAGTTTATAAATAGAATTACTCCGTGCCGGAAAGGATTAAGTGGTCGCAGGTCTCTTAAAGCTTCAAAATTTAAGAAATTTTAATTTTTTAGATGTTAAACTCCTATCTTTTCTGAATATTTTGATATAATTGTTTCCTTGAAATTCCCATTAGAACAGAAGTTTTGGCTCTTAGAATTATACCCGCTCAATAGCTGAAGCAGCGTTTCCGAAACTTTAAAGTCATTATTTTCCAAATGGCGTTTTTGGGGCATAACGCGCAGGATACCTCAAAAACTTCTGAATATTTTTTCATGAAATTTTCAAAACATATATTTCGTGTTAGTCTGTATAAACTGAACCTAAATTTTCTTTTTATTGTTCAAAAAAATATTTTTTTAGGTGATTTTACTGTTGAAATTTTCAAAATTTTGTATTAGCTAAATGCAACATTGCATTAAAAATATAAAAATGCTTTAAATACAAATTTATTTAAGTTCAGGGAAATTATTACAATCTGAAGTATAAGTAAGCACCAAAATTTTCATTCTAGTTGCAATATTTATTTTGTAATCCTGCGCGTAAACTGTTATGCCAATTTTTTGTTCGACAAATGTCTAACAGTTTCGAGCCCCCTGTAAATACTAATTCTGTATCTTGCAATTTTTTAAATACATGAAACGAAAGAACATACTTATATCTTTCATCCCAATTAAAATTGTGTTTTAAGATCATATACATTTTAAGACATTAAATGTTGAAAATGGCCTTTTTTTCATTTTTTTTTCACTTTTAAAGTCCCGAGACCCCTTAAATTAGTATGTTTTTAACAATTTGACGTTTATTGCTTTTATACTGTTACTGGACATTACATTACACATATATATATCATTAAAAGTTGTTAACTAAGCATAGAGTACGCCGCCCCTGTCCTTGTGTATGTCCAAACTGACCGTATCATTAAGGGTTAATATCTCGGCTAATTACCGATGATTATTTTTTTCGAAAATCATTATCAACAATGCTTTTATTCTTCTGCAACGATAGGTATATTCAGCGATGCTCAACAATTTTTCTGAATGCCCGTAAATCGAAATTTGTGTATAACAGAAAAATGCTAATTACTCAAAAACTATGTGACCTAGGGTAATCGCTATAATTTTCCGGCAAGGTTTATATTAACGTCTACTACCTCTAATTTTTTTCATAATTTTAGTTTCAGTAGATTCGGAATCAGATGGGGGGGACATATTTTTGCGCTACATTTTCAATAATATCTTTGGAAATATATTACCTAAAATTAAAAGGAATGTATTTTTGAGTTCAGCGTTACAAAATCTTTCACAGGATACCCCACATGATATACAAAGAAAAGATTTTTTTTTCAAGTAGCATAATTAGCCCTCTACTTTTTTACTAAATATATTTATGAATGTTTATTAATCTGAAAATATGTGGGTCAACGGTCTTTATTACTTTCCCAAATTTGAACTTTCCACGTTCCATAGTTTACGAGTAAAATGGCTGTGACAGACAGACGGACGGACAGACACAGGAGTGATCTTATAATGGTTTCGTTTTTACTTTTTAAGTACGGAACCCTAAAAACGATTTCATTAGAAAACTAATGATTAAATTTTATTATAACCACTTAATATCCTGTTGTTTTCAAAAGAAACGACTCTTTATTTACGTTTTCCTCATAACGAGGCAAGTTAAAACCATTTATAAAGATCAATTATAGGCATTTTCTTTTAGACTTCTTATAACCAGTGTTGTGCATGCTCACAAAAAACTAATTCAAACTCAAACTCAGTTTCTCAAAAATGAGTCAAGTTCACGTTCAAACTCAAAATTTTTCAAACGAACTCGCTCAACTCAAACTCATCTATGAAAGTGAGCGAAGTTCACTGAAAGCTCGTTTTTTTTTTTTTTTTTTTTTTTTTTTGAATATATATATATTAGAACTTTATCGTCCAAATTTATAAAATTCATTTCTACTTTTTTGTTTCAGGTCGGTTTCGGGTCGGGTTGACTATCATTTTTCGGGTTCGGATTGGATTTTGACTCTTGCCGTTCGGGTTGACCAGATTTTTCAAAAGAATATCCGAAATATTTTTTCAGATTAAAAATCTATATACAACAAGATCTTCCTAATGCATACTCCCGAAAAGTACACATCTAGTCGTCGAACACTTTTGCAATTCCTAATACTTAGGTATTTATACGCTTATATCGTTGAATATGGGAACCTCCCAATCTACACAAATGTAACGTCTTTATGTATGCATAAACTATCCCAAGTATCATACATGTGTTTTTGTGCATTTCAAAAATTAAATGTTGGCAATATTTTTCATATTCCGAGAGAAGGAAAAATTATTCTAAACTGTACCGTAAAGAAAGAATGATCTATGATATTTTTTATAAATTTTATTTCTCATACAGTAATTTGAATATATACTCATTCATACTCAAAAACATATTTATTTTCATCTGAAACATAGTTGTGCTCAAACTTTTTGTGAAAATGCAAACAACCCGACTTCCAAAAGATCTAACTATGACTCGCAAGAACTATTCTAGGCTGAACCCAACCCGCAAAAAGAATATTAGAATCATTCATTAAGACCTGAAAACAGGAATTTATGTACAACCTGACGCGATGCACCACTCTATTGAATAGAGTGTTGCATCGCGTCAGGTTGTACATAAATTCCTGTTTCTATTCAATGATCCCGAGGTCTCTACTATTCAGAGATTTTACTATATTTGAATATTAACCCGAGAGTAGTCGCGTCTTTTTTTAGAACGTAGTCGGGGGGGGGGGGGGAGCATTCGGTCTATTTGCCACCGTTCCCGTTTGGCCGAAAAAACAGAGGAAAATTACGGGTGTTACTAGAAAATCGAAAACGGAGAAAATGAGGGGGATTATTGCTTGAATGAGAAAATTTAGATGTTATAGCAATTTGTACGTATTTATTTTAAGTATACTAGGGGGCTCGGCCCCCTACGAGCTACGCTCGCCAACCCCCGTCCAGACACCGCAGACTCTAAATGCACGCTAATTTGATCGGCTTTAAAAAGATTTCGAAAGATTGAATTATAATTTAAAAAACAGTGGCGATCTCCCTATAAACGAATTTCTATTCATTTCTCTTTGATTGGGGAATTTTAACACCAAATCCGCTGCGGTACTACTTGATTATCCTGTCGACCAATTTCGCCAAATTATATAAATCGCCAAACCACTCGCCAAATTATACAAATTGATATAATTTTTATTAACGAAAGAACAAATAAATTCGTACAGCATTAATAAAAACACAAGTAAAACGTCGAAATAAAAATAACTTGATGACGTATGCACGTGTAACAACATTTCAAAATAAGCTAATATAAAAGGAATTAAGTAAAGAGAGTCCTTGTCTCCTGGTCTTTTTTAACAAAGCGAAAAGAAAGTTCTTTTAAATGAGACATTTTAAATTAATTCTCAAAATATCAAATAAATGTCTAGCGCAATTTCTAAATTTAAACTTTTTTGCAATATTATTTTGTGTTCATTTTATGTAATAACTATAATGTGACGTAAATATGACGTAATTTCTCCTAAGACTTCTAACGCATGTTAATGAATTTATTATTTTACAATATCCTTTCTCTTTTAAAATTCACGTGTATACTTTTTATGACGTAATTTTTAATAAGTTCCTGCTTTTTATACGTAATTATTTAATTCTAATTTGAAAGTTTTTTTCCTGTTTATAATAGTCACGTGTAAATAAATTTTTAATTTGAAGCAAACATTATTGCTTGCGCTTTGTATACAGTTGGCAACAGTTTAAATTAGTACAATTTTCTGGAATCTGTAAAAAATATCTCTAGAAATGCTGAAAATTTGAATTTAAAATAGAAATAAAACCTGAAAAAATGAGTCAAAATAAAAAAATGAATGCAATCTGCACTCCGGCAAATTCTAACGCATAAAATGATCTAAAAATGATTACACTGTCATGTATAGTTTTTGCTGCTATAAAACTTTTTTAGTGGAACGATTTTGTCCAACTTTAGCATTAAATAACTCTTAAAATAATTCTTCGATTTGAAAACTGTCTGCATCAGCGTGTTTATCAAACATTTCTGTATAAAACCACAGATTTTCATATTTTTGTATGCATTATTTTTGTTAATATTAACGAAGAAAGGCCTCCGGTCACAAAGAAATCAAAACCGGCGGCGGCGGCGGCGGCGGCGGCGGCGGCGGTGACAGCGGTAGTTACTTTTTTTTAGAATAGAGAGATATTCGGTTAACATTTAAATAAATGTTTTAATAACTTTTATATAATAATTTTCAATACAAGCAATAATTTTCATACAAGCAGGGGCGACCAGTCCAGAAAATTTCTGTCGGTGCAGACTTCTAGGAAGAATAAAGCACAGGCTCAGAAATAAATCTGGCTCGGCCCGACCCGAGCCTCCAGAGAAAGCAAGGCCGGGGCACGACCCAGAAAAACTGATGATTAAACTCGACCCGTCTCGAGTCCGTTTAGACCTCTAAATAGCATTTGAATGGAAAAACCGTGTTCTTAACGGCTGGAAATTTTTAAAAATAAGTTATGAAAAAAATTGAGTTTGAGTTGTAAATTTCGTTCAAACTCACGGAATTTTGAGCTTTCGTTCAGTTCACGTTCGTTTACCAAAAAGTGAGTCAAGTTCAACTCAAAGTTCACAGAATGTGAACTAAGTTCGGGAGTTTTCGTTCAATGAACGCGTTCATACCGAACACTGTTAACAACATCCTGAAACTCTGAACATCTAGATCTTTTTGATATTTCATAAAACCTGTAACATAAAAAAATAATATTTAGATCGCATATGATAAATAAATAAGAAATTTTGCGATTTATTTGTACTTTTGTCTGCAAAGAAAAAAAAAAAAGAATTCATATTTTAAATCGGCGGTTGGTACAGTTTTTTTTTTCTTTCTTGGGAGTCTTCTTTTGAAACCCTTCTTTCCTTCTTTTGAGAAAAATAAATGTTATTTTTGTAAAATTAATTATTTTTATGAAAAATAACATTTTATAATCAAAAAAGAAATCCAATTACTCAAATTCGAATTAAACATTTATTGTTAATAATATTAATCTGGTGAACTTGCTTTGTTTAAATATTAATAAAGAGTATGCTTTTATGAAAGAGAATTTTGTGAAGGGGTTTATTTTATTAAAAGAAATTTCGTGAAGGGGCCTGCTTTATTTAAAAAAAAATTGTGAAGAGACCTGTTTTATTAAATGGATTTTTGTGAACGGGGTCCTAAATAAACCCCAAATTTTGCCTCTATCAAATGCCGAAAAATTGCAAAACTTATAAAGTAACGGTAGAAATTTGCCACTGTAATAATTCCCATTCTGTTCCAAGGCTGTAAAAATCTTGACCTCCCCCCCTACCCCCCCCCCCCCCCACACACACACAAACACACATACAGTCAACCGGGGTGACTTTGTCACCCTCTTTACCTCTTTTTGTCTTTAAAGATCCAAAAATTATTGAAATTTTCATTTCAATAATTTTTTTATCTTTTTTTTAGTTTCAATATATCATTTGTAAATTTTAAAATTACATTTAGTATTTTCAAGGAATAGTTTTAAAAAATACAGCATTTAAAAAATAGGACCTAAGCCACCCGTGACTTGGGATGCCTTTGTCTCATAAATAAAAATATTAAAAACCGTAAAAACTTGAAGACAATGCAAACCCACTATTGTGATAGAATAATAAAACTACACCATTTCGAGATTAAAAAAAAAACATTTTGTATGAAAATAAAATTTTATTCAAAAATGAGTTATGCAAGACATGTATATAATTAACCAAGTAAGATTAATATTTTTCAATATAATTTAAGAATTTAGATAATTTCAATTATTTCAGGTACTAAAAAATCATTTATTTTAGAAGTTTTTTTTTTCTTTAGCGGTGGTGTGGAGGATAATTTTTTTAGGACTTTATAGCTTATTCTTTTAAGTAATGATAATAATTAAATATTTTTCATAAGCTTTTTTTTTTTTACTAAATACATGTTGTACAACAACATCAACAACTTTCTGGAGCATTTCATCAATATATCTATATATTTAAAACGCTAAACGTTTTCTTTTGACAGTTCGTGAAACCAAACTACTGTATCAAAATGCATCATTCTTTTTTAAAATGAAAGATATTTGGCCTCAGATTTGTTATCATACATTCGTTTGTCCAAAATTTTTATTATTTAACTGTAATTTTCAACTAAAATTTTACTTCTGCGCATGCGTAGTACATAACTGTGCCTTTAAGCGACGCGTTGCACATGCGCATAGATATTAGATGAAACCTTCAAAATTTGAACGGCAAACAACTTTATGGAATCATAGATGCATTGCAGTACTTTTCTGTTTTACCGACACCATTTTTGCCAAACATGATACTAATAATTTGCACCAAAGGAAACATTTGAAAAAAAAAAAATTGACGCTGTTGTGAAAGTGGTCACTTAAAAATTCTAGGCTTTCACAAACTCTTTTTTTAAATCAATACACAAGTGGGTTTAAAATAAAATGATAAATAAATATCATAAAAGTAAACTCAATTTAAACTGCATGTGTGAAATTGTAATTGTCTCTAAACATTGCAGTAAACATTTCAATACTTTTTAAAAAGATGCCACATCGTCACAAACTTGATGAGATAGTGTGGCAAATAAGTAATAAGTGCTATGCTATCTTTCATTATTTAAAATTGTGTTATATACGCGCATATATATATATATATATATATATATATATATAAGTGATTATTATGTATATAAGTTTATTTGATATAACTAATGTTATACTGTATGTATTAAAATTGGGTAAATAGTTTTTATTATTATTCCTCTATACTTTTTAATATTGTTTTATTTTCAACTTTGTATTCCATGATTAATTATCAGTTTAATTTGTTTGATTGTCACAATCATATTTTTTTTAGCATTTTTATGACTAATAGGAAGATAATTCACACACTATATTTGTGATCTTTAGGATATTGGGAATTTTAGAATCTGACAATCTTCTATAAACATCCATTTTTTATTTATTTTCTTTACTGTTCATTTTTTATATGTAATGGTAATTAAGGTTTTTTATATCATTATTATATATAATTTATTTTATTTTATAGCATATAGCTATATTCTATATATTATCAATGTTAATTTTTTGACTTTCTCTGTGTAGATTAAATGGGTTTGGTAATAGAATATATTGAAAGCATTTTATTAACATTTAATTTACTTAAATAATTTTTTTGAATAATTTTATATTAGGATTTGTGTAGTAATGCAGTTGATATGTTTTTATTTCTTTAGCTTTTATTAGGTTCTTTTTTTGTGACATTTGAATAATAATAATAGTTTTAAAATAAAATAATAGATGGCAGCACCAAATATTTTGTCTTTTTAAAGCTTCTATTAAAGTTATAATTTTAATTTTTTACGCCAGGTGGTATTTAACGCTGTATATTGGCAATATTGTAAAAATTGATATTAAACAATTTAAAATTGTTTTTAGGTATTTTAAATAATGTAATTATTTTCTATTTATATTATATTAATTGTATTTATCACGGTATTTCAAAATGAATTAACTTAATCCATAGGTTTTAATTTCTGTGTTAACTTAACTGTTTTATTCACCTTAATCTTATCATGCTTATGGATTACATGTGCGGGAATCTATTTTGAAAATCTACTGGGAATTTATTCAGATATTATAAGATTTCTATTGCTATAAATTAAATATTTAATGAGTTGTAGTGTTTTTTTCCATTTCATGCCATTTGATAATGTTCTGTTTTCATCTTGATACTATTCTTTTGGATCTATTGGTTGTTCGAGTACAGGAGAAAAAAAAATTTCAGCTTTAAGCTTTTTTCTCACAGAAAACACCGATTTGCTTAAATCATTGAATTCTGTACTCTTGAAAACGTAATTCAATATATGAGTTTTTCATTTTTTTCAGAATCCATATTCTTCTTTTTTTATTCTTCCTTATTAATTCTTGTAATTAAGTATAAGGTACTATATTTTATACATACAGTTCTATATTATAGGTTTGTGACATCCATTTTTATTGTCAATCATTCACAAAAATGCGGTTTTTGATGATGGTCGGTAATGTTTAATTAATGGTTATATATATATATATATATATATATATATATATATATATATATATATATATATATATATACAGTGGAACCCGGTTAAGACGCGTTTCAAGGGAGTGGACAAAAGTCGCGTATTAAGCGGGATCGCGTATTAAACGTGATTTGTTTAATGTTGCAGAAACTGTGCTTATTTACACATCTAATCGTCTAAATGAACTTTAGGGCTTTCGGTTAGATGTTTACGGTTGAAAATTTTATCTTTTAGGTATATTTAGATTGAAATTTAATTGTATTCAACTTTAACTCATTATTATTTTTTTAGGAGCGACTAAGAATAACTGCTGTAATTAAAAAAATGAATTTAAACGGCTTTAATGTAGATTAATACGTTACAACCAAAAATAAAAAAAATAATTTCAAGCTAGACTAATTTACAACCAAAAATAAAAAAATTAATTTCAAGCTAGCCTTTTTTTTTAGCAAAGGTAAAACATTTAAAATATTAAACTTTTGAAAGCACAACCCAGTTGTTAAAATCATATTTAGTACTTGTGATAATGAGTGATATTATAATCTATCCTTTTCATTATAAAAGAAAATCATCCTTATTAATCTTTTTTTTTAAAAAAATATTGTTAGCATAGCAAAAAGAAAAGAAAACATAAAAGAATTAAACAACCTCAGTCGTATTTATTTAATCTTTACGAGTTTCTTTTATCTTACCCGACTGCCAAGAAAGGTTATGTGTTTCACGCGTATATCTGGGTAAGTAGATTTCTTTATACCCTCGAAACATCCGAACGGCTGGATGGATTTTAATAAATGAGGTCTCTATCGATTCGTCTTAACCGTCCGATGGTTATAGGCTAGGTTTTGTTTTTATAAAATAAAAAAGGGCGGTAGAGACGAAAAAAAAATTTTACGATCCATATTGAGTGGCATAACATTGGATAGGTCTTTCAAAATGAACACGATGTTTCATTGACTATTTTACAGTCAGAAGCTCCGTTTAAATATTACACAACCTCGAAGTTGTGTTGGTAGGATCTCTAGCTTTACTGCAACCCTAACCTGCATAGACATCTATAGGCCTCATCAAAACAGTGTTTATAGATAGGAACTAACAATTAAACACAACTTAAAAGTAATCAATACAAGTAAATAAAAAAATAGGTAAGTGATATAAAAAATAGCTTCACATTGATGAGAAATAATTGTTTAGTTCGCGCAGTCGGGTTTTTTTAATTTAATTATTTTTATTTACCTTTAATATGCATTATAAAACACATTAGGTATATAACTTACATTTAAAACCTCACTAACAATAGGTATAATCATCTTTAATCCTAATTTTATGACATATCAGAGTACCCTGAATTCGTCTTTTTCTACAGTGAAAACACACACAAAGCGAAAAACACAGAAAGTTAGGACGCCGAATCAAAGAATTCCAGTGTTTCTAATTTAGCGGGTTTTTTAAAATTCAAACATCTACCGCTATTTCCGATTAGTAATGTTCGCCTTAGTTAATCTGTTATTAAATAAAGTAAATATTACTATTTGAAGTCGCTGTTTTCAATTTAATGTAAAAAATCTGACAAATTGTCAATACTGGAAAGCAGACAAGGAATTCGCATCTTGATCAATGAATTCGCGTCTTAAGCGTGATTTTTTGCCTTAAAGGACCAGAAATCTCTCGCGTATTAAGCGGGATCGCGTATTAACCGTTCGCGTATTAAACGTGATATTTTTGCATTAGCCTTATAGGCGATGTTCAAGGGATCGGAAAAAATCCGCGTATTAAACGGGATCGCGTATTAACCGTGAGCTTCTTAACCGGGTTCCACTGTACTATATATATATACGTATATATATATATATATAATGATGCTTTAAGCAAAAAGAAAATAAATTTTTAGAATTATTTAATATTGACCGAGTATATTGTAAAAATGTCATCGAATACTGAGTATTGAGTACATCTGTAATTCAGATTCACAAAACGTATAAATAAAAGCACCATAAGTAGCTATTAGAAATATTTAAATAAACTATTTATGAGATAAAATTAAATTTTTTTCGAAGAGGAAGTAAACCCCATTGTGAAAAATAAAAAATCAAAACATCTGAGCATTCCTCTCTGTGATCAGATATGTGATGGTGGTGCTGTGTGTGTGTGGTGATGTGGTGTGTGTGGGGGGGGATTACTGTACTTTTCTATTAAACAAACTTCATTATCATAAAGCAAAGTATTTTTTTTAGAGCTACTAAGTTCAATTCTAATTCTTATTGCTACTTACACACTGGTTTGGTAAGTTACTCACAAAAGGTGAGTTACATACTTTAGCAATAATCTCAGAAATACCCTACAGCACATCATTTAAGTAAAATTCATATCGTCCAACATTAATTAAAAAAATAAAAACAATGGCAAGTCATTTTCAAATATTTTTAGTTATTAGAATTTAATAAATCATACAAATCATTTTAAAGGACTTTTACATATACAGTAGAACCTCTTTTATCCTAAACTCTTTTAACCGAAACTCTCGATTAACCAAAATCAATTTTTAAAGCTTTTTTTTTTTTTTTTTTTTTTTTTTTTTTTTTACCATTATATTCCTTGTGTGCAAAATCCATTTTAAAAGCTTCTTTTTTTTTTTTTTTTTAACTATTATATTCCTTGTGTGCAAGCGGTCCTTTCCGAACTACGAGTATATATAAATATTTTCGAACCCCTTTCTTAGAGTTCCTTTGAATGTAACTTGAGCTCCCGTAAGCTGCGGGGTGGAACGAAGAGAACGAACAAATTAGCAATTATGAAGCTTTTGCAAAAGGTTTGGCAAGGCTGGAGGAGCAAAAAGACTGTGGTACTGGTGAGCTAATAATATTAAATAACTCCACGATAGAGCTTCAAAGCAAAGGCAATCGAAACTGCGACAAATAAAACATTTTTTCAAACCCTGCCCCTGTGATATATGTAAAAGGTACTTAATTTCAAAATTAAAATTCAGGTAATTTTTTTTTTGTTTCTATTTTGCTATTGCTTTATTTTTATTAAGCACTTGTTATCATAATAAGAAATATTGCATATATTTCTCCTTAATCTTAAAATTTAAGCATTCTCGATTATCCGAATAGTTCGATTTTCCGAAAGATGGTCGGTCCCAATTACTTCGGATAATCGAGGTTCTACTGTAATTTAAAAATAGAAAGAAAGAAAAAAGTACAATTAATAATAAAAAGAAATTAAATTAATAAAAATAGCGGAATGTTAAGAAAAAGTACAATATTTAAAAAATAAAATTTCAAATTTTCCATTCCAAGTTAAAATAAACAACCTCAACGGAACACCCCTCACCCACAAAAATTTGAGCATTTTTATATCTATGTTGCACAGAAGGGAATTACCTTTAGGCAGGGTTGGAAAGTTTTTGACAGTGTAGCGGTTTTATCCGGTTTTAACCATGGTTTTATCCGTCATGTCAAAAACCCCTTTTTGGCATAGTTTTTCACAACGACTGTCAAAAACTTAAAACTGAGTCCAAAAACTGCTTAAAATTATTTTTACAACAACATTAAATTACTATCTTTCATAATTTTCAATTTTAGACATTTGAGTAAACTTTTTGTCAGTTTTAGACATTAAAAACACCAATACCCTGTATAAAACTCCAAACATGATATTGGTTCAACAAGTTGCTTAGAAAACTGAAAATAATGGTAAGCTATAAATATAGAATAAAAATAATAAAAAGTATTGTTACATTTAAAATATAAACTAATCAAACTATTAAATAGTTTAATTTTTAAAAATGAGAGTATTACATGGTGAAAATACTTGTACAATTTAATGTATGAAATTACATATAAATAATATATACATATAATTAATACATACTACATATTTTTATATTGTTTTAATGTTAGTTTTATTCTAAGTTTTTTTTTTTTTCCATGAACATGCAGTAGCAAAAAAATACATTTGTCGCCTTTTGTACTCCAGCCCCACCAGTGGCCGAGAGGTTCTGCTCTCGAAGCTGGTAGACGGGAAGTGCTGGGTTCGATCCCAATCGCGCCCGTCGGCCTAATCGTTCGGAGTTTTCGTGGTTTTCTTCGAGCCGTGGATCTTCCATGCGTTAATACGGATTAGGTTCCCTTAGAAAGACCCCCACGGAGGGCACTCTCCCCGGGCCTATATCCCTCGTGTAGATAATTGGCCGTCAAAAATCAACCCAACCCAACCCTTTTGTACTCCAAGTTTGTTTCGTAATTTGAAGTGGATAAATCCAAAATTTGAAAATATCCGCTCTGGCTCTATTAATGCTGAAATGCATGGACTGAAATGCAAACATACCATGAGCAGTATGAATTCACTTGGTATATATATATATATATTTTCTTCTTCTTCCAAGCCTTTCTACCATACCGTTTCCCAAATATCCTGATCTGAGAAGAAACTTTTAGAGTATGGTGGAGAATCAGCTTCAAAAGCAATGACAAAGTTAGAAAATTGGCCTTTATTTCAAGCTGTTATGTTCAGGGCCGTAGCTACAATTTTTTTTTCGGGGGGGGGGGGGGGGAAGAGAGCTCAAAATTTTCCCAACTTATAATGCAAAAATTTCCCAACGTGAAACAAATTGTTCCGTTTTCCAACTAAAACGATATGTTCAATGTGTGTTTAATGATAGTGATACTTACACGCAAAAAATAAATAAATAAATAAATATTTCAAAAAAAAAAAAAAAATTGCTGAAACTAAAATTGTAAAAATTATAATTATTGGTTCATTTAATGAAAGTTTTTGTCTTCAATTGTGTACGAGTCATAATCTTACTTCATATGAAAATAGCCTCATATTTTTAGATTTTTGAGAAAGGAAAAAAGTTTTGGAGAAAATAGAGACACAGTTCATGGTCAACAATAGAGAAATTCAGGTCTGGTAGATGTATGATATTTTCGTGGCACAGAGATTGAGAATAATGAGAAATTGAGTCTGGCTGCTCTTTTTGTATTTCTTTTGAAAGTTTAACTATTTTACTATTACAGAACTCAGGTAATCAGCAAAACAATAAAAAAAGAAAAAGTGTTTCAAAAATCTTTAATTTCCCAACTCTAAGCTCAAATTTCCCAAGTTCACATATATTGGAGGAAATCCCCGATAACCTCCCATCACGATGCCTCTGGCCATGTTCGAGCTGCTTCCCTCTGTTCATCATTTACAAACTTGAAATAATATGCTCAAAAAAGGGAGGGGGGGGGGACTATTTTACAATGTATAAAAAAAAAATTAACGCAAACAAATTGCTCTACATAATTAAACTGAAACTAACTTAACAAAACGAAGATATATTATTTATGTGTAAATATTGAAAATAACAAACCATATTTTTTTTAAACCTGCATCGAAAAAAATATTGTAACTCCCATTTTATTTACAAATGGTTAAAGATATCTAAATATACTTTGCACCCCTCCCCTTTAATAAACAAAGTTTGTATTATAGCGCAATGTTTGGCACATTTAGTACATCGCAACAAAATTCGTTGTTAAAGAAGTATAAGTGAAGTTTTAAGATTCATTCAGGTTATGTGTAAAATTTTATTTTGAATATTATTTCTATACACTGTTTCCATTTTTTTAAAGTACAGGTTTTTTAAATTAATCAAATTATTAGCAAACGACAAAAGTTGCCTAGCAGAAGAAAGAAAATTTTATTTAATGTAACACTCATTTCATTTAGGAATGATTAAGGATCTCTAAATATGCTTTTTTTTTTCTTTAAAGTCTGTAATATAGAGCAATGTTTGGCACATTTAATGCATAGCAACAAAATTTGTTGTAAAAGAAGTGTAAGTGAAGTTTCAAGATTCATCCAGGTTATATGTGAAATTTTATTTTTAATATTATGTCTGTACGCTGTTTCCATTTTTTTAAGTACATGTTTTTAAAATTAATCAAATTATTAGCAAACGACAAAAGTTGACTTGCAGAAAAATGAAATTTTTATTTAAGGCTGTTCTCAATGAGTACTTTATGATATAAGTTTTTAATTCATTTTTGTTCGAAAATGCATGGTATGCACACATACATTTAAAAATGCGTACTTAAAACATGGAAACAGTGTAAAGACATAATATTCAAAATAAAATTTCACTTATACTTCTTTTACAACAAATTTTGTTGTTATGCACTAAATGTGCCAAACGTTGCTCTATATTACAAACTTTGCTTATACAGTAAACTCCCGATTATCCGCGAGTGGATTATCCGCGTTGCGGATTATCCGCGAGTCTAAATTTCTTTTTTTTTCTTTTTTTATCTTTGAGAAGAAACTTATTTCTACGATGTAGGATGAGTTTTCGATCCTTTTTACTAAATATGATTTCCACTTGAAAACGTGGAACAATCACGAACACAAAGCAGGTGCAGTTAATCTTGAGGGTGTCGCAAGGCCACACCCCTGTTGATAAACAATGTACGGGTACTGAAAGTCACCCCCCCCCCCTGTTATGATTTTGTTTCTCCCGTTTTTCATAAAGCACACCAGTTTGCTTCTTTTAGCTGAGCTGTGAACACGTGTCTTACAGAAGTTCGCGTTTGTATTTAAATTTTATAGTTTTGCATTTTCAATGCGTATTTAAAAAATGTCACAAAAAAGAAAAAGAGTTGTGTTAACGATTCAAGATAAATTAGAACTGATTAAAAAAATTGAAAATGGTGCTACAAGAAAACAAATAAGCTTGGAATATGGAATTGGAGAATGCACAGTTAGGGACATTTTAAAACAGAAAGATAAATTGCTGCAATTCTCAGCCTCATCAGACACTTTTCATCGATGAAAAAAAGAAAAAGTATGAAAAGCAGCACTTGTGAAGAACTGGATGCAGCACTTTTACGTTGGGTAAGACAAGTGAGAAGTGAGGGAACGCCTGTTTCAGGGCCTATTGTTGCTGCAAAAGCAAAACAATTTTTTGAAATGCTGGGATTAGAGGGATCATTTGATGCATCGTCAGGATGGCTGACAAGATTCAAACAACGCCACGGGATAAGAGAAATAGGTCTTTGCGGCGAGAAATTAAGTTGCGACGAACAAGCTGCAGAAAATTTCAAAGAAGATTTTGTACAATTTCTTCAATCAGAAGGAATTTCTATCGAACAAGTATACAACGCCGATGAGTCAGGATTGTTCTGGAAATGTTTGCCTACACGAACTCTGGCATTTCAAAGCGAAAATCAAGCTCCAAGACATAAGTGCAGTAAAGAGCGTCTAACAATAATGACTTGCAGTAATGCTACAGGATCCCATAAACTAAAGTTAGTAGTGATTGGAAAATAAAAAAAAACGAGATCTTTTAAGGGAACAAGAGCTGAGAACCTCCCAGTACATTATTTCAACACAAAGAAAGCTTGGATGTATAAAAAAGTATTTATAAAATGGTTTGAATAAATGTTTATTCCCGAAGTTAGGAAACATCTGGCGTCTCAAAATTTACCCCAGAAAGCAATGTTGCTAATTGACAACGCCCCATCTCACCCTGGAGAACTACAATTGAAATCAGAAGATGGAAATATTTTTGCAAAATGTTTGCCTCCCAATGTTACAGCTCTTATCCAGCCTATGGACCAGGGCGTAATCGCTTCAATTAAGAAAAAATACAGAACGAAATTACTGAAAAAAAGAATTGAAGAGGGAGATGATCTTAAAAGCTTTTTCAAAGATTACACGATTCTCGATAGCATTTATGATGTAAACAGTGCTTGGGAGTCGGTACAGAAATCCACATTAATAAAATCCTGACGGGAGATTTTGCCAAGTATAGAAAAATCTCTAGTAGAATCAGAAAAGGAAGAGGAAGAAGTTTCCGTTCATAATTTAGCGAATTTAGCAAAATCTGTTGCTGGTGGAGAAAATGTAGATGAAGATAATATTATTGAGTGGATTAACCCTTTGAGCTCTGCCGGGTGAATTTTCACCCACATAAAATCAAAATCTTTTAATTTCCTTCAAAAACTCTCCATTTTAATTGCAAAAACTGGGTTTTGTAGATTTTACTTGTCTTCTTGAAATCTAGATGGCAGCACTATTCTCTGCAAATATCTAGTAGGTTTTTAATGCGACCTTAGAAACACTCCAATGTTGAAGGTTTAGAAATTTTGTATTTTTCAAGCATTATAAAGAAATATTTTTCAAAGGAGATAACATTTTTTTCTCTTGGACACATCAAACATTTAATAATAATTACATGCAAATCACTAAACTGAAAATTTAAATAATTACAGGGGATAGAAATAAGTAATGGTAGAATTTTCTACCAGCAGAGCTCTAAGTACTACAAAAATGTGCTTTGTCACTAGATGGCAGCACTAAAATTACATACCAGACAGTGTTTCAGAACCAAAATTTAGATGCTTATAATTTAATTCCAAGGAATTTAAATTTGTGTTTAATTCAGCAGATTGACGAGTTTATTATGTTTTAAATATTTCTAAACAAAAATTAAATATTTTTAAAATCTGTTTCATCTATAAATTTGATTAGTCTGTATTTTTATATTATGATTTAAAAAATTTTAAATTTTGAATTTTCTCATTTAATAAATTTTTAAAATATTTTAATAGCCTTAGAATTTGTTTAAACCATGTAACTGCTTAAAATATGTTGAAATTTCAGCAATTATAGTAATTTTAGAATAACTTTGCGGTGTCATGTCTTGTATTTGCGTGTTGAAATGAATGCTCTAGAGCTCTGATGGTGGAAAAACTTCCCACGTCCCCCAGCCTAAAGGGGGTATTTAAAAAAAAAATTTAATCGCATGGTTCAATTTCAGACAGTCCCCTAATCACATTTTAAGTGTTTTTCTAGCATATTTTTAAAATTTTAATAACCCGGAGCTCAAAGGGTTAATTGTGATGCTGACGATCCAGGCTTCGAACATGCAACTGATGACCAAATTATTGAAGAAGCGTTAGGTATGAATTTCGAAGAGAGTGACGAAGAAGATGATAAGGTACAAAAGAAAATGAGCCACGACGCAGCTTTAGCTCACGTTGAAGGACTTATCCAATACCTAGATGAAGAGGATGACGCGTCATTTTGTGATAAAATAGTACTTAAAAAACTTCAATCGCAAATAAAGAAGAAGTGTTTCAGTACAAAAAAACAGACACTTTTGACGGATTTTCTAAAGAAATAAACCTACAAGTTTGTAAGTAATGAATACTTTTATTATTCCTGAAGTAATAAGTATCTTTATGTTACCCATTGTGTGTAGAAACTGTAAAATGTATGCTTGTGTTACTTATTATGTGTATAAATTGTTCAAGTACATATTTGTGTTGATTTGTTCCCTATTTTCAAAATTTTGTGGATTATCCACGAAATCAATTATCCGCGATAGTCGCGCCACCCAATTCCGCGGATGATTGAGAGTTTACTGTATTGCAGTTATTAAAGAAAAAAAAAGCATATTTAGAGATCCTTAATCATTCGTAAATGAAATGAGAGTTACATTAAATAGAAATTTCGTTTTCCTGCTAGTCAATTTTGTCGTTTGCTAATAATTTGATTAATTTAAAAAACCTGTACTTAAAAAATGGAAACAGTGTATAGACATAATATTCAAAATAAAATTTTACATATAACCTGGATGAATGTTAAAACTTCACTTATACTCCTTTTACAACAAATTTTGTTGCCATGCACTAAATGTGCCAAACATTGCTCTATATTACAAACTTTGTTTATATTGAAGTTATTAAAAAAAAGCATATTTAGAGGCCTTAATCATTCGTAAATGACATGAGAGTTACATTTTAAATAAAAATTTCATTTTTCTGCTAGTCAGCTTTTGTCGTTTGCTAATAATTTGATTAATTTAAAAAATCTGTATTAAAAAAAAATGGAAACAGTGCATAGACATAACATTCAAAATAAGATTTCACTTATAACCTGGATGAATGTTAATACACTTCACTTTAATAAGAAATTTTGTTGTTATGTAAAAGTACCTAAAATTGCTTTATACTGCAAACTTTTTTTACATTGAAGTTATTAAGGACAAAAAAGAAAGCATATTTAGATATCTTAAATCATTCATAAATAAAATAAGAGTGTTACATTAAATAAAAAATTCAATTTATTGCAAGTCAACTTTGTCGTTTGCTAATAATTTGCATCACTGTCGAATTCAAGGGGTGGCCCGGGGTGGGAACATTTCCCCCCAGAGCAGTGAGATGTCCCCCCGGAAGATTTGAGATTGTGTTTTCAATGGTCAAAAAGTGCAATCCCCCCCCCCCCACCGGAACTACAAAAATCCCTCCCGGAGAAAAGCGTCTGAATTCAACACTGATTTGTATAATTTAAAAACATGAACAGAACAAAAATACAACAATTACTAGCACAAAAAAATCTATAAACACTCAAATTAAAAGTGAAATAATACAATAAACAAGTAATATAAAAATTTTGTTTTTAAAGTCAATTCCTACTTAGGTCATCAAAGAAAAATTTAATGTAATCTCTTATGCTAATACTAGTTCTTGTTGCATTAAAATGTCTCAATTTGTTGATTTTCTATAAGCAAGTAGGTTTACAATGGAAGTCTATGGGAATTTGGCGAAATATTAGAAATATCGCCAAGTTGGCGTCACTTTTGGCGACAAACTTGGCGATATTTGACGACAGAACAGGGTCCCCCCTAGGGTAATCCCTTATTGAAAATACTTTCATTGACCTTCAATAACCAATGGCCGCCATTTTGTTTCCCATGCAAAACTAAAATTAATTAATTAAAATTTAATTAATTAATTAATATTTGAATAAACTGTATTAACATCAATTGTCATCCAGTACAAGTTCAAAAAAATTTATTTCAACTTGATAGGATGAATAATGAGTATTTTATTAACGATTGAAAATTTGAACAAGATAAATATATAAATAAATAAATATAGGGAGAGTGTGAACTAATAGTAGGAATTGAATAATTGAAAAACTTACATTTGAAAAGAACAAAAGATGGTACTTCTTTAAAAACATGAAATCCTTTTGACACGTAACTTGACTTTAAAAACACGAATCCTTGGTTAAAAACATGAGCTTCTTTTCAAAATATGAACTGAAAAAAAATCCCTGCCGGCCCGGCCTACAGGCAGAGGTAGATTTCGAAGTCAAATATACTAATTTCACAAACAAAAACTAAATCATGATTAGAGATAAATCCACTTTAACAATTTTATCTGGCCGCTTTTGACGAGTTTTTATTTCATTTTTATATAATAGCTGGTTTTATAAGAATCATGTTAGGGCGGTATTCAAAAAAATACTTTTCCATGCTCAACAACTCGACATTTTCTGGCATAATTCCAGATTCATTTTTAATATAAAAAAAAAATACGTGATTTTTGAAGAGATTTATAAGCGACCTGTGTTTTTATTTTTTGTTCAATTAATTAAAACTTGATATATAAACAATTATTTTCTCAGAAGAACAATATTTTTCGTTTCTAACACAATCGCTTCGGGAAATTCCGTTCAAAATGCCCACTTTGACAACATTTTTTGAAATATATTCTGCCTCTATCCAAAAATCGATCATTACAGTAAATTATATAGTTTCTGAATAAGCGAATCTACCAATTAAATGCGTTTGAAAGCAAAAATGAATTAAAAAATGAGACAGAAAATAAGCAGTTTGGATTTGAGTGACAATGATTTTTCCAACACAATCCACTTCGGTATATTCGGTTCAGAGTGCCCTTTTTAACAGCATTTAAAAAAAATATATTCTGCCTCTATCAAACAATCGACCATTACGGTAGTTTATATAGTTTCTGAGTAAGAAAACGTACCAATTGTAAGCCTTTGAGAGCAAAAATGAATTGTAAAATGAGTCAGAAAATAAGCAGTTTGGATTTGAATACACCCTTACTAAGATGATTTTTTTTCGTCAACCGCTATGTATTTTTAATTTGTTTTGCTGTAAGAATTGGTCCTATCCAAAACTTGTCTATATAGATGTTGTAGACAAAATTAAGAAGATATATGATAAATTCATGGGAATTTTATATCTTTTGAATTGACGGAGTTAGGGATTTTTTTCTTCTTCAAACCCCTTTTTGTTTTCGTTTTTAATTTTTTTTGCAGTACGAATTGGTCCTATCAAAAACTTGTGAATATAAAAGTTGTAGATAATGTTAAGGAGATTTATAATAAAATTAATTGGATTTGATATCTTGAGAATTGACGAAGTTATGATTTTTTTTCTCCCAAAAACCCTATTTTTTGCGCCCCTTGAGCCCATTTTTAACTTTATCAAAAATCTGTGATACATAAATTTTTGACCCTATTTTTAGAAGTAATAAAAACTTTAAACTGATTTGATATGTACAAAAATTAAGAAGCTATGGGGGGTTTTCTGTTTTCACAAAATCCCTCCCTATTTCCATCCCCTTGGTCCGATTTTGCCCATTAACGAACTTGACCGAGATTTTATGGCCATTGATTTTATGTATCAGTTTGGAAGAGATTGGTGCAGAATTACGAAAGTTATCGTGTCCAGAAGAAAGTGATATATATATATAGATAGATAAATAGATATATAGATAGATAGATAGATAGATAGATAGATAGATAGATAGATAAAGTTTTTTACTGAGGGTGGTTTTGGGTTCTAGGGATCATGATCGGTGCAGATCTGCAAAAATTTTTCAGAAATTCCAACATAGGAACGATCCCAATAGGTAGTATTTCTTACGAAATCTACCTAAAAATACAACAATTGCTAGTACAAAAAAAAATTATAAACACTCTTATTAAAAGCGAAATAATACAATAAATAATTGAAAAAACTTACATTTGAAGAGATTTGATGGCATGAAAACACGTGCATGTCTTCCGTTGCGAAGACCATGCCAGGAGATTTTGCCTTGATCCCGCCTCGCACTTAGAGTTGCAAAGGGTTGAAAAAACCTGGTTTATTCCCGGGAATAAACCGGGTTTTTTGGGAAGGAAATTTTAAAAATTCCCGGGAGGTTTCAGAAAGTCTTAGGCATGGACAATTTTAGAGTATTATTTGTAATTTTTTTAACGATTTTAATTTTTGTCAAAGTGAACTAAATGTTTTTTTAGAAATGTTAACAATACCAATAGCATAAATATAGAAAAATAGCACAATTTGCCTGAAAACTAACGAAATGCATGGTTAAGTTTCAGAAATATTAAATAAGAGAAATTAAGATATCGTAATTTTATATTTTAATCGTCGTAGTAAAATGTGATAAAGGCAGCTGGTAGATTCCTCTTGCCTGTTCTCTGAATCAGCCAATCTAGACAACAACAACAAAAAAAATGAATAAAATTAAAAGAAATCAATCAAAAAATACCAACTCGCTAGAAAATTAATGTAGAGTATGTCTGAATAGAAGATATGGCAGCTAACATAAATTAAACAATTTTAATTTCTAAATAAACATTCAAATCCTCACCACTTCACAGCCGCTATTGTTGTAAAACTAATGAGTTTTAATAAATTATAAAAACTTGAGCGCCAAATCATAAGATTTGTGAATTCATAAAGAAACTAGCCGGATATACCAATCCCAAAACTTTCTTCTATCTCATGCATGTTAATACTTGAAAATTAGCTATCACACTACCAAAATTAAACGGCAATCTATGCCCATCATGAGGATTCTATAGAGATGAAATTCCGGGCATTAGTTCTTGAGATATGGCTATCTACGAAATCGTGTAAATACAGCAAAATTCAGCCTAGCAGCCCCATCTATTGGGTGCTTTACACCAAAACATATGTTAAACAAAACTACCAAGCAACCACTTACGTCAAAGGTCTAACTGAATCTGAAGTTTGGGGAAAATCCGTGCATTAGTTTTTGAGATAGAGTTATTGCGAAAATCATGAAAATGCCAGCATAGCAGCGCCACCTATTAGACGATTAACACCAAAACCTAATCAGTAATAACTTGTGTTAACATCTAACTAAATCTAAAGTTAGATGAAAATTCGTGCATTAGTTTTTGAGATAGAGCTATTGCAGGAATCGTGCAAAATGCAGTACAGAAGCGCCACCTGTTGAGAGATTTACACCAACACGTAATCCGCATCAAGTCATATCAAGGACTAACTAAATCTGAAGTTTGATGAAAATCCGTGCATTAGTTCTTGAGATAGAGCCATTGTGGAAATCGTACAAAATGTAGCGTAGCAGCGCCACCTGCTGAGCGATTTGCACCAACACGTAATCAGCATCAAGTCATAACAAGGACTAACTGAATCTGAAGTTTCATGAAAATCCGTGCACTAGTTCTTGAGATAGAGCCATTGCGGAAATCATAAAAAAATCAGCATAGCAGCGCCACCTGTTGAGCGATTTACACCAACACCTAATCAGCATCAAGTCATATCAAGGACTAACTGAATCTGAAGTTTGATGAAAATCCGTGCATTAGTTCTTGAGATAGAGCCATTTCAGAAATCATAAAAAATGCAGCATAGCAGCGCCACCTGTTGAGCGATTTTCACCAAAAACTAATCAGCATCAATTTGTATCAGGGACTAACTGAATATGAATTTTTATTAAATTCCGTGCATTAGTTCTTGAGATAGAGCACCCACAAAATTTGTGTCACACACAAACACACAAACAGACGGACAGACAGACAGACTCACAGACAGACATTTTGTAAAAACATGTTTTTCGGGTTCTCTGACCTCTAAAACGTGTAAATCCGTCCAAAACCAGAATTCGAAAATTTTCATGAATCCAATACTTTCTTCTTGTAAAGATAGAAGAAAGTAAAAACACACCTTCAAAGCAATAGAAACAAGATTATTCTTCGAATAATTATTGTACTAAAGTTTCTGATTAAAAAAAAAGAAAATTATTAAATCCCATTAAAAGATTAAATGACATACATAAGTGATATACATTTTTCTACTAATATAGTAAATATAAATGGTAAATATAATTCTAAAATATTATATAATCAATAAAAAAAACCCGATAAAATTTAAGGAACTGAACTCCGAAAATTTAATTTCAACATCTTCCCCATTTTTCTATTAAAGCATCTTTGCACGAACAATACAAAATACATTAAGGCTACTCTCGAACTGATATTTTTATCTTACGGCAAACAAAAAGATTTAAACTAATTACTACACTTTTTTACGATGACTTTTGTAATACGAAACTATTTGCTGAAATCATTAACACGAATTCGCTTCTTGGTGCTAGTTTTATTTACAGAACAAATTAAAAAACACTATTTAAAGGAACAAGGGGAGTTGAATAATAATATACTGTTCAAATAAATTCGCGTTATCAGTAAAAGAATTACTTATTGCTATATTTATTATTTATGTTTATTATTTGTTATTGAAAGTAGCGAGGATAATATTTTAGGGAATAGTGAAGAATATGAATAACACAAATTGAAGGACTATTACGTCTTGAAATTGACAGCACAAATATAATTAAAAAGATTTACTAAAAGGCGTATAATACACTTAAAAGTTAACACTTTCAAAACATTACATAAAATTCTAAAAGTCTAAAACCTACAAGTTTCAGCCACCCTGTGGCCATCGTCAGGGTCCTTCTTCAGTTCATGAGAAAAAAAAACTTATTAGTTCGTAAAATTCAACTCTATGAATAACATATTAGATAAAAATTTTGGCTATCATATTTACTAGGGGATATAACCTAGGTTACAAAAGATAGGCGACGCCCACTTTTTAAAAATTGAAAACTCGATAAGATTTTTTACATTTAATATATATTTTTAGATTTTTCGATATTGTAAAACGTATCGTTTTTTGAATAATACAAAATACATTAAGACTACTCTCATATTGATGCTTCTATCTTCTGGCAAACAAAAAGATTTAAACTAATTACTACACTTTTTAGGAAGACTTTTGTAATACGAAACTGTTTGCGGAAATACTTAACACAAATTCACTTCTTGGTGCTAGCTTTATTTACAAAACGAATTAAAAAATAAAGTATTTAAAGGAACAAGGAGAGTTGAATAATAATATATTATTAAAATAAATTCGCGTTATCAGTAAAAGAGTTACTTTCTATTATTAGACTTTACTAATACTTAGAGATTAGACTATTAGACTTTATTCTACTTTATTATTTATTATTTATATTCATTACTTGATATTGAAACTGTCGGGGATTAATATTTTAGAAAATTGTGAAGAATCTGTACAAGATACTAGATAAAAATTTTGGCTACCATATATACTAGAGGACAACTCGGATTACAAAAGATAGGCGATCCACTCCCCTTTTTTTTTAAATTGGAAACTCGATAAGATTTTTTACATTAAAAAATTAAATCAGTTTACTGCCCTCCCCTCCCCCCTTTCACTGTAAATTAGACTCACTTACTGCTCCCTCCCCCCCCCCCCCACTGTAATATGGACTTTCTGGCTGTCCAGCCGAAGACGGAGTGCGATTAGGAAGTGCCAGTACGCAATTAAAGCTTCCCTGATGACGATCAAGGTTTGATCGAAAGTGCTCGGCGCGAAAATTGTGAAAGTTTTTAAAAACTGTATTATGTAATAACATCTGTTATATTTGTGAACATCTTTTACATTTGTGACACATTAAATGCACCTTTTAAGCAAATTTTTCTTTAATTTTATTTCAAAATAGTTCAAGGTGAATGTGACACTCCAATGGTATATGTTTTTTCATATATACATTTTGTATTTAATATATTGTTTTAGATTGTCTGCTATCAACACTAAAAAGCATTTTTATGTGGATATATCATTAATGCATTCAAATAAAGTTTGTAATTTATTAAAAGCGATACTTTGAAATTTGTCGCGTGTCAGGGGTTAACCCTCTCACTGCGTAATTGTTTTATCACAATAGCTTCAAAAATTGCGTATTTAACACCTTCGCGACGAGCGTCTTTAAAGAATTTTTATTCTTTTGTCACTGGTTTTTGAAAAGAAAAATTTTTGTCTAATTTAATCGGTAAAATGCTCCGATTAAATAAGGCAAAATTTACAATAAAAAATAACTAGTGGGAGTAATCAAGGAGGGTTAGTAACCAAAGAAATAGTCAAAGATTTCGTTACTTACAGTAGCCTTTTTTATTCTGATAATTTTAGTGGTTTAAGCGCCTAGATCTATTACATGTATGTTAAAGTTTTGTTTTATTTACATTATTCTAGTCTTTTATTTATTTATAGATGAAGTTTGAATTTCGTTATGGAATATAGGCCGCAAATAAATGCTGGACTATTTAGATTGTCTTAAATGCAAACGGATTAATCTTCCGTAATTAGTCTGCACATGATAGAGATAGATTTTTAAAGGACATTATTTAAGGTAAATTGAGATGTTGTTTTCAAACAAATTGCATTTGATAGTACATTTTCCTCCTATTCGATGGTGTAAAAATTTAAATTGTGCGATGTTTAGAAGTTACAAAATTGCAGTAAAAGTGAAATTTATTGGTCAGGTGTTGCTACCGCCAATATGATGTCAGCGTTGCTCCCAGACGTGTGAACATTTCTGATGCCAGCATCCCTTTTTTTTCTATGCACATAGAAAACGTACAAAGGCAAATGAGTTATCATAAGAAAGGTTTTCGAACAGGCGTTTGACATAGTACACTTACAATACATTATAACACGTTGTTTGATAAATAATCGCAGTTAATTAAAAATTAATGAAAAGCGCATCAACAAAACTAATCTCAAAGATTGCAGTGCGAAATCCTCGTACGGCTTCGCTTGTTCAATAAAATTTACGTGTAACAATATAGGAACAAAATTTAGTATTCGTTTATGCCGATTTATGTGCTCTTTAACCAGGGTTGCCAGGTTGGCCTCCAATTTTAATCCAGAATTTCTTTTCGTACCGCAAATTTCGAAGGAAGAATTTTTGCTTTACATGATCGCTAAATGTCGCTTATTAAATAAATCATAAAATACTATTCCTTATTTTCGGTATGAACTCGAAATTTCTGAATAGAAATGGAGGCCAAGCTGGCAACCCTGCTTTAAACTGTCTCATTTTGTAACTATTTTAAATCAAGAAAATTAGGTTTGGAAGTTTAATTAATAGCAATTTTTGTATTTTTTGTTCGCCATTTCAGTAGAAGTACTTCACTTATTTACATGTTTTTTTTTCTCTCTCACACCTTATAAGATGATTAAAGATTAAAGATAATTCCCCTCAGATTAAAGAACAGACCTCAGATTAATGAAATCTTTCATGTGTCTGAGTATTTAATAGAGATACGCTACTTACCTACTTTTAATATTTATTCAGACAATGATACACGTTTTCCTACGTAAATTTTTATTTGCATATAATTGTCTTGTATAATTCATAGTATTAGAAACAGGAAAATGATTTTTGGACTGTAATTAATGCGACATCTACACTATATTAAACCCACTCAGCCAAAAAACATACTAACAAACATATACAAAAAAATACGCATTTTTTTTGTATAGTGCTTATACAAAAAAATATATAAGCACTATTGTGACTAAACTTCTGATTTAGAAAATGAAAATGATAACACACTTTTTAAAAGATTAAGTGTCTTAGAATTTTCTGCGAAAATAAATATCACAAAAAAGAAACACACTTGTAATCAATAAAAGAAAACCGGATAAAATTTAAGAAGCCGAAATACTTCAAAATTGTAAATTTGAAACTAGCTCCATTTTTGTATTACAAGCATTACTATAAAAATACGGTGCAAAACGCATTAAATTAAACGATCTTAGTCCATATTTTTCGACTTTGACAAACAAAGACACTGAAAACTAATTGTGGACTTTAGAAAAAGAACTGTTTTCTAGAAATGGAATTTTCTGAGACTGGTTTTATTTCCACAGACACGTTTAAAATTTACTTAAAGGGATGCGAATCGTATCATAATTTGTTAAATTAAATTATAATGCCCGTAAGAAAGCTTGTTTATAGATATTAAATTTCATAATAAAAAATTCGAAAATTAATTTTTTAAGGAAAATATTTTGCATAACAACATTACTAATTAAAAAAAAAATACGCAAAACTATATTTGAACAAAATTATATGCGTGTTGGAAACACTTAAGCAAATGGAGTTTTTTGAAGCTGGTTTTATTTACACTGACATGTTTAAAATTTACTCAAAGGGTCATTTGTTATATGACTTCATTTTTTGATAATAATAAAAAAAAAAATCAAGAATTAATTTTTTAAGGATTATTCTGCATAACAATATTACTGATTAAAACAAAAAAATACGCAAAACAATATTTGAACGGAATTATGTGTTTGCTGGAAACACTTACGCACTGAAATGTTTCAAAAATCTCATTTTAAAATCATCTCAATTTTTATATTGAACAACTTTTGTACAAACAATGCAAAATGCATTAGTTCTCTTAGTTTACATTTTGCTCTTACAAAAATACACGCTGGCAGAACAACATACTATAATTGCCAGTAATCCGTATTTTTACGGAATTTTTATCACCCGAAGAAATGATTTCGTGAATACTTCAAAAGTTAGCGAATATTGATTTAAAAATATCCTTCGCAGATAATAGTGTTAAAAGTTCTACTTAATTTGCCCTTTTCAGTAAAGCTTTGGTATTTATTATATTTTCACAGTCTAAAAAGAATTTCCGTATTTTTCTAGCACAATGTCCATAATTTTACGGATATTTTTCTTTCGCAGTGTAACAATAAAAATAAGTCCCACAGCTTGAGAGAAAATGAAAAAAAAAATGGCATTTTTTGTCAAATATGTTCTCAAATCATGAAATCAAATTTATAAAAGTCAAAAACAAAAATAACGAGAAAGAAAACTAGTATGTTGTGGCCATCACAAAACTTTCTTCTATATAAATCATATCAATTGAATCATTTAAATAGTACAAGAAATTACATCAATTTAGCACCAATTCATATCAAAGTGTATCGGAATTTGAAGTTTGATAAAAATTCGTGCCTTAGTTCTTGAGATAGAGCTATAGCGGAAATTCTGAAAAATGTAGCATAGCAGTGCCACCTGTTGAGTGATTTACACCAATACATAAACAACAATAATTGATATCCAGGTAGACATGGATCTGAAGTTCGTTGAAAATCCAAACATTAGTTCTTGAGATAGAGCTATTGCGGAAATCACAAAAACAGCATAGCAGCGCCACCTATTGAGCGATTTACACTAAACTGTATAAAATTTCAATTCATGTCAAGGACTAACAGATTCTAAAGTTTGATGAAAATTCGTGCATTAGCTCTTGAGATACACCTATAGTGGAAATTCTGAAAAATACAGCATAGCAACGCCACCTGTTGAGTGATTTACACCAAAATGTACAAAATGTCAATTCATGTCAAGGATTAGCTGATTCTGAAGTTTGGTGAAAATTATTGTATTAGTTCTTGAGATACAGCTATAATGGAAATTCTGAAAAATGCAGCATAGCAGCGCCACCTGTTGAGCGATTTGCACCAAAACACAAAAAGCACTAATTCATATCAAAGTATACTTGAATCTGAAGTTTGATGAAAATTCAAGCATTAGTTGTTGAGATAGAGCTATTGCGGAAATCGTAAAAAATGCAGTATAGCAGCGCCACCTGTTGAGCGATTTACACCAAAATGTACAAAACTTCAATTCATGTCAAGGACTGACTGAATCTGAAGTTTGATGAAAATCCGTGCATTAGTTCTGGAGATTGGGCTATTGCGGAAATCGTGAAAAAGACTGCATGGCAGCGCCACCTGTTGAGCGATTTACACCAAAAACTAATCAGCACCAATTTATATCAGGGACTAACTGAATATAAATTTTTATTAAATTCCGTGCATTAGTTCTTAAGATAGAGCGCCCACAAAATTTGTGTCACATACATACAGACAGACAGACAGACTCACAGATGCACAGACTCACAGACAGACATTTTCTAAAAACATGTTTTTCGGAATCTCTGACCCCCTAAAACGTGTAAATCCGTCGAAAACCGAAAGTCGAAAATTTTCACGAATCCAATACTTTCTTCTTGTAAAGATAGAAGAAAGTAAAAATTATGCGTCAAGCATAGATTATGAAACACTTTCCAACGTATTCAGAATAATATAAGAAAACTTCATCATTTCATAAGTTGAAATAGGATGTCTAATTGAACCATTTGAAACGCATAACACATCTGAACATCCAATTTCAGCAATTGCCATCTATAATCGGAAAACTATCTGAATTCTTTAAGCAGTCCTGTATATGATATATAGTTTTGTATTTAAGAAATACATGCATGCAAAAATTTGTCTCAATTAGGAAATAGATACCATGGTTGAAAATTCCCCTTCAGGAATTTCCTTTAATAAAGAGAATGACGTGAGTACGTGAATTCTTTTGTGCAGCCCTGTATACGAGGTATAGAATTTATACTCAACGAGTAACATGCAAAAAATTAGTTATTACTCTGAGGTTATATTTAAAAGCGAATACCGAAATTGGAAACGCCCTTCCAGCAATTATTGCTCAAAGACAGTACTGTAATGGATTTCTTTTCTGTGTCCTTGTAAATGAACAATAAGTGCTATGAATGCCCTATTCCAGGGATGGCGAACCTTTTTGGGTATGCATGCCAAAAATTTAAAAAGTATTATGTACCAGTATTTTAACGTGCCAGAAACATTTTAACCAATAATATAGCCATGTCGCATCGAATTCCGTATTAACAATTCATAAATGAGTTTTTTTTTTATTGTATATACTTCCGAATCAGATCATTTTTAGTTCTTCCGATAGAAGCAAATTTAATAGATACATAATTATTTACAATAACAGTTAAAGTTCAATTTTCAAAATTGACACCTAAAGTAACTTAAAGCCCTAAACCTAAATAAACTAAAACCTAATCTGAAGTAGAAACGTGTCAATTAGATATATTATTCTATGCAAACTATCTCTTAAAATTCAAATTTCAAAAATAAAACCTTTGAAATTCGATAGAGAAGTAAAATGATTTAGCAAACACTATATGTTGAATGGTTTGGCAAGAAAATGACGCTAGAAGGAAATTCATTGACATTTATAATACCTTAATTCATTCATCTGTAACGGATTATTTTAAAGTAAATTATATAGCTGTTACATAAAACTATACTTTTTGTAATATATTCAGTCGAATCTCGTTAATACGCGCCCTGCTTAATACGCGAAACCGCTTAATACGCGAATTTTCTTCGGTCCCCTAAAATACGCCTATCTTATACCTGTAAAAAAAACCACGCTTAATACGCGAAGGGTTAATACGCGAACCCGTTTAATACGCGAAATTTCATCAGTCCCTGACAAGAAAAACCTACGTTTAATACGCGAAAGCGTTTGGTTCGAAACAGACGAGATTTTAGAGGGAATATTTTTTCAAGCATTTTATACGACAATTTTTTAAACTATGAAGGCTTTTTTATGTCAAAATTTAATGCAACCAAAAATAGCTTTACTAAAAATATCAATATCAACCTCTCCCGGGAAAAGAAGAATTCTTTCCCGGCCACGATTACTTCGTATAGAAAAACAGGACAGAAAGACAGAAGAGAAAATTTTATTGCTAACGTGCGTAAAATAATGTTTTTCCCCCGACCAAAAAGACGCAGAAGAGGTCTCCTGCGATAAGAAGAAAAAAGCGAACTTTTTCCCACCACGAATTAGAAACTATGTGACGTCACTTCCTTACTTTGATCGCTGGCGAACCGATAGACTGCGCTGCAATCGCAGATTAAACACGTGAGTCTTCCTATTCTTTGGCTGGTTCGTGCTGTAATATCTTACAAAGGAAGAGCTTGTCGCTATCGATGGAATCTAGCCTACGATATCCACCTGTGCTTTTAAAATTATAATCTAGTCTGTACCATGTCGGAAGAAGCAAAACATATTGAAACAAAGGCTCTCTCCATCACTGAGAAGTTACAAATGGAGGATATTCCATCTCCGTTTTGATCACGTGGTCAAGGTAAAAACTTCTAACGTAAAGAAGGGAAGACTCCGTAGACGTGTAATGTAAATCCCAGCTAGCCAATGAAACAGTTCATGAGGCAAAGCAGTAGTACCTTCACTTCTTATCAGTTAGACGTTCTTTGGGTAAATTACCGGTATCACATGACTTTTTTTAGCCTCGAAACCATATTTGGAATATCCTCCATTATAAATCAATACGATGCCCAGGATGTCTCGAATAAGTCTGCGTTCACCAAAGAAAGAGGCTTATCGGAGCCAACTTTAAGAACTTTGTTAAAGAAGACGGATGCCATCGTTAACCAAGCTGTTGTTGGGGTGACAAAGATCAAGAAAATAAAAAACGCCAAGTTTGAGGACATGTGGAGTAGGCCATCCACGAGTGGTTTGTTCAAGCACCCTCTACGAATATCCCAATAAGCAGCCTTCTAATCCAAGATAAAGCTTCTGAAGTCGCTGCAAAAATAGGATGGATGAATGGATGGATCGATTTAAAGCTCGCCACGGAAAAAACTACTAAAGCCGCGATACTTACAACGTGGACGAATTTGGGCTGTTTTACAAAATGACACTCAACAAAAAATTGACTATGAAAGGAGAAACATGTCATGGACTAATGACCGTCTTATTCTTTTGCTCGGTGCCAACTCTCATGAATCAGACAAGTTAAAGCTACTGGTGATAGGGAAATCATGCAATCTGCAATGTTTCCGCAATATCAAGAATCTTCCTTTCCTGTACGGAAGTCAGTGCAGAGCGTGGATGACGTGCAACCTTTTTCAACAAATGTTCATAATTTTGTCCGGCGTATGGGAAAAGAATCGCGCTATGCCTTATTTCTTGTGGACAACTGCCCAGTAAATCCAAATAATAACGAAGGCCGCAAGAATGCCCAAGTAGAATTTCTACCTCCAAATTCTAGCAGTGCCACTTAGCCAATGGGCCAAGGAATAATTAACAGCGCCAAAGAAAATTACAAGACTCGCCTAATACGACGATATCTTCACCAAAAGGAACACGGAAGAAATCTTTTTTGCTATGCGTGTCGTCCTATTAAAGTCCTCGACGCTATGCACATGCGTAACGCAGCATGGGAGAATGTCAAAACAACGATAATTGCAAATGGTTTTTGCAAAGCGGGTTTTGGAAGTAGCGAGGACATAATTTTAAATGAGCCAACCTCGCACCCTAATGTTGAAGAAGACTGGCTGGGACACACAAAAAACGGTAGGGGAAGATTTTGTCGATTTAGACACTTCATTAATATCGACAGAGATCTAGTCATCTCCGAGCTCAGAAGTCTGTCGCATTGCCAGACATGATCGTTGATGTAACTGCTACTGATAACTCATATGATGAGGAAGAAGATGATGAACCTGCGCGTCCCGCCCCCATCCCATTCTCTAAAGTTACGGATGCGTTCAGTTTTCTCAGACAGTATGCATCGTTACTGGACGAATGGCCCTCAACGAGCGAGATTTACCATCACCTGAATAAGGGTGAAAACAACGTGACCGCATGTCAAACAGGCCAAAATTGATACAGGGCCAGTCCAGGATCTAATGAGACTGGATTTTTCCCGCCAAACACAAGGCCAAAGGGGAAGAGTTTGCGAGCAGTACGTGCTGTGGGGACTATAAGCTACAGAGTCTAGTGGAAGTCAGTTGGCCTTGAGTCTGCAGCGTACGGGGACACGTGTTTGAAAGTGGCGGTATTTTTTCAGAATTCAGTAGAGTGTCGAGTAACGATACGTCAAAAATTTTTGCGTAAGTTAATCGGCTACTGAGACGCTTGCCATGTTACAAGAAGCCTACGGGGAGGATTCTTTGTGCAAGCCCCAGATGTTTAGGTGGCACAAGACCTTGAAAGACGGAAGAGAAGACATCGATGACGAACAACACGCTGAGCGTCCATCAAGTTCTCAAACTTCAGACAATGTGAATAAAATTAAAGTGCTTTTGGACTCTGATCGTCGGATGAGTGTCCGAATGATTGCGGAGATGTTGGGACTTACAAAATCGATTGTGCATCAAATCTTCAGGGAAGAACTTCAAATGCAGAAACTTTGTGCAAACTGGTTCCTTCAAAGTGACTTAATTCCTGGCAAAACACAGCGTCGCGATACTACCCAAACCCTAGTACAGTCCCGATCCGTCACCGCCGGACTTTTTTCTATTCCGTCGGTGAAAATCCACCTTAAAAGATCCACCTTAAATCGTTTTGACAATCTGAAGAACTTGCAGAAAAACATAGCGCAACTTCTGAATAGCATCCCAGTTGACGACTTCCAGGTCGACATAAATGGGTAGCAGAGTGATTGGCAACGGTATATTAATGCAGGAAGAGGCTATTTTGAAGAATATTAAGTGTCTGTAAAATTATCTTCAAGTAAACTAATTTTATGGAATCAGTCTCATTACTTCGGTACAGATCTAGTAGCTATTTTGCTAAAATGTAATTTTTATGTCATTATTGACTTTATTAAATTTTAACTTTTGTTTTTTATATTGATTTCTTATTATTATCAACACTGCTCCCTATTTGTTCTGTATAGCTAACAAGGATTTTAATTTGTTAACATTAGTTTTAGTTAACATGGTTAGCAGAAATTTTTGTGTTCGTTTTGTTCCATCTTATGTGTCATACATAGTAAATCTAAATTTAAAAAAACGTATTGGATGTTTACCCAAGACAATAACACTTATTTGAATTTACAGCTTTCAAATGTTCCTGCTTAATAAGCACATAATGATTAAAACAAATGAAATATCATTTAAAATAATGCCTAAAAACGCTAAAAATTGTCAAAAAGTTGTGTTGTATCCGTATAAGTTGTTATTAGATGGACCACTGGACGAAAATTCGTGACCTTCGGTTAATACGCGAACCCGTTTAATACGCGAATTTTGATCGGTCCCTTGATTCGCGTATTAACGGGGTTCGACTGTATATATATATATATATATATATCCATATCCATTAGTCTTCAATTTGTTTTCATCTTGTAGATTATGTACCATTATTGCTATCTCATGCACTTGAAATCCAAATGTATTTACTTTAGTATTAATCTTTCAGTTCACTATATTTAGATGTTTGTTTGTTGTCCCTCCCATCTAAAATTATTTTACATACTGGTTTCATATGTTCATTTCTAAATCATCTTTAGCACTTTATCAATTTCTTCATATATTTGTGATTTCAAATTTATTATATATATATATGTATATATATATATATATATAAAGTGGATTGTTCTCCATAAACTAAATATGATCTATAAGTTTTTCCGTGTGCCAGAGAAGTTTTCTTACGTGCCAAGTTCGGCACGCGTGCCATAGGTTTGCCATCCCTGCCTTATTTTATTGTAATCAGGTTGTAGTGAAATTCAGTGATATATATCAATTTCAATACATTTGAAATAGCTAATGTCATTAAAATATACTGCAAAAGATTTTTCCTCATTGACCATAATGTAACGGAATACTTCTGAGTGACCCTGTGAATGAATTATTAATGCTACACACTTCATATTCATTACTGAATAGGCCGTGGTTAGCATCATTAAAATATATCAATTCCATAAAAATCCGAGTATATTTACGCGATTTAGAGCGTGGACAGACTGACGGCCAGACAAATTTCAACTACGAGGGTAGGCTGATAAAAAATTCACACATGCTTGTAGAGCGCGAAAGAAATTACCTTCAGAAGCGCAACCAGTGGCATGTGGAAATAACATTCCCCCTCTATATGCATGTGCATATTTAAGGTCGTTCAATTCATCCAGTGTATTTTGAGAAGTGAAAGTATGGAGACGCATTCTAGTGCTATGTCAACGCGAGTTAAACAGCCTGCTGTTATGTTATTTTTAACTGCTTAAAATGTGACTCCTACTGAGATTCATTGTCGTTTAAAGGCTGTTTATGGTGACGATACTGTTGACAGGTCTACTGTAAATCTAAGGGCAATAAAGTTTCGTGATTGCGAACCTGGGAAAGCCATAATTGTTGATGAAAAACGCAGAGGATGTCCGATCACTGCCACAGACGATCAATATCACAAAGTCGTCGACGATTTGATTAAAAATGACCAGAAAATCACTTAAAAGCGTACCTCAAACCATATTGGAATATACAAGTAAGGTGTCAGCTTCATTATTGAACAATTGGGATACCGTAAATTCTGTGCGCCTCGAGCACAACTGCAGAGACTCTGCGAAACCTCGTCAAGTTTGAACTGATTTCACACCCTCCTTACTCCACCGATCTTGCGTTTTTTTCTCTACTCAAGAGAGATCTCAAGGTTAATCCTTACACCACAGACGAGGAGGTGAAGGCAGCTGTCAAGTCCTGGATTCGAGAAAAGTCGGAAATTTTTTTCAGTGACGGAATAAAAAAACTTGTATACGTTGGGAGAAATGTGTTAGCCTTAACGGTGACTATGTTGAAAAATAAATATATGATTTTGAAGCTGATGAATTGTACTTTAATGATCTTTTTTACACGATCTTGCTAATTGTTTTTATTCGTGTTCTACAAGGAAGTGTGCATTTCTTTTCATCCTGCCCTCGTATGTTGGGAAGTGTTAAAAACCGTAAATATACGGAAACTGTACTGGCAATCAACTTTTTTTTCAGTGTATTCTAAATTAATTACTAACTATTTTGTAAACGCTTTTATAAAACGGAATTGTTTGCTAAAACCCCTTACACAAATTGTGTTTTCCGAAGCAGGATTTATTCACAGAGACACATTCAAAATATATTCAATGATTACGGAAGAGAAGAGAATGAGAAGAGACTAATCATAATTTGTTAAAATAAATTCTGGTATTCGTAAAAATATAATTATTAATAGTTTCATAATGTTACGGAAATACCGAGAAATGAGTTTTCATCATAATTTTGAATATATTACATATTGGTAATATTGGAAGGAATGACTGTGTTATCGCACATTTTCCAGATGACAAGCATGTACTTTACAGCTTAAAAAAAAAAAAAAAAAAGTTAATCTGAAAAGATTAATTCACTTGGTTTGTAAGTATATTTTAAATTTTTTCCTTTTCTTTATGGGTATAGACAGGTAAGGTTGAGTAGTAAGAGATTTTTTTCAATTTATACAAATGTTTCATAAACAATTCTTTAAATGTAATTGTGTGTCATAATTCATGCACTTATTAGTAAGGGAAAAAATAATAGGACATCTTTATGCAATATATTAAATAAACAAGATGTACAACTAGAAGTACAAGAAAATAAAAGTTATTCATGAAGAATTTTTTGTCAAAACTTGTGTGAAAATTATTAATTACCTTTGAAAGATTAAGCGCCATGCAAATTTTCTGCCAAAATAAACACTTTGTAGAATAGTCACACAATCAATAAAAGCAAAATCCTGTTAAAATTTAATGAACCGAAATGCTTGAAAAATCTCATTTAAAAACTATCTGCATTTTTGTGTTAAAGCATCACTACGCAAAATTACAAATCACATTAAGGCCATTCTCTTAGTTTATATTTTTCTTCTCCGACAACCAAATACATTCAAAACTAATTACCGCACTTTTTAAAAAGATTTTTGAAAAAAAGGAATTGTTTTCTAGAACCACTTACACAAATAGAGTTTTCTGAAACGGGATTTATTTACAGAAACACTTTTGAAATTTTATTTAAAGGAGCAGAAAGAGATGGATAATAATTTGGTAAAATAGATTCTGATATTCGCAAAACAAAAATATATTTATAAATGGCTTCGTCAGTTGATTCCGGAATTATCAAGGGTTAATTTTTAAAGAAATAAGTTATGAAAAACATGAATTATACGGAAAAAGTTTTTTCATAACAGTATAGATAGTTGCACCAACACCCCCTATATAAGAGAGAAAACCTTGACACGCGTCACGAAAACGTAACACAAAACAGGCAAACATACGGAAAAAAAAATTCGAATAACTTGCTCATGGAATTTTTAATTCTTATTTCTAATAATAATTAGTAATTCCACGAGTCAAAGAAAGTTGTTCGAATTTTTTCTTTTTTTTCCCCGCTTTGTGTGAGATTTTCGTGACGCGTGTCAAGACCTTCTCACTTATCTAGGGGGCGTTAGTTGCATAGATTAGTTTCAACCACGTGACTACGTGCCCATCAATTTTTCACTAACCAACAAAATCCTCGATTTTTCAGCATATATTATCGCTTAGCCAATCAAAGTGGAGAAAATCCGGAAAAAACCGACGGGCAAACAAAGGTTGCCAAGTTGTTTACTAGGGTGTGACGTCAATAGAAACTAATCTATTATGTTAAATGGGATAATCGTGTAGCATAAACGCCTAGCTACTCCCTTATGAAGGTAATTCATGGTTGAATGAGTTATGAGTTGTGCATACTATCATAGCGTCCTCTATTGTAACATTTGTTTGTGAACATACAGATACAGAAAAATAGAGAGGAAACGTGCTGATTTGGTGTGAAGTCAAAAATGCAACTCTAAAACGGGTTACAATTCAGCCCAAACACTTGCAGCTTGCTTTGATACGCTTGACCTTTAAAACTCCTCAACGAAAGAATTATGCCCTCATCCCACGTGCTTGTTCTGTTTGGGTGGAATAAGGGCATTTAAATTAGAACTACAGCTGGCTTTATATTGAAAATCTTTTTGATGGTATAATGGATCTTTATTATACTTAGAAATTTGTGTCCACGAATAAGCTAATTATTCTGTAATTTCTTTAAAGTTCACAAAGTGTGTCTGAATCTCCGGTAATCTGATTTACACAATTATTTTGTGCAATGATATGATAATTACATATCTGTGGTTTTTTAGCTGCTATAAATAGTAGGAATTAGATTCAGTGGATTTTGCCGAATCTCGACCTGAGTAGTAACCTACTCTAGATTCGAGCCTCGCCGAGTCTTCCAAGGATTGTGAAACTAGCGATGTTTTCCGGTGAGCTGCTTCGGAGTAGAATCTTCGACTGCCAGCTTGATAAGGTGTTAAAATTTGGTATTGCAAAGAAAGGAGTATTGGAATACACGGGATTACCTTAATAATGCTATTAGAGCACTTTGAAGTGACATTTTATAGTGCTATAGCGATTCTAGTGACAGTTTTACAGTGAGCTGAAGTCACCTTTTCGTAGATTCCGGAAACCGATCAGCGTCGCCATTTTGCTACCTTTTTAAGTTGGAGTTTAGATTTTGCAAGTTCCTTGGGAAAAGCATTCCCCTTTCAATTTTAGGGTTTCAAGATTATTTATTTTGGTCATTGTTGGGTAAAACTGCCCTCTCCACTGCCATCTATCCTTATTTATTGCTTTAAAAAATTGCTGATATTATTAAATTTTGTGTCATGACTTCTTTACAAGCTGACTGCCCGCAACGGTCCGTCAAAAACGAAGATAAATTTTATCTTTTGAATACGATGTCTCATTTCTTACCTATGTTATGTTAAAGAAGGCAGATTTTTTTTTTTAATCTTTGCCCTTAATATTTATTTTCAAATGCTCTTATTGGTGACAGTATGAAATCAAAATACCTTAAGTTCATGAGTGCAATTTTCCATATATAAATATATCTTAAATACTAAACAATGATAGCTCAAAATAAATTTTATTATTTGAATTGAAAATAATGATATAACATACATGTATTTCTGAACCAAATTAAAATAACTTAAAAATATTTTAGTTCTAAAATGTAATAATTTGAAATCTATAAAACGGGAAAAGGAATAAAATGAAAAAAAAAGAAGGAATAGGAAAAGGAATCTCCCAAGAGAAAGGAATTGTAAAAAAAAAAAAAAAAGTAAAAAAAAAAAAAAAAAAAAAAAAAAAAGTTCCATTTCTTTATATAATTTATAAAATTACGAATTAAAAGTATTTCAGTTAAGTTAACTTAAATCCTTTCTATTTAAGAACTCTATTTATGCAATAACTACACCAAAAATTAAATTTCCAAGCAAGAGAAAATTGTTCTTGAAAAAATTTCGAGGCAAATTTTTTTATTATAAAAATGAAAAAAAAAATGCATTTAAAAAATTATGCAACATCCAATTTTTCTGAAAAAAAAAATAGCAAAAGAGATCTACATTCGTAGGCTTCTAGACAATCAAAATAAATAAAATAATAATAATACATATATATTTATTTATTTATTTGTATTAATTTATTCCTTTTCTTTATTTTATTTTGTATTCACTCAGTACTTATTACGTTTATTCCTATTTTTTCATTCTAGTTTAACTAAAAGTTAATCTAAGTCTTTTCTTGATTTCTTTAATCATTTTCATTCATTTTATTTATTTATTTTTGGTCTTAAGATGACAACTCTAAACATTATTTTTATTAATCCAGTTCCAATTTACATTTTTCCTTTCTCACACCAGATGGCAGCACAGTTATGGGTTTCACTCAGATGCTCAACTGTAGATCACATGTTAAAATAGTCTTAACTTTGTTTTCCATGCTGATATGCTGTAGTTTTGACTCTTAGTATGTCATTCAGGTATTGTGCTCTAATAATTTTTAATATCCTGTATGAGGCATATCTTTCTTTGGATCTCTTAGCTTTTTATTATCTATTTTCTGTAATGTTTGCGTTATAAGGAGTTAAATTTTTTCATTTTAGGCTTAATGCCGACAAAATTGGATGAAAAAACGCATCTTCTATGAATGAACTCACAAGCTCCTCTGATGATTCTGTGAGTCATTCATAGTTTCTTATATTACATATTGGTTTCATATGTTCATTTCTAAATCATCTTTAGAACTTTATCAATTTCTTCATATATTTGTGATTTCAAATTTATTATATATATATATATTTGAAGAATTGAAATGCTCTAAAAGTCTAATTTTGAAACCGTCTCCATTTCTGTAATAAAGTGTTACTGCACAAATAATGCTAAACGCATTAATTCTTCTAGTTCATTTTTTTTTCATCTTACAAACGATAATATTAAAAATTAATAGAGTTAGGGTTCACTAAAGTACACATTTCGAGTTAAAATTTTTCAGGATTTTTTTCACGATTGTACACAGTTTGGCATGCCTTGAGAAGCATAAGTGCAACGGCCAATCAAGCTGATAAGCAGGTCATTAACTATTTAAACTTTATCAAAAACTGATGACAGGGGAGTGAAAAATGATCCTCTACTCATTTTACTGGAAAATCCATTTTAAGTAAATTTACTCTACATAATATTATACAGTCTTTTGAAATTAAAGTAAAAAAAAAATCACTATACAGAAAAAAATATGGAAGAAAATAAGGTTAACAAATTTTAAACCAATCGTTTTATTACTACATTAAAAAATATATATGTATGTTTATCATCATGAATTTTATTTGAGAAAAGGGTTTAACCCTTTCGGGTCCGATTTTTTTTTCAATTTTGAGAGCAAAATTACTTTTACTTTAATAATGTTAATCATAGCTATCTAAATAGATTTACTGCAGTTTAAAGATTATCTTATTGTCTCAAATCTAGCGAATGTACTTATTTTGCGTACTATTCAAATCATATTTATATGATAATAGGTTAAGGAAAAGTTTCTGAAGACGTTTGGAAAATATCGTATTACAACAGGGTTTAACAGATATTACAACTTTCTAATGTTTTTTGCGCTTTATCACACATGATTCGTTCAGAAAAGTAACCTATATTTTAAATTGAAAGAGTGAAATATATGTGTAAAATAAAGGAATCGCCAACGGTGCAAAGAGAATTAAGCAAACCTTTATTATTATTGTTATTGCAAAATGCCAAAACATAAATGAAGTTATAATAAGAAAGGCATAGCCATATACTATAATTATTATATGTAGGTAGTAACAAAAGTAGTTGTTAAGACAAAATAATACTCGATGAAAAGACATGTACTATTAATAGTACACCAGACCCGAAAGGGTTAACGATGAAATGTTTGATGTACATCAACATTACCTAAAAATATTTTAAAATAAATTTTCTAAATTACTATTAAACTACTTTACATTCATAGTGCAACAGATTTAATTTAAAGAATTTAAAATTAAACTAAAATTTTCAATATATAAAAGGATGTGACTAACAAAACAGTGTAATTCTTAAAAATAATTAAATATCAGGCTGACATAGGTCAAAGGGTTATGTAGGATATTAAATTTCATGGGAATTTAACGATTGCCAATTTATTTCTAAGAAAAGTATCTTCATCAATAGGTTTAGCACCGATTGAGAGCTTCTTCAAAGTCCGGAGATATAGTGGAGGTATTAAGTGCTCACTCAGAAAGTAATGACTAGTCCAGATAATGAACTCAAAGTGATAGAGTTCGCTTGAATTACCGAAATTGCTGTAAGAACGTGCTTTAATAGAACAAGAGTATTGGAGAGACGAAAAGCTGTTAAAATAGAGAATAGCGAAGTACTTTATAAGGCGTGCAAACACAATAAGTACTTTTATTCAGATTTTAAACGTTTGTTTCAGAAAAAAAACAACCTTAATTTTCGGTTAAAATTTTTCCCTCCGAAATGGAATATTTAAAATTAAAGAGAAAAAAAATTTCAATGAAAGAAATTAGGGAATGCTTAGAATATGTTAATGTTTGTCAAAGAAATTAGATCATTCAACATTTTATATTTGAAGTCTCATTAAAGAAAGTACAAAATGTAATAAAATTTATTTAACGCTTCTATTAATAAAGATGATTTTAGATTCCTAGAATAATACGTTCCTTTATCATTTTCGGAAACCAGAGAATTTTACGAACTTTAATATTTTTAAAAGTTGATAATAAAATATTCAGTATATAATAGTATGATAGGAAAAATAAATACATTTTAGTAGCTCCATCTAATGTATTTTAGTTAAACTGCGCCCACACAATAATTAATAATAATAACATAATAGTTCAAATAAATTGAACTATTTCTGAAATTTTAATTCATGAAAATATTCTCATCACTGCCAAGTATATTAAAGTGAATTTAATAAGGAAATTTTTGAAACATTCAATTACATCAGCATTACCCTAAAAGTATGTCAAAAGCGAATTTTCTAAACTTCTATTACACTGCATAATGCTACTTTACATTTTATGCAACAGCTTTAAATTAAAGTGTTAAATTAAAATTTTCAACACGTAAAAGTGTATGTATGACAGACAAAACACTTAATCTTAAAATTAATTAAATGTAAGGTTGACATAGGTCAAAGGGCGATGCAGGATATTAGATTTCATGGGAATTTAACGACTGCCAATTTATTTCTATGAAAAGGATCTTCATCAATAGGTTTAGCACTGATTGAGTACTCCTTGAAAGCCCAGAGATATTTCAAAGCTATTAAGTACTCGCGCTCAGAAGGTAATGAGTAGCTTAGATAATGAACTCGAAGTGATAAAAGAGTTCGCTTGAATTACCGAAATTGCTACATGAACGCACTTTACTAGAACAGGAGAAATACAAGTGCGCAGGAACATACGAGAATGCAATTTATTATTGGGGAAACAAAGAGAAGCTTTGAAGGAGGTTAAAGTAGGTAATAGTTAAATACTTTATAAGGCGCACAAAGCAATGAGTATTTTTATTTAGATTGTAAAGGTTTGTTTAGGGGGACGGGATAGTCTTTGTTTCTGCAATTTTTATCTTTGATAACTCTCGAATTTGCTCGCCTGTGTATACATTTAAAATTAAAAGAAAAAACTCGGGAGAAAGCAGTTATTGTTGTCAAAGAATTAAAACCAAATTCAAGAGTGGTCCCCCTACAGCCCCGCCCAACAATGAGAAACATTTACACATTTACGAATTCAATTTTACACGTAAATGCATGGAATCTGCCCGCCCACTTTTTTTTTAATTTAAGGCTGTTTAGTCACCCAGCTTCCAAATTACCCTCACCAATGCTAAGTCTATGCGCGTAGAATGCATTCGTACGTTTAAAATATCTCCTCGGGAAACTAATATTTTCACTCCTTTTTACTTTCTTCTGTCTTTACAAGAAGAAAGTATTGGATTCATGAAAATTTTCGAATTCCGGTTTTCGACGGATTTACGCGTTTTAGGGGTCAGAGATTCCAAAAAACATGTTTTTTACAAAATGTCTGTCTGTGAATCTGTCTGTCTGCCTGTCTGCTCTCTAGCTGTCTGTATTTATGTGACACAAATTTTGTGGGCGCTCTATCTCAAGAACGGAATTTAATAAAAATTTATATTCTGATAGTCCCTGATATAAATTGGTGCTGAATAGTTTTTGGTGTAAATCGCTCGACAAGTGGCACTGCTATGCTGCATTTTTCCCGATTTCCGCAATATCTGTATCTCAAGAACTAATGCACGGATTTTCAGAAAACTTCAGATTCCATTAGTCCTTGACATGAATGGATGCTGTTTACGTTTTAGTGTAAATCGCCCAACAGGTGGCGCTGCTATGCTGCGTTTTGCCGGATTTACACGATTTCTGCAATAGCTCTATCTCAATAACTAATGGACACATTTTCATCAAATTTCAGATTCAGTTATTCTTTGATATGAAATGATGCTGACTACGTGTTCGTGTAAATCGCCGAATAGGGGCGCTGCTGTGCTGCATTTTGAACTATTTCCTCAATAGCTCTATCTCAAGAACTAATGCAGGAATTTTCATCAAACTGCAGATTTAAGTATAACTTAAATAATATTGCTGCTGATTATGTGTTGGTGTAAATCGCTCAACAGGTGGCACTGCTATGCTGCATTTGTCATGATTTGTGCAATAGCTCTATTTCAAGAACTAATGCGCGAATTTTCCTGAAACTTTATATTCAGTTAGACGTTGACATAAGTTGATGATAATTAGGTTCTCGTGTAAATAACCCAATAGGTGGCGCTGCTATGCTGCATTTTGCTGGATTTTTAACACCTCACATAAAATTAAGTATATATTTTAGAAATATTTTCACAACTAAGGAAAACTAGTCGGATGTACCAATCCCAAAACTTTCTTCTATCTCATACATGTTAATACTTCAAAATTCGCTATCACACTGCCAAAATTAAATGGCAATCTATGCATCTCATGAGGATTCTAAAGATATGAAATTCCGTGCATTAGTTCTTGAGATACGACTATCGCCGAAATCGTCTAAATCCAGCAAAATGCTGCCTAGCAGCGCCACCTATTGGGTGATTTATACCAAATCCTAATCAGCAACAATTTATGTCAACGGCTGACTGAATCTGAAGTTTGAAGAAAATCCGTGCATTAGTTTTTGAGATAGAGCTATAGCGAAAATCGTGAAAATTCCTGCATAGCAGCGCCACCTATTGGGTGATTAACACCAAAACCTAATTAACAACAACTTGTGTCAACATACAACTAAATCTGAAGTTAGATGAAAATTCGTCCATTAGTTTTATAGATAGAGCTATTGAGGCAATCGTGAAAAAGGCAGCACAGAAGCGCCACCTGTTGGGCGATTTACACCAACACATAATCAGTTGCAAGTCATATCAAGGACTAACTGAATCTGAAGTTTGATGAAAATCCGTGCGTTAGTTCTTAAGATAGAGCTATTGGGGAAATCCTGTAAATCCTGCAAAATTCATCATAACAGCGCCACCTATTGGGCGATTTACACCAAAACGTAATCAGCATCAACTCATATCAAGGACTAAATAAATCTGAAGTTTGATCAAAATCCGTGCATTAGTTCGTGAGATAGAGCTATTGCGAAAATCGTGAAAAATGCAGCATAGCAGCGCCACCTGTTAAGCGATTTGCACCAAAACCTAATTAACAACAACTTGTGTCAACATACAAGTAAATCTGAAGTTAGATGAAAATTCGTCCATTAGTTTTATAGATAGAGCTATTGAGGCAATCATGAAAAAGGCAGCACAGAAGCGCCACCTGTTGGGCGATTTACACCAACACATAATCAGTTGCAAGTCATATCAAGGACTAACTGAATCTGAAGTTTGATGAAAATCCGTGCGTTAGTTCTTAAAATAGAGCTATTGGGGAAATCCTGTAAATCCTGCAAAATTCATCATAACAGCGCCACCTGTTGGGCGATTTACACCAAAACGTAATCAGCATCAATTCATATCAAGGACTAACTAAATCTCAAGTTTGATCAAAATCCGTGCATTAGTTCGTGAGATAGAGTTATTGCGAAAATCGTGAAAAATGCAGCATAGCAGCGCCACCTGTTGAGCGATTTGCACCAAAAACTAATCAGCATCAATTTGTATTAGGGACTCACTGAATATCATTTTTTATTAAATTCCGTGCATTAGTTCTTGAGATAGAGCGCCCACAAAATTTGTGTCACATACACACAGACAGACAGACAGACTCACAGAGTCACAGACAGACATTTTGTAAAAACATGTTTTTTGGAATCTCTGACCCCTAAAACGTGTAAATCCGTCGAAAACCGGAATTCGAAAATTTTCATGAATCCAATACTTTCTTCTTGTAAAGATAGAAGAAAGTAAAAAGAGACATCCTTTAGGAAGAGTACACAGAAAAAATAAGTTAAAAATATTTATTTTCTGAAGAGATATTTTATATATACGAGTGCATTCACACGCCCATAGACGGCTGTAGCGAGAAAGAAATTCGGAAGTTAAGTGACTAGCAGCCTTAAAGCTGAAGAATCGCAACCGTTTTTCGATTTTCCGTAAATATCTTGAGTTATACCGATTGCTCTTCAATGATCATAATTACCAAACTATCTTGTTCCAAAAATTGACTTAAAACGCCTAATTTGACAGCGTTTTCTGAAACATTCTTTACTTCTATAGGAAAATAGAAAATGTTTTTGAATTCTCCGTATCGGAAGACGAAGAGTATGCACATTTTATGCATTTACGAATGAATTCGTGAATGTGTCGAAAAGAAGAAATCGTACATTCTGGAAGTTTTGGGACGAAGTTTGGGCATTAGGTAACGCTCAAATTTTTATACCTGCGATAGAAAACGTAATAAGTGAAAAAAGATCTCAAGAGTGAAATTAGGTTTCCTAAAGGTGTTATTTTTATTCCAAATTTAGAATTAACTTAAGCTGAATTAGAGAAGAAGTATTTTAAGAAAAACTCGTTTAGTTCTTTTAAGAGGTCTCAAGTAGGGATTGGCCGAAGTAGTAATTTTACCGAATACCGGATACCGAAGCTTCGGTCAAATTGTATACCGAATATTCGGTATTCGGCAACCGAATACTTCAAAATTTTTAATACACATTTTTGCATATATTAGCTTTCTTAATAAACTTTAATTAAAATTAAATTCTTAATAATTTAATTCAGTTACATTTTTATTCTGAAATCTAGTTACACAAAAAATTAATGACTTCTTTCCACTCACAAATTCATTAACCCATGACTTATTTTTTATTATTTTATCACTAGTCAATACCCAAAATAACCTATGAAAGTATTAAACTACTGTTATTAAGGATAAGGATTGTCAGAAAAACAAAAGTTCATTCAAATGAAAAGAAACACTGTTGTCACATTTCTTTTAGCGATTCTATGCAATACCATTTAGTTATGCTACTTCTTCACAATAATTAATACTAAAAACAAAATAATCTAAATTTTAAATATTTTCCAAAATTTCATTTCTGTATATGTTTTCATCGCTGTTAAGTGCATAAACGTAAATTAACCCTTTCGGGTCCGATTTTTTTTTTCAATTTTGAGAACAAAATTACTTTTACTTTAAAAATGTTAATCGTAGCTTTCCAAATAGATTTACTGAAGTTTAAAGATTATCTCATAGTCTGAAATCTAACGAATGTACTTATTTTGTGTACTATTCAATTCATATGATAATGGGTAAGGAAGAGTTTTTGGAGACGCTTGGAAAATATCGTATTACGACAGGGTTTAACAGATATTACAACTTTCAAAAAAAAATTTTTGCGTTTTATCACACATGATTCGTTTAGAAACGTAACCTATCTCTCTATTCTAAAAAAAAAGTAACTACCGCTGTCACCGCCGCCGCCGCCGTCGGTTTTGAATTTTTGTGACCGGAGGTTTTTCTTCGTTAATATTAAGAAAAATTATGCATACAAAAATATGAAAATCGGTGGTTTTATATAGAAATGTTTGATAAACACGCTGATGCAGACAGTTTTCAAATCGAAGAATTATTTTAAGAGATACTTAATGCTAAAATTGGACAAAATCGTTCCACTAAAAAAGTTTTATAGCAGCAAAAACTATACATGACAGAGTAATCATTTTTAGATCATTTTATGCGTTAGAATTTGCCGGAGTGCAGATTGCATTAATTTTTTTATTTTGACTCATTTTTGATGTTTTATTTCTATTTTAAATTCAAATTTTCAGGATTTCTAGAGATATTTTTTACATTATTTTAGAAAATGGTATTAATTTATATTGTTGCCAAATGTATAAACAGCGCAAGCAATAATGTTTGCATCAAATAAAAAATTTATTTACATGTGACTATTATAAACAGAAAAAATCATTTGGAATTAGAATTAAATATTTATGTACAAAAAGCAGGAACTTATTAAAAATTACGTCATAAAAAGTATACACGTGAATTTTAAAAGAGAAAGGATATTGTAAGATAATAAATTCATTAACATGCATTAGAAGTCTTAAAGAGGAGAAATTACGTCATATTTACGTCACATTATAGTTATTACATAAAATGAACACAAAATAATATTGCAAAACAGTTTAAATTTAGAAACTGCGCTAGACATTTATTTGATATTTTGAGAGGATCTTTTTAACTATTTTTGTTAGAAAAGCGCAAATAATATTTCATTTCTAACAAAAGTATTTTCACGTGAATATTTAAAAGAGAAAGAATAGCTTGGTAAAAATTACGTCAGATTAAAAACGATTAATTTAAAATGTCTCATTTAAAAGAACTTTCTTTTCGCTTTGTTAAAAAATACCAGGAGACAAAGACTCTGTTTACTTAATTCTTTTTATATTAGCGTATTTTGAAATTTTGTTACACGTGTCTACGTCATCCAGTTATTTTTATTTCGACGTTTTATTTGTATTTTCATTAATGTTGTACTAATTTATTTGTTCTTTCGTTATTTAAAATAAAAATTATGTCAATTTGTATAATTTGGCGAGTGGTTTGGCGATTTATATAATTTGGCGAAATTGGTCGACGGGATCATCAAGTAGTACCGCAGCAAAGAGAAATGAATAGAATCAAAGCAATCAAAGAGAAATGAATAGAAATTCGTTTATAGAGAGATCGCCACTGTTTTTTAAATTATAATTCAATCTTTCGAAATCTTTTTAAAGCCGATCAAATTAGCGTGCATTTAGAGTCTGCGGTCTCTGGATGGGGGTTGGCGAGCGTAGCTCGTAGGGGGCCGAGCCCCCTAGTAATTTAAATTTAAAGAGTGAAATACATTTGTAAAATAAAGGAGTCGCCAACGTTGCAAAGAGAATTAAGCAAACTTTTATCATTATTGTTATTACTAAATGTCAAAATATAAATGAAGTCATAATAAGAAAGGTACAGCTATATACTATCATTACTGTATGTAGATAGTAATAAAATAAAGTAGAACCTCGATTATCCGAAGTAATTGGGACCGACCCCCTTTCGGAAAATCGAAATTTTTGGATAATCGAGAATGCTTCAATTTTAAGATTAAGGAGAAATGTATGCATTATTTCTTAGTATGGTAACAAGTGCTTAATAAAAACAAACCATTAGCAAAATAGAAACAATAACAAATTACCTGAATTTTAATTTTAAAATTAAGTACCTTTTACTTATATCACAATGGTTTTAAAAAAATGATTTGTTCGCAGTTTCGATTGCCTTTGCTTTGAAGTCCTATCGCGGAATTTTAATATTATTAGTTCACCAGTATCACAGTCTTTCTACTGATCCAGCCATGCCCAACCTTTTGTAAAAAATTCAAAAGCTACAGAATTGGTAATTTGTTCGTTTTCTTCGTTCCACACCGCAGCTTGAGAGAGCTCAAGTTAAATTCAAAGGAACTCTAAGGAAGGGATCGAAAATATTTATATATACTCGTAGTTCGGAATGGACCGCTTGCACACAAGGAATATGATAGTTTTAAAAAAAAGAAAAGCTTTCAAAATGTATTCTGCACACAAAGAATGTAATACTTAAAAAAAAAAAAAGGTTTCAAAATGGATTTCGGTTAATCGAGAGTTTCGGTTAAAAGAAGTTTCGGATAAAAGAGGTTCTACTGTAATTGTTAAGACAAAATAATACTCGATGAAAAGACATGTACTTTTAATAGTACACCAGACCCGAAAGGGTTAAGATATTTCAAACAAAGCTAAAGTTACATTTTACTAAATAATATTTTTGGCTATAGATTTTCTTCAGTTTATTAAAAATAAATGCTATGCATTTCGTATTGTACATGAAAAAAGTTATAGTAAACCTCGATGACGTATATCAATTTCATTATACATGAAATAATTTAACATAATTAAAATGCGCCGCAAACAATTCCCTCCACCCCTATATCATTATATAACGGAATTCTTTTGCATGGCCCTGTAAATGAATATTAACTATTCTTTGAACCGCATATTCTACAGAATGCATATTTTAATGCACTTGATAAATGCATATCAATTTTATTATGTTTGAAAACATGTAACATCATTAAAAATCATTTGATACGATTTTTTCCCATAGGCCGTAATGTAACGGAAAAATTTGACTGTCCCTGTAAATGAACTAAACATGCTACAAACTTCATTTGAAATAGAGAACGTGCTATGGTAAACATCAATAGCATCCAAAAATTTCGGAGCAATCCGAATATATTTACGGGAGTTAGAGCGCAGACAGACGGACAGACAAACCGAAGTCATAAATACTTTTCAACTGTGTTGGAAAGTGTTAAAAATCGCCGTAAATTCGGGCGTATAACACACACACCTATGATTTGAGACTGCGCTTTTCCGTTTTTAGATCTATTCGCCGTATTACGCACACCCACTTTTTTGCAATGAAACGTTCATGAGATAGCTAAGTAAACAGGAAGATACAATACATAGCATTGAAAAGTACAAATACGAGTACAAACATAAAGAAAATAAGGGAATGCAAAGTGAGGACAAACGCTACTGTCCAGACTATTTGCTTGAATCGCCAAAAAGCGTTTGGAATCGTTCTGTCTTTCACTCAAATAATCACTTCTTATTCTCTTGTTCATAAATATAACAAGAAAGAAAAAATCATGCGTCAAGCATAGATTATGAAACACTTTCCAACGCATTCAGAATAATGTAACAAAACGTCACCGTTTCATAAGTTGAAATGTGAATATAATTATCATCCTTGGATATAATTATCATACATCTTGATCATATAATTGATCAAGACTCGACAAGAAGCTTTCGTCTCTAGGCTTTTAAGCAATTCAACATCATATTTATCCTGAAGACGACTGCAGAAACAGTTCGAAACGTCGATATTATACGTTATCGTTATTTTTATTTGTACAAGTTCAGATGAAAATTCTTGTTTATGTGTACCATTGAGCAAATTTATGTGTTTGAACGTATAAATTTTATTTACTTTAAAATTATGTTGGGAAGTGTTAAAAAAATAAATAGTTTTCCCGTATATTCTGTAACACAGGGAAGCTCGGGTTGGATCCCCTAGTATCGAAAATAAAAGAAATTAAAAATTAAAAAAATTTAACTTGATCTCAAATGGTACACCTACCTTATTTATTTAAAACAAATGCCTTATTTCTCTCCGACAGCAGCTAAAAATTGTTATTTATCAAGTCTCACGTAACAGCTTTTTGTTATTTAAAACTGATTTTTCATTCCCCGATCTACTCAAAGATAATATATTCCAGAAAGATAGTGAGTGAAAAGAACGAATCACATTAAACAGCAAGATACTTCTGATTTTGAGATTATTGGATGTTTCACAACATGTTCCAAAATAAAGCAGGTGCAGGTCCAGAAAATAAATTGTAAAAATACAGTGATTGATCATTTGGTAAATTTATTTATTTAAAAGAAAATAGTGCGAAAGGGGGGGGGGTAATTTAGGGGTTATTTCCCTTTAACCCTTTGAGGGGCAAAAGATTGTGTTTCTGTAATGTTCAATTCACATCGTAATCTTCGAAAAATTGCAATTTCACAGCTTTTTTCCACCGAAGTTATAGAAATAAATTTAATTAAAAGTTTCCGGTGCCAATCTTTGTTAAAATTAGTTGGGATATAATATATCCCACCGCCCTTCAAGCAGGAGCGTAGCTACAGATATTTTTTCGGGGGGGAGAGTTAAAAATTTCCCAACTTGAAACAAATTCCTGCAACATTCAACTAAAGTGATATGCACAAAGTGTGTAATAATGATAATGAAGCTTATGCATAAAAAATTCCTTTCCAAAGAAAAAATTTGAAACTAGAAACATAAAAATTCTAATTATTTGTTTGTTTAATAAAAAAACAAACACGCGTTTTACTTTCTTCTGTCTTTACAAGACAAAAGTATTGAATTCGTGAAAAAATTCTACAACTGGTTTTCGACGGATTGATATGTTTTAGAAGGTCCTGAACATGATTTGACTGTTTTTAGAAAATGTCTGTGCGTATGTGACACAAATTTTGTGGGTGCTCTGTCTCAAGAACTAATTCGCGGAATTTTATAAAACTTTAGATTCAGTTATACCTTGATAAAAATTAATGCTGATTAGTTTTTGGTGTAAATCACCTAAAAGGTGGCGCTGCTATGCTGTATTTTTCACGATTTACATGATTTTAGCGATAGTTATATCTCAAAAACTGTTGCACAGAATTTGATCAAATTTTATATTCTGTTAAACCTTGACATAATTTGGTGCTTATTAGGTTTTTGTATATATCTGCGGCACTGCTGTGCAGCATTTTTCATGATTTTCGCGTTAGCTATATCTGGAAAACTAATGCACGGAAATTTAGTTAAACTTCATATTCGGTTACACTTCCTTATTGGGCTTGGGTGTATACTGTCCAAAGGTATTCGCTTTTGTGCTCTTTGGGTTTTGAATTTTGGTTTCAGACATCTAAGAGCGTGGGTGTCGAAATTCAATATGATTTGTTGGAAAAAAGCGATGCTTCTATCTCCTTTTTAAATGCATACAATTAAACGAATTATAAATTAAATGCACACAATTAAACCTTTAGAATTCATTATTATGTGCATAGAATTGTTTATTTAATTTTAACATTGTGATTGCAAATTTTGAAGTATTAACATGTATGGGATAGAATAAGGTTTTGGGATTGGCACATCCAAATAGTTTTCATTTAACATCAATTCTTCTGGTCTTCAAAGAAGCTAACACTGATGAAGCTAACCTAACATCGTCCAGTTTAATAAAATCCACTATTTCACTTTCACATTTTAAAAGCATTAGGCTGTCAAGTCTGTCAGGCCACATTGTAGCTTGCAATATATATTTTTTAAATTTTTATTTGACTAAATATTCTTTCATTAGATGCAACGCCAAAACGATAAGCTGCTGTGAATGTTAAGGTACGAGTATATAGTTTGACAGTGTGACCCAAATAGTCTTTGAATTTCATGGCATGAGTAAAAGGTTTGTTAAGTGAGTTGGGATTTGGTTTATTTATATTTGACTCTGCAAGTCATGTACATCCGGTTACTCATATACAAGTGGAAACATTATTAACTTTTCTAAGTTAGTGATACTCAAATTTCCCTTGCACAATTGTAATTTAAATATAGAATGTATTGGCGCAATATTCTCCTGATATAGGGAACATTGTCATTTAAGCCCATTACTAAATTGCCGAAATTTTCCTGTATTTCTTATAAGTCTTCCCTGTAAAACTTATGTGTATCAATGTCCATTGCTATGCTATTATTTTTATCTATTCCAGTTGGTGAAACCGTTTTCCCACGGTGCTTTCAGAAGTCAGCTTCTTCAATCACATCCTAATATTCATAATTGTTTATGAACTTGTCTATAAGGAAATCTTTATTTCTTCAAAATTTTATTCAAGTGCAACCTGTTAGTGTTTATGTCAACCTGTATATCGATTTTTTTTCTTCAGTTGATGGACTGCCTTCATGGTCATATTTCTGTTCCAAATTCAAATCATCCACTTTTTTACCGTTTTCATCCTCGAATGGATTTTTAGATGCTCCAAAATCTTGCACGAAAGCTCTTTTCCTATTATGAAGGGTTCTTTCGTAAGATTTATAGTCATTTTTTAGAACAGCTTTAAACACACAACACTGGATTTTTGGTTTAAAATTTCATAAACACCTATAAATATAAACGAACAGGACTCATATATATATTTCCGCACACAAATAAAGGTAAAATGTGGCAAATTTATCTAATCTAACGACTTCTTATATTCACATTTGCTCATATAATACTTTTGTCTTGACAGCGAAGGGTTAACTAATTTTCGCAGCAAAAAAATCACGAGAATGAGTAAAATATTGTCCAAAATTCGCAAAATTAGTTTAAAAATTAGTGCAATTTGGGAAAACTCATCAAATCTTCTTGCCCAGCTGTGTTTCAAGTAGGTGACTACATTCCTTTCTGTTGTGCTACAAGTGATCTCCAATTTTCAAAAAAAGCTGCAATCCCTTTGGATTAAAATAGCTGGATTCTCTTTTGGGAGGGGAAACGGAGGAAGGGTGAAATTTTTGAGAAAGGAACAAAGTTTTGAAGGAAATAAAGGAACTGGATAGTCAGCTATTGATGGATAGGAGTAGAGAAATTTAGGTCTGGTAGATGTATAATATTTTTGTAGAACTGAAAAATACAATGATAGATTGAGTGTGGCTGATTTCTTTTTGTATTTCTTTTGATAATTTAACTTGCTTACTGTTACAGTAGTCAGTCAGAAACATAATCACCAAAACAATAAAAATTTCGTAATGTCTCAAAAATCTAGAATTTCCCAACTCTAAGCTCAAATTTCCCAACTTCACAAATATTGGGGGGGGGCTCCCCCCCATACCCCCATGGCGATGCCCCTGCCTTCAAGGGCTTAAAGTAGAGTCTTGCACAGATCGGATTGTACCCGAACCGAATCCGAAATTTCTGTTTAACAACAACCCAAAGATAACAATGTATAGAAAAAATAATTATTACATATAAAAACAAGGAAAAAGAAACAAAATTACTTTTAGTAAAGAAAGTTACTTTCAATGGTGCAAAAGCAATAATCTTCTATTGCTACTATTGTAGAAGTGTGAATGTATCCAAATCACATCAGTAATTGGAACATATAGTTGTATAACATATATATAAACTGCAACTCTGTATGACAAATTTGATTGATTTTACAAGTAATGTTTCATTGTACCCCTTGTTTCATTGTACCCCGTCTTCCCCTATAGCATATTATATTCTCTATCTGCAGTGTCATTCAAAGACGAAATATACACTGCTCAAAAACATTTGGGGAGCAAGCAAAAAAGTGAAGAGAACAGTGCAAGACAGCCATGTATGGGCATAAAATTTATAGTACATGTGTATCAGTGCGCAATACAGAAAAAAAGACGCAAAAACATTTCTAAGGGAGATTTTATTCTTTGAAAAGATGAAAAGAACATGAAAAGATGGTTTAGGGCAACAATTTGTTTTCATATAAATGATTAAAAAAAAAGTATTGTTTAGAAATGATGCAAGATTTTTAATATGGCGTGTGGTCTCCTCGAAGAGCTAAGACTGTTGGAAACCGGTTTTCCATGGATGAGATGAGGTTATCGATAAGACTTTGGGGAGTACTGTTCCACTGCTCAACAATTGCAATCTCCAAGTCCCGGACAGTAAAAGGAGGCCTCGGTCTCTCAGCAATGCGTCGTCTGAGTATGTCCCAAATATGATCGATCGGATTTAGGTCAAGGAGAGCATGCTGGTCATTCCATACGCTGTATTGTTTTAGCTTCAAGCATGTTTTCCACAAGACGAACTGTATGAAGTCGGGCATTATCATGCATGGAAAAAAAGAAATCACTAATTTCTGCAATATAAAATACGACATGAGGTCTCAGTATCTCGTCTGTATAACTTCAAATCGTCAAAGTGCCATTCCGAATGATATACAGGTCCGTATGTCCACCTATGCTGATTTTAGCCAATAGCATCAACCCACCTCGTCTGTAATGTGATCTTTCACGAACGAATGTGGGATTATTTTGAGTGCCTCTTTCTCTCCATGCCAAAACACATCAGATGTCACATTCAGACTGAATCGGGACTCGTCTGTATACAGATTTTGACTCCAACAATGTTGCCTCCAAACTCCATGTTCAGTTCCCAACCTTCTTTGGGCCGCACAGTGGCTTGAGGTCAACGGAATACAGACTATTGACTTACGTGCATAGAGACCACCCTGATGAAGCCTATTTCGGACTGTTTGGCTGGACACTCTTCGTCCTGTGTCCAAGAACAGCTGTTAACAGGATATATCGGTCATCAGTTTCTGTGTTAGCACATTTTCGACCTTGCACTTGTCGATGACTACCATTCCATGTGTCTTGGAATCGATTCCACAGCCTTTTATGGACACTTCTTGCGACTCCAACAGCGCCCACTGCACTTCGTTGTGTTTCCCCAAATTCAACTGTCCCGATAACACGCCAAGCCATGGATTGCGGTAAATCATGTTGTTGTGACATTTACAAGTCACCTTTTCTCAAAACACAAGCTGAGCAATTGAATTTTACAACTGAGGCAGCGAAACAGACGTTTCTGCAAAATCCCGATTTCTGCACTTATCTCCTTTTTCTAGTTTTTGACATCATAAACTTTAATTTACATGTGAAGTTTACTTTATCTGTTTTCTACACTGGATGTTTTATTTTACTTTACTTATCGGTGTAAATATTTGCGTAATTTCGTTAAAACCATGTGCTCCCCTAATTGTTTTGAGCAGTGTGGTTCATTAGTGCATCAATGTATCCCAAGGCTTTTTTTCTTTGTAACAATCGGTTTGGAAGGATCCTCTTCTTCATGATAGCTGTCTGATTCTACTGCTGGCTCGTTTTTCGCTTCCAGAAGATCGGATACAATTTCAGTTATTATTGCTTCGGGTGAAGTTTGTAAATTACTGTCTATATTCGTATAGGCAACTTCATCAGCCTGTGTTTCAAGCTGCCCCCATATTCAAATTCCCGAAATAATTGCAGCTAAAGGAAATATCCACAGCTTCTTCCGTATCGTCAGTTAATTCAGAGCCTGAGATGAATCCGGCATGTTTGAAACAATTATTTATTGTAATTTTATATTCGTATAGGCAACTTCCTCAGCCTGTGTTTCGAGCTGCCCCCATTTTCAAATTCCCGAAATAGTGCAGCCAAAGGAATATCCCCAATTTCTTCCGCATCGTCTGTTAACTCAGAGCCTGAGATGAATCCGGCGTGTTTGAAGCAATTATTTATTGTGATTTTGTATACATATAATCAACTTCATCAGCCTGTGTTTCGAGCTGCTTCCATTTGCAAATTCCTGAAATAGTGCAGCCAAAGGAATATCCTCAACTTCTTCCGTATCATCAGTTCACTCAGAGCCTGAGATGAATCCGGTGTGTTTGAAACAATTATTTATTGTGATTTTATATTCTTATAGACATCTTCACCAGCCTGTGTTTCGAGCTGCTCCCATTTGCAAATTCCTGAAATAGTGCAGCCACACCAGCTTCTTCCGTATCTTCAGTTAACTTAGAGCCTGAGATGAATCCGGCGTATTTGAAAAAATTACTTATTGTGATTTTATATTCGTTTAGGCATCTTCATCAGCCTGTATTTCGAGCTGCCCCCATTTGCAAATTCCTGAAATTGTCCAGCCAAAGGAATATCCTCAGCTTCTTACATATCTCCAGTTAACTCAGAGCTTGAGTGAATCCAGCATGTTTGAAACAATTATTTATTGTGATTTTTGAAACATCATTCCAGCTCTTGTGAATATAATGAACTGAATCCAGAACAGGGACGCGAATCTCTTTGTTCTCATCTGATACTTTTTATCATATCCTTGATCAAAAAGCTGCGATATATTTTTTTAAAGTTTAAAATTACGCCTTGGTCAGGAGGTTGTAACACTGACGTGGCATTGGGTGGCATTCTTGATGACTTTCGAACCTTCTACTTCTGTATGTGCGGCACAGTTGTCGATAATGAAGACAACTTCTCTGTTTTCTGAACAAATTTTTTTTTTGGCCAAAGTCTTCATAGTTTTTTCCCAAAAGGTTGATGTCGCTCTATAGACCACTGGAAGAGGTTTGACATTTTTGAAATGCCGTGGCTTTTGACTTTTTTTCTATGACTACAGGTTTTTATTTATTAGTTACAAGCATGTTCGAACCCAGCAACACTGCCAGTCTCTCTTTACTTTTTTTCCCACCCGAACAATTTTGTAAGCGAAAGAACAGCGTCTTGTCTGGTTGTAGACGAAAAAACAATCCCGTCTCGTCTAATAAATAAGGATCTTCCGAAAGAGGTTTTTAAAGCCGAAACCGAATTTCGGTGATCTTCCTATTTGCAACCGAAAACGAAAACGTCCAAATTTTTCTTTTAAACAATCAAATTGTATGTATTAAAGTAACTAATACATACATAAATATACATAATTATTAATTAACTATTATTTTAACACAATCAAACTGACTGGTAAAGTTATCATACGAATTGAATATTTCCAACTGAGCGAAAAAATGCCCAGGCCGGGAATCGAACCCAGATCCTTGGCTTACAAGACCATGACAGACCAGATGTTCCTACCAATAAGGTTATCTGAGCGAAATATGCTGGCTGGTTGTCGGCCCAGTTAGCTTAAACGGAAAAGCATTGGCCTTGTAAGCCAAGGATCTGGGTTCGATTCCCGGCCTGGGCATTTTTTCGCTCAGTTGGAAATATTCAATTCGTATGATAACTTTACCAGTCAGTTTGATTGTGTTAAAATAATAGTTCATCTACGTATCCATCGTTTATATGGAGGTCCTTTACCTGCGGTTTATTCTGTTGAGCTGTCTACATGACAGACCAGATGTTCCTACCAATAAGGTTATCTGAGCGAAATATGCTGGCTGGTTGTCGGCCCAGTTAGCTTAAACGGAAAAGCATTGGCCTTGTAAGCCAAGGATCTGGGTTCGATTCCCGGCCTGGGCATTTTTTCGCTCAGTTGGAAATATCCAATTCGAATTATTAATTAGTTATACTTATTTATTAAGTATGCATAATTATTAGTTAATTATACGTATTTATTTAATATACATAATTATTCATACGTGTGGCCGAAATTGTCTCTCTGTGCCGTACACCCAAAACTTTTCATTTTCATATAAAATAAAACGTATTTAATTCATGAACGACACAGAAAGATTTTCTAATTATACGAATGTCATTTAATTAAAAAATACTTTAGTTTTATGTATACACACCTCGATTTATCTTTTAAAATGATTTCTGTAAATGATCATTTGTTATAGTAGAACTTTCACAAAGTGTATTCGAAACTCTTCTGCGGCTTCAAATTGAAAATTTTCTATTACTGTTATGTTTGGAACTTTTAATGAGCACGTGAAAAAGTTTAGTAATATATGCATTGCTTGCTTTATAATTTGCAGTCACGTCTTGAGTCAGTCATGACTGAAAATTATAAACAACGAAGTTCGTAGCAATAAATAGTGTCATTTTAGCTAATAAAGCTCAAATCGATGAGTAATGTTGAAAATTTCCGAAGGAAGAAACGAGATTTTTGGAATACTGATACTTTCGATTCGGCCGAATTTTCAGTCGTCTTTTCGGTTTCACCGAAACCGATTTTTCGGTCCATCTCTAGTTATAAATATTCGATTGGATAGAATTTTTTTTTAACATTGAATTTGTCCACGAATTTATTTTGCTTTTGTCAACAGCTGCTGACTCTCCAGAAATTTCCTTAAAAGATACATTACTAACGTATATTGTCAGATGTTTGCTGCAGACTATGATGTTCATCGCATTTATTGTTCGTTAACAGGGGCACATAAAAGATATCTAACACAGTATCGTAAGCAAAGTATAGTATTGTCTATTAGGGATGATTGCTGAAAGTACGTTTTCAGTTATGGTACTCGTTTTAAGCTTAACTAACTAATTTTTGTTCAACTACGTGTTGTGTATGCATTCTATAGAATAGACAATATACTTGGCTTCACAAAAGAATTTGTAAGCATTACTGAGAATGAGAGTGAATTGCTTAATGATGTTTTTTTTAAATTTGATTTATGCATTTTCAAGCTCAACTACATTTAGTATACTAAGAGATGTTTGCGGAATATAAATAAAATTATATACAGGGCTATGCAAAAAACTGGATATATGGCAACCTACGGATATTAACTCCTAACAGTGTGATTTCAATAGTTTTAAGCGTGCTTTTACCTGATTCAAACTTCTGCTTAATATGTGGTGTTGTATAAAAATATGTAGGTAATATACAGGGCTGTACAAAAGACTTCAAGTGCGTTTCAGGCTATTGGTAGAAATTCCTAAAGGTGAATTTTCAATTGTGTTACGCGTTTTTTAACTAAACTAAATTTTAACATAATATGTAGTATACGGACTAATCTCTAGATCATATACAGAGGTGTACAAAAGAATTGGAGTACCTTTTCGGCTTTGTGCAGTAATTGTTGAAAATCTGGTTTTCAAATCTGTTAAACGTTTACTAAAATGTTTACTAAGGCATCTTTTTTACCCTATTAAACCTTTATCTACTGACGGTACTTATAAGTACCATTAAAATAACTTGTTATAAAATGCATTTAATACATAGACTAGTTGTTATACAGTCAGTGGCGCCAACTTATACCAGCCCGTGAGGCCAGAACAAATCCAGTAATTTGATCTATCCGCCCACACAATTTTCCATTGATTTATTTCGTTATTAAATTATTTAATCACTGAAATAAAATTTGGTTTTCTTGACGTTCTCAAAATAGCGAGGACATCAATTATACTTACAGGAGCATTGAAAACCTTTTTAGAGGATGTATAATTAAATTTTTCTCAAAAACAGATTTCTTGCATATTTTTCCATCTGTTTTATTATCTTGAATCGAAAAATCACCTATGTGACTAAAATGTATTTTTTTTTTTTTAACGTTTAGTTTCTTTCACTTTTAATTGTTAGCAATTTTTATGCTATTTATAATAAATATGAATCTATTTTTAAGGAAGAACTTAGGATATTATGATTTAATTAAATTAAAATAATTTTATATTTTACTTAGAAAAATCATTATTTGACTTTGAATTATCTTCTTTAGCCATTCGCTCCCCTTCCGCCCCTCTCCACACTAACATTTACTGAGGAAGGGAAAAAAGTATGCGTTATTTTGCTCAAAAGATTTTGAGCCCACCCAATATTTTTCAAAAGTTGGCGCTACTGAATACAGTTTAGAATGAGTTATAGATACATTACTTTATCTTGCTCCAAAAGCATTATTGGTTACACAAAACAAAAATATTTTTAAAAGGATGATTTTTTTGCCTTTGCATGTTTTCAGCTTTCTTGGCGTTTGGGGGGGGGGGGGGATTTTTCAATTCGGAAATATTTTTATACTTCTATTGTAAGAACATTGTATTTGTACATTTTCTAATTCTATAAAGTACTAAGAAAAATAATATTTAAAATAAAAGATTTGAGTGGGGTATTAAATATGCACAAAATCCCTATAAATTCAAATTTAATTCCTTCTAAAATCCTACAAAAATTTATTAAATGATTATGTAAATCTTTTAATGTAGTTTAAACAATTCACGAAAAATGCTTTAGAAGATAAAATTTTCATGAATTCATAATTCAGTACATAAAGGTAATCCTTTGAGTCGGCAAAGTGTCATTAAAGTATTTTGGAAGTGTTGGAAAGTGTTTCATAATCTATACTTGACGCATGATTTTTCTTTCTTGTTTTTGACTATTTTTGATGCTCTATTCCTCTTTTATTTCATATGAGCATAGGTTTTTAGGATTGTGTAAGATGATTTTTTTTTTATTTTGCGTCAACATATTTGGGTCTACCACATTCTTTTTTTTTTTTTTTTTTTTTTTTAAGAAAAATTTAAAGCTGATGTTTTTGTGTGCAATGTTGTAAGTTTTTGCATTGAGTAATATATAGTAGCAGATTCATTCAGTTCTCGTATATATTTTTGTTGTAAAATTGTATTAATCAACGGTTAGAACTGAAAATATATTCCTTAATTAGGGCCCAAAATTTCGTTATCAGGCAATTTTCATGACTAGCGATCAATCTACTCAAGGTATAAAGTGAAAATATTATTTTGATTTTACTACCAGAATTAATCAACAGTATTTTATAAAATCATTTTCACTATTGATCAATTATCTGTCAAATTTTCTTCACTTAATAACGCTGTTTCAAGATATAATGCTGCAACGCGGGTGCAGCATTGAAATAGATACAGAAATCATGCATTCCAGTGGTACGCGTGTTCAACAGGATTGCCACTTTCGGTTGAGCTGGGTTGGGTTGATTTTTGACGGCATATTAATAACACGAGGGATATAGGCCCAAGGGGAAGTGCCCTCCGTGGGGTCTTTCTAAGGGAACCTAACCCGTATTTACGCATGGAAATCCATGGTTTCGAAGAAAACTCCGAAACGATTAGGCCGAGGAGCGCGATTGGGTTTGAACCCAGCACCTCCCGTCTACCAGCTTCGAGAGCAGAACCTCTCAGCCACTGGTGGGGCGGTTGCCACTTTGGAATTTTCGAATTCATACCACAACATTAAACTTGCTCAATGTTGTAGAATTTTATTTACATCTTGGATTTGACAAGACTTCGATAATCTAAATGATTTTCGGTAATTCCGCTCCTATGGAAAATAGAAATTTAATTTCTAAAAACACCAAATAAGAGTTTCTCAAAAATTTTGTCACTATTATCGTCAAGTCGCCAAAATCTCCAGTGATGGAACAGTGGTGCAGCAGTTGTGCGATTGCCACCACTAAACTTTTATAGTATTCGTTAAAAAATCTCATAAATTCTTTCCTGAAGTAAGCCGAAATTCTTTGGTTCTACACTGTTCCATCACTGAAATCTCTCAAAATTTACCCTCAAAATTTATATTTAATCGGTCAATACTCACTTAATCGGTCATTTAAAAAAAATACATGTGATTCCCTTGTTGATTCTCCATAATAATTTCCTTGTTGCCAAAGTTAAATAAATAAATAAATAAACTACAATATGAAATATTGAATAATGCTTGATATAAAAGTACAGTGCGTCCCAAATGTTTATAGACGACGCTTGTTTTTTTTTTTGTTTGTTTTTTTGCTATTGAAAAAGAGGAGTAACAATTATAATTACTAGATAACAGAAATTCATTCTGCTTTTTCAGAATTTCGTGTTGCCCCCGATGAAAAAAACATATATATCTAAATATAGATCGTACAAAACATATTTCAGTTTTATGACTTAAAACCTACGCTTTTATTTGATATAAAATGACGTCATTCGCATTCCCAGTAGAATTCCACATTTACGATCCAATCTTAAACAACATCTACAGTAAAGTATGCATATGACGTCATTATCGCAGAATAATACAAAAATCCAGCAAAAAGCGATGCGTCATTCAAGAAACTCGACAAAAAAAATATCGGCTACCTAATTATCCATATGCTTCATTTGTTTGTAACATTAATATATAGATACTTAAAATTAAATATAGTTTATAATGGCTCCATGTTTTATCAGAAATCATTCATTTATATTTTTTTACAAATAGCACGTATTTTAATTACATTTCTTTTTAGTTGTTATGGGGAAATGCCAACAAAAAGATATAATTACTATTTTGCAACTATTTTTCCTTTACTTTCTACAGAAATGGAGCACTTCAGTTGCCAAAATTAAACAAATGACGCTAAAAACTACACAAAAAATCAATATCTCAAAAATAAATTGAGATGCAGTTGAATTGCATTTAAAAGTACAGTAAACTCTGTCTAAGGCGGAATCGATCGGGACTGAGAAAATTTTCCGTGGTAGACAATATTCCGGCTTATGCAAAAAAGCTCTCTCTTCCTCCCCGCGCAAAAAAAAAAAAAAAAAAAAAAAAAAAAAAAAAAAATCCCTTGAAGATGACAATTTTTTATTGATTCTCCTGACTTAAAAATCGGTTGAAAACTGAAATTCTGAAAGATCCTTTGTCTTTATAGATAAATGACAATATTCAGTTTCTTAGTACTACTGTTTTACATGCATATTGGAAATTTAGACACAAACACACACACACACAAAAAAAAAAAAAAAAAAGAAAAGAAAAGAAAAGAAAAAACCCAATAAACTTCGAGAATAAGACAGAATGCTATAATTTTGAATTTGAGTACAACCTTAAAGTATAATATATTGTACTTTCGAAAATATATATTTTGATAAATGTTCATTTTACTAGAAATATTAACTTTTAAATGCAATTTTGCATATGAAAAAATGGCATAAGCATAAATTCCTTAACATTTAAAGTTTCTGTTCCGTTGAATTAACTTTTTTAAAGTGTTACGGAATTTTAACTAACAGGCTCGACATTGAGTATTTGACTTATCAGTTTTAAAGTTTAATAAATAAAACGCCTTTCATTTTTAAATTATACTTTTTCCGCCCTATGCAAAATTTTGGTTTCGGTGGGACCTTAAAATCCTTTCCGTTTCCGCGTTAGACAGATTCCGCTTTATGCAGCATGAATTAATGTAATTTTCTATGGGTTCGCCGGGACTTGAAAAATTTTCCGCGGGACAAATTTCCGGCTTATACAGAGTCCGCCTTAGACAGAATTTACTGTACTTTTTTCCCCCAATACGACAGTTTAAAAATTGAAAATAAGAGATGCTTAGAAGTTTAAAAAATTGCAGTAGAGATTATACCGTTATTGCTTGGTTTTACGGCTGGCTTATATAACGGAACGTTATTTTTTAGAGACGACACTTTAATTGCTGGCCGAGAGAAATAGCATATCGGGGCTAATAAAAGAAGAAATAAATAAATAAAAAAATGAACCGTACAAATAGCATAAATATTTAGACAATGTAAATTCTACTTTCGTTTTATTAAAACTCAAAGAAAGGAAATACATACGTTGAAAAATATATTCACAAAAATATTATGCAACAAAACAAAAAAATGAAAACATTCTTGCAGCAAACTTGTGTAATTACATTTTTAAATTTACAAATAATTTAAACTAAATTTTAAAAATCTTTAAAAGAATAAATCTTTAAAAGATAATAATCTTTTAAAAATAAAATTATTTTTTTAATCTTTTAAGGATAATAATCTTTTACAGAACAATCTTTAAAAGAAAGTGTTTGCGCAAATTATGCAAAAAAAAAAAAAAAAAAAAACATTTTTATTTACACAAAAAGAAATTTTCATTTGCAAGCATATTAAGTATTTTAAAATGTTAAATACGTACAAAATAATTAATTCGAAGTAAGCCTAGCTAGGTCTGTTAAAAAATAGTTGTTTAGTTTAGCTATTTAAGGAGTCTCATGACTCTTAAAGTTTCTCATTTTTCGAAATTTTAATTATTTTAAATGTTAAACTCCTATCTTTTCTGAACATTTTAATATAATTGTTTCCTTGAAATTCTCATTAGAATAGAAGTTATGAAGTTATGGCTTTTAGAATTATACCCACTCAATAGCTGAACCGGCGGCGTTTCTGAAACTTTGAAGTCACTTTTCTCCAAATGACGTTTTTGGGCATAATGCGCAGGATATCTCAAAAACTTTTTAATATTTTTTCACAAAATTTTCAAAACATACGTTTCATGTTAGTCTGTATAAATTGAACCTAAAATCCCCTTTTTATTGTTAAAAAGAATTTTTATTTAGGTGATTATGTTGTTGAAATTTTCAAAATTTTGTATTAGCTAAATACAACTTTTTATTAAAAATATAAAAATGCTTTAGATACAAATTTATTTAGGTTCAGGGTAAATTTATTTAGGTTCAGGTAGGTTCAGGGTTTTAAGTATAAGTAGGCACAAAAATACTCATTCTAGCTGCAATATGTATTTTGTAATCGTGCACGTAAGCTGTTATACCAATTTTCTGCTCATTAAATGTCTGACAGTTTGGATCTCCCTCCCTGTAAATACTAATTCTGCATCTTGCAGTTTTTTAAATACTTGCAATGAAAGAATGTACTTATATCTTTCATTTCAATAAAAATTGTGTTTTAAAATCATATATATTTTAAGATATTGAATGTTGATAATGGTCTCTTTTTTTTTCTTTTCTTTTTTCCAGTTTTAAGTCTTGGGATCCATTAATCATTTAAATGTTTCCTAAAATTAAATCATTTAAAAAAAGAAATAAATACACACACACACACACACAAAAAAAAGCAAGTTTGTATTCCTTGATTTTATTATTACATGAACAATTATACTAGTTACAATATTTTTCAGAAAATATTTGGAAAACTTATCTAAAATATTAAAAATATTTCATGCGTAGAAAATAAAAATTCTATTTAAAATCAAATTAAATAATTGAAAGAATGTTTAAACTTAACATCTAGCTTTAAATATGGAAGAAAATAATTCTGCTTTATTAACATATCTTTTACTTAGTCTGTTTGATTTTTAAAATATTTAAAAAATTATAAGCATCTAAATTAACAAAAACAACAACAACAACAAAATAATGAAAAGCAAAATACATTTTTCTAAAAAATAATTTGATAAAATTATTTTACAGATTTAATGAAGATTGGTACGTTAACTTATAATCACGATTTATTATCCAAACTTCTTCTTGGAGTTAAACAAGATCACTTTTTTTCTACTTAATTTTTAAGCAACTAAATTATTTATCGTATGTATTAAAAATTTATATTAGAAAATAATAAAATAATCTTGCTATAAATAAATTGTTACCTACGAGTTTAGAATAAATTTTATGTTTTCGGGAAAAAAAAAAAAAAAAAAAAAAAAAACCCTTCTGCATATTATTTTTGCGCCGCATCTAATGCTTACCATTTAACAAGTGTTGAATTTTTAATAAAGATTTTTAGTTTTAATAGAAATATAAGTTAAATTATTATTCTTTGCCGCATTACTTAAAATATGGAAGAAAAAGTAGAGACTATATTATGCCTAAACATGTGTAAAAATAAACTGTTCATTGATGTAAAAGTAGTGTATTAATTAATGAATTTTTGCAGTAGTATTACAAATTATAATGAATTTCAGTTATCGTAATGAATTGTCGATAGTAGTGGTATGATAGAGAACGTACATATTTCAGTGATCGGATAATATATACACTGGTGTCCAAAAGTATTGCATATTTCAATAAATCATTGTTTTCTCAAAACATTTTTTTTGAAAACGTTGGAAATTTATACACATAATAAGAAAACGGTACGCAAACTAGGGATGATTATGATTTTTTTTAAGGGGACCTTCTACATTAGGAGAAAAAAAAAGCACTTTTTAATGATTTTTTTGTAAGAAAACTGTATGATGGATCTTTTTGAAATTTTAACAGTTTATTGTACATATCTTAAGGTATAATAATAATAATAGTAATACACAATAATTTTTTTATTAGATTTTGTTGCTTCTTCTCTAAGTTATATACAAAGATGTTAAACTGCTTTATAAAATTTCTTCCGGACGGTGGGCATGATAGCCCCTTGTACCATTTAACAAGGTACATTTAACAAGGTACCATTTTAATTATCTGAAACACAGAAATAAATTTTTTTCGTAAACTTCGTGAGCTAGTTAAATTAAAGTAACCTATAAATTTATTTTTAAAAAAAGTTATGTAATGTCTAATTAAAAGAAACATTTTTTGTTAAAAAAATTCGTTCTCATTTGTTAATAATTTTTTTAAATAATTTTAGTAAAAGCTTTAATTCATATCGAAGGCAATTAAATGAGCTTTAATAAAAAAAAAATCACGGTGATCCATTGAGTATTTTTTTTTTTTAATCTTGCCCATCGTGTCAAAAAATGTGGTTGACACGGTGAGCAAGATTAAAAATAAAAGTTATTAACAAATAAGAATGAATTTTTTCAAAGCAGTTGAACATATTTGTTTATAACTTAGAGTAGAAGCAACAAAATCTAATAAAATAAATTCTTGTGTATACCTTAAGATATGTATAATAAACTATTAAAATTTTAAAAAAGATCCATCATGCAGTTTTCTTACAAAAAAAAAAAAAAAAATCATAAAAAATTGCTTTTTTTTTGGTCTCCTAATGTAGAAGGTCCCTTAAGGCTCCTGTCCCTGCCGGCGAAGGCATTCACGAGCTAATGCTAATCCTATGGGGAGAGATTTTTCTAGTATCTCGTTTACATTTCGACATTTTTAAATAATTGTTTTTGCATTGGATAGCCGAAATCCGTCTCTACATTGCATCTTTTTTATTTTTTCAATTTTGGTTGCAGATATTTTATTAAATGACACTTTCATTTTCAGAACCGGTTTTAAAAGTGAAAGTCACTTTATAAAAAATGTCTGCGACCAAAATCGAAAAAGTAAAAAAGGTACGATATAGAGACGGACCTCGGCTATCCATAGCAAAAAAAAAAAAAAAAATTATTTAAAAATGTCGAAATGCAAACGAGATATTAGATAAATCCCTCCCTATAGGATTAGCATTAGCTCGTGATTGCCTTCGCCGGCAGGGACAGGAGCCTTAAGGGGGCCTTCTACATTAGAAGAGAAAAAAAGCACTTTTTATGATTTTTTTTGTAAGAAAGCTGCATGATGGATCTTTTTTAAAATTTTAACAGTTTATTATACATATCTTAAGGTATACATAAGAATTTTTTTATTAGATTTTGTTGCTTCTACTCTAAGTTATCTACAAATATGTTCAACTGATTTGGAAAATTTCGTCTGGACGGTGGGCTTGATAGCGCCTTGTAGAATTATCTGAAACACAAAAATAATTTTTTTTCGTAAACTTCGTGAGTTAAATTAAAGGAACCCATAAATTTATTTTAAAACGGTTATGTAATGGCTAATAAAAAGAAACATTTTTTTTTTTTTTTTGTTAAAAAAAATTCGTTCTTATTTGTTAATAACTTTTCTTTTAAATAATTTTAGTAAAAGCTTTAATTCACATCGAAGGCAATTAAATGAGCTTTAATTAAAAAAAAGTCCTTCCGGCCAGTGACGGGAGGAAGAGATAGCTTTCATATTCCTTATTTTTTAAAAGCCAGCTTATATTATTCAAACACACGGAGCTCAAATTAGTGGAACCCGATTATAGAAGATTAAATACTAATTTTTGTCAATATTGAATATGAATGAGAATTTCGCGAAATTAGTCAGCGTTATCAAAGCTGGTTGTATTAAAGTGATTTATATTTTGTCGCCAAATTCAGTGATATCCCGAATAATATTATGTTAACCCGAATTATTGGTGATAGCCCGCCATTTTGAAACAACATAATGGGTGCAACAAAGCTCACCAATGAACTTGGTCGAGACCTTAGTAATTCCTGTGCACATGCTCACTCATATCTAAATCAGTTGATATATACGAGTGCTGTTGCAGGCAAAAAATCAGATTTTTTAAAATGTCACACACATTCGAAATTCAAACTGCTATTATCTCGGCTTTTTTTTTTTTTAGATAAAGGCAAAACAAAAAATAAATCGGAATCTTTGTAACAAACTGAAACACATAAGAAAAAAATCTTTTTCAATTTCTAATTTTTTTTGTACCTCATTTAAATTTTTTTTTTTTAATTTTTAAATGACCACCATTTTGAAAGAAGATGGCGGATGAAGTTAGCAAACGAACTCGGCCGATAGATTGCTATATACTATGCACATGCCTTGTCACATCCTAATCGGTTCATAAATACGCGTGTTATCGCGTGACAAAAATCAGATCATTCCAAAATTTCAAAATGTCAGCCATGCTAGAAATTCAAAGTGCTATAACTCAGCCTTTTTTTAAGATATAAACGAAACAAAAAATGCTCCGAAATCTTTGTATCAAGGTCAAACACATAAGAAAAAAATCTTTTCAATTTCTATTTTTTTTTTTTTTTTTTTTTTTTTTTTTTTTTTTGTACCTCATTTTAAATTAAAATAAAAAAATAATATTGGCCGCCATTTTGAAACAAGATGGCGGATTATGTTGGCCAACGTACTCGGTCGAGACATTGGTATTTACTATGTATGCACCAAGTTATATCCAAATCCGTTCAAAAATACGCGTGTTATCGCGTGACAAAAATCAGATAATTTCAAAATGTCAGCCACACTCGAATTTCAAAGTGCTATAACTCAACTGTTTTTTAAGATATAGACGAAACAAAAAATGCTCCGGAATCTTCGTAACGAGCTCAAACACATAAGAAAAAAATCTTTTTCTATTTATACATTTTTTGTACTTCATTTTAAATTAAAAAAATTTTTTTTTTAATTTTAAATGGCCGACACTTTGAAACAAGATGGCGTATGAAGCTGGCCAACGAGCTCGGTCGAGACATTGCTATGTACTATGCACATGCCTTGTCACATCCAAATCGGTTCATAAAAACGCATATTATCGCGTGACAAAAATCAGATCGTTTAAAAATGTCAGCCATGCTAGAAATTCAAAAAAGTCCTTCCGGCCAGTGCCGGGAGGAAGAGGTAGCTTTCAAATACCTTATTTTAAAAAAGCCAACTTATATTATTCAAACACACGAAGCTCAATTTAGTGGAAACCGAATATAGGAGATTCAATACTAATTTTTATCAATACTAAATCATTATGAATGAGAATTTCACGAAATTAGTCAGCTTTATGCAAGCTGCTTTTATTTAAAGTAACTTATATTTGGCTGAGATGTTGATGTATACTATCCACATGCTTTCTCACATGGAAATAGGCGAATACGTGTGTTATCGCGTGACAAATACAAGATCGTTTCAAAATGTTAGCCATACTAGAAATTCAAAGTGCTATAATTCAACCATTTTTTAAAATATAAACAAAAGAACAAATTTTCAGAAACAAAATCTGCTCCGGAATCTTTGTATCAAGGCCAAACACATAAAAAAATCTTTTTCATTTTCCAATTTTTTAATACCTCATTTTAAATTTTAAATTTAATTTTTTTTAAATGGCAACCCTTTTGAAACAAGATGGCGAATAAAGCTGACCAACGAACTCGGTCGATACATTGGTATGTACTATGTACAGACCAAGTAACATCCAAATCGGTTCATAAATACTCTTGTTATCGCGTGACAAAAATCAGGTCGTTTTAAAATGTCAGCCACAATAGAAATTCAAAACGCTATAACTCAGCCATTTTTTTTAGATATAGACGAAACAAAACTGTCCCCGGATCTTTGTATTAAGGTCAAACACATACAAAAAAAATCTTTTTCATTTTCTAATATTTTGGTATCTCATTTTAAATTTTAAATTTTTAAAATTTTTTAAATGGCCGCCATTTTGAAACAAGATGGCGGATGAAGCTGGCCAACGAACTCGGTCGAGATATTTGTATGTACTATTTACACACCAAAATACATCCAAATCGGTTCATAAATACGCCTGTTATCACGTGACAAATATCAGGACGTTTCAAAATGTCAGCCACGCTAGAAATTCAAAATGCTATAACTCAGCCATTTTTTAAGATATAAACGAAACAAAAACTGCTCCGGAATCTTTGTATAAAGGTCAAACACAAAAGAAAAAAATATTTTTCCATTTTCAATTCTTTGGTACCACATTTCAAATTTAAAATTTTTAAGAAAATTTTAAATGGCCGCCATTTTGAAACAAAATGGCGGATACAGCTGGCCAACGAACTCGGTCGAGACATTGGTATGTACTGTGTACATACCGAATTACATCCAAATCGGTTCATAAATTCGAGAGTTACAGTATGACAAAGGTCAGATATATATATATATCAACTTTTGAACGGAGGGTGGTTTCTGGGTCTGGGGGTCATGATCGATGAAAATATACCAAAATTTTTTGAAATCGCTTTCCTCCGAACGGCTGCAATAGGTAGTTTTTTGTAGTGAAAGCTACCTAATAACTCAGCCATTTTTTAAGACATAGCCGAAACAAAAAATGCTCCGGAATTTTTGTATCAAGTTCAAAGACATAAGGAAAAAAATCTTTTTCAATTTCTAATTATTTTGTATCTCACTTTTAAATTTAATTTTTTTTTTAATTTTTAAATGGCCGCCATTTTTAAACAAGATGGCGGATTAGGCTGGCCAACGAACTCGGTCGAGACATTGCTATATACTATACACATTCCTTGTCACATCCAAATCGGTTCATAAATATGTGTATTATCGCGTGACAAAAATCAGATCATTTCAAAATGTCAGCCATGCTAGAAATTCAAAATGCTATAATTGTGCCATTTTTTAAGATATAGACGAAACTAAAAATGCTCCAAAATCTTTGTATCAAGCCCAAACACATAAGAAGAAAAATTTTTCAATGTGTAATTTTTTTGTGCCTCATTTTAAATTTTAAATTTTTTTAAAAATTTTAAATGGCCGCCATTTTGAAACAAGATGGCGGATGAGGCTGGCCAACGAACTCGTTCGAGACATTGCTATGTACTATGCACATTCCTTGTCACATCCAAATCGGTTCATAAATATGTGTATTATCGCGTGACAAAAATCAGATCATTTCAAAATGTCAGCCATGCTAGAAATTCAAAGTGCTATAACTCAGCCATTTTTTAAGATATCGACAAAACTAAAAATGCTCCAGACTCTTTGTATCAAGCCCAAACACATAAGAAAAAATCTTTTTCAATGTCTAATTTTTTTGTGCCTAATTTTAAATTTAATTTTTTTTAAATTTTAAATGGCCGCCATTTTGAAACAAGATGGCGGATGAAGCTGGCCAACGAACTCGGTCGAGACATTGGTATGTACTATGCACATTCCTTGTCACATCCAAATCGGTTCATAAATACGCGTATTATCGCGTGACAAAAATGAGATCGTTTCAAAATGTCAGCCATGCTAGAAATTCAAAATGCTATAACTGTGCCATTTTTAAAGATATAGACAAAACTAAAAATGCTCCAGAATCTTTGTATCAAGCCCAAACAGATAAGAAAAAAAATATTTTTCAATGTCTAATTTTTTTGTGCCTCATTTTAAATTTTAAATTAAAAAAATTTTTTAAATGGCCGCCATTTTGAAACAAGATGGCGAATGAGGCTGACCAACGAACTCGTTCGAGACATTGCTATGTACTATGCACATTCCTTGTCACATCCAAATCGGTTCATAAATATGTGTATTATCGCGTGACAAATATCAGATCGTTTCAAAATGTCAGCCATGCTAGAAATTCAAAGTGCTATAACTCAGCCATTTTTTAAGATATCGACAAAAGTAAAAATGCTCCAGAATCTTTGTATCAATCCCAAACACATAAAAAAAAAATCTTTTTCAATGTCTAATTTTTTTTGCGCCTAATTTTAAATTTAATTTTTTTTTAATTTTTAAATGGCCGCCATTTTGAAACAAGATGGCGGATGAAGCTGGCCAACGAACTCGGTCGAGATATTGGTATGTGCTATGTACACACGAAATTTTATCCAATTCGGTTCATAAATACGAGAGTTACAGAATGACATAGATTAGATAAGATATATATATATATATGGATATATATGTATATATATATATATATATATATATATAGTATATCAATTTTGAACTGAGGGTGGTTTCGGGGTCTAGGGGTCATGATCGATGAAAATATACCAAAATTTTTCGGAATCGTTTTCCTCCGAACGGCTGCAATAGGTAGCTTTTTATAAAGAAAGCTACCTAAAAAATCAAGATTTTAATCTTGCGCACCGTGTCAAAAAATGTGGTTGACACGGTCAGCAAGATTTTTAAAAAGTTATTATCAAATAACAACGAATTTTTTCAAAGCAGTTGAACATATTTGCTTATAACTTAGAGTAGCAGCAACAAAATCTAATAAAACAATTCTTGCGTATACCTTAAAATATGTATAATAAACTGTTGAAATTTCAAAAAGATCCATTATGCAGTTTTCGTACAAAAAAATTATAAAAAAGTTCTTTTTTTGGTCTCCTAGTGTAGAAGGTCCCCTTAAGTCAATCAAATCAACCGTTTCTTGGACGACAAAAGAGTGAATTACAAAGTGATTGGAGTGTGAAATTGGATGACTCTTTTAATTTGTTGTTGTTTCTAGTCGTGATTTCGATCCTGCTTGTTGCTGATAAGTTAGTTACCAAACTGATCAATTTACGCGTGGCCGTTTTATCGTTATAGTGGGGTATGGCCGGTGTCAAGCATACATCGATGAAGCTGTTGGTATCGACAAATCTACAGATTCGAGCCTGTGGCAACGTCACATTTCAACGGAAAATGCTTGTAGGAGACCTGTAGAAAGTCGTCCGCGTATAACAACTCCATCAGATGACCGATGTTTGGCATTAGCAGCCCGGTGCAACCGAAGAGTGTCAGCAAGAGCGATATCAGCAGAGTTAAATGCCGCTGGTGGGCTGCTTGTTGCGCGACAAATTGTATACAGGCGACTTACTCTACATAGTCTTTACACCAGACATCCGACAATATGTGTCCTACTTAACTTTAACTGTCGTCACATGCGTGACTGGTATGAATGGTGCAGAGAGCACGTAATAGGGGCTGGAAACCAGTGGAGCAATGCAATGCTCTCTGACGAATCCAGGTTTAGTTTACAGAGTGACAGTATCACATTGATACCCGATCACGCCTGTGACGAGAGGTAAGTTGTACACAAATTCTAGGAGGTCTGGCATAAAGACCATGTTGACTAAGTAGCCTGTGTCGAGTAATTGGCAGCTCACCAGCGGCATTTAACTCCATTGCTATCACCCTTGCTGGCGTTATATCATTCTGTGTCGTTGATGAAATTACATTTTATTTTATAAGAAAATAAAAAGTTTTGGCCAAAGGTACAGACAGCCAACTTGGATCACACGTGTAATTAATTAATAATTATGTATATTTAATAAACACATATAATTAATTAATAATTATGTCTATTTAATAAACACGCATAATTAATTAATAATTATGTATACTTAATAAACGCGTATAATTAATTAATAATCATGTATAATTATGTATGTATTAATTACTTTAAAAAATTATTTTGGACATTTTCGTTTTCGTTTTCGGCCGAAAATAGAAAGATAACAGAAATTCTGTCTCGGTCTTAAAGATCCTTAATTAAAAGGTTAAACACAGTTTTATGCATTCGCAAAAAGTCCTGATTTAACAAAACAATAAAAAATCCATCTCAGTCTACATTCTATCGTATCCAACCCAAAAGATAAAAATGAAACTTTTCTCATGAAAGTACATTTGAAATTTAAATTTATTTTCACTCGAATGAAAAAGCGTTTCACAATGAACATTTTACTCTCTGTCGCATTCTTCATGAAATTACCACTTTTATCAGCGGAAAATCTAAAAGAAGTCAAATGTTACTCTGAGATAAATGTCAAAAAAGACCAACTGCGACTTTTAATTAAGATTCTTTACTTATCTCAAAGGATCTTGCGTCATTTTGTGAGGTTTTGTATTTCATCGGGGAATAAAGGTTTGTGTATTATAAAAATCCAATACATTAGAGAAAACAAGGTTAATAGTGTTGGCATTCATTTCGTTGATGCTAAATTAATTTTTTTCTTTATATCGTTTAGAAATTATTTCAATTATTTTTTTCTATAATTAGCGATTTTTAACCTTCTTCTGACGCTATAAACATATTTCTATAAATACAATAACGTTGCCTTATTTTTCTTTAAGAAATGAAAATAATTTGAAGGCGAAATTTTCCTTTGTTCATCGCATATTTGAATGATATTAAGAAAGGATATTACTAATATTTTTTCAATATTTTTTAAATTAATATTTGACTAATATAGTATTTGTAACAATGAAGTTTCTAAATAATATAAAGTTTCTAAAACAGGAGAATAATTTTTAGCTTAATTAAAAATATGCATTTTTTCAAACTCTTTAATTTAAAGTATCTTCTTTAACGTTTCTTAATTTGTTTTTAAATTCATCTTCCCCATTTTTTTTTAGGGTTCGTACTTAAAAAGTAGAAACGGAACCATTTTAAGATCGCTCCTTGTGCCCGCCTGTCCGTTTTTCACTACTTACTCGTAAACTATGGAACGTGGAAAGTTCAAATTGGCTGAAGTAATAAAGGCTATTGACCCACATATTTGCAGATTATTAGCCATTCACAAATATATTTAGAAAAAATGTAAAAGGGCTAATTAAGTTACTTGAAAAAAAAACTTTTATTTGTGTATCGTTTGGGGTATCATGTGAAAGCTTCCGTAACGCCGAACTCAAAAATACATTTCTTTTAATTTTAGGTATTAGATTTTCAGAGATATCGTCGAAAAGGTAATGCAAAAATATGTCCCCCTCTCTCTATTTCAGAATTTACTGAAACTAAAATTATGAAAAAATTAAGGGCTGTAGAAGTTAATTTAAACTTTGCAGGAAAACTATAGCGATTACCTTAGGTCACATAGTTTTTGAGAAAATCACATTTTTCCGTTGCGCACAAATCCCGATTTGCGGGCGTTAAGAAAAGGAGTTGAAGAGTGCTGGGTGTACATATCGTTGCAGAAGTATAAAATGATTGTTAATAACGATTTCGAAAATAATTGTCGGTAATTTGCCGAGATATTAACCATTAAAGACACTGACGGTTTAACCATTAAAGGCACGGGCGGTTTGGACATTCATAAAGACACGAGCAGCGAACTCTATGTGCCATCGACTTTTAAAACCTAGATAGTAACCTTTAATGATATATTTGTGTAATGCAATCAGTGTTCTCGCTAGCTTTTGACCAGCATTAGCGATTTGGCGAATAAGAAATAAAAAACAGTAGCCAAACCCAAATGAACAGAAATGTTAGCAAAATAGATTCGGCTTGAAACACTGAAAAATCTATCTTTAACCCTTCATTGTATCTCTTTTTACCCAACTGCCAGAAGAGTTATCTGTTTCACGCGTATCTGGGTATGTGGATTTATTTATATCCTTGAAACATCCCAACGGCTGGATGGATTTTAATGAATGAGGTCTTTATCGATTCGTCTTAATCGTCCGATAATTATAGGCTAGCTTTTGTTTTCATAAATTCAAAATGGTGGCCATAAAATACAAAAGGCGGTAGAGAAGAAAAAAAATTTTTACGCACCATATTGAGTGGCCTATCAATGGATAGATCTTTCAAAATGAAGACAATGTTTCATTGACTATTTTATAGTCGGAAGCTCCGTTTAAATATTTCACAACCTGGAAGTTGTGTAGGTAGGATCTGTAGCTTTACTGCAGCTCTAACCTTCATAGGCATCTATAGGCCTCATCAAAACAGTGTTTGTAGATAGGAACTAACAATTACACAACTTAAAAGTCACCAGTACAAGTAAATAAAAAAAAATTGGTAAGTAATATGAAAAATAGTTTCACATTGACGAGAAATAATTAATTACTTCGCTTTTTACGCAGTCGGGTTTTTTGATTTTTTAAATTTAATTTTTACTCGTTTTTCAGTATGTTGTACAGTAACCTAATTCGTTGTAATTGCTTATACAATCGAAATTCGACTATCCGCTACAGAAACTATTAAAAATAAGTACATTCTAAATGTCTCCTAAATGTGTAAATGTTTCAGACATTCTTTTAGCTGTCTAAATAAAAATTCAAAACAGCAATCTTTGATTTACCGTTGTGAAAGAGATTTCGACTCTTAACCGATTGAAAAAAGTTTGACCGGTCAATGATACTTTGCATACATTTAATAAATAGTATGGTAAATGGCTAATTTCAACACCGAACTCCAGCAAAAATTCTCTCTATTTGGCGCTTAATGCGAGTAATTTTGTTTGCGTTTTTACTGCCGCGACTCCGGCGCATAGATAGCGATTAACTGACAACAAAGGAATACCCATCGCATAATCCTTTTTGTGTCTTTGGCTGTTGCCAACCTTAATTGGTGTTGAGCAAGTATCTCCATAAATAGAGCAATGTAAATGGCACGGTGCGATTAAACATGTAAAGTGGTATCAATCGTCCAGTAACGCGGCTAAGAATCTCAACTGCATTAGCACATCACACACACACAAACTGAGCACTCGCAATTTGGCCGATTTGACTGTTGGTTTACTCGCCAAATGAAGAATTTTGTCTCGTTTTGGCGCAATGGCGAGCGGCAGCGAGAACCCTGAATGCAATGCCCAGTTACTAATTCATATATTTATTGTACTGAACCCTGTGCGTCCAAGTAATACTCGAACTTGACCGGTTATTTTAATTTTGTTTAGTTGTTATTTTGTTTTGATATTCATTTTCCTCATATATTTCTACATCGGGGCGGATTGGCGCTATATATTTTCGCAGCAGGTCACGGTTCAGGTCGAGTTGATTTCTACTTTTTTTGCTGCGGGTTTGGTGGGTCGTTTGACTTTCATTGTTTCGGGTTCGGGTCGGTTTCGGATTGGGCTTTGATTCTTGCAGGTCAGGTTCGGGTTGACCCGATTTTTCAAAGCAATGTCCAAAAATATATTTTCTGGTTAAAAATCTATATACAATATTTGATAATAAACACTCCTAAGCAGACACCTCTATTTAACGAACACTTTTTCAATTCTTAACACATATATTTATACGCTTATACCTCTGAATAGGGCACCTCCCAGCCTACACATCCGTAACATATGTGTATGTTTGCATAAACTATCACAAATACAATGCATGTTTTTTTTTGTTTTTGTTTTTTGTGTAGATCATAAAAGAAAAGTTAGTAATATTTATACTATTCCGAGAGAAGTAAAATAGTTCTTAATTGTACAATAAAGAAAGGATAATTGATTTATGATCATATTTCTTATATGCATTTTATTTATCGTTCCGTAAATCGAATATATACTCATTCATATGCGTAATACGTATCAATAAAAAAACCCTTAACGGGTTAAAAGTTCGTGACGCAGCACTTTATCTTTAGCTCTAAGAATTTTAAATTTGGAACTTAAAAATAATGATATCAAATTTTGAGTGACGCAATGCTATTAATTTACCTATACATATATATATCAAAATTTATTCATTGATGCTTTATAATTTACATCTCATAAATTCGAATTATGAATTTTAAAAGATATGATATGAAAATTTAAGTGACGCCTTGATGTTGCTTAAAACGATTAGTTTTTAAATTCAATTTAAATTTTCTTTTGGCTAAATACATTTACACATCTAAACAATACTTTTCATTTTCAAATGCACTGTTGAATATATTACTTTCACTGAATCTATATAATGCACTGAATTGTATTCATTTGAATAAATTGATTTATCTTTTGTGCCACGCTATACAAAAATCAAAAGTAAAATTTATGTAAATAGTTTTATGGTCATATTATCCATTTGCATACATTTAACTTAGTTTGGATACAATGACGCAAAAAACTATTTACATAAATTTTACTTTTGATTTTTGTATAGCGTGGCACAAAAGATAAATCAATTTATTCAAATGAATACAATTCAGTGCATTATATAGATTCAGTGAAAGTAATATATTCAACAGTGCATTTGAAAATGAAAAGTATTGTTTAGATGTGTAAATGTATTTAGCCAAAAGAAAATTTAAATTGAATTTTAAAACTAATCGTTTTAAGCAACATCAAGGCGTCTCATAAATTTTCATATCATATCTTTTAAAATTCATAATTCGAATTTATGAGATGTAAATGATAAAGCATCAATGAATAAATTTTGATATATATATGTATAGGTAAATTAATAGCATTGCGTCACTCAAAATTTGATATCATTATTTTTAAGTTCCAAATTTAAAATTCTTAGAGCTAAAGATAAAGTGCTGCGTCACAAACTTTTAACCCGTTAAGGGTTTTTGTATTGATATCATTACTTTTTTTAGGTTAGTGATAAAAAGATAAAACCACAAAAAAAAATTAAAGACCAATGCAATAAATTCATAGTCGTGATTTCCATTGACCTTTACAATCCTCCATCTAAAAGGAATCAAAGTGTCACAAGAATTTATGAAAACAATTTGTGTGTGCATATTCCAAGATTTCATTAACTAAAATCGAGTTAAAGAAATCTTTTAAAATTTGAACTTTTTAACACTATAGATTACTCATAAATATGATACAAATAGAAATAATTTATCTAACTGAAACTGTTTTAGCCAACATTTCAATTATCAAGTGTAAAATAAGCGATATTTGGAAATTTAAGCGTTCCATGTTGTTAAGATTTTACGTTTCCTTTTCACATGTTTCTATGAAAACGCAGACAGTTATTGTAAAAGAATTTCATTTTTACTTTATATTTTTAATGTTTTGAACTCTTGCACTGTAATACACCAAAAGTGTTAACATTTTTCAACATGGTATGAAATATGCTAAAATTGACGACATATATATATATATTTTTATATATAAATACATGTAAAATAAAACTTTTTCACATTATGATCCACCTTAGGTTTATTATACAGCTATAAATAAATAAAACAAATCAAAGTGTCCAAGAATTTATGAAAACAATGTGTGTGCATTATTCCAAGATTTCATTAACTAAAATCGAGTTAAAGAAATCTTTTAAAATTTGAACTTTTTAACACTATAGATTACTCATAAATATGATACAAATAGAAATAATTTATCTAACTGAAACTGTTTTAGCCAACATTTCAATTATCAACTGTAAAATAAGCGATATTTGGAAATTTAAGCTCTCCATGTTGTTAAGATTTTATGTTTCCTTTTCACATGTTTCTATGAAAACGCAGACAGTTATTATAAAAGAATTTCATTTTTACTTTATATTTTTAATGTTTTGAACTCTTGCACTGTAATACACCAAAAGTGTTAACATTTTTCAACATGGTATGAAATATGCTAAAATTGACGACATATATATATTTTTTTTATATATAAATACATGTAAAATAAAACTTTTTCACATTATGATCCACCTTAGGTTTATTATACAGCTGTAAATAAATAAAACGAATCAAAGTGTCCAAGAATTTATGAAAACAATGTGTGTGCATTATTCCAAGATTTCATTAACTAAAATCAAGTTAAAGAAATCTTTTAAAATTTGAACTATTTAACACTATAGGTTACTCATAAACATGATTCAAATAGAAATAAGTTATCTAACTGAAACTGTTTTAGCCAACATTTCAATAATTAAGTGTAAAACAATCAATATTTGGAAATTTAAGCGTTCCATATTTTTAAGAATTTATATTTCCTTTTTACATGTTTCTATAAAAAAGCAGACAGTTTTTATAAAGATATTTCATTTTTGCTTTATATTCTTAATGTTTTGAACTCTTGCGCTGTAATACACCAAAAGTCTTAAAATTTTTCAACATTGTATGAAATATGTTGAAATTGATAGGAAAAATTCTTATTTTTTTAAAATACATGTAAAAACTTTTTCACATTAAGATCCACCTTTGGTTTATTAAACAACCATAAATAAATAAAACAAATCAAAGTGTCACAAGAATTTATGAAAACAATTTGTGTGTGCATATTCCAAGATTTCATTAACTAAAATCGAGTTAAAGAAATCTTTTAAAATTTGAACTTTTTAAACCGTGAAAATAGAAAAATAATTTATCTAACTGAAACCATTTTAGCCAAAATTTCAATCAGTAAGTGTAAAACAAGCGATATTTGTAAATTTAAGCGTTCCATGTTTTTAAGATTTTACGTTTCCTTTTTACATGTTTCTATGAAAAGCACACAGTTACTATACAGATATTTCATTTCTGCTTTATATTGTTAATTGCTTGAACTCTTGCATTGCAATACACAAAAAGTCTTAAAATTTTTCAACATTGTATGAAATATATTGAAATTGATGAGTTTTGTACCGTGCATTTGAAAATAATAATTTCAGCTAAGCACTGACGTTTGTTTGGTTATACTTAATGCAAACCTATGCTTTGCTCAAGCACCAATGAAACTTTAACAATAACTTATTTTATCTCAATAAAGTTTTTGTTTATTTTACAATACACAGGAATATTTCCTTCAGTAAAATTATTGCTAATGTATTTATACCTACTTCTGCATGCTATATGTGATTATTCCAAGAAATTATGTCTGGAATAAAAAAAAAATCATGATCCATGTAGCGCTTTCAACTGTTCAAATGGTAAAAATGATCAAAAAATTGGATGCTAGACAGCCAGTAAATTTTCTTGTGAAATAATTTGACATAAATCTGAGCAGTGTGTTTATGACATGAAAATAAAATAACACAATATCATGCTGAAAGTGATTCAAATGCAGAAATAAACATAAATGGGATATAAATGTTTAAATTTTCTTGGGCAACAATGTAATAATGGGCTAGAAATCATAATGAATGCTTATAATAAAGTGAAATACAGTAAACTCTGTGAACTCCGCAAAAATGCATAATCTGCAAACATCTATTATCTGCACTACGTGGAACGTAAGTAATGAAACTCATTTTAACATTTAAGTTCATAGATGAATTTAAATGATGTGTTAATTTTCCCTAAATAACAATTTTTCCTTGAAATAAACTGTGATTTAAGAAAATTCGTACATTTTGTACCCAGCACTCGAAAATAACAATTTGAGCTTGACCTTTGTTTCTTTGGTTAGGCTTCATGCAAACCTATGCTTTGCTCAAGCTCCGATGAAACTTTAACAATAACTGATTATATCTCAACAAAGTTCTAGTTTCTTTTAAAATACACATGAATATTTCCTTTAGTAAAATTTCTGCTAATGTACCTATACCTACTTTTGAATGCCATATATGTGATTATTCTAAGGCATTATGTCTGGACTAACAAGAATCATGATTCATGTAGTGGTTTTACATAGTTCAATAGGTACAAATGATCAAAAAACTGGTTGCTAGATCATCAGTGAATTATCTTGTGAAATAATTTGCCATAAGTCTGAGAAGTGTGTTTATGACATCAAAATAAAATAACAATATCATGCTCAGAGGTAGGAAAATGCATCATTTTACTAGCCACTGGCGAGTGAATTTTCTGACAGGATGAGTGAATTTTTAGGTAGTTATTGAAAACTGCAAACTATACAGGTATGCCAAAAATGTTTTTTTAATATGTAGTTAGCTATATTTTTCAACTTTCCTAATTACTGCGATGTAAACATGGTACAAAATTCTATTTTATATTAAACTTTCATCTCTTGTTGATATTTCTCAATTTTATCGGAAAGAAATATATGAAAATGCAATACAGTAATCAGTGACCTGGAGCCGGAAAATTTTTGATGCTCCAGCTCCGCTCCAAGATAAAATACTGTGGCTCCGGCTCCGGGAACTGTTCCAACTCGGCGCCGACTTCGCACTTCTGAGTTGCAGTTTTTGATTTACACATTTAATTTTTTGCTTACAAATTCTTTCTTTCTTTACCTTCATTAAAGATCTGACAAAAGGCATTTTTCTTCTCAACAAACTTGAAATGCTTGTTCAGAAAATATGACAACTTTTAGCTTTTGCTTTTAAAATAGAAAGTTCGGTGGAATTTTAAACACAAAAATCTTAAATTTCTTCTACGCTTTTCAAACAACCAAAATTGTACGTGTAAACAACATGCAGTCATATTTATTTTCAAATAGTGTTGCCACTTAGCTCAAGTAGAAGTGAAGTAGTGTTACCATATTTTTGTGAGAAGTTTTACATCTTTAATTTAAAAAAAAAACCTTAAAAAATGATATAATTAAAATACTGAATAATGATGTAATTAAAATATTTTAAACCTGGACATTTAAAAGACTGAAAAAAAAGATAAAAGAAAATAATAATAAACTAAAGGAGCCCTGGAGCAGAGTAAATTTTAGATCTCTAGCTCCAGGGAAAATACAGCTCCGGACGGTTCCAGCACCAGGTCTCTGACAGTAATAGTAACCAACTACTTTGAGTTGCGTAATTTTGTCATAAAATTTTTTAACTGTACATTGCATTTTACTGGCTGTTGAAATAAATCCTTGGCTGGTAAGATTTTCTAGAAATTCTCCATCCCTGGTCATAAACATAATAGAAATAACTTATCTAACAGACACTTTTTTATTCAACATTTCAGGTGTCTGACTATGTACAGAGCAATTGAGCTATTTAATTACTTTTTAAACGTATTTTTATTAAGATTATGACTAGAAAATGTGAAAAAAAGCAAAAAATACTTCCTTCATTGATAAAATTTTGGTTAATGGAGGAATTTATAGTAAAATTTAGTGAAATTTGGCCCAAAATGCTCTAAAGAAAATTTGGTACTTTTCGGTTAGCCGGGCGCCAGTGTTATATATACATGGATATGTATATATATACATCTATATACATATACAAATATGTGCATACACATGTATATATGTGTATATATACAATATATGTAATATACATATGTATGTATGTACTTCCATGTATATATAACACTGGCGCCCGGCTAACCGAAAAGTACCGAAAATTTTACTGTATGTTAGTTTCCTTTGTACATTTCATATTTATGACATTGGTGAAGGCAATGAACTAAAATCTAAGAAACGTTTTAAATGTTTCAAAACTTATAGCATATTGCACTTGTTTACATGTTAATTTTCATAAAATTCATCAATGTCATTCCACAAAAACATCCATGAAACAAAAAATATTTATTTTAAATTTAAATCTTTAGTTCATTGCCTTCACAATAGTGTAAACAACATTTTTTAAATTTCATAGTGATATTCCAATAATTTTCTGAGGAATAATGTTTTGCGTATGGAATTTTCACCGAAAATTACATTATCCAAAAAGTGCATTTAAAGTTTAGATTTTTGTTTTACTACAAGAATTTCAGTAATTATGCATCTAAACTTCACTGTTTTTATAAGTCACTCATTTCTTTAAAAGTACTGACCCTTTTTTAATCTCTAGAAGGCCATATTTTGCCCCCCCCCCCCCCCCAGTTTTTTAACAAAGCAAAGCATGACATTTCCCATCAAAGATGCGACCGTTATCACAAACACCATATTCTTCAGTTTTAAGTGACTTGGATTGTTTGTGGCTTATTTAATACCTTTTAATTTCATGTATAATTCAATATTATACTACAATTTTACAGGTAAATAATAAAAAAACAGAGCTCGTGTTCTGTGTCCAGGCTAGTCAGTAATGATTTGACACCCAGAAGCAGAATTTTCAGTATCAATCTGCAGTAAACCAAAATTTATCTGCGACCTAACAATACTGAACCAAGCTACTATAATAAATACTCACTGTAACCCATAAAATAAGCAAAATTTACATTTTACAAAGAAAATTAATAACAAACACAATAACTCCTAAAACAAAGTAAATTTGTGATTTTTTTTAAAGCTCAATATTTATTTTTAAGTTGGTAGATTGATCTGCAAGGTCTAAAATAATCTGCAGCGCTGCTGCCGTGCTGCACAGTTTCCGCTATGGAGATTTGGTACACGATCACTTTCTACGCCATGTCATTCATATCATTCCACAAAAACACCCATAAGACAAAAAATATTTCTTCTAAATTTATACCTACTTTAAATTTCATAATGATATTCCAATAACTTTTTGAGAAATCATGTTTTGCGTATGGAATTTTCACCGAAAATAACTTTTCCAAAAAATGCATTTAAAGTTTAGATTTATGCTTTACTACAAGAATTTACAGTACTATACATCCAAACTTCACTGTTTTTACAAGTCATACTCATTTTTTTTATGTACTGACCCTTTCTTTATCTTTAGAAGGTCATATTCCCCCCCCCCCCTCCAGGTTCTTCAACAAAGCAAAAGATGACGTTTCTCATCGATGTAACCGTTATCGAAAACACAATGTTCTTCAGTTTTAAGAGACTTGGATTGTTTATAGTTCATTCAATACTTTTTAATTTCATGTATAATCCAATATTATGTAATTTTACAGGTAAATAATGAAAAAAAAATAGAATTCGTTTTCTGTATCTAGGCCAGTCGGTGCCGATTTAACATGCAATCACTTTCTACGCCAAGGCTGTCAATCCAAAATTAAATTATATGTGTTTGCCAAATTACTTATACATTTATCGACAAGCTTGACAGAGCAGCCCAGAAGTAGAATTACACCCAAAAATAGAATGTTCATGAAATTTCAAGCAAAATTTATATTATAATGTAAAAGTGAATAAAACATACCCTATAAACAAAACAATGCTAACCAGCACATACTTCAGGTGGAGGGGGAGGGGGGGGTTGGTGCCAAATGAAGATATTGATTGTTTATAGTTTCATACAAAAATGTATGTATATATGAAGTAACAAGATACTCGCAAGCTCATGTTAAACTTATGGGAGCGTTCTTTTCAAATTTGTGAAATTGAAAGTAACTTTAAAAAAAAAATCTGCAACCAAAATCGAAAAAGTAAACACTAACCTAGTTAGAATTCAATCTCAGCCATTCTAAGCAAGAAAAATAATCATTTAAAACTATTAATATGCAAGGGAGAAAGTTTTAAATGTACGCTTTCATAGGTTTAACGTCAGCAATTCCAGTTTCTTCTCATGACTAGTGCAGATTCCTAACCTTCAAGTTAATGTTAATCCTATGAGAGCGTTGTTTACATATTCCTTGCTAGCAAAAATACATTTTGACAACATGATTGTAAAAAACGAACTTTGAAGCAGGATATGAAAAAAAAAATCTAAAGAAAATTATTTAAAGCTTTCTTTTAATTATAATTTTTATGTAATTCTCCCATCATATGATTTACAGGAAAAACTAGAAGTATTTGTAAAAATGGCTGTATTAGTGAGTTCATATTTATTTATTACCTTCGTCGCCAAACAGTGCAATTTTAAGCCAAATAAGACAAAAGTGTGAAATAAGCCGAGAGAAGAGCATTTCGGAGTACATTTTTTATATTCCAGCGTAAATTATATAAAAAGCAGTTAAAATTATAATTATGTAGTCAATCATTTAAATTTTAGTGTAAATGTCTTCCATATATACACATATTCTAAAATAATTTACTTTCAAAGATTTAAAATATTTTTTACCATACTATGGAATACCATTACTATGGAAACATGCGTTTTGTTTTCCTCAAGCATGTGATTTTTGTATCCTCGAACTCAGATCATTACTTATTAATGGACAATATCCGCCTGACGTCACATTTCCCCATCATGTGACTTACAGGAGATATTAGCAGATGTAACTGTAAAAATAACTGTACTTACTATACATGTTACTTAGTTATTTACGCTTTCGATTCAACTTTTGCCGCCAAACAATGTGATTAGCGCCAAAATGTATAAGCGTGCGATGTTCGCAATAATATTGTTTCAAGTGTATGAGAGTAGTTATGGATGAAATTTTTATAGTCAAGTGTAAATCATATAAACATAGTTTATACATTGAATTTTAAAAATTGCGACTATATATAAAAAATGGAGTAAAAAATTTAAATTCCAATGGAAATGATTGCTACACACAAGAAACCCAGTTTACGAAAGTTAAATTTACGCCAACCGCTGCTGACTAAAATATGCTAATTGGCTGCAAAACCGGATTACGGAACTTTTGCCTTTGGTATTCGCATAAACTTATGGAATAAAATATTTTCTTGTATATAAACGCATTAATTGAACTGTTGTTTAACAGCTATACGCAGCACAATACTTTGGCGCATGGTGAAATAATTTACTTTCAGACAGTTAAAAGAAATGTCACCATACTTTACTACGGAAACATGCCGGTTTGTTTTCCCCAATCATGTGACTTTTACAACCTCGAACTCAGATCAGCGGATAATGTCCATTGAATATTGTGTATTATGTTTTTGTTTTTTTTGTTTTTTTTTACATGCCGAACATATTGTCGATTTCACTTATAGGAATATTTACTGCTTTAAAAGTTAGGATATAAGAATATTGTTAAGAAGATTTCTGGAATTATACGTTATTACTATAAAAAAAAAAAATAAACATTTTGCAATAAATATTGCTTGCTAATTTGTCGTTTCTTTTTAGCTTTTTCTGCATAACTTTCTTTTGCTTAACCATTGTTTAAAAAATGTTTTATTGAACGTATTGGACTAATCTTACGAAATCGTTTCAACCGCCAATTAGCCTATTGGATGGCGTATCAAAATTCAAAAGATTAGACAGATTTTAAAATTAGCTATTACTAAATGGCGGCAAATGGAATAATGCCCGTGGACTTATCATTTCAGCCTACATAGGATTAAATTACCTGGAATTTCGATCAGTATAAAGCGAATTGTCCTGACGTACACTCTAGCAGCTAAACACAGCAACAAATTAAGAGTTATTTTCATAATCTGGGTTGTTTACACAACAGACGGAAGATTAATTTACTCTTAAATATAAAGAAAATAGCAGACTTTTTTGTTTGTCCGTGTTATTATGCTCTTTAGAAAAATGCAAAATAAATCTTCGGTTCAGGTATTCACCAAAATGCATATTGTTAAAGTTTTTGTATAACTGAGTTTATTTATCATTGTCAGGTCTTAACCCTGGTACACGTGCAACAATATTATTGCATCAGTTTTAATGTTTGACGTGAACCCCAACAATGACGTCGATTACGGATGATTATAAAGATTTTATTGGATGCATGAGGTTTATTTTTCTACAATATCAAGTCATCGAGTTTTTTCCCGGGTTAACGTTTACATGATTTCAGCTGGTCTACATAATGAAAAGACAGTGAAAATGACGTCATTTTAGATTTATTCAGGCTATTTATCTTTAAAAACACACATTTTTATGTTTCACTTTTCTTTTAAATATGAAAGTTAAACAATCTTCTTTGTCTGCAAATAATTTATTCCTTTTTTGACAGTATTTTTTCTGCTAGAATCCAAAGAGGGAGTATTTAAGCTACCAGAATCACATATTGCGCTAGCTGAGAGGCCAGGAGATCAAGGACAAACAAACGAAAATAAACCACCCGAGCATTATTCAAGTTCAATGGTAAATCTCTGCAATCATTGTAATGCATCTCTAATTTTATATTGTCAGATATGAGAACATTTTAATTCCTATTGTCATAACGGCCTCATTTCCCTACCAAAAGTGCACAGTGAACAATCAACTAAAATAACTGCTTCTTAATAGCTAAATTTTGTCCAACGCGTAAGGTAATATAATATCGCAATGGCGTTCGCATCTTTTTAGCAACGCGGAAGGACATTCAAGCTAAAGGTCCATTAAAAAAAAAAATAATAATAAAAAAAAATTAAAAAAATTAAAAAAAAAATACAAGTTCGAATTCACCATTTCGCTTAATTCAAGGTTTATTTGGAAATACTGACCAGCGCAGCGGACATAGCCTGCTAGTTCCATGTATAAAATTTATCTTTTTTTAATTAATTTTCTCCACATGGATATTAATAATAGAATTAAACGTAAAGTCTAATGCTGATTTGGATTTCGAATGCTTTAAAGTAAGGGTGCACAACCTTTTTTAGAGATGGGCCACTTACAAAAATGTCTGGGTTGTCGGGGGCCACAGCAGTAACACGGACAGAATTCTATTTCGGGGAGAAGGTGATCTGTGGCCTACAGTCAGATAAAAAATATGGTTTCAGAGGGGGGTGAGTTACACCCTAGGTTCCCCTACCCAGTCAACATATCCAATTCAGTTGGCAATGATATAGCAACATTTTACGTATGTATATATAACACAGATATAGCAAGGATTGTTCAAGGAGTGATAGAATTCCTTGTCGTTATTTGGGGAGTAAATTTCTTTTTTATTATAAGTGCTAAAAAACAAACAGACATGAAAGTGGGTAGTCAAGAAAAATATATGAACTTTATGAACGAAGAGAAGAGAAGGAGCCAATCAACCACATTTGAGATTTTTCCAAGTTTGGTCGATATAATTCACGATTTTCCCGCGCCCGATCAAAAAACTGTGCGATTATTACGCACCTGATCGACAAAATTCGCAATTTTTCCGCACCCGATCCACAATATTTGCTATTTTTCCGCGGCCAATCGACAAAATTCGCTTTTTTCCGCGCCCGATAGACGAAATTTTTCAATTTTTCCACGCCTGATTGACAAAATTCGTGATTTTTCGTGCCCGACCAACGAAATTCGAGATTCTTGGCTGACTCTGACGAAAGTTGCAATTTTTTATCGCGGCAAATTGACAAAATTCGCGTTTTTCATCTCGCGATAAACTGACGAAACTCACGATTTTTCTGCCGTCGATTAATGAAATTTGGAATTTTTTCGCGCATCATTGACAAAATTCAAGATTTTTTCCGTGCCCTATAAACAAAATTTGCTATTTTTACTCTCTGATCGACAAAATTTGCATGTTTTCAGTACTCGATCAACGAAATTCGCGATTCTTAATTAGCTCTGACGAAATTTGCAATTTTTTCACGAAGCAAATTGACAAACTTCGCGATTTTTTCTGGCGATAAACATACGAAACACGCGATTTTTCCGCAGCCGATCAACGAAATTTGAGATTTTTCCTCTCTTAATCGATAAAATTCGTGATTTTCCCAGCCTGATTGACAAAATTCGGAATTTTTCCCTGCACGACCAACTAATCCGCGATCTTTCTGAGTCCAATCGACAAAACTCATAATTTTCCCATGTTCGAGTGGCGAAATTTGCAATATTTACGCACCTGATCTACAAAATTCGCAATTTTTCTGAAGCCGATCGACAAATTGCGCGATTATCCCGCACCTGATCGACAAAACTCGCTATTTTTCCGCACCCAATCGACAAAATTCGCGATTTTTTCGTGCCCGACCAACGTATTCCGCTATTTTTCGGAGTCCGATTGAAAAAACTCGCATTTTTTATGTGCCCGATCGACGAAATTTGCGATTTTTCCGCCCGTGATTGACGAAATTGGCGATTTTTCTGCGCCCGATCAACGAAAATCGTAAATCTTAACTTACTGAAGAAATCTGCACTTTTTTCTCGCGATAAAGTGACGAAACACAATTTTTCCGCTGCCGATCAACGAAATCTTCAATTTTTCCGCATATCATCGACGAAATTGCAGATTTTCCGCAATTGATCGACAAAATTCGCGATTTTTTTTTTTGTGCCGGACGAACGAAATTCGCGAATTTTCGTAGCCCGATAGATAAAATTGCGATTTTTTGGAGCCGGATCGTCAAAACTCGTGATTTTTCCATGGCCGATTGACGAATTTGCAATTTTTCCGAGCCTGATCGACAAAGTTCGCGATTCTTAAATGGCGGCGAAATTTTCAATTTTTCCCGCGGCAAATTGACGAAATTCAAGATTTTTTTTCCTGCGACCTATGGACAGAAATTGCAATTTTTCCAGTTATAAATTGATGAGGTTTGCGGGCCACATGCTAACCCATCCCGGGCCACAGGTTGTGCATCCCTACTTTAAAGTATAACAAATCAGAAGAAAGACAGACTTCAAGATCTTAATACATGTCATCAGAGGTAAGCAACACATAAAAGTTCACCAAAAGACCGTCCCCCCCCCCCATATGAAGCTCGTATGCAATAAAAACACTAAGGCAGAAAATAAGAATTCAGGACACGCCTTTAGTCGTCGACGTTGGTTTTGAAATGCTAGCAGGTGACGTTTATTATATATATATATATTTAAAATCCATATATTTTTTATTCATTTATTACTTTTTTTATACATTTGATTATGCAATTTTATAAAATGTAAAGTTGTTAACTTGAAATTAATTTTGGATATTACTTTTTTTTTCAGATATTTGGCCACTGGACGGTCTTTCACAGACATTGCCTCTTACTATCGAGTCGGTGTAAAGACTGTATTGCAAACTGTGAAATCAACGTGCTCTCACATATGGGAAATGCTTCAATAGCTGCATTTTCCGAAAGCAACTCAATCCAATTGGCTGGATATCGCAGCAAACTTTGAAAAATATGCTCATTTCCCTCGTTGTTTGGGTGCAATTGACGGAAAGCACATCAGGATAGTAAATTTCCCTCACGATGGATCTTTGAATTTCAATTACAAGAAATACCACCCGAGTGAGTTGTGAAAACTTCCAAAGTTGTGAAAGCTTCAGTAGTCTTACACAATTTTGTCCGAGAGATGGATGGGTATAGACCAAGCGACTTAGTTCAATGCCCTTAAAAGCCATTGAAAAAAACAGCACAGAGGCAGCAAAACAAGGTGGGCGTAGCACACGTACTTGTTTTGCCAATTTCTTCATAAGTGCTGAAGGCAGTTTACCTTGGCAATTATCTAAAATTTAAAGAGTTTTTTTTTTTTTAATTTTGTCATTTTTCTTTTGTAAAATTCAAACTTTATTTATCATTTATATGTTTTTATATTTTGTACTAAAAACTAAATAAATAGACTGAAAGGCAACCGCACAGATCATCACCTCATAGAGTTGATGGCTGAAGTTTTAGAATTAGAACTTGATTCGCATATAAGATGCAACTGGTTTTCCAAATCATATCTTCGTGGAAACCATCTGGAGACTCGATTTTAGTGGTTGATTGGTAGATCTATCATTATGTTTTCCTGCACCCAAAGGTTTGAAAACACAATGGTAAACCTACCAGTCAACCATTGAATTCTTTTTCGCAGGTGTTTTCTATCAAGATTTGAATTGACAGATCAGTTGCATTTTAATATGCAAATCGAGTTTTAATTAATACTGGAATTTCAGCCATTAAATCGATGAGCTGATGATTTGTACAGCCGTTAATCTAAAACCTATGCAGTTATGACTGTTTCTCAGCTATTAGAAATCACATTCTTTATTTGCACTTAAGACTGTTCTCAAAACCAAAAGGGCAACTTTATGACATAAGTTTTAATTTATTTTTGGTCGAAAATGCATGAAACTAGCAGGTGCTGTTGTTCAGAAACTATGTAACCACACTGTTTTTCAGTTTTTTTCAAACGCAATAGATCTTTCAGAAAATAGTATCAACGTGGGCGTTTTGAACCGAATTTCTGCGCGAAAGAAGAATAACTACTCAAGGAAGGCTGAAAAACGTCTTTGTCACATGATCAAAACCGCTTATAACTCAATAGGTAATTTACTTTACAAAAAATGGAAAACACAGTTTGATTCCAAATCGCTTCCATAGTCAGGCCTTCCAATTTTATATCTTTTCGTTAAAAAATGAATTTGTAAATGTGTCAAAACGTTTAGCGCTTCTTGAGCAGAGCAGTTGAGAACAGCCTTAAACTAAAACATGAATTACATAAAAAGTTCAGTTTAAAAAACACTGCACTACTCAATATTCTAGTAAAGTTGCAGTCTAATAAATAATAATTTTTACATAAAACTATTCACTAAAAAAATTCAGAAAAATAATTACACAGATTACTATTCAGAAATAGTGATACTTAAAGTATGGTAAATGTTGATCTATATATTGTACAAGCTGTTACATCATTTCTGAATGTTCTTTTATTTTAAATTTTACATTATTATCATTATAAAATAAATCTGATGATTTTTTTTTTTTTTTTTTTTGAAAGAAAACTAAAGAAAGTTATCTACTTCAGTACCTTGCTTACAACCAAACTGGCATTTTGGAAAGAGATAATATGTGGCTATTGTTTACATTATTTTGAAGGAAAATCTGGAAGCTGTATAACATGTTTTTTTCGACCATGATTGGCTGAGTGTAAACTTTATATATACAGTAAAGTCCCAGTTATCAGAGTTACTACAAAAACTTAAATGTACATCATAAGGACTGTAATCCTTCTATATATAAAAAAAAGTTTTGATTTGGAAATGGACCAATGAAAATCTACGTAGATATTCCGGGTAGAACTCATCCAATTTAAATGCTTAAGCCAAGGCCTCCTTATCGAAATACCAGGCCTCGCAATCGCTAAGTTTCCTTTGTCCGCTGTACACGTGGTTAGAATCCACACAGTTTTCCGTGACTAGCGCCATCTAACGTGAGAAACAGAAATATTTTTTAATTTGTTTTCCATTTGTCTTTTACCATTTTCTTTACGATGTGCTTTGTAGTTTGCAAATGATTGTTGTTAATCTTAAAATTTTCATATGTTCTAGACATTTTATTTAAAAAATGAACTTATTTTACTGTTAAACAAAAAATGTTTACTGCTGTATTCCGTTATGTAAATAAATGATGATAATAATAGTAATAATAATCAGGAAAGAAAATTATTTTACCATGAATTTCTCTGTGATATTAGTTATTGAAATAAATGGATAGCATCTAGATCCGGAAAATGTAAAATATTTCATTTTCCCTTTTATATTTTCAAATATGTGATTTATTTTATTTCTGCTATTTCTTGAAAAATATGAATATCAAATTCACAATATATCTTTACTTAATAGGTGCTAAAAATACAAATGTTAAAAACATTTTAAAAACAATGCAGATGTTGAGAACATTGAGTCACATGATGTTTAAAATCCGAGCGCTTTCGACTGAACCATCAGTCGTCATCAGGGAAAAGAGCACTGCCGAATGAAAGACAAACAGCTGGTTAAATATCAAAGGGCGAAACCAAACGAACCACAAAATAGGAGGGTGGGAAGGATGGAAAAAACAGAGAGGAGCAGCCAATCAGAAAAAGAGAGAGAGGGGGGGGAGAGGGGTGGGACAGGGAGGAGGGAAAATGGTTAATCAAAACCAAATTCCCCTGTCACCCCTAGAATTTTAAACCAGATTCTTGGTATGTTATAGGATAGAACATCATTACAGGTACTCTTGCCTTTTGCTAAAATTTCCAACGACTCTCTAATTATACAAATATTATAAAATGAAGCGTGTGCGATGATTTTAACTTCTTTGAATAAGATATCAATGTCTTTAACTTGACTTAGCCGGGATAGAGCTGTGAATGGTCTACCCTTTTTAAAATCTGTCATATGCTCCTTAATCCGTTCCAATAATTTCCGAGTGGTCATTCCTATGTAAGTATACTTTTTTGAACTGCCTCCAATCCTAAAAGGGACAATATAAACTCCGGATTTATCAAAATTGTGTATAGGATCGACCTGTCTGTATACCAGTTGCTCTAATTTTGTCGGTGGTTTAGCGATAAGTGTAACATTATATTTCTTTAATGCATACTTAATTCTTTCAAAAAGATGTGGAATATATTTCATACTGCAAAATTTAGGTTTTTCTTTATTTTTGCTAACGCTTGTAGATATTTTGTTACTATTATATTTATAAATTAATTTGTTGATAAATTTATTCGAAAATCCATTTTCACAAGCTATCTCTTTAATTTTATTTAATTCATCATTTAGGTAAACTTCCGAACAACCTTGAAAAGCCCTTTTAACATAAAAACGATATGCAGCAGTTTTGTAGTTGAATGGAACATTACTGTCATAGGATATTGTATTGTTTGACCTGCAAGGTTTTCTATAGACTTTCATATCGATGCTTTTTGTTGAAATGTTTTTAACCAGTTCTACATCTAAAAAAGGTAACGAACCATTTTCTTCTATTTCACAAGTGAACTTTATATTGTTATCTATACTGTTAGCATGATTCAAAAATTCAGTTAATGTAGAGTTTCCGTGATTCCAAATTATCAGAATGTCATCGACATACCTAATCCATAATGCGGGTTTAAGGGTGGAAGAAGAAATTATATGATTTTCCAGAGGTCGTAATTTAAGTTCGGTCAATAATCCAGAGATTGGTGAGCCCATTGCGCCCCCTTCCGTTTGCAGTTCAACCCCAAAACTGTTATTACAGAATGTGAAACAATAGTCAATGCTATGGATTATAATAGTAAAGAGGAAATTAGAAGTATGTTATTTAATAATGTCCAAAAACATATAAACAATTCCATCCAAAAACGTGATAATCCTACGAATGCATTAAAGCAACTTAAAGAGTGGTCAGATATTATTATCATAAAAACAGATAAATCGAATAAATTAGCAATTATGTCTACTACAGATTATACAGATAAATTGGAATGCTGCATTAGGGATATGAATTGTACTGAGTTAAATAAAGATCCTAATACTACTATCAACCGGAAAACTCAAGATCTTATTAAACATGGTGTTTGGCCAGATGACATGAAAGTAAAGCTCTCCATCAATAAAACTGCAGTCACCCCCCGGTTACACGGGAGGTTGAAAGACCATAAAGTAGATTTCCCCCTCCGTCCAATTGTTTCAAAGTGTTTAGGACCTACGTACACTATTGAAAAAGTGTTTGTGCCTCTACTCAAAGATATATTGCCCCCATCTGAACACGTTATCAACTCTACTGCAGATCTATTTAAGATACTAAAAGATTATAAATTAGAAGATAACAGCATACTAGTAAGTTTTGATATAAAATCTCTATATCCCTCCATTAATGTTCAAGAAGTTAAAATTGTTATTGAAGATTTCATTTCAAATAACCCATTATATAACGAAGATATTAAAAATACACTTATTTCAAGCTTAAATTTAATTACAAACAATAATGTCTTCCTTTTTAATGGAAAGTATTACAAGCAAACGGAAGGGGCCCCAATGGGCTCACCAATCTCTGGATTATTGGCCGAACTTAAATTACGACCTCTGGAAAATCATATAATTTCTTCTTCCACCCTTAAACCCGCATTATGGATTAGGTATGTCGATGACATTCTGATAATTTGGAATCACGGAAACTCTACATTAACTGAATTTTTGAATCATGCTAACAGTATAGATAACAATATAAAGTTCACTTGTGAAATAGAAGAAAATGGTTCGTTACCTTTTTTAGATGTAGAACTGGTTAAAAACATTTCAACAAAAAGCATCGATATGAAAGTCTATAGAAAACCTTGCAGGTCAAACAATACAATATCCTATGACAGTAATGTTCCATTCAACTACAAAACTGCTGCATATCGTTTTTATGTTAAAAGGGCTTTTCAAGTTTGTTCGGAAGTTTACCTAAATGATGAATTAAATAAAATTAAAGAGATAGCTTGTGAAAATGGATTTTCGAATAAATTTATCAACAAATTAATTTATAAATATAATAGTAACAAAATATCTACAAGCGTTAGCAAAAATAAAGAAAAACCTAAATTTTGCAGTATGAAATATATTCCACATCTTTTTGAAAGAATTAAGTATGCATTAAAGAAATATAATGTTACACTTATCGCTAAACCACCGACAAAATTAGAGCAACTGGTATACAGACAGGTCGATCCTATACACAATTTTGATAAATCCGGAGTTTATATTGTCCCTTTTAGGATTGGAGGCAGTTCAAAAAAGTATACTTACATAGGAATGACCACTCGGAAATTATTGGAACGGATTAAGGAGCATATGACAGATTTAAAAAAAAGGGTAGACCATCCACAGCTCTATCCCGGCTAAGTCAAGTTAAAGACATTGATATCTTATTCAAAGAAGTTAAAATCATCGCACACGCTTCATTTTATAATATTTGTATAATTAGAGAGTCGTTGGAAATTTTAGCAAAAGGCAAGAGTACCTGTAATGATGTTCTATCCTATAACATACCAAGAATCTGGTTTAAAATTCTAGGGGTTACAGGGGAATTTGGTTTTGATTAACCATTTTCCCTCCTCCCTGTCCCACCCCTCTTCCCCCCCCCCCTCTCTCTTTTTCTGATTGGCTGCTCCTCTCTGTTTTTTCCATCCTTCCCACCCTCCTATTTTGTTTATCGTTTGGTTTCGCCCTTTGATATTTAACCAGCTGTTTGTCTTTCATTCGGCAGTGAGCAGATTCTTACTTCGACCGGCAATGATGTCGGACGTAGAAAGTGCAGCTGTCGTATTGGTAGATTGGATGGAAGAGAGCATATACGAATCTCCAAAAAACCATCGCATAAAATGGAGGCGTGATCGTAACCATTTAACGACTATGTCTTCCCCTGAGATGGGTGAACTCATAACCTTCTATGAAACTGCCATTTATAGGCAGAAGATAAACGTGAGGAGCAGCGAAGCTGCAGTGGACTCTGCCACCTCCCCTGAAGGAAAAAAGACACAGCAGGATAAGCTTGCCAATCAACTGCACCGTCTAAATGCCATTGAAAAAGAACTGATGGAGCTTGACAACCTCATAAGGCCTGAAAAGTTCCAACAGAGTTTGCCACTCCTAGCCACGTCCACAGATGGCGACACCAGTCCTGCCGAGACACCCATGGAATACCAAAACCAGGTAACTGTTTCTGGCAGTACTTCCCCCTTAACTCAGCATAGTTCTAGCAAAACCCTAAAAAGAGCTAGGGAAATTCAGGAAAATAACTTTGCTTTTCCAAAAAATAAAATGTCCAACCGAATTAATATAAACCTTAGTAATAGATATGAAAACCTTCAAGAAGTCGTACTAAACGACAGAAATGTCCCCCAACCACCCCCAACTACAACTAAGCGTGTAAACACGCCCAAAATAAATGTTATTAACGTGAAAACCCCAGATACTATAGGAGAAAAAATGAATCTCATAAATAAAATCAAAGAGAAAAGCCAACGCAATTTCACAGTCAGCCCCAGTGGCATGTTTATGAAATTTCATCCTGCCACGATCCAAGATTATCAGGAAATCATTAAAGCTTTGGACGATGAGCAAGTCCAGTATTATCACTTCAAAAACAAGTCCACCCAACCCCTTAAAGTGGTTGTACGCGGGCTGCCTATAGATATGGAGCCTGAAATGATAAGTGAAGAGCTCAAAAAATCCGCCCTCCCTGTAATAAAAGTAGCCCAAATGACCTCCTTCAAAACGAAACAGGTCATGCCCCTATTCCAAATTCAACTCGAAGACGGAGCTCCCGCCCGTGAAATCTTTAAACTAAAAACCCTCCTGTACCATATCATAAATGTTGAAAATTACAATCGCCCCCCCAGAGTGATGCAATGCTACAATTGCCAGTACTGGCATCACTCCAGCGCCACCTGCCGGCTAAACGCAAGATGTGTAAAGTGTGACGGAAGTCACACCACCCCCGAGTGTCCAAAAGGGAAAGGCAAAATTGAAACCCCAACATGTTGCAACTGTGGACTTAATCATGCTGCATCTTACCGCGGTTGTGAAAAATTCCCCAAAATTAACAGACCAACCTTTAGATCAACCCCAACCAATCCCAACTTCTCTTATGCAACCGCGGCTACCCCCAAAATTGAACCCACAAAGACCCCAGCCCAAGGCACCCATCCCCAACCCCCTTCCAATGACAGCTTCAACCTTAACTCTTTAAAAAGCATATTAGACCAAATCGCTCAACAATTCAAAGTTCAAAATTTTAATCAACTTATTCTAAAATATCAAAACGTACTCGATAAAATGAACGAAACGCAAGACCTCTTCACTAAACTCTCCATATTTATGGCAACCTTCGAACAACCGCAAACTCTGGCCCATTAATGGGTTCCAGAGGATGTTTAAATATTTTTTCGTGGAATTGCGATGGCATTATTGGTAAAATTCCTGAGCTCAGGGCGTTCGTAAAGGAGCACAACCCCGATATTGTTCTACTCCAAGAAACAAAATTACGACCTGGCATTTCCTTCAAAATTCCAAATTACCACATCCTTAGAAATGATTTTGACAACCGCAACAGCTCGCGACCCATTAGGGGCACGGCTGTCTGCATCAAAAATTGTTTAAATTTTTACCCCGCCCCCCCGGCCCGGCTTCCAAACATCGTCAACGCTACAGGTGTCACCTTAAAAATTCCATCTTCTCATCCCCTTACTTTTTTCTCAGTTTACTGCCCCGGTAATGAGCGCGCGAGTGACGTCATGAACGATCTAAGCCACCTCCTCCGTCATGACGTCAATACATTCCTGATCGGTGACTTCAATGCCCACCATCCTTCCTGGAACTGCAATAACAGCAACGCATATGGAGATAGAATCTACAATTTTCTTCAAAATTCAACTGCGGACATTGTTTTTCCGGCCACCCCAACTAGATTTTCTAACAACAGTAGTAGCACAATTGATTTCGGCCTTTTTAACGGGTTTAACTACGTTAAAACCATGGATTCTCTTCCAGAACTGAGTTCAGATCACAACCCGATTAATCTCAAAATTCAAGTCAAAATTCCACCCCCCCCTACCAAAATTATCAACAGAATCAACTGGACTCAGTTTCAAAATATCATTAATGAAATTCCCCCCACTTTACCCGAGATCAACAGCACAAACGACATTGAAACTCTTTCTGTAACTATTACTAGTGAAATCAAAGACGCTGTTGATCGTGCTACTACTCAGATTTATAACAACGAATTCTACAAACTTGATCCCCATGTCCGCAGATTAACTACAAACAAAAACCGCGCTAGGAAAATTTGGCAGCGTACGCGCAGAATTTCGGACAAAATTATAATGAACAGAGCTCAACAAGAACTTAAAAATTTATTGCATCGGCTCCGCCAGGACAGCTGGACTCTGTACCTCCAATCCCTTTCACCAGAGGACGCCAGCATATGGAAGGCAGCCAAAAGATTTAAGAGCTCTGTCACAAAAATGCCCCCCATTAATATTCCAAATTCTAATAACTGCGCGTACGACGATGAAGAAAAGGCAGATGCGATTGCCAGCAGCCTGGAATTGCAGTTCACGGGAAACCCTGTTACTAATCCAGAAACTGAGAGAGAAGTAAATGATACCGTCAGAAATTTCTTAAGCAGCCCCATCCCCCCACCCTCTTTTCTGATCACCCATGCTGACGTCATTGACGAAATTAATAAACTTAAAAATAAAAAATCCCCAGGCGTCAGCAAAATCACTAACGAAATGCTTAAGAAACTACCTATTTCCTATATTCCAAAAATCACCCTGCTTATTAACAGCCTATTCAAATTTTCGTATTTCCCACTGTATTGGAAGACTGCACTCATCGCCCCTATTCTTAAAAGTTCAAAACCACCCGAAAACCCCACCAGCTATCGCCCCATTTCCCTTCTCAATTCCCTCAGTAAACTTGCAGAAGCTTTCATCGCCAAAGATTTGAATAATCACATAAATAATAATAATTTAATGGCACCTGACCAGTTCGGATTCAGAGAGGAGCTGTCAGCCCCTCATCAAGTGTATAGACTGGTGGAACACATCACAACTGCCAAAATCCCTAAAAGTTATGCAGCCGCAGTCTTCCTAGATATTGAGAAAGCGTTTGACAAAGTTTGGATTCTAGGCCTTATATTCAAATTAATTAATTATAACTTCCCTCCCTATTTAATTAAACTTATTTATTACTATCTGCTTGACAGAAACTTTAACGTAAGAGTAAATGATAAACTTTCCAGGAACCTTTTTGCCCCCTTTGGAATTCCTCAAGGATCCCGTATCTCTGGAATTCTTTTTAACCTTTTTATTAATGACATGCCCCACCACCCCTTTACTAATTTGGCTAAATTCGCGGATGATACTTGTGTGTTTGCATCCCATAGAAATCGTAAATTTGCAATCCTTTCAATTTCCCGCCATCTTAAAATACTGTCAAAGTGGTTCCAAAAATGGCGTATTAAAATTAACGTAAGCAAAACACAAGCCATCCTCTTTTGTAAATTAACTGATAATAACCTTAATAAGTATAAAATTAACTTTAACAATACCGAATTGCCATGGTCAAACACTTGTAAATACTTAGGTATTATCCTTGATAAAAATCTCACTTTCAGACAACACATCCACTACGCGCGTAACAAGTTTCGAGTAGCTAAAAATCTAATTTACCCCTTATTAGCTCGAAACAATGATTTGTCAATTAATAATAAATTGCTCCTTTACAACTCCTTTTTAAGACCAATTTTAACTTATGGATGCCAAATTTGGAGTTATGCTGCTTATAGTCACATCAAACTTCTTATACAATCTCAAAATTCTACCATCAGACTAATTTATGATGTGCCTTATTATATTCGAAATTATCATCTTTATAAAGATATTGACTATCCCAGATTAAATACTCACATTCAAGATTTAAATATTAACTTTCATCTTTCTTTGGAAAACTCTGAAAATAGTGCTTTAAATACTCTCCCAGTGTACGATATTTTTGACATCCATAATAGAAAAAGACCTAAGTTAGGTATGATTTTAAATGCTCTGCATATCTTTTAAATTTAATATTGAAACCCTTAAATTTCTCTTAATTATTAGTTTTTCTGTAAATTTTTAAAAGTTTTCCCTTAACGCTCTGCTCAACAAACTTAAAAGATTCCAATAGCAACTTCTCCCAGCCAGTTAAATTCCTTCCTTCTATGCTAAGCTCCTCCTCTTTTCCCCTGCACCATTAAATAGACCCGCTCTCCGAGCGGATCGCCATTTTTCCCCCAGACTCAGCTGTGGACGGTGCTCCCAATCCGTGGTGAATCGATGTCTCAAAGGGCCTTTTTCAAGGCCAATGACTGCGAACATCTGTGCAGCCATGGTAGCCTGGACCCGCGATGAAGCGTGGGCTAGGCGCGGGAGTTACCATCCATTGAGTACTTTAATTAGATTTTGCTTTTTAAATTTTTAAAATGTTAGTATTTTCGTTAATTTATTTCTTTACTTTTCATTTTTGAGCTCAGGAATTACTTGTTTGTTCCCCCCCCCCCCCCATTTTTAAGCATTTTTTCCCAGTACTGCCATGATTCAGTTCCTGTTAGGTTTCCATTGTATTACTGTCGGGGATGTGGGGCAGTGGCCCCAGGCTCCTCGAAAAACCGTCAGAAGTAGCATTCGGCAGTGCTTTTTTCCCTGATGACGACTGATGGTTCAGTCGAAAGCGCTCGGATTTTAAACATCATGTGACTCAATGTTCTCAACATCTGCATTGTTTTTAAAATGTTTTTAACATTTGTATTTTTAGCACCTATTAAGTAAAGATATATTGTGAATTTGATATTCATATTTTTCATTCAACCGACAATATGTTCGGCAGGTAAAAAAAAAAAAAAAAAAAAAAAAAAAACATAATACACAATATTCAATGGACATTATCCGCTGATCTGAGTTCGAGGTTGTAAAAGTCACATGATTGGGGAAAACAAACCGGCATGTTTCTGTAGTAAAGTATGGTGACATTTCTTTTAACTGTCTGAAAGTAAATTATTTCACCATGCGCCAAAGTATTGTGCTGCGTATAGCTGTTAAAAACAACAGTTCAATTAATGCGTTTATATACAAGAAAATATTTTTTTTATTCCATAAGTTTATGCGAATACCAAAGGCAAAAGTTCCGTAATCCGGTTTTGCAGCCAATTAGCATATTTTAGTCAGCAGCGGTTGGCGTAAATTTAATTTTCATAAACTGGGTTTCTTGTGTGTAGCAAACATTTCCATTGGAATTTGAATTTTTTACTCCATTTTTAGGTGCGTTCGTAATTATATAAATACGTAGCACCTATAGTCGTCGTTCAGTCCGTCCGTCTGTCCGCATGTAACAGAGCAAAAACTACCCAACCGAATGGTCTGAAATTTCAAATATATGATTGTTGCAAACTTTTGTCGAGCCATTTCAAATTTTATGAAAATCGGATGTATAGTTTAATTACAGGGACAGTCAAAAGTTTTTCTTTACATTACGGCCAATGGGAAAAATTATTGCAAGTGCATTTTAATGATATTAGAGCCTTCCGAATGATCTGAAATTTTAAAGATATAATTGTTGCAACATTTTGTCGAGCCATTTCAAATTTTAGGAAAATCGGATGTATAGTTTAATTACAGGGACAATCAAAAGTTTTTCTTTACATTACGGCCAATGGGAAAAATTATTGCAAGTGCATTTTAATGATATTAGAGCCTTCCGAATGATCTGAAATTTTAAAGGTATAATTGTTGCAAAATTTTGTCGAGCCATTTCAAATTTTAGGAAAATCGGATGTATAGTTTAATTACAGGGACAGTCAAAAGTTTTTCTTTACATTACGGCCAATGGGAAAAATTATTGCAAGTGCATTTTAATGATGTATCAGACTATGCACTTTATGAAGTGCAAAAAATTATGCATTCAGTACAGTATGGGGTGCAAAAAATAATTATAAAACTAGTTATAGTACGAACGCACCTCATTTGCCACGTTTGACGAGCAATTTCCAACTTGTTTATATATAGTCGCAATTTTTAAAGTTCAATGTATAAACTATGTTTATATAATTTACACTTGACTATAAAAATTTCATCCATAACTACTCTCATACACTTGAAACAATATTATTGAGAACATCGCACGCTTATACATTTTGGCGCTAATCACATTGTTTGGCGGCAAAAGTTGAATCGAAAGCGTAAATAACTAAGTAACCTGTATAGTAAGTACAGTTATTTTTACAGTTACATCTGCTAATATCTCCTGTAAGTCACATGATGGGGAAATGTGACGTCAGGCGGATATTGTCCATTAATAAGTAATGATCTGAGTTCGAGGATACAAAAATAACATGCTTGAGGAAAACAAAACGCATGTTTCCATAGTAATGGTATTCCATAGTATGGTAAAAAATATTTTTAATCTTTGAAAGTAAATTATTTTAGAATATGTGTATATATGGAAGACATTTACACTAAAATTTAAATGATTGACTACATAATTATAATTTTAACTGCTTTTTATATAATTTACGCTGGAATATAAAAAATGTACTCCGAAATGCTCTTCTCTCGGCTTATTTCACACTTTTGTCTTATTTGGCTTGAAATTGCATTGTTTGGCGACGAAGGTAATAAATAAATAGCATGAACTCACTAATACAGCCATTTTTACAAATACTTGTAGTTTTTCCTGTAAATCATATGATGGGAGAATTATATAAAAATAATAATTAAAAGAAAGCTTTAAATAATTTTCTTTAGATTTTTTTTTTCATATCCTGCTTCAAAGTTCGTTTTTTACAATCATGTTGTTAAAATGTATTTTTGCTAGCAAGGAATATGTAAACAACGCTCTCATAGGATTAACATTAACTTGAAGGTTAGGAATCTGCACTAGTCATGAGAAGAAACTGGAATTGCTGACGTTAAACCTATGAAAGCGTACATTTAAAACTTTCTTCCGTGCATATTAATAGTTTTAAATGATTATTTTTCTTGCTTAGAATGGCTGAGATTGAATTCTAACTAGGTTAGTGTTTACTTTTTCGATTTTGGTTGCAGATTTTTTTTTTTTAAGTTACTTTCAATTTCACAAATTTGAAAAGAACGCTCCCATAAGTTTAACATGAGCTTGCGAGTATCTTGTTACTTCATATATACATACATTTTTGTATGAAACTATAAACAATCAATATCTTCATTTGGCACCCCCCCCCCGCCTCCTCCTCCCCCTGAAGTATGTGCTGGTTAGCATTGTTTTGTTTATAGGGTATGTTTATTCACTTTTACATAATAATATAAATTTTGCTTGAAATTTCATGAACATTCTATTTTTGGGTGTAATTCTACTTCTGGGCTGCTCTGTCAAGCTTGTCGATAAATGTATAAGTAATTTGGCAAACACATATAATTTTCAGACATGTTACTTTTCCGCGAAAACGCGGAATTCCGCTTTTTCGGCAGTGAATTTTATTATCTCTGGGATCGATGCAAATATGCATTAAAATTTGTTGACATTGTTAATAGAGGGGGGGGGGGGGATTAGCGGGAATGGATGTAATACAACAAAAACGTGAGTATGAACCGTGCCAAATTGAGCAAATTTCTTCAACCGATCGCGGGAAAATGCAAATTTCTTCAAAGAATCACAGGAAAAGTGCAAATTTCTTCAAAGGATCGCGGGAAAAAATGCGACTTCCACCAAAGGATCGCTGGAAAAATGCGATTTTCATCAAAGTATTGCAGAAAAAAGCGTATTTTGCCAAAGGATCTTGTAAAATATGCGAATTTCGGCGAAAGATCGTGAAAAATACGCGAATTTTGGCGAAAGATCGTGTAATAGCGAATTGCTTTGAAAGGTCGTGGAAAAAACGCGAAATTCGTCGAAGGATCGCGAAAAAAGAATGTGAATTTCGTCAAAGAATTTCAAAAAAATGCGATTTTTGTCGGATGATAAAAAAATGGATCTTTGGCGAAAGATCATGGAAAATGCGCGTTTTTTGGCAAAAAATCGTGGAAAACGTGCTATTTTTGACGAAAGATCGTGGTAAATGCGTGAATTTCTTTGAAATATTGCAGAAAAAACACGAATTTCTTCGAAAGATTACAGCAAAAACGCGATTTTCGTCAAGTGGTCGGGGGAAAACGCTAATTTCGTCAATGTATCGCAGAAAAAGCGCAAATTTCATCTGAACGCTGCGAAAAAATGTGAATTTCGTCAAAATTCCATTAGGCCGTGAAAGTTCAGCTTTTTTTTTTGCTGAGCCTGTACCATGTCTGAATTTTGGATTGACAACCTTGGCGTAGAAAGTGATTGCATGTCAAATCGGCACCGACTGGCCGATTTGATACGATTTTTTCGAAGATACAGAAGACGAATTCCATTTTTTTTCATTATTTACCTGTAAAATTACATAATATTGGATTATACATGAAATTAAAAAGTATTGAATAAACTATAAACAATCCAAGTCTCTTAAAACTGAAGAACATTGTGTTTTCGATAACGGTTACATCGATGAGAAACGTCATCTTTTGCTTTGTTGAAGAACCGGGAGCGGGGGGGGGGGGGGGGGGGGTATGACCTTCTAAAGATAAAGAAAGAGTCAGTACTTAAAAAAAATGAGTATGACTTGTAAAAACAGTGAAGTTTGGATGTATAGTACTGTAAATTCTTGTAGTAAAGCATAAATCTAAACTTTAAATGCATTTTTTGGAAAAGTTATTTTCGGTAAAAATTCCATACGCAAAACATGATTTCTCAAAAAGTTATTGGAATATCATTATGAAATTTAAAGTAGGTATAAATTTAGAAGAAATATTTTTTGTCTTATGGGTGTTTTTGTGGAATGATATGAATGACATGGCGTAGAAAGTGATCGTGTACCAAATCTCCATAGCGGAAACTGTGCAGCACGGCAGCAGCGCTGCAGATTATTTTAGACCTTGCAGATCAATCTACCAGCTTAAAAATAAATATTGAGCTTTAAAAAAAATCACAAATTTACTTTGTTTTAGGAGTTATTGTGTTTGTTATTAATTTTCTTTGTAAAATGTAAATTTTGCTTATTTTATGGGTTACAGTGAGTATTTATTATAGTACCTTGGTTCAGTATTGTTGGGTCGCAGATAAATTTTGGTTTGCTGCAGATTGAAACTGAAAATTCTGCTTCTCGGTGCCAAATCATCACTGACTACCCTAGATACAGAACACGAGCTCTGTTTTTTTATTATTTACCTGTAAAATTGTAGTATAATATTGAATTATACATGAAATTAAAAGGTATTAAATAAGCCACAAACAATCCAAGTCACTTAAAACTGAAGAATATGGTGTTTGTGATAACGGTCGCATCTTTGACGGGAAATGTCATGCTTTGCTTTGTTAAAAAACTGGGGGGTGGGGGGAATATGGCCTTCTAGAGATTAAAAAATGGTCAGTACTTTTAAAGAAATGAGTGACTTATAAAAACAGTGAAGTTTAGATGTATAATTACTGAAATTCTTGTAGTAAAACAAAAATCTAAACTTTAAATGCACTTTTTGGATAATGTAATTTTCGGTGAAAATTCCATACGCAAAACATTATTCCTCAGAAAATTATTGGAATATCACTATGAAATTTAAAATATGTTGTTTACACTATTGTGAAGGCAATGAACTAAAGATTTAAATTTAAAATAAATATTTTTTGTTTCATGGATGTTTTTGTGGAATGACATTGATGAATTTTATGAAAATTAACATGTAAACAAGTGCAATATGCTATAAGTTTTGAAACATTTAAAACGTTTCTTAGATTTTAGTTCATTGCCTTCACCAATGTCATAAATATGAAATGTACAAAGGAAACTAACATACAGTAAAATTTTCGGTACTTTTCGGTTAGCCGGGCGCCAGTGTTATATATACATGGATATACATACATATATATGTATATTACATATATTGTATATATACACATATATGCATGTGTATGCACATATTTGTATATGTATATAGATGTATATATATACATATCCATGTATATATAACACTGGCGCCCGGCTAACCGAAAAGTACCAAATTTTCTTTAGAGCATTTTGGGCCATATTTCACTAAATTTTACTATAAATTCCTCCATTAACCAAAATTTTATCAATGAAGGAAATATTTTTTGCTTTTTTTCACATTTTCTACTCATAATCTTAATAAAAATACGTTTAAAAAGTAATTAAATAGCTCAATTGCTCTGTACATAGTCACACACCTGAAATGTTGGATAAAAAAGTGTCTGTTAGATAAGTTATTTCTATTATGTTTATGACCAGGGATGGAGAATTTCTAGAAAATCTTACCAGCCAAGGATTTATTTCAACAGCTAGTAAAATGCAATGTACAGTTAAAAAATTTTATGACAAAATTACGCAACTCAAAATAGTTGGTTACTATTACTGTCAGAGACCTGGTGCAGGAACCGGAACCGGGGCGCTCCGGAGCTGTATTTTCCCTGGAGCTAGAGCTCTAAAATTTACTCTGCTCCAGGGCTCCTTTAGTTTATTATTATTTTTTTTTAATCTTTTTTTTCAGCCTTTTAAATGTCCAGGTTTAAAATATTTTAATTACATCATTATTCAGTATTTTAATTATATCATTTTTTAAGGGGTTTTTTTTTTTAAATTAAAGATGTAAAACTTCTCACAAAAATATGGTAAAACTACTCCACTTCTACTTGAGCTAAGTGGCAACACTGTTTGAAAATAAATATGACTGCCTGTTGTTTACACGTACAATTTTGGTTGTTTGAAAAGCGTAGAAGAAATTTAAGATTTTTGTGTTTAAAATTCCACCAAACTTTCTATTTTAAAAGCAAAAGCTAAAAGTTGTCATATTTTCTGAACAAGCATTTCAAGTTTGTTGAGAAGAAAAATGCATTTTGTCAGATCTTTAATGAAGGTAAAGAAAGAAAGAATTTGTAAGCAAAAAATTAAATGTGTAAATCAAAAACTGCAACTCAGAAGTGCGAAGTCGGCGCCGAGTTCGAACAGTTCCCGGAGCCGGAACCACAGTATTTTATCTTCGAGCAGAGCTGAAGCATCAAAAATTTTCCGGCTCCAGGTCACTGATTACTGTATTGCATTTTCATATATTTCTTTCCGATAAAATTGAGAAATATAAACAAGAGATGAAAGTTTAATATAAAATAGAATTTTGTACCATGTTTACATCGCAGTAATTAGGAAAGTTGAAAAATATAGCTAACTACATATTAAAAAAAACATTTTTGGCATACCTGTATAGTTTGCAGTTTTCAATAACTACCTAAAAATTCACTCATCCTGTCAGAAAATTCACTCGCCAGTGACTAGTAAAATGATGCATTTTCCTACCTCTGAGCATGATATTGTTATTTTATTTTGATGTCATAAACACACTTCTCAGACTTATGGCAAATTATTTCACAAGATAATTCACTGATGATCTAGCAACCAATTTTTTGATCATTTGTACCTATTAAACTATGTAAAACCACTACATGAATCATGATTCTTGTTGGTCCAGACATAATGCCTTAGAATAATCACATATATGGCATTCAAAAGTAGGTATAGGTACATTAGCAGAAATTTTACTAAAGGAAATATTCATGTGTATTTTAAAAGAAACTAGAACTTTGTTGAGATATAATCAGTTATTGTTAAAGTTTCATCGGAGCTTGAGCAAAGCATAGGTTTGCATTAAGCCTAACCAAAGAAACAAAGGTCAAGCTCAAATTGTTATTTTCGAGTGCTGGGTACAAAATGTATGAATTTTCTTAAATCACAGTTTATTTCAAGGAAAAATTGTTATTTAGTGATAATTAACACATCATTTAAATTCATCTATGAACTTAAATGTTAAAATGAGTTTCATTACTTACGTTCCACGTAGTGCAGATAATAGATGTTTGCAGATTATGCATTTTTGCGGAGTTCACAGAGTTTACTGTATTTCACTTTATTATAAGCATTCATTATGATTTCTAGCCCATTATTACATTGTTGCCCAAGAAAATTTAAACATTTATATCCCATTTATGTTTATTTCTGCATTTGAATCACTTTCAGCATGATATTGTGTTATTTTATTTTCATGTCATAAACACACTGCTCAGATTTATGTCAAATTATTTCACAAGAAAATTTACTGGCTGTCTAGCATCCAATTTTTTGATCATTTTTACCATTTGAACAGTTGAAAGCGCTACATGGATCATGATTTTTTTTATTCCAGACATAATTTCTTGGAATAATCACATATAGCATGCAGAAGTAGGTATAAATACATTAGCAATAATTTTACTGAAGGAAATATTCTTGTGTATTGTAAAATAAACAAAAACTTTATTGAGATAAAATAAGTTATTGTTAAAGTTTCATTGGTGCTTGAGCAAAGCATAGGTTTGCATTAAGCATAACCAAACAAACGTCAGTGCTTAGCTGAAATTATTATTTTCAAATGCACGGTACAAAACTCATCAATTTCAATATATTTCATACAATGTTGAAAAATTTTAAGACTTTTTGTGTATTGCAATGCAAGAGTTCAAGCAATTAACAATATAAAGCAGAAATGAAATATCTGTATAGTAACTGTGCGCTTTTCATAGAAACATGTAAAAAGGAAACGTAAAATCTTAAAAACATGGAACGCTTAAATTTACAAATATCGCTTGTTTTACACTTACTGATTGAAATTTTGGCTAAAATGGTTTCAGTTAGATAAATTATTTTTCTATTTTCACGGTTTAAAAAGTTCAAATTTTAAAAGATTTCTTTAACTCGATTTTAGTTAATGAAATCTTGGAATATGCACACACAAATTGTTTTCATAAATTCTTGTGACACTTTGATTTGTTTTATTTATTTATGGTTGTTTAATAAACCAAAGGTGGATCTTAATGTGAAAAAGTTTTTACATGTATTTTAAAAAAATAAGAATTTTTCCTATCAATTTCAACATATTTCATACAATGTTGAAAAATTTTAAGACTTTTGGTGTATTACAGCGCAAGAGTTCAAAACATTAAGAATATAAAGCAAAAATGAAATATCTTTATAAAAACTGTCTGCTTTTTTATAGAAGCATGTAAAAAGGAAATATAAATTCTTAAAAATATGGAACGCTTAAATTTCCAAATATTGATTGTTTTACACTTAATTATTGAAATGTTGGCTAAAACAGTTTCAGTTAGATAACTTATTTCTATTTGAATCATGTTTATGAGTAACCTATAGTGTTAAATAGTTCAAATTTTAAAAGATTTCTTTAACTTGATTTTAGTTAATGAAATCTTGGAATAATGCACACACATTGTTTTCATAAATTCTTGGACACTTTGATTCGTTTTATTTATTTACAGCTGTATAATAAACCTAAGGTGGATCATAATGTGAAAAAGTTTTATTTTACATGTATTTATATATAAAAAATATATATATATGTCGTCAATTTTAGCATATTTCATACCATGTTGAAAAATGTTAACACTTTTGGTGTATTACAGTGCAAGAGTTCAAAAAATTAAAAATATAAAGTAAAAATGAAATTCTTTTATAATAACTGTCTGCGTTTTCATAGAAACATGTGAAAAGGAAACATAAAATCTTAACAACATGGAACGCTTAAATTTCCAAATATCGCTTATTTTACAGTTGATAATTGAAATGTTGGCTAAAACAGTTTCAGTTAGATAAATTATTTCTATTTGTATCATATTTATGAGTAATCTATAGTGTTAAAAAGTTCAAATTTTAAAAGATTTCTTTAACTCGATTTTAGTTAATGAAATCTTGGAATAATGCACACACATTGTTTTCATAAATTCTTGGACACTTTGATTCGTTTTATTTATTTATAGCTGTATAATAAACCTAAGGTGGATCATAATGTGAAAAAGTTTTATTTTACATGTATTTATATAAAAAATATATATATATATATGTCGTCAATTTTAGCATATTTCATACCATGTTGAAAAATGTTAACACTTTTGATGTATTACAGTGCAAGAGTTCAAAACATTAAAAATATAAAGTAAAAATGAAATTCTTTTATAATAACTGTCTGCGTTTTCATAGAAACATGTGAAAAGGAAACGTAAAATCTTAACAACATGGAACGCTTAAATTTCCAAATATCGCTTATTTTACACTTGATAATTGAAATGTTGGCTAAAACAGTTTCAGTTAGATAAATTATTTCTATTTGTGTCATATTTATGAGTAATCTATAGTGTTAAAAAGTTCAAATTTTAAAAGATTTCTTTAACTCGATTTTAGTTAATGAAATCTTGGAATATGCACACACAAATTGTTTTCATAAATTCTTGTGACACTTTGATTCGTTTTAGATGGAGGATTGTAAAGGTCAATGGAAATCACGACTATGAATTTATTGCATTGGTCTTTAATTTTTTTTTGTGGTTTTATCTTTTTATCACTAACCTAAAAAAAGTAATGATATCAATACAAAAACCCTTAACGGGTTAAAAGTTTGTGAGGCAGCACTTTATCTTTAGCTCTAAGAATTTTAAATTTGGAACTTAAAAATAATGATATCAAATTTTGAGTGACGCAATGCTATTAATTTACCTATACATATATATATCAAAATTTATTCATTGATGCTTTATCATTTACATCTCATAAATTCGAATTATGAATTTTAAAAGATATGATATGAAAATTTATGAGACGCCTTGATGTTGCTTAAAACGATTAGTTTTAAAATTCAATTTAAATTTTCTTTTGGCTAAATACATTTACACATCTAAACAATACTTTTCATTTTCAAATGCACTGTTGAATATATTACTTTCACTGAATCTATATAATGCACTGAATTGTATTCATTTGAATAAATTGATTTATCTTTTGTGCCACGCTATACAAAAATCAAAAGTAAAATTTGTGTAAATTGTTTTTTGCGTCATTGTATCCAAACTAAGTTAAATGTATGCAAATGGATAATATGACCAAAAAACTATTTACATAAATTTTACTTTTGATTTTTGTATAGCGTGGCACAAAAGATAAATCAATTTATTCAAATGAATACAATTCAGTGCATTATATAGATTCAGTGAAAGTAATATATTCAACAGTGCATTTGAAAATGAAAAGTATTGTTTAGATGTGTAAATGTATTTAGCCAAAAGAAAATTTAAATTGAATTTTAAAACTAATCGTTTTAAGCAACATCAAGGCGTCACTTAAATTTTCATATCATATCTTTTAAAATTCATAATTCGAATTTATGAGATGTAAATGATAAAGCATCAATGAATAAATTTTGATATATATATGTATAGGTAAATTAATAGCATTGCGTCACTCAAAATTTGATATCATTATTTTTAAGTTCCAAATTTAAAATTCTTAGAGCTAAAGATAAAGTGCTGCGTCACGAACTTTTAACCCGTTAAGGGTTTTTTTATTGATACGTATTACGCATATGAATGAGTATATATTCGATTTACGGAACGATAAATAAAATGCATATAAGAAATATGATCATAAATCAATTATCCTTTCTTTATTGTACAATTAAGAACTATTTTACTTCTCTCAGAATATTATAAATATTACTAACTTTTCTTTTATGATCTACACAAAAAACAAAAACAACAAAAAAACATGCATTGTATTTGTGATAGTTTATGCAAACATACACATATGTTACGGATGTGTAGACTGGGAGGTGCCCTATTCAGAGGTATAAGCGTATAAATATATGTGTTAAGAATTGAAAAAGTGTTCGTTAAATAGAGGTATCTGCTTAGGAGTGTCTATTATCGAAATATTGTATATAGATTTTTAACCAGAAAATATATTTTTGGACATTGCTTTGAAAAATCGGGTCAACCCGAACCTGACCTGCAAGAATCAAAGCCCAATCCGAAACCGACCCGAACCCGAAACAATGAAAGTCAAACGACTCACCAAACCCGCAGCAAAAATAGTAGAAATCAACTCGACCTGAACCGTGACCTGCTGCGAAAATATATAGCGCCAATCCGCCCCGATGTAGAAATATATGAGGAAAATGAATATCAAAACAAAATAACAACTAAACAAAATTAAAATAACCGGTCAAGTTCGAGTATTACTTGCACACACAGGGTTCAGTACAATAAATATATGAATTAGTAACTGGGCATTGCATTCAGGGTTCTCGCTGCCGCTCGCCATTGCGCCAAAACGAGACAAAATTCTTCATTTGACGAGTAAACCAACAGTCAAATCGGCCAAATTGCGAGTGCTCAGTTTGTGTGTGTGATGTGCTAATGCAGTTGAGATTCTTAGCCGCGTTACTGAACGATTGATACCACTTTACGTGTTTAATCGCACCGTGCCATTTACATTACTCTGTTTATGGAGATACTAGCTCAACACCAATTAAGGTTGGCAACAGCCAAAGACACAAAAAGGATTATGCGATGGGTATTCCTCTGTTGTCAGTTAATCGCTATCTATGCGCCGGAGTCGCGGCAGTAAAAACGCAAACAAAATTACTCGCATTAAGCGCCAAATAGAGAGAAATTTTGCTGGAGTTCGGTGTTGAAATTAGCCATTTACCATGTATGCAAAGTATCATTGACCGGTCAAACTTTTTTCAATCGGTTAAGAGTCGAAATCTCTTTCACAACGGTAAATCAAAGATTGCTGTTTTGAATTTTTATTTAGACAGCTAAAAGAATGTCTGAAACATTTACACATTTAGGAGACATTTAGAATGTACTTATTTTTAATAGTTTCTGTAGCGGATAGTCGAATTTCGATTGTATAAGCAATTACAACGAATTAGGTTACTGTACAACATATTGAAAAACGAGTAAAAATTAAATTTAAAAAATCAAAAAACCCGACTGCGTAAAAAGCGAAGTAATTAATTATTTCTCGTCAATGTGAAACTATTTTTCATATTACTTACCAATTTTTTTTATTTACTTGTACTGGTGACTTTTAAGTTGTGTAATTGTTAGTTCCTATTTACAAACACTGTTTTGATGAGGCCTATAGATGCCTATGAAGGTTAGAGCTGCAGTAAAGCTACGGATCCTACCTACACAACTTCCAGGTTGTGTAATATTTAAACGGAGCTTCTGACTGTAAAATAGTCAATGAAACATTGTCTTCATTTTGAAAGACCTATCCATTGATAGGCCACTCAATATGGTGCGTAAAACTTTTTTTTCTTCTCTACTTCTTTAACTCCTTTTCTGAACGCCCACAAATCGGGATTTGTGTGTAAAGTAAAAATGCGATTTTCTCAAAAACTATGTGGCCTAAGGTAATCGCTATAGTTTTCCTGCAAGGTTTAAATTAACTTCTACAGACCTTAATTTTTTCATAATTTTAGTTTCAGTAGATTCGGAAGTAGAGACAGGGGGAACATATTTTTGCATTAGCTTTTCGACGATATCTCTGAAAATGTAATACCTAAAATTAAAAGAAATGTATTTTTGAGTTCGGCGTTACGAAAGCTTTCACACGATACCCCAAACGATACACAAAGAAAAGATTTTTTTTTTTTTCGTAAAATCTTCTTACAAAATCTTTAAAAATTTTGTAAGAATATTTAAAGAACTTAATTAAATTAGGTTCTTTACATTATTCCTAAATATATTTGTGAACGGTTAATAATCTACAAATATGTGGGTCAATAGCCTTTATTACTTCAGTCAATTTGAACTTTCCACGTTCATTAGTTTACAAGTAAGTAGTGAAAAACGGACAGGCGGACACAAGGAGCGATCTTAAAATGGTTCCGTTTCTACTTTTTAAGTACGAACCATAAAAAAATGGGGAAGATGAATTTAAAAACAAATTAAGAAACGTTAAAGAAGATACTTTAAATTAAAGAGTTTGAAAAAATGCATATTTTTAATTAAGCTAAAAATTATTCTCCTGTTTTAGAAACTTTATATTATTTAGAAACTTCATTGTTACAAATACTATATTAGTCAAATATTAATTTAAAAAATATTGAAAAAATATTAGTAATATCCTTTCTTAATATCATTCAAATATGCGATGAACAAAGGAAAATTTCGCCTTCAAATTATTTTCATTTCTTAAAGAAAAATAAGGCAACGTTATTGTATTTATAGAAATATGTTTATAGCGTCAGAAGAAGGTTAAAAATCGCTAATTATAGAAAAAAATAATTGAAATAATTTCTAAACGATATAAAGAAAAAAATTAATTTAGCATCAACGAAATGAATGCCAACACTATTAACCTTGTTTTCTCTAATGTATTGGATTTTTATAATACACAAACCTTTATTCCCCGATGAAATACAAAACCTCACAAAATGACGCAAGATCCTTTGAGATAAGTAAAGAATCTTAATTAAAAGTCGCAGTTGGTCTTTTTTGACATTTATCTCAGAGTAACATTTGACTTCTTTTAGATTTTCCGCTGATAAAAGTGGTAATTTCATGAAGAATGCGACAGACAGAAAAATGTTCATTGTGAAACGCTTTTTCATTCGAGTGAAAATAAATTTAAATTTCAAATGTACTTTCATGAGAAAAGTTTCATTTTTATCTTTTGGGTTGGATACGATAGAATGTAGACTGAGATGGATTTTTTATTGTTTTGTTAAATCAGGACTTTTTGCGAATGCATAAAACTGTGTTTAACCTTTTAATTAAGGATCTTTAAGACCGAGACAGAATTTCTGTTCTCTTTCTATTTTCGGCCGAAAACGAAAACGAAAATGTCCAAAATAATTTTTTAAAGTAATTAATACATACATAATTATGCATGATTATTAATTAATTATACGTGTTTATTAAGTATACATAATTATTAATTAATTATGCGTGTTTATTAAATAGACATAATTATTAATTAATTATATGTGTTTATTAAATATACATAATTATTAATTAATTACACGTGTGATCCAAGTTGGCTGTCTGTACCTTTGGCCAAAACTTTTTATTTTCTTATAAAATAAAATGTAATTTCATCAACGACACAGAATGATATAATGCCAGCAAGGGTGATAGCAACGGAGTTAAATGCCGCTGGTGAGCTGCCAATTTCTCGACACAGGCGACTTAGTCAACATGGTCTTTATGCCAGACCTCCTAGAATTTGTGTCCAACTTACCTCTCGTCACAGGCGTGATCGGTATCAGTGATGATACTGTCACTCTGTAAACTAAACCTGGATTCGTCAGAGAGCATTACATTGCTCCACTGGTTTCCAGCCCCTATTACGCACTCTCTGCACCATTCATACCAGTCACGCATGTGACGACAGTTAAAGTTAAGTAGGACACATATTGTCGGATGTCTGGTGTAAAGACTATGTAGAGTAATTCGCCTATATACAATTTGTCGCGCAACAAGCAGCCCCACCAGCGGCATTTAACTCTGCTGATATCGCTCTTGCTGACACTCTTCGGTCGCACCGTGCTGCTAATGCCAAAAATCGGTCATCTGATGGAGTTGTTATACGCGGACGACTTTCTACAGGTCTCCTACAAGCATTTTCCGTTGAAATGTGACGTTGCCACAGTCTCGAATCCGTAGATTTGTCGATACCAACAGCTTCATCGACGTATGCTTGACACCGGCCATACTCCACTATAATGATAAAACGGCCACGCGTAAATTGATCGGTTCGGTAACTAACTTATCAGCAACAAGCAGGATCGAAATCACCACTAGAAACAGCAACAAATTAAAAGAGTCATCCAATTTCACACTCCAATCACTTTGTAATTCACGCTTTTGTCGCCCAAGAAACGGCTGATTTGATTGGCTTAAGGGGACCTTCTACACTAGGAGACCAAAAAATGAACTTTTTTATAATTTTTTTTGTACGAAAACTGCAAAATGGATCTTTTTGAAATTTCAACAGTTTATTATACATATTCTAAGGTATACACAAGAATTTTTTTATTAGATTTTGTTGCTGCTACTCTAAGTTATAAACAAATATGTTCAACTGCTTTGAAAAAATTCGTTCTTATTTGCTAATAACTTTTTAAAAATCTTGCTCACCGTGTCAACCACATTTTTTGACACGGTGCTCAAGATTAAAATCTTGATTTTTTTTTTTTTTATTAAAGCTCATTTAATTGCCTTCGATGTGAATTAAAGCTTTTACTAAATTTATTTTTAAAAAAAGTTATTAACAAATAAGAATGAATTTTTTTAACAAAAAAAAGTGTTTCTTTTAATTAGCCATTACATAACTTTTTTAAAATAAATTTATGGGTTCCTTTAATTTAACTCACGAAGTTTACGAAAAAAAAAATATTTTTGTGTTTCAGATAATTCTACAAGGCGTTATCAAGCCCACCGTCCAGACGAAACTTTCCAAAGCAGTTGAACATATTTGTAAATAACTTAGAGTAGAAGCAACAAAATCTAATAAAAAAAATTCTTATGTATACCTTAAGATATGTATAATAAACTGTTAAAATTTTAAAAAGATCCATCATGCAGCTTTCTTACAAAAAAAATCATAAAAAAGTGCTTTTTTTTCTCCTAATGTAGAAGGTCCCCTTAAGGCTCCTGTCCCTGCCGGCGAAGGCATTCACGAGCTAATGCTAATCCTATAGGGAGGGATTTATCTAATATCTCGTTTGCATTTCGACATTTTTAAATAATTTTTTTTTGCTATGGATAGCCGAGGTCCGTCTCTGTATCGTACCTTTTTTACTTTTTCGATTTTGGTCGCAGACATTTTTTATAAAGTGACTTTCACTTTCAAAACCGGTTCTGAAAATGAAAGTGTCATTTAAAAAAATATCTGGAACCAAAATTGAAAAAATAAAAAAGGTGCGATGTAGAGGCGGATTTCGGCTATCCAATGCAAAAACAATTATTTAAAAATGTCGAAATGCAAACGAGACATTCGAAAAATCTCTCCCCATAGGATTAGCATTAGCTCGTGAATGCCTTCGCCGGCAGGGACAGGAGCCTTAAGGGAGCCTTCTACATTAGGAGACCAAAAAAAAGTAATTTTTTATGATTTTTTTTAAATAAGAAAACTGCATGATGGATCTTTTTAAAATTTTTAATAGTTTATTATACATATCTTAAGGTATACACAAGAATTTTTTTATTAGATTTTGTTGCTTCTACTCTAAGTTATAAACAAATATGTTCAACTGCTTTGAAAAGATTCGTTCTTATTTGTTAATAACTTTTATTTTTAATCTTGCTCACCGTGTCATCCACATTTTTTGACACGGTGGGCAAGATTTAAAAAAAACTACTCAACGGATCATCGTGATTTTTTTTTAAATTAAAGCTCATTTAATTGCCTTCGATATGAATTAAAGCTTTTACTAAAATTATTTAAAAAAAGTTATTAACAAATGAGAACGAATTTTTTTAACAAAAAAAATGTTTCTTTTAATTAGACATTACATAACTTTTTTTTAAATAAATTTATGGGTTCCTTTAATTTAACTAGAAGCCATACTCACGAAGTTTACGAAAAAAATTTATTTTTGTGTTTCAGATAATTCTACAAGGCGCTATCATGCCCACCGTCCGGACGAAATTTTCCAAAGCAGTTTAACATATTTGTATATAACTTAGAGTAGAAGCAGCAAAATCTAATAAAAAAATTCTTGTGTATACCTTAAGATATGTACAATAAACTGTTAAAATTTCAAAAAGATCCATCTTACAGTTTTCTTATAAAAAAAATCATAAAAAAGTGCTTTTTTTTGTCTCCTAATGTAGAAGGTCCCCTTAAAAAAATCATAATCATCCCTAGTTTGCGTACCGTTTTCTTATTATGTGTATATAAATTTTCAACGTTTTCAACAAAAATGTTTTGAGAAAACAATGATTTATTGAAATATGCAATACTTTTGGACATCAGTGTATATATTATCCGATCACTGAAATATGTATGTTCTTGTCATACCACTACTATGGACAATTCATTACGATAACTGAAATTCATTATAATTTGTAATACTACTGCAAAAATTCATTAATTAATACACTACTTTTACATCAATGAACAGTTTATTTTTACACATGTTTAGGCGTAATATAGTCTCTACTTTTTCTTCCATATTTTAAGTAATGCGGCAAAGAATAATAATTTAACTTATATTTCTATTAAAACTAAAAATCTTTATTAAAAATTCAACATTTGTTAAATGGTAAGCATTAGATGCGACGCAAAAATAATATGCAGAAGGGGTTTTTTTTTTTTCTTCGAAAACATAAAATTTATTCTAAACTCGTAGGTAACAATTTATTTATAACAAGATTATTTTATTATTTTCTAATATAAATTTTTAATACATACGATAAATAATTAAGTTGCTTAAAAATTAAGTTGAAAAAAAGTGATCTTGTTTAACTCCAAGAAGAAGTTTGGATAATAAATCGTGATTATAAGTTAACGTACCAATCTTCATTAAATCTGTAAAATAATTTTATCAAATTATTTTTTAGAAAATTGTATTTTACTTTTCATTATTTTGTTGTTGTTGTTGTTTTTGTTAATTTAGATGTTTATAATTTTTTAAATATTTTAAAAATCAAACAGACTAAGTAAAAGATATGTTAATAAAGCAGAATTACTTTCCTCCATATTTAAAGCTAGTTGTTAAGTTTAAACATTCTTTCAATTGTTTAATTTGATTTTAAATAGAATTATTATTTTCTACGCATGAAATATTTTTAATATTATTAGATAAGTTTTCCAAATATTTTCTGAAAAATATTGTAACTAGTATAATTGTTCATGTAATAATAAAATCAGGGAATACAAACTTGCTTTTTTTGTGTGTGTATGTGTGTTTATTTCCTTTTTTAAATGATTTAATTTTAGGAAACATTTAAATGATCAAGGGATCTCAAGACTTAAAACTGGAAAAAAAGAAAAGAAAAAAAAGAGACCAGTTTCAACATTCAATATCTTAAAATGTATATGATTTTAAAACACAATTTTTATTGAAATGAAAGATATAAGTACATTCTTTCATTGTAAGTATTTAAAAAACTACAAGATGCAGAATTAGTATTTACAAGGAGGGAGATCCAAACTGCCAGACATTTAATGAGCAGAAAATTGGTATAACAGCTTACGTGCACGATTACAAAATACATATTGCAGCTAGAATGAGTATTTTTGTGCCTACTTATACTTAAAACCCTGAACCTACCTGAACCTAAATAAATTGACCCTGAACCTAAATAAATTTGTATCTAAAGCATTTTTATATTTTTAATAAAAAGTTGTATTTAGCTAATACAAAATTTTGAAAATTTCAACAACATAATCACCTAAATAAAAATTCTTTTGAACAATAAAAAGGAGATTTTAGGTTCAATTTATACAGACTAACATGAAACGTATGTTTTGAAAATTTTGTGAAAAAATATTAAAAAGTTTTTGAGATATCCTGTGCATTATGCCCAAAAACGTCATTTGGAGAAAAGTGACTTCAAAGTTTCAGAAACGCCGCTGATTCAGCTATTGAGTGGGTATAATTCTAAAAGCCATAACTTCTATTCTAATGAGAATTTCAAGGAAACAATTATATTAAAATGTTCAGAAAAGATAGGAGTTTAACATTTAAAATAATTAAAATTTCGAAAAAATGAGAAGCTTTAAGAGTCATGAGACTCCTTAAATAGCTAAACAACTATTTTTTAACAGACCTAGCTAGGCTTACTTCGAATTAATTATTTTGTACGTATTTAACATTTTAAAATACTTAATATGCTTGCAAATGAAAATTTCTTTTCGTGTAAATAAAAATGATTTTTTTTTTTTTTTTTTTTTTTTTTTTTTTGCATAATTTGCAGAAACACTTTCTTTTAAAGATTGTTCTTTAAAAGATTATTATCTTTAAAAGATTAAAAAAATAATCTTATCTTTAAAAGATTATTATCTTTTAAAGATTTATTCTTTTAAAGATTTTTAAAATTTTGTTTAAATTATTTGTAAATTTAAAAATGTAATTACACAAGTTTGCTGCAAGAATGTTTTCATTTTTTGTTTTGTTGCATAATATTTTTGTGAATATATTTTTCAGCGTATGTATTTCCTTTCTTTGAGTTTTAATAAAACGAAAGTAGAATTTACATTGTCTAAATATTTATGCTATTTCTACGGTTCTTTTTTATTATTATTGGATTTCTTTCTTCTTTTATTAGCCCCGATATGCTATTTCTCTCGGCCAGCAATTAAAATGTCGTTTCTAAAAAATAACGTTCCGTTATATAAGCCAGCCGTAAAACCAAGCAATAACGGTATAATCTCTACTGCAATTTTTTAAACTTCTAAGCATCTCTTATTTTCAATTTTTAAACTGTCGTATTGGGGGAAAAAAGCACTTTTAAATGCAATTCAACTGCATCTCAATTTATTTTTGAGATATTGATTTTTTGTGTAGTTTTTAGCGTCATTTGTTTAATTTTGGCAACTGAAGTACTCCATTTCTGTAGAAAGTAAAGGAAAAATAGTTGCAAAATAGTAATTATATCTTTTTGTTGACATTTCCCCATAACAACTAAAAAGAAATGTAATTAAAATACGTGCTATTTGTAAAAAAAATAAATGAATGATTTCTGATAAAACATGGAGTTAAAACAATAAATAAATACAATATAAAACAATACATAAACTATATTTAATTTTAAGTATCTATATTAATTTTACAAACAAATGAAGGCATATGGATAATTAGGTAGCCGATTTTTTTTTTGTCGAGTTTCTTGAATGACGCATCGCTTTTTGCTGGATTTTTGTATTATTCTGCCATAATGACGTCATATGCATACTTTACTGTAGATGTTGTTTAAGATTGGATCGTAAATGTGGAATTCTGCTGGGAATGCGAATGACGTCATTTTATATCAAATAAAAGCGTAGGTTTTAAGTCTTAAAACTGAAATATGTTTTGTATGATCTATATTTAGATATATATGTTTTTTTCATCGGGGGCAACACGAAATTCTGAAAAAGCAGAATGAATTTCTGTTATCTAGTAATTATAATTGTTACTCCTCTTTTTCAATAGTAAAAAAACAACAACAACAAAAAAAAAAAAACAAGCGTTGCTATAAACATTTGGGACGCACTGTACTTTTATATCAAGCATTATTCAATATTTCATATTATAGTTTATTTATCTATTTATTTAATTTTGGCAACAAGGAAATTATTATAGAGAATCAACAATAAAATCACATGTATTTTTTTTAAATGACCGATTAAGTGAGTATTGACCGATTAAATATAAATTTTGGGGGTAAATTTTGAGAGATTTCAGTGATGGAACAGTGTAGAACCAAAGAATTTCGGCTTACTTCAGGAAAGAATTTATGAGATTTTTTAAAGAATACTATAAAAGTTTAGCGGTGACAATCGCACAACTGCTGCACCACTGTTCCATCACTGGAGATTTTGGCGACTTGACGATATTAGCGACAAAATTTTTGACAAACTCTTATTTGGTGTTTTTAGAAATTAAATTTCTATTTTCCATAGGAGCAGAATTACCGAAAATCATTTAGATTATCGAAGTCTTGTCAAATCCAAGATGTAAATAAAATTCTACACCATTGAGCAACTTTAATGTTATGGTATGAATTCGAAAAGTCCAAAGTGGCAACTGCCCCACCAGTGGCTGAGAGGTTCTGCTCTCGAAGCTGGTAGACGGGAGGTGCTGGGTTCAAACCCAATCGCGCTCCTCGGCCTAATCGTTTCGGAGTTTTCTTCGAAACCTTGGATTTCCATGCGTAAATACGGGTTAGGTTCCCTTAGAAAGACCCCACGGAGGGCACTCCCCCTTGGGCCTATATCCCTCGTGTTATTAATCGGCCGTCAAAAATCAACCCAACCCAACTCAACCGAAAGTGGCAACCCTGTTGAACACGCGTATCACTGGAGAATGCATGATTTCTGTATCTATTCCAATGCTACATTCGCGTTGCAGCATTATATCTTGAAACAGCGTTATTAAGTGAAGAAAATTTGACAGATAATTAATCAATAGTGAAAATGATTTTATAAAATACTGTTGATTAATTCTGGTAGTAAAATCAAAATAATATTTTCACTTTATACCTTGAGTAGATTGATCGCTAGTCATGAAAATTGCCTGATAACGAAATTTTGGGCCCTAATTAAGGAATATATTTTCAGTTCTAACCGTTGATTAATACAATTTTACAACGAAAATATATACGAGAACTGAATGAATCTGCTACTATATATTACTCAATGCAAAAACTTACAACATTGCACACAAAAACATCAACTTTAAATTTTTCTAAGAAAAAAAAAAAAAAAAAAAAAAAAAAAAAAAAAAAAAAAGAATGTGGTAGACCCAAGTATGTTGACGCAAAATAAAAAAAAAATTCATCTTACACAATCCTAAAAACCTATGCTCATATGAAATAAAAGAGGAATAAAGCATCAAAAATAGTCAAAAACAAGAAAGAAAAATCATGCGTCAAGTACAGATTATGAAACACTTTCCAACACTTCCAGAATACTTTAATGAAACTTTGCCGACTCAAAGGATTACCTTTATGTACTGAATTATGAATTCATGAAAATTTTATCTTCTAAAGCATTTTTCGTGAATTGTTTAAACTACATTAAAAGATTTACATAATCTTTAATAAATTTTTGAAGGATTTTAGAAGGAATTAAATTTGAATTTATAGGGATTTTGTGCATATTTATAACCCCACTCAAATCTTTTATTTTAAATATTTTTCTTAGTACTTTGTAGAATTAGAAAATGTACAAATACAATGTTCTTACAATAGAAGTATAAAAATTGAAAAATCCCCCCCCCCCCCAAACGCCAAGAAAGCTGAAAGCTTGCAAAGGCAAAAAAAATCATCCTTTTAAAAATATTTTTGCTTTGTGTAACCAATAATGCTTTTGGAGCAAGATAAAGTAATGTACAGTAAACTCTCTGTAAGGCGGACTCTGTGTAAGACGGAAATCTGTCTAACTCGGAAAGATTTTCAAGTCCCGGCAAATCCATAGACATAGAGTAAAATTTGTCTAAGGCGGAATATTGTCTACTGCGGAAAATTTTCTTGGTCCCGATCGATTCCGCCTTAGACAGAGTTCACTGTATCTATAACTCATTCTAAACTGTATTCAGTAGCGCCAACTTTTGAAAAATATTGGGTGGGCTCAAAATTTTTTGAGCAAAATAACGCGTACTTTTTTTTCCTCCTCAGTACATGTTAGTGTGGAGAGGGGCGGAAGGGGAGCGAATGGCTAAAGAAGATAATTCAAAGTCAAATAATGATTTTTCTAAGTAAAATATAAAATTATTTTAATTTAATTAAATCATAATATCCTAAGTTCTTCCTTATAAATACATTCATATTTATTATAAATAGCATAAAAATTGCTAACAATTGAAAGTGAAAGAAACTAAACGTTAAAAAAAAAAAACTAAATTTTAGTCACATAGGTGATTTTTCGATTCAAGATAATAAAACAGATGGAAAAATATCTAAGAAATCTGTTTTTGAGAAAAATTTAATTATACATTCTCTAAAGGGGTTTTCAGTGCTCCTGTAAGTATAATTGATGTCCTCACTATTTTGAGAACGTCAAGAAAACCAAATTTTATTTCAGTGATTAAATAATTTAATAACGAAATAAATCAATGGAAAATTGTGTGGGCGGATAGATCAAATTATTGGATTTGCTCTGGCCTCACGGGCTCGTATAAGTTTGCGCCACTGACTGTATTACAACTAGTCTATGTATTAAATGCATTTTATAACAAGTTATTTTAATGGTATTTATAAGTACCGTCAGTAGATAAAGGTTTAATAGGGTAAAAAAAATGCCTTAGTAAACATTTTAGAAAACGTTTAACAGATTTGAAAACCAGATTTTCAACAATTACTGCACAAAGCCGAAAAGGTACTCCAATTCTTTTGTACACCTCTATATATGATCTAGAGATTAGTCCATATACTACATATTATGCTAAAATTTAGTTTAGCTAAAAAACGCGTAACACAATTGAAAATTCACCTTTAGGAATTTCTACCAATAGCCTGAAACGCACTTGAAGTCTTTTGTACAGCCCTGTATATTACCTACATATTTTTATACAACACCACATATTAAGCAGAAGTTTGAATCAGGTAAAAGCACGCTTAAAACTACTGAAATCACACTGTCGGGAATTAATATTCATTGGTGGTCATATATCCATTTTTTGCATAGCCCTGTATATAATTTTATTTATATTGCAAACATCTCCTAGTATACTAAATGTAGTTGAGCTTGAAAATGCATAAATCAAATTTAAAAAAAACATCATTAAGCAATTCACTCTCATTCTCAGTAATGCTAACAAATTCTTTTGTGTAGCCAAGTATATGGTCCATTCTATAGAATGCATACACAACACGTAGTTGAGCAAAAATTAGCTAGTTAAGCTTAAAACGCATACCATAACTGAAAACGTACTTTCAGCAATCATCCCTAATAGACAATACTATACTTTGCTTACGGTACTCTGTTAGATATCTTTTATGTGCCCCTGTTAATGAACATAGTAGGAGAGCTGTTGAACATTTTTGAGTAGGTATTTGAGGCACCCTGAAAATTTGTGCAACACTTCTTTTGTAATGCTTGAATACAAAATCGAATGTCTGGCTGAAGGATCGCGGCCCAAAAACTGTGCTAGACACGTGTCAAGTGCCATTTGGCACTTGACACGTGTCTGGCACAGCTTTTGTGACGACTAAAGTGTCTGTCACTTTCAAAATATTTTTTTCTAAGCATAAATATTATTCTGCCTCAATCTCAGCGTGCCTCAAATAACTTTTTTGGGTAGTCAAAAAATGGCACTTGACACGTGTCTGGCACAGTTTTTGGGCCACGATCCTTCAGCCAGATATTCGATTTTGTATTCAACCATTACAAAAGAAGTGTTGCACAAATTTTCAGGGTGCCTCAAATACCTTCCCTAAAATGTTTAACAGCTCTTGGACTAACAATAAATGCGATGAACATCATAGTCTGCAGCAAACATCTGACAATAAACGTTAGTAATGTATCTTTTAAGAAAATTTCTGGAGAATCAGCAGCTGTTGACAAAAGCAAAATAAATTCTGGGCAAATTCAATATTTAAAAAAATTCTATCCAAATACAATTTATCGAATATTTATAACTAGAGATCAACCGAAAAATCGGTTTCGTTGAAAACGAAAAGACGGTTGAAAATTCGGCCGGACCGAAACTATCAGTATTCGAAAAATCTCGTTTCTTCCTTCGGAAATTTTCACCATTACTCATTAATTTGAGCTTTATCGGCTCAAAAGAGACTATTTATTGACACGAACTTCGTTGTTTATAATTTTCAGTCATGACTGACTCAAGACGTGACTGCAAATTATAAAGCAAGCAATACATATATAACTAAACTTTTTCACGTGCTCATCAAAAGTTGCAAAACATAACAGTAATAGAAAATTTTCAATTTGAAACCGCAAAAGTATTTCGAATACTCTTTGAGAAAGTTCTAGTATAACAGATGATCATTTACAGAAATCATTATAAAAGATAAATCGAGGTGTGTATACATAAAACTAAAGTATTTTTTAATTAAATGACACTCATATAATTAGAAAATATTTCTATGTCGTTGAATTAAATACGTTTTATTTTATATGAAAATAAAAAGTTTTGGGTCTAAGGCACAGAGAGCCAATTTCGGTCACACGTATTAATAATTATGTATATTTAATAAATACGCATAGTTAATTATAATTATGCATATTTAATAAATACCTATAATTAATTAATAATTATGTATATTTATGTATATATTAGTTACTTTAATACATACAATTTAATTACGTAAAAGAAAAATTTGGACGTTTTCGTTTCCGGTCGAAAATAGGAAGATCACCGAAATTCGGTTTCGGCCTTAAAAACCTCTTTCGGTAGATCCTTATTTATAACTTAGACGAGACGGGATTGTTTTTTCGTCTACAACCAGACAAGACACTTCTCTCGCTTACAAAATTGTTCAGCTGGGCAAAAAAGTAAAGAGAGACTGGCAATGTTGCTGGGTTCGAACATGCTTGGAACTGATAAATTAAAACCTGTAGTCATTGAAAAAAGTCAAAAGCCACGGCACTTCAAAAATGTTAAACCTCTTCCAGTGGTCTATAGAGCGACATCAACCTTTCGGGAAGAAACTATGAAGACTTTGGGCAAAAAAATCAGAAAACCGAGAATTGTCTTCATTATTGACAACTGTGCCGCACGCACAGAAGCAGAAGGTTCGAAAGCCATCAAGAATGCCACCCAATGCCACGTCAGTGTTGCAACCTCCTGACCAAGGCGTAATTTTAAACTTTAAAAAAAATATATCGCAGGTTTTTTATCAAAGATATGATAAAAGCATCAGATGAAAACAAAGAGTTTCGCGTCACTGTTCTGGATTCAGTTCATTATATTCACAAGAGCTGGAATGATGTTTCAAAAATCACAATAAATAATTGTTTCAAACATGCTGGATTCATCTCAAGCTCTGAGTTAACTGGGGATATGGAAGAAGCTGAGGATATTCCTTTGGCTGCACAATTTCAGGAATTTGCAAATAGGGGCAGCTAGAAATACAGGCTAATGAAGATGCCTATACGAATATAAAATCACAATAAATAATTGTTTCAAACACGCCGGATTCATCTCAGGCTCTAAGTTAACTGAACATACGGAAGAAGCTGGGGATATTCATTTGGCTGCACAATTTCAGGAATTTGCAAATGGGAGCAGTTCGAAACACAGGCTGGTGAAGATGTCTATAAGAATATAAATCATAATAAATAATTGTTTCAAACACACCGGATTCATCTCAGGCTCTGAGTGAACTGATGATACGGAAGAAATTGAGGATATTCCTTTGGCTGAACTATTTCAGGAATTTGCAAATGGAGGCAGCTCGAAACACAGACTGATGAAGATGCCTATACGAATATAAAATCGCAATAAATAATTGTTTCAATCACGCCGGATTCATCTCAGGCTCTGAGTTAACTGACGATACGGAAGAAGCTGGGGATATTCCTTTGGCTGCACTATTTCGGGAATGTGAAAATGGGGGCAGCTCGAAACACAGACTGATGAAGTTGCCTATACGAATATAGACAGTAATTTACAAACTTCACCCGTAGCAATAATAACTGAAATTGTAGCCGATGTTCTGGAAGCGAAAAACGAGCCAGCAGTAGAATCAGACAGCGATCATGAAGAAGAGGAACCTTCCAAACCAATTGTTACAAAGAAAAAAGCCTTGGAATACATCGATGCACTAATGAACTATATTTCGTCTTTGAATGACACTGCAGATAGAGAATATAATATGCTATATTCCGTAGAGAAAAAAAATTGATTTCAGAAAACTGCCATCAAACAAAAATCGATGATTTTTTTTTTTGTAAACCAGTAAGAAATGGATATGTTTTTAACTGTACAATTAAATATACAACGTAACGTATTTACTTACTATACTTTCCTTAATTTGCTACCCATTTTATTAATTTAAATTCTTATTCTACTAATTTATATTGTAATTTAATTATAGGTATACTTTTTACATAAACATTTGGATTTTCAATTTACATTTAATATAAACTCCACTTAAGAAATCACTCCGCTTAGTAAGTCGTTTTTAAGTGGATCCGAGACTGACGTACTAACGAGATTTGACTGTATTTGAATATTAAGGAGTGTATATGTGTTCATTTTTATATAAAAAGATAAAATTGATATTAGAGATATAATTTTAAGCTATTATCCTATAATGGTATTAAATATGGATTAATTTTTTTTCACTTCAGATTCGGGTTTGGGTCGAGTTTCGTTTCACGAAATTGTTTTCTTGGATTCAGGCCGGATTGTGGGTTGATATTAAGCAGAAATTTCGGATTCGGTTCGGGTACAATCTGATCTGTGCAAGACTCTACCTTAAGCCCTTGAGGGTCGGTGGGATACATTATATCCCAACTAATTTTAACGAAGATTGGCACCGGAAACTTTTAATTAAATTTTATTTCTATAACTTTGGTGGAAAAATTTTGTGAAATTGCTTTTCATTATTTTGAAATAAAATTTTTCGAGGATTCCTGTGTGAATTGAATATTACAGAAACACAACCACTTGCCCCTCAAAGGTTTAAAGGAAATAACCCCTAAATCTCGCCCCCCCCCCCTTTCGCACTAGTGTCTTTTAAATAAATAAATTTACCAAATGAGCAATCACTGTATTTTTACAATTTATTTTCTGAACCTGCACCTGCTTTATTTTGGAACATGTTGTGAAACAACCAATAGCTAATCTATTATTCTTCCGAAATATCACGCTGACTAATGTGATTTGTTCTTTTCACTCACTATCTTTCTGGAATACATTATCTTTGAGTAGATCGGGGAATGAAAAATCAGTTTTAAATAACAAAAAGCTCTTACGTGAGACTTTATAAATAGCAACTTTTAGATGCTGTAGGAGAGAAATAAGACATTTGTTTTTGATAAATAAGGTAGGTGTACCATTTGAGATCAAGTTAAATTTTGTTAATTTTTAATTTCTTTTATTTTCTATACTAGGGGATCCAAGCTGAGCTTCCTCGTGTTACAAGAATATGGAATATAAGTGAAAACCATTTCTTTTTTTAAACTTTCCAACATAATTTTAAAGTAAATAAGATTCATACGTTAAAACGCATAAACTTGCTCAGTGGTACACATAAACAAGAATTTTCATCTGCAATTGTACAAATAAAATTAACGACAAAGCATAATATCGACGTTTCGAACTGCATCTGCAGTCGTCTTCAGGATAAAGATGATGTTGAAATGTTTAAAAAACTAGAGACGAAAGCTTCTTGTCGAGTCTTGATCAATTATATGATCAAGATGTATGATAATTATATTCACATTTCAACTTATGAAACGGTGACGTTTTGGTACATTATTCTGAATGCGTTGGAAAGTGTTTCATAATCTATGCTTGACGCATGATTTTTCTTTTTTGTTATATTTATGAACAATAGAATAAGAAGTGATTATCTGAGTGGACGACAGTACGATTTCAAACGCTTTTTGGCGATTCAAGCAAATAGTCTGGACAGTAGCGTTTGTCCTCACTTTGCATTCGCATATTTTCTTTATGTTTGTACTCGTATTTGTGCTTTTCAATGCTATGTATTGTATCTTCCTGTTTACTTATTAGTCCGGGTGCGGTTGAGAAAACTGCAAATCGTGATAAGAATACACCGATTGGTCAGTATCTACTTTATATTAATACAATGCATTTCACAGGGGAGGCATCGCGTAAAGTCGTGGAAATTCAAGATGGCGGCTGTTATTCAAAATGGCGTCATTTTATGAATTTTCTTGCTATTCATCATATAAATGTGTGTTTCAGGTCGATTTCGATGTTTTTAACGTCAAAAATTTCATTTTAACACTTTCCTTCATAGCTGAATGAGTTTATGAATTCAGTTTTTCTGTTTGTTTGTCTATCTGTCTGCTTGCCATCCCATGTTCTAACTTGCTTAAATATCGCTACTCGCTTAAATTCACTCAGATTGTCTTGTAATTTATATATGTTATTGAAGTTTACAATAACATGTTCCGAATAAAAATTGAAGTGAATAGCTTTTACAGTCAGTTTACAGGGCCCTCAAAAGAATTCCATTACGTTATTGTGCTACGGGTGCTACGGTTGAGAAAACTGCAAATCGTGAGAAGAATATGCAGACTGGTGAGTATCTACTTTATATTAATACAATGCATTTCAGAGGGGGAGGCATCGCGTAAAGTCGTAGGAATTGAAGATGGCGGCTTCTATGCAAAATGGCGTCATTTTAATTCACAGATTTATCGTCTGCGCTTCAAAAAGCCTGCAAGTACAGCCAGGAACCGCAACATTAAGAAAGTGAAATATAACATGAAATTCCATTGAATGGGGGTGACTAATCATCATAATTGTATATTTATAAGCTGCACGCCTACCTAAGAAAATAATCTTTACTAGTAATAATAACAGTTTGCAATTCTTTCATACCTAGTATAATTTGAAAACGCATACTATAATTAAAATAGTTGGATGTGCCAATCCCAAAACTTTCTTCTATCCCATACATCTTAATATTTCAAAAAGCAGTTACAGATGTTAATATTTCAATATTATTAGTTCAATACTATACCAACTTTGATTTTTATCTTAAATTTCTGCTTCAGTCAATTAATCGGAGTAAAAACGAGTTAAACTCTATCATAATATTTATTAAAATCAAAAGTTTTTCGTCGTTCTATTGTACATCAGCTGTTTGCAAATATCCGGCTTAGTAGCACTCGAGTTCCATCACTGCACGAGCCGCCAATAGATAATACAACTGTGAAAAATGGAGAAAATTATACAAAAATCGCTATCACACCATCCCCTTCCGGCGGAATATTTCCAAATTGAAGGAAGACCTGCTGGCCATAGCCAAAAATATACTAAAGAAATTTGGTTCAATTCTATGCATAACTTCATACACTTTTCGATGGTACAATAATGAAAATGGCACAAAAATCGCTATTACAGCGCACCTTTCCGGCGGAATATTTCTAAATTGAAAGGGGACCTGCTCGCCACAACCAAAAATGTACTGAAAATTTTTGGTTCAATTCTATGCATAACTTCATATACGTTTCGATGGTACAATGGCAACACACGGACAGGCAATCACACGGACAAAGAGATATTTTGTAAAAACATATTTTTGGGGATCTCTGACCCTTAAAACGTGTACATCCGTCGAAAACCGAAAGTCCAAAATTTTCAGGAATCCAATACTTTAATCTTGTAAAGATAGAAGAAAGTAAAAAGCACATAGGTTATAAAAAGTACTGTAGTCGTTTTCTTTTTTGAGCCCCTGTAAATAAACGATAAAGGCTATGCACATTATATTTTACAGCAAGTATATTGTACTACAGCTCACTGATGTATATCAATTTCAACGTTTCAAAGAGTTTAACACCATTAAAAGATATTGAAAATGATTTTCTACCATAGGTCATAATGTAATGGGATTCCTTTGAGTGCGACTGTAAACGAACTATAAATGCTACACACTTCATTTTAAACATAAAACTTTTTTCTGTATAGAACAATTTAAATTACATGTATAAATAGCACATATATAAATAAAATATTTAAATTACATGGATATCCGGGTATATTTAAACGAATTAGAGCGCGGCCAGACAGACGGCCACATAAACAGGATTTATAAATACTTTTCAACAAAGTTGGAAAGTTTTACAAATGACATTTTTAATCTTAAAAGCATAGAATTTTACATCAAACACACTTTTATACGATGAATAGTATGAAATTTTGCAAGGATTCCAGTAAATGACGCCATTTTTAATAACAGCCGCCATCGTGAATTCCTACGACTTTAAGCGATGCCCCCTCCTCTTGTATGGATTATATTAATATAAAGTAGATACTCACCAATCGGTCTATTCTTCTCTCGATTTGCAGTTTTCTCAACCGTAGCACCTGGACGAAAGACAATAACCTAATGGAATTCTTTTGAGGGTCCAAACGGATTATAAAATCTATACACTTCAATTTTTATTCGAAACATGTTATTGTAAATTTATATGATGGATAATAAGAAAATTCAGAAAATGACGCCATTTTGAATAACAGCCGCCATCTTGAATTCCCACAATCGGTATATTCTTATCACGATTTGCAGTTTTCACTTTAATTTGGTTGTGTAGCACTCGGACTATATCTATCTCATGAACGTTTCATTGCAAAAAAGTGGGTGAGCATAATACGGCGAATACATCTAAAAATGGAAAAACGCCGTCTCAAATCATAGGTGTGTGTGTTATACGCCGCAATATACGGCGATTTTTAACACTTTCCAATACAGTTGAAAAGTGTTTATGACTTCGGTTTGTCTGTCCGTCTAACTCCCGTAAATATATTCGGATTGCTCTGAAAATTTTGGATGTTATTGATGTTTACCATATCACGTTCTCTATTTCAAATGAAGTTTGTAGCATGTTTAGTTCATTTACAGGGACAGTCAAAAGTTTTCCGTTACATTACGGCCTATGGGAAAAATCGTATCAAATGATTTTTAATGATGTTACATGTTTTCAAACAGAATAAAATTGATATGCATTTATAAAGTGCATTAAAATATGTATTCTGTAGAATATGCGATGCAAAGAATAGTTATTATTCATTTACAGGGCCATACAAAAGAATTCCGTTACATAATGATATAGGGGTGGAGGGAATTGTTTGAGGCGTATTTTAATTATGTTAAATTATTTCATGTATAATGAAATTGATGTAAGTCGCTGAGGTTTACTATAACTTATTTCATGTATAATATGAAATGCATAGCATTCATTTTTAATAAACTGAAAAAAATCTATAGCCAAAAATATTATTTAGTAAAATGTAACTTTAGCTTTGCAATATCTTAACCCTTTCGGGTCTGGCGTATACTATTAATAGTACACGTCTTTTTATCGAGTATTATTTTGTCTTAACAATTATTTTATTACTATCTACATATAGTAATGATAGTATATAGCTATATCTTTCTTATTATGACTTCACTTATGTTTTGACATTTAGTAATAACAATAATAATTAAAGTTTGCTTAATTCTCTTTGCAGCGTTAGCGATTCCTTTATTTTAGACTAGGGTGGAGCGAAAAAAATTATTTTTTGAAAATCAAAAACGGGTAGGTGCCAAAAGTTGCCTTTATACTAGTACATCATCTGCGTGCAATATTACCGCTGAAAAAAAATGGCTTGAGTCTGCGCTTTTGGTCCAAAAGTCGAAATTTTGGGTAAAATTTGACATTTTTTCAAAAATTTAAAAAAAATTCTATAGAGATGGTTATTATTTAAAAGTGCTATTTAAACCTTTATTATTAATGACTTAACATATTTAAACGATAAAACTATATCTTTGTTCTGTATAACTGGAACAAAACTGACAACTTTTGGTGAAAAAAAGGCGTTTCCACTCTGTTGTGTCATACAACTAATTGTTATTTGGAATACAGCTCTTACGCAGTTGCTTTGAAATCTACCAAGGGGGTATCAAGTGGGAGTGGCTGCATTTCATGACACAACAGTGCATAGCTTGACCACCCTTCCATCTGAGCATAATGTTTTATTTATATATTGAATTGTGATTTTTTATCAAAGACTGACATAAGATTCCTATGTATCAACTTAATCCATCTCTTCTTTGTATCCACAGACGTTGGTGCTGCTGTGACACTTCTTCACGTATATTTCTACTGCTTGTGTATGATAAGGCAAGCAGAGTAATGCAGTGGAATTAATGGAATCTATTCAGCCCTCTAGTATCTATCACCAAAATTACATCCAGTTACTGCATAATGATTAGGAGTTCCGTTCCTACAACATTTTACAACATTTAGGTATTTCATCTTTGAGTGTGCCATCATTTACTCTACCTCTTGAATTTTTCATATGGTTATAAGCTTGTTGTTTAATGTGATGGCGATCGTCATCAAAATTGCGATAAGAATTTGCTCTCGATGTGAAAAGCTACCATTGTCCTAAATGAATTTTTTTAGTATTTGTTTTTTGCCGATTTCTGTGATGTTTTGTAGCCGAGTAATTTCTCATAAGTTTTTAGATCAATTTTTTAGATGTGAATTTTATTTGGTGTAAGCCATCATGTGGTATAAACTTGGATTACATACTTTATGAGTGAACCAGACTCTGATGGTCAATCAGTTCAGTGCTTATATAAAGGCGAATAATTTTATGCGCCGTTGTAGGCCATCTTGCGTAGGACAAGTTTCTTGGGTTCCTATTCGCTAGTTCTTCTGAGCAATATCTTGATGAAATAACTTTGCAGATATCTATCAGGTATTTCTGGTATCTGCTGAGTACCCTTTTCTTGATTTTAGGAAATAATGTTTAAAAAATACTCTCTATGGCTTCAAAAATTGAAATAAGAAGGGAATAAGCACGTGGACAAAGATTTTCCTATTGGTCCGGCGCATCCCTGTGGGTTAGAATTTAATTTTTACCAACGATTTTATCTAATAAATGATGCAGAGGAAATTAACTGGACTTGGAGGAGACATATGATCAATTGTAATGGTTCATTCTAAACATGCCCCTCGCAGAAGGGATGACAACGACTAACAGAATTATCCGCCTTCAAATGAGCACTCACTGCCCATCAGAGTCTCTACGTTCACTCAAAAAGTACTATGTTATCCAAGTTTGGCTCCAGAATAGTTTACAATCAAATGTAATCCACAGCTAAAGAAGGGATCTAAAAACTCATGGGAAATTGGCTACACAAAAACAACTTGGATACTAAACAACACACAAAACGAAATTAAAAAAATACTGAAAAAAAGGTTATTTAGGACAATCGTTGCTTTGCATACACAGAGGAAATTCTTATTTCAATGCTCTCTGACGATTGCCATCACATTAAACAGCTAGCTGTTCAGCACATAATAGTCGAAAGATGAAAGTAAATGATGGTATACGCAAATCGTAAATATCGACAATCAACTTTGAAGCGGATAATTATATAAATCTAACTCATTGGAAAAGTGTTGTGGTAACAGAACCTCTAATCAATATGCATTTATCGTGTGCAATCTTGGTGAAGATAACAGAAGGCTGAATAGATTACATTAATATCATCCACACTGCATTACACTGTTTGTCTTCTCTTACACAAACAGTAGTAAAATACGTAAATGAGATCACAGCAGCAGCAAGTCTGTGGATCCAAAGAAGAGATGTACCAGATTGGTACATAGAAAACCTATGCCAGTCTTTGATAAAAAATCACAATTCAATGTATAAATAAAAAATTGAGTTCAGATGGTAGGGTGGTCGAGCTATGCACTGTTGTGAGATGAAATGAAGCCACCTCCACGTGGTACCTCCTGGGTAGTTTTGAAAGCAGCTAGATAAGAGCTGTATTCCAAACAACAATTAGTTGTATGACACAACAGAGTGGAAACGCCTTTTTTTCACCAAAAGTTGTCAGTTTTGTTCCAGTTATACAGAACAAAGATATAGTTTTTTCATTTAAATAAGTTAAGTCATTAATAATAAAAGTTTAAATAACACTTTTAAATAATAACCATCTCTATAGAATTTTTTTTAAATTTTTGAAAAAATGTCAAATTTTACCCAAAATTTCGACTTTTGGACCAAAAGCGCAGACTCAAGCCATTTTTTTTCAGCGGTAATATTGCACACAGATGATGTACTAGTATAAAGGCAACTTTTGGCACCTACCCGTTTTTGATTTTAAAAAATTAATTTTTTTCGCTCCACCCTATTTTACACATATATTTCACTCTTTCAATTTAAATTATAGGTTATGTTTCATGCGTGATAAAACGCAAAAAACATTAGAAAGTTGTAATATCTGTTAAACCCTGTTGTAATACGATATTTTCCAAGCGTCTCCAAAAACTCTTCCTTAACCATTATCATATGAATTGAATAGTACACAAGATAAGTACATTCGTTAGATTTCAGACTATGAGATAATCTTTAAACTTCAGTAAATCTATTTGGACAGCTACGATTAACATTGTTAAAGTAAAAGTAATTTTTTTTTCTCAAAATTGAAAAAAAAATCGGACCCGAAAGGGTTAATTTACGTTTATGCACTTAACAGTGATGAAAACATATACAGGAATGAAATTTTCGGAAATATTTAAAATTTAGATTATTTTGTTTTTAGTATTAATTATTGTGAAGAAGTAGCATAACTAAATGGTATTGCATAGAATCGCTAAAAGAAATGTGACAACATTGTTTCTTTTTATTTGAATGAACTTTTGTTTTTCTGACAGTCCTTATCCTTAATAACAGTAGTTTAATACTTTCATAGGTTATTTTGGGTATTGACTAGTGATAAAATAATAAAAAATAAGTGATGGGTTAATGAATTTGTGAGTGGAAAGAAGTCATTAATTTTTTTGTGTAACTACATTTCAGAATAAAAATGTAACTGAATTAAATTATTAAGAATTTAATTTTAATTAAAGTTTATTAAGAAAGCTAATATATGCAAAAGTGTGTACTAAAAATTTTGAAGTATTCGGTTGCCGAATACCGAATATTCGGTATACAATTTGACCGAAGCTTCGGTATCCGGTATTCGGTAAAATTACTACTTCGGCCAATCCCTACTTGAGACCCCTTAAAAGAACTAAACGAGTTTTTCTTAAAATACTTCTTCTCTAATTCAGCTTAAGTTAATTCTAAATTTGGAATAAAAATAACACCTTTAGGAAACCTAATTTCACTCTTGAGATCTTTTTTCACTTATTAAGTTTTCTATCGCAGGTATAAAAATTTGAGCGTTACCTAATGCCCAAACTTCGTCCCAAAACTTACAGAATGTACGATTTCTTCTTTTCAACACATTCACGAATTTATTCGTAAATGCATAAAATGTGCTTACTCTTCGTCTTCCGATACGGAGAATTCTAAAAACATTTTCCATTTTCCTATAAAAGTAAAGAATGTTTCAGAAAACGCTGTCAAATTAGGCGTTTTAAGTCAATTTTTGGAACAAGACAGTTTGGTAATTATGATCATTGAAGAGCAATCGGTATAACTCAAGACATTTAAGGAAAATCGAAAAACGCTTGTGATTCTTCAGCCTTAAGGCTTCTAGTCACTTAACTTCCGAATTCCTTTCTCGCTACAGCCGTCTATGGGCGTGTGAATGCACTCGTGTATATAAAATATCTCCTCAGAAAATAAATATTTTTAACTTATTTTTTCTGTGTACTCTTCTTAAAGGATGTCTCTTTTTTTCCTTAGTTATGAAAATATTTCTAAAATACATACTTAATTTTATGTGAGGTGTTAAAAATCCAGCAAAATGCAGCATAGCAGCGCCACCTATTGGGTTATTTACACGAAAACCTAATTATCATCAAGTTATGTCAACGTCTAACAGAATATAAAGTTTCTGGAAAATTCGCGCATTAGTTCTTGAGATAGAGCTATTGCGCAAATCATGACAAATGCAGCATAGTAGCGCCACCTGTTGAGCGATTTACACCAACACATAATCAGCAGCAATATTACTTAAGTTATACTTAAATCTGTAGTTTGATGAAAATTCCTGCATTAGTTCTTGAGATAGAGCTATTGAGGAAATAGTGCAAAATGCAGCACAGCAGTGCCCCCTATTCGGCGATTTACACCAACACGTAGTCAGCATCATTTCATATCAAAGAGTAACTGAATCTGAAGTTTGATGAAAATGTGTCCATTAGTTCTTGAGATAGAGCTATTACAGAAATCGTGTAAATCCGGCAAAACGCAGCATAGCAGCGCCACCTGTTGGGAGATTTACACCAAAACGTAAACAGCATCCATTCATGTCAAGGACTAATGGAATCTGAAGTTTTCTGAAAATCCGTGCATTAGTTCTTGAGATACAAATATTGCGGAAATCGGGAAAAATGCAGCATAGCAGTGCCACTTGTCGAGCGATTTACACCAAAAACTATTCAGCACCAATTTATATCAGGGACTATCAGAATATAAATTTTTATTAAATTCCGTGCATTAGTTCTTGAGCTAGAGCGCCCACAAAATTTGTGTCACATACATACAGACAGCTAGACGAGCAGACAGGCAGACAGACAGAGTCACAGATTCACAGACAGACATTTTGTAAAAAACACGTTTTTTGGAATCTCTGACCCATAAAACGTGTAAATCCGTCGAAAACCGGAGTTCGAAAATTTTCACGAATCCAATACTTTCTTCTTGTAAAGATAGAAGAAAGTAAAAAGGAGTGAAAATATTAGTTTCCCGAGGAGATATTTTAAACGTACGAATGCATTCTACGCCCATAGGCTTATCATTAGTGAGGGTAATCCGGAAGCAGGGTGACTAAACAGCCTTAAATAAATAAAAAAAAAAAAGTGTGCGGGCAGATTCCATGCATTTACGTGTAAAATTGAATTCGTAAATGTGTAAATGTTTCTCATGTTGGCAAAAAAGCCGCCTCTGCTCTGCACAGTAAGTTATGCGCGCTAATACTTAGATAAATAAATAAATATTATTTTGTTTCTGGCCATGAAAATACATTTAAATATTATAATAACTAGGGGATCGTACCCGGGCTTCCCGGGTTAAAGAATATAGGAGAAACATTTTTTAAAATTGAAAACTAATATATTTTTTATATGCAATAATTTTTTTAGATTGACCACTTACATTAACTAGTCGGATGTACCAATCCCAAAACTTTCTTCTATCTCATACATGTTAATACTTCAAAATCCGCTATCAAACTGCCAAAATTAAATGGCAATCTATGCATCTCATGAGGATTCTAACGATATGAAATTCCGTGCGTTAGTTCTTGAGATATGACTATCGCTGAAATCGTCTAAATTTAGAAAAATGCTGCCTAGCAGCGCCACCTATTGGGTGATTTATACCAAATCCTAACCAGCAACAATTTATGTCAACGTCTGACTGAATCTGAAGTTTGGAGAAAATCCGTACATTAGTTTTTGAGATAGAGCAATAACGAAAATCGTGAAAATTCTTGCATAGCAGCGCCACCTATTGGGTGATTAACACCAAAACCTAATTTACAACAACTTGTATCAACATACAACTAAATCTGAAGTTAGATGAAAATTCGTCCATTAGTTCTATTGATAGAACTATTGAGGCAATCGTGAAAAAGGCAGCAGAGAAGCGCTACCTGTTGGGCGATTTACACCAACACATAATCAGTAGCAAGTCATATCAAGAACTAACTGAATCTGAAGTTTTATGAAAATCCGTGCGTTAGTTCTTAAGATAGAGCTATTGGGGAAATCGTGTAAATCCTGCAAAATTCATCATAACAGCGCCACCTGTTGGGCGATTTACACCAAAACGTAATCATCATCAATTCATATCAAGGACTAACTAAATCTGAAGTTTGATCGAAATCCGTGCATTAGTTCTTGAGATAGAGCTATTGAGAAAATCGTGAAAAATGCAGCATAGCAGCGCCACCTGTTGAGCGATTTACACCAAAAACTAATCAGCATCAATTTGTATTAGGGACTAACTGAATATCAATTTTTATTAAATTCCGTGCATTAGTTCTTGAGATAGAGCGCCCACAAAATTTGTGTCACATACACACAGACAGACAGACAGACTCACAGAGTCACAGACAGACATTTTGTAAAAACATGTTTTTTGGAGTCTCTGACCCCTAAAACGTGTAAATCCGTCGAAAACCGGAATTCGAAAATTTTCATGAATCCAATACTTTCTTCTTGTAAAGATAGAAGAAAGTAAAAAAGCATTTTTTCATATGGAAAATACGAATTACACAATCAAATAAATTTTTGAAATTTATCAAAAGCGATATTTTCTTATTAGCCGCATGTTAAGAGTTATTTGCCAAGATTTTACTACTTATGGCATTCTTTTATATTCTTGTAATTTCAGAGCTTATACATGTCTGGTAAATTTGGGTTTTATTTATATTATTATATTTATTTATTCATAGGGAAGTTTTTTTTAACGGAAATTAGCCGTAAGAAAATGATGAACTCTATTTTGTTTTAAGAACAAACGGATTAATCTTTCGTAATCGAGCTCTGCGCGATATAGATAAATTAAAAAATATTTCATGCTTTAAAATTGTTTTTAAAACCATAGACAATCAGTAAACTGAGATGAACTTTGCAAACAAATTCCATTTGAAAAAATAGGTGATCTAAAAATTTAAATTGTACGATTACAAATATGTTAGATTTGTGTTTTTTCTGTATTATTCTTTGATTTGTTTATAAAAGAAGTATTAATTTCGTTAATTTGTCTTTTACAAATATGTTAGATTGGTGGGTTTTTTTAATATTATTCTTTTATTTGTTTATAAAGGAAGTATTAATTTCGTTATCCAAAAATAGTCAGAAACAAAAATATATTAATAATATACAAAAATATATACAAAAATACAAAAATATATTAAAGGAGAAATATATTAGTAAAATTGGTTCAGCTGAAAAATCAGGGCAGATAACTAAAAAACACACTTGTGTTTTAAATATATAGATTATATAAAATTAGGAAGAATTAAATTAAGCAAATTATGTTATTTTGATAAAATTATAGTAGAATGTCCTAAAGAATAGCATTAAAATTTTATTATTCGAGAGAATTTTCGACAAAACTTCAGGAACACGATATTATTTTAAACCACGAATTATTTGTTTGCTTCTCTAATGGTGTTATTGCTCGGCGAAGCAAATCCATCCAGGCAAGAATCATCAATTTTTGTAATATAAATCGCCATTATTTGCATGTCACCTCTCTTTTATAAATACACTCTACATTTTTGTAAAATATTACGTTTTATCAGTGTGTGCTTTCGATTACATTATTTTCAAAAGTGAAGCATTTTCACCTGTGAAGAATTTTAAAGCAGCTGGGCTGTGAAAATGACGCACTTCTACAAAACATAATTCAGACTTAAGAATTAAAATACACGTTTTTTTTTTTATAAAATGACGTCATTTGCATCCACTAAAGCGATCTACTTTTACAACCCAGTCTTAAACTTTGTCTATAGAAAAGTGTTCATATGACGTCATTATCACGGAATAACAGACAATATTCTTGACATAGCCCATATTTTATTTTCAACTATTTTTTCAGGTTTTATGAGAAAATGGCAACAAACAGATACAGTATGTCCTATTTTCAACTGTTTTCCGTTTACTTTCAATGACTTTCAATAGAAATGAGGTACTTTTGTTGCCACAATAAGAAAAATGGTATTAAAAACTGCAAAAAAATTAATATCTCAAAAATTAATTGAGATACAGCTTTCAAACGAATTGCATTTAAAAGCGCATTTTTTTCCTTATACGACGGTGTAAAAATTTAAAATTTGCGATGTTTAGAAGTTTAAAAATTTGCAGTACAGAAAATTGCAAAACCAAAATTTCATTTCTTATTTCAAAACTGTTGCCATTCGCAAAATGACGTATGCGTTACGCACAGATATGTTTGTCCTTTATAATATAGACTAGCAGGCTATGCCCGCTGCGCTGGTCAATATTTCCAAATGAACCTTGGATTAAACTAAATAGTGAATTTGAACTTGTATTTTAAACAATATGGATCTTCAGCTTGACCTTGCACATTACTGAAAACGATGCGAACGCCATTGCGATATACTGTTATCTTAAGCGTTGGACAAAATTTAACAATTAAGAAGTAATTGTTTTAGTTGATTATAAACAGCGCACTTATGGTCGGGTAATGAGCCCGTTATGACAACAGGAATTAATACCTCTGTAACTAATCAACATATAATGAAATCGTATATACTAACACCATTCCTAAAAGTCATGCAACAGGGCCACTTGTAACAAAATATGTTCTGTAGATTTTTTTAAAAAGGCTAAACTTTTATAATCAGGTTCACTTAATTTTTGAACTTTTACTGTTGCTCTACAACTAAGTACCCTTGAACAATATGTATACACTAAAACCTTTCCAAAATTATTACCTAACTAATTGTGATATATCCTACGAAAGTATTATAAACAATCGGAATGAAATACAAATTTCCGTTGTAAATATATAGTAGATGATGATGATGCGATTTTGTGTAATAGAATTCATAGTAAAGTTTTCGCTTCAAACAAAAACGATGCTTTCAACATTAAAGCTAATACACCAATATGTGAAGTATCCGATTACGGACGGTTAACTTGAATTCTCATGAGCAACTACTCAAAGAAAAGTGAATATGTGGCTTTTGTGATACTTTTATGTCAGCCGGGCGCAGGTAATAAATCAATAAAGATTGTTTTCATAGCATATTCTTATTTTATTATTTTCATTTAAAACACAAACCTTTCACTCATTTAATTTAAAATGCATGCCTTATACTAATTTCATTTAAAAAACTGAAAAGATAAACAATAACAGGAAATAATGCCATAATTAAAAGCAAAAAAATATTTTTAATTTACATACGCAAAATGTAACAACTGCTACTGGGAATTTTAAAAATGCTATCAGCGAGATGTGCGCACGGTTGTTATAAATGTACCCATTTTTTCTTCTTATCGAGGAGCAATTTATAAATCGCACAATATTATTCCAATTCCAATTTCTTTCATTGAGGAACCTATGACTGGAAAAAATGGAAAAAGACTCTTGTAGATTCTTCGGATGACGGCATCTGGCGCCATAAACCGAGTTTATATATATGAAAATAATTTTTAAGTCGTTACAAACATTGCTTTCATACTTAAATATTTTCATTGGTACTACTTGCTATCCCGTCGACCAATTTCGCCAAATTATATAAATCGCCAAACCATTCGCCAAATTATATAACTTGACATAATCTTTATTTTAAATAACGAAATAACAAATAAATTAGTATAACATTAATAAAAATACAAATAAAACGTCGAAATTAAAATCACTTGATGACGTAAACACGTGTATTTTTTTTAAATTCAAGTGAATTTGATATTTACGATCAACCATTATTGGCATTTAATCTTATAGTTTGACAATAGATTTTTGATCGACGGAATATCTAAGTTATAACGCTAAATTCTCAGTAATTTTTTCCCTTTTATTTTACATAAAATCACTATTTTTTTAAAAAATTAAGATGCTTGCATTTTTATTTCAAACTCATAGAGCCGTTTTTATTTTTTAGCCAAAAGGGTTGATTTGAATTTTTTCCGTTGCTAGAGTAACGGATGTAATGATACATATTTTGAGGTTTAGATGCCAAAGACACCGCCAAATTAGAAAAATATGAAATGTGTCATGAACTGTTGGACTTATAAAAATTTATTTGGTAGCATTCGATTCAGCATACAAAACTACATTAAAATATGCTATCATTTGACGCATAATTTTGATATTCGATTTTTTTCCCCTCCCCGTGCAAAAACCATTAGGGGTGACACTTTAGAAAATCCTTTCTTAGCAGAAGTTTATGTCATATGAAGTATTTTTACCACGATTTCCAAGATTTTAAGTTCAGTAGTTTGCGCTGTGCGTTAATTAGTCCCCTAATCCAGACATTATTTTATATACTATATTAGATATGCGATTTTGCGGTGAATCGATGATCGAAAATTAGTCCAATATCATTTGAAATATTACATAACAGAGGAGAAAGTACGAAGAAAGACGAAGAAGAAATGACGAATTACAAAACACTTGTAATTTTTTTTTTCAAAATGTTGAATTTTTCCATAGTAATAACGTATTAAAACATAAATTTCCTTAAAAATTATCTTTATTTCCTAGATTTCGAATCTGTGAATTTTCCTGTAAATGAAATTGGTGATATGACTTGAGAAAATAGATAATATTTGCTTAAATAAAATGGGTAATATTCGTTGATCTGAGTTCGAGTTTATAAATATCACATGCTTTCGTAATTACGGCGAAAAACATTTTAAAAAGTATGAAATTATTTTACAATATGTATATGTGGCAGAAATTCACACTGAAATTTAAGTATTCGATTCCATTTTTAAAATATTAACTGATATCTATATAAGTTACAATTGAATATGAAAATGTACTCAAAAAATGATCTCTTTCACCTAAAAAAACACCATTTGTGAGAACATCCTCAAGCTAATGTCACGCTTATGCATTTTTGGTTTAAAATCACATTGTTTGGCGACAAAAGAAAAATAAAAAATTGTAAAGAAATAAATAGTAATTAAACATGTGACTCACAATTACATCTGCTTGTTTCTTCTATAAGTCACGTGATGGGACAATTAGATATATAAAAAAAAAGAAAAGAACAGAACAGAAAGAAAATGTCGTTAAAATTTCATCTAATCAAATTTTCAGATTCGTTTCCATATCTAACGCAAGCGATAAAGAGCCAAATATTGCATATCAAGTGTAATATTTCTTTTTAAATTAATTTTTAAGCATTACAAATATTTATTTCAGGTTTTGATTAAATGTTTCCGTTTTTTAATATTATCACTCATTAAAACGGATTTTCTTCTTCTTTTTTTCTTTTTTTTTTTCATTTAAATAAAATTAGTAACAGTTTTTCTTTTATTTTTCGAGGTTTAATAGCCGTTTCAATTTTTTTTATCAACGATGAATTTCGCCAAGAAATATAATGGTAACCTTATCGCCCAAAATAACAGAATTTTCCGTCATAATTCTAAAACTAATATAGGTAGAATAATGTGTTATAGCTTAAAACCTTCCCTGAAACAATACCTATCTAACGGTATAGGTTACGTAAAAATCCATGCAGTACAACTCGAAATCTCGGCGTCCGGAACGAAATTTCCGTTTGGATTTTATATATATAATAGATAATAGAATAGATAATAGATTTTATATATATATAATAGAATAGATAATAGATTATGTGTTATGAACTATCTCAAAGTTTAAAACAGATCGCATTGTTAGATTTCCTAATTTTAACAATATCGCGTTATGTTAGTTCCACATTCTACCACCAGGGAGAGCACTCTATTGTTAACGAAAGCGTATCTGAACGAAACTCCTTCATGCAACCTTTCCGTAGATACATGAATCGGGAGGGTGGCGGTCTTAACCAATAATTTAAGATAATTGCTGAAATTACTACGAAAAATATTTTAAAGGGGCTCTACGCGGGCCCCTAATAGAGTTAGAGGAAATCGGATGACGGCAAAATAATCGCGGGGAAAAGTTTGCTTGGGTGCCTCGGAGCTACTTTTGGCGCGAGATCTAAGCTCTACGACCAATAGGAGCCCAGATATTTAAGGAAATATGAAGTAACAAAGTTCAAAATAATAGAATTTTCTGTAATAATTCTATAACTAATCTAGGTAGAATGATGTGTTATAGCTTAAAACCTTCCTTGGAACGATACCTACTTAACGGTATAAGTTCCGTAAAAATCCATGCGGTAGAACTCGAAATCTCGGCGTTCGGAACGAAATTTCCGTTTGGATTTTATATATATAATAGATATAGGTAATTTCTTACCTTTATCTTTCTTCAGCAGCAGCAATCCTCATATCGCAGCTTGACACACATTTTAAATGCGGTGGGCACGAGTTATCCATATTGCACAAAATCCTATAGTGTACAAATAGAAAAGTGGATGTTTAGTATTTTATCTTATTTATAAATGATTCCACTCTTGACACCTTTTCTTTGGTTTAAGAAATTATATTAGTAAAACTAACTTTACATTTTCAGTTAACAATTTACATATTCATTTAAATTATGCTGCCTTTTTGCAGCAGTAAATTTTTCATTACATGATTACTTAACGGGATCTACACAACAACAAACTTAATAATAAAAAAAGAGTTTTTTGAGTCAGAGTTCTTTGATGACGATGATGTTGACGTCAGACAGCTGCAGCATGCGTGGGTTGATATATAAACAAATTTGACAAACATATTTCACTTATTAATATCATTATTTATTTGTAATTGTATAACTTGAGTAGGATAATTTAGCTAAAATAGAAAAGTTTGTTTATTAGGGAATGATTTATTATTACTTAATGTATTTATTTACGTGTTCAAATGTTTGTATTCTTGAATTGTTTCCTGTTTTGAAATCAGTTAATGATATCTGAGATGGTTATAAATCCATCATCTCATTGTTGGGCGGGGCAGTAGGAGGACCACTCTTAAATTTGTGTTTAATTCTTTGACAACAATAACTGCTTTCTCCCGAGTTTTTTCTTTTAATTTTAAATATATACACAGGTGAGCAAATTCGAGAGTTATCAAAGTTAAAAATTGCAGAAACAAAGACTACCCCGTCCCCCTAAACAAACCTTTACAATCTAAATAAAAATACTCATTTCTTTGTGCGCCTGATAAAGTATTTAACTATTACCTACTTTAACCTCCTTGAAAGCTTCTCTTTGTTTCCCCAATAATAAATTGCATTCTCGTCTGTTCCTGCGCACTTGTATTTCTCCTGTTCTAAGTAAAGTGCGTTCATGTAGCAATTTCGGTAATTCAAGCGAACTCTTCTATCACTTCGAGTTCATTATCTAAGCTACTCATTACTTTCTGAGCGCGAGTACTTAATAGCTTTGAAATATCTCTGGGCTTTCAAGGAGTACTCAATCAGTGCTAAACCTATTGATGAAGATCCTTTTCATAGAAATAAATTGGCAGTCGTTAAATTCCCATGAAATCTAATATCCTGCATCGCCCTTTGACCTATGTCAGCCTTACATTTAATTAATTTTAAGATTAAGTGTTTTGTCTGTCATACATACACTTTTACGTGTTGAAAATTTTAATTTAACACTTTAATTTAAAGCTGTTGCATAAAATGTAAAGTAGTATTATGCAGTGTAATAGAAATTTAGAAAATTCGCTTTTGACATATGTTTAGGGTAATGCTGACGTAATTGAATGTTTCAAAAATTTCCTTATTAAATTCACTTTAATATACTTGGCAGTGATGAGAATATTTTCCTGAATTAAAATTTCAGAAATAGTTCAATTTATTTGAAGTATTATGTTATTATTATTAATTATTGTGTGGGCGCAGTTTAACTAAAATACATTAGATGGAGCTACAAAAATGTATTTATTTTTCCTATCATACTATTATATACTGAATATTTTATTATCAACTTTTAAAAATATTAAAGTTCGTAAAATTTTCTGGTTTCCGAAAATGATAAAGGAACGTATTTTTCTAGGAATCTAAAATCATCTTTATTAATAGAAGCGCTAAATATATTTTATTGCATTTTGTACTTTCTTTAATGAGACTTCAAATATAAGATGTTGAATGATCTAATTTCTTTGACAAACATTACCATATTCTAAGCATTCCCTAATTTCTTCCTTGAAATCTTTTTTTTTCTCTCTCTCTCTTTGATTTTAAATATTCCATCTCAGAGGGAAAAATTTTAACCGAAAATTAAGATTGCTTTTTTTCTAACCCAAACGTTTAAAATCTGAATAAAAGTACTTATTGTGTTTGCACGCCTTATAAAGTACTTCGCTATTCTCTATTTTAACAGCTTTTTGTCTCTCCAATACTCTTATTCTATTAAAGCACGTTCTTATAACAATTTCTGTAATTCAAGCGAACTCTATCACTTCGAGTTCATTATCTGGACTAGTCTACTTTCTGAGTGAGCACTTAATACCTCCACTATATCTCTGGACTTTGAAGAAGCTCTCAATCGGTGCTAAACCTATTGATGGAGATACCTTTCTTAGAAATAAATTGGCAGTCGTTAAATTCCCATGAAATTTAATATTCTACATAACCCTTTGACCTACGTCTGCCTGATATTTAATTATTTTTAAGAATTACACTGTTTTGTTAGTCACATCCTTTTATATATTGAAAATTTTAGTTTAATTTTAAATTCTTTAAATTAAATCTGTTGCACTAAAATGTAAGTAGTTTAATAGTAATTTAGAAAATGTATTTTGAAATATTTTTAGGTAATGTTGATGTACATCAAACATTTCATCGTTAACCCTTTCGGGTCTGGTGTACTATTAATAGTACATGTCTTTTCATCGAGTATTAATTTATCTTAACAACTACTTTTGTTACTACCTACATATAATAATTATAGTATATGGTTATGCCTTTCTTATTATAACTTCATTTATGTTTTGGCATTTTGTAATAACAATAATAATAAAAGTTTGCTTAATTCTCTTTGCACCGTTGGCGATTCCTTTATTGGACGGGCCCCACCAGTGGCTGAGAGGTTCTGCTCTCGAAGCTGGTAGACGGGAGGTGCTGGGTTCGAACCCAATCGCGCCCGTCGCCCTAACCGTTTCGGAGTTTTCGTGGTTTTCTTCGAAGCCTTGGATTTTCCATGCGTAAATACGGGTTAGGTTCCCTTAGAAAGACCCCCACGAAGGGCACTCCCCCTAGGGCCTATATCACTCGAGTAGATAATCGGCCGTCAACAATCAACTCAACCCTTTATTGGACACATATATTTCACTCTTTCATTTTAAAATATAGGTTACTTTTCTGAACGAATCATGTGTGATAAAGCGCAAAAAACATTAGAAACTTATAATATCTGTTAAACCCTGTTGTAATACGATATTTTCCAAACGTCTTCAAAAACTTTTCCTTAACCTAGTATCATATAAATATGAATTGAATAGTACACAAAATAAGTACATTTGTTAGATTTGAGACAATTAGATAATCTTTAAACTTCAGTACAGTCATTCAGGGTAACTTTGATCCGCATTTTGTCTATTTTCACATGCCACACTCCTATTTTAAGAATATTGTTGCAACTAGGGGCATAAAAGAGAAGAAATTATCCTAAACTATCGTATGACTATAAAAAATTAAGGAATAATAATGATAAAAGCAATAAAAAATGAATTTTTAACCTGGTCCAAAGTTACCCAGCCATTTTGAGTAACTTTGCACCATAAGATAAATATTATCTAAAATAATTCATTATAAAAAAAAAAGTATTATAGTTAATACAACTTTGAACCCCCAAAAATGTTTTCAGATATGTAAAGACTCCGAATTTACGTTTCCGAACATCACAAGATTTATGATATTTCAACAAATATTACGCATAAGAAAAGTGGAAGAAGAGAACCATGCATATTTAGAAAAAAAAAAACCTGTTTATTGCCCATATAAAACATAAAAATGCAGTTAAAAACAATTTTCAATGTTTTAACTCAATAATATATCCATAGTTACAGTAATACATACTAGTACTAGTATTATTCAAACAAGAATAAAAAACGTCGAACGTATGAAATGTCAAATTTGAGTAGCTCCGCCCCTAATCACGCCTCTAAATGAATTTTATGTATTTTACACATATTTGTGAAAATATTTACATGTTATATCTACTGCACACTTTCGGCATTTATATAAAATATACGTGCAAATATGGGAAATTTTTTACAGTAGCACCTATAATCAGTAAATTATAAACATCAGTATAACTTTGAGTCGGCTCAAAGTTACCCTGAAAATACGGTAAAATGCTAGTGCCTTCTTATTTTACATTTTATTAACTATTAATAAATAAATAATCACAAAATATTAACACATTTACAACATTTAGATAATAATATGTCTGATAAATGAGTATATTGTTACTTACTATGAAAATTTAATTGGATTACAACAACTTCAAAACAGCATTCAAAATTAACTTAAAAACAGTACTTCACAAAAATAGTTAGATGATGCAATTAATTGTGCATAATGTTGCTAATTTATTTTCTAAAATAAAGAGTAGAAATCCCAGTTTAGAACCTTGCCAACAGAGCTCAATTCTGGAGTTTATTTAGTCTTTTGGAGTCAAAAATATTGAAAATTGAGAGGTGGTGCAAAGTTACACCCCATGGTTCAAAGTTACCCGAATGACTGTAAATCTATTTTGACAGCTACGATTAACATTATTAAAGTAAAAGTAATTTTGTTGTCAAAATTGAAAAAAAAATCGGACCCGAAATGGTTAAACCCTTTTCTCAAATAAAATTCATGATGATAAACATACGTATATGTTTTTAATGTAGTAATAAAACGATTGGTTTACAATTTGTTAACCTTAGTTTCTTCCATATTTTATTCTGTATAGTGATTTTTTTTTTTTTTTTTTTACTTTAATTTCAAAAGACTGTATAATATTATGTAGAGTAAATTTACTTAAAATTGATTTTCCAGTAAAATGAGTAGAGGATCATTTTTCACTCCCCTGTCATCAGTTTTTGATAAAGTTTAAATAGTTAATGACCTGCTTATCTGGTTGATTGGCCGTTGCACTTATGCTTCTCAAGGCATGCCAAACTGTGTACAATCGTGAAAAAATACTGAAAATTTTTAACTCGAAATGTGTACTTTAGTGAAGATTAACTTTGTTAATTTTTAATATTATCGTTTGTAAGATGAAAAAAAAATGAACTAGAAGAATAGTCTTAATGCGTTTAGCATTATTTGTGCAGTAACACTTTATTACAAAAATGGAGACGGTTTCTAAATTAGACTTTTAGAGCATTTCAATTCTTCATATATATATATATATACGTATTTATGTGAAAGTGTAACAGAATGTGAAGTTTGATTAAATTTTGTGCGTTAGTTCTTGAGGTATGACTATCGCTAAAATCGTGTAAATCCTAAAAATATGCAGTCTAGTACCGCCATATGTTGGGCGATTTACACCAGTACCTAATGAGCAACAACTTATGTTAACTTCTAATTGAATCTGGAGTTTGATAAAAATCCATGCATTAGTGCTTGAGATAGAGCTATTGCGGAAATCATGAAAAATCCAGCATAGAAGCGACATCTGTTGGGCGATTTGCACCGAAACCTAATCAGCAACAACTTATGTCAACGTCTAACTGAATCTGTAGTTTGATTAAAATCCGTGCATTTGTTCTTGAGATTGAGCTATTTCGGAAATTATGAAAAATCCAGTATAGCAACGCCATTTGTTGGGCGATTTGCACCAAAATCAGCACCGATTTATATCAAGGTCTAACTGAATCTAAAGTTTTATTAAATTCCGTGCTTTAGTTCTTGGGATAGAGTGCCCACAGATTTTTGTCGCATACAGACAGGCAGAGTCATTCACATGCATTTTCTAAAAACAGTCAAATCGTGTTCAGGGCATTCTAAAACGTTTAAATCCGTCGAAAACCGGAAGTTGAAAATTTTCACAAATTCAATACTTCTTGTAAAAATAGAAGAAAGTCAAAATGAAAGATGTTTGGTACAATCATCATAAATAATGAACATTTCAAGACCTTCCAACATTTCTTTTTTTTTTTTTTTAAGTTTACATTTCTTTAACTTCTACTAAATTTTTGGATGCAAAGACGATACCTTGCTTATGTAAAATACTTCCTATGTGAAAAAAATATATTTCTAATGATATTCAGCTAGCTATCCTTGTTTATAAATTTCCACAGCTGATATGAATCACTCATCTGTGCTATAAATGTTCTCCTTATCTTTCAAAAGACCTTACCTAGCGTCGTGTGCAGTTTGCTTTATCTTTATTCACGTCTTATAAACAAAAATTGACGACTCCCGTTCCATAGCACCATCACAAAAGGAATAAAATTTGTTTATTCTTGCAATGTTAACTATTGAGGTGAACGCAGCTTTCATTTAATACAACATGTTTTAAAATATTATCTTCCGTAAATGCCTTGTGATTGGGATATGGCCGAATTTGTCTATGATGCCATAGGTCGGGGATGGCGAACCTATGGCACGCGTGCCGAAGCTGGCACGTACAACAATTTCTCTGGCACGCTAAATATTTAAATTTGAAAATCTAATGGATAAAATTCTTTTTATATATATATTATGTTACATAAAACATTGCCTTCAGGCTATGAGTATCACAAATAATGCAATTATTTTTTGCAGGAATTAATAAATTATCCTTTTTTTTCTCTACTCCCTACAATAAAATAACAAGTCTACCCAATTTTGCATTTCACTAAAAATAACAAAATATTAGCCCGCTATGAAGCATTCACCTTCATACTTATAGCAGCAAAAGCCTAATTATTAAGTTATTCATACATTTGTTTATCAAACTTGAATCATTTTAATTTAGATGCTTCATTAACGATGCTACAATTTATTTAAATAATATTTCCCATATTTCCCTATATAACACTACATGCCACTCAAACGAAAATTATTTCGAAATCCAAATTAATTTTGGCTGATTAAAAAAAAAATCGAATTTGATTTTTCTTTTTTGAGCTATCAATGTTTAGTATTTAAGATATATTTATATATGGAAAATTTCATTCATGAACTTAATGTATTTTGATTCTCGACTACCACCAATAAGAGCAGATTTAAATAAATATTAAGGGGAAAGAGAAAAAAAAAATCCGCCTTCTTTAATATAACATAGGTATGAAATGAGGCATCGTATTCAAAAGATAAAATTTATCTTTGTTTTTGACGGACCGTTGCGGGCAGTCAGCTTGAAAAGAAATCATGACACAAAATTTAACAATATCAGCAATTTTTTTAAAGCAATAAATAAAAATAGATGGCAGTGGAGAGGTCAGTTTTACCTAACGATGACCAAAAGAAATAATCTTGAAACCCTGAAATTGAAAGAGAAATGCTTTTCCCAAGAAATTTGCAAAATCCAAACTCCAGCTTTAAAAGCTAGCAAAATGGCTACGCTGATCGATTTCCGGAATCTACGAAAAGATGACTTCAGCTCACTATAAAACTGTATCTAGAATAGCTATTATTAGCACTATAAAATGTCACTTCAAAATACTCTAATAGCATTATTAATCCGGGAGGACGCGCGCGTTAATAATGCTATTACAATATACGGTTTTTTACAATTGTCACCACTATCTTTTAAAAAATAATCTTCAACTTGTTTTACCGCAAAATTTTCCTCAATTTAATAAGGTGGCGATTATTACTGGTTTTCATTGGTGACAAAGTAAAAACAATTCATACCCTGGGTATGCTCTCTTTCTACCGAGTTAAGGTAATCCCGTGTGTTCCAATACTCTTTTCTTTGAAATACCAAATTTCAACACCTTACCAAACTGGCAGTCGAAAATTCTACTCCAAAGCAGCTCACTGGAAAACATCGCTAGTTTCACAGTACGTGGAAGACCCGACGGGGCTCGAATCTAGTGCAGGTTACTACTCAGGTCGAGATTCGTCAAAATCCACTCAATCTAACTCCTACTATTTACAGCAGCCAAACAACCACAGATACGTAATTATCATATCATTGCACAAAATAACTGTGTAAATCAGATTCCCGGAGATTCAGACACACTTTGTGAAGTTTAAAGAAATTACAGAATAATTAGCTTATTCATGGACACAAATTTCTAAGTATAATAAAGCTCCAGGATACCGTCAGAAAGATTTGCAATATAAAGCCAGCTATAATTCTAATTAAAATGCCCTCATTCCGCCCAAACAGAACAAACACGTTAGATGAGGGCATAATTCTTTCGTTGAGGAGTTTTTAAGGTCAAGCGTATCAAAGCAAGCTGCAAGTGTTTGGGCTGAATTGTAACCCGTTTTACAGTTGCATTTTTTACTTCACACCAAATCAGAACATTTGCTCTCTATTTTTCTATACCTGTATGCTACAATACTAGACATTACGATAGCACGCACAACTCATAACTCATTCAACCATGAATTACCTTCATAAGGGAGTAAGTAGCCAGACACTTATGCTACACGATTATCCCATTTAACATAATAGATCAGTTTCTACTGACGTCACACCCAAGCAACCAAATTGACAACCTTTGTTTACCCGTAGGTTTTTTCCGGATTTTCTCCACTTTGATTGGCTAAGCCATAATATTGCCTGAAAAATCGGGGATTTTGTTAGTTAGTGAAAAATTGATGGGCACGTAGTCACGTGGTTGAAACTAATCTATGCAACCAAAGCCCCCTAGATAAAGGGAGAAAGCCTTAACACGCGTCACGAAAACGTCACACAAAGCAGGAAAAACAAAGAAAAAAATTCGAACAACTTACAAGTTTCGGTTTCTTTGGCTCGTAGAATTGCTAAATATTATTAGAAAATAAGAATGGACTATATTCCAAATCTGGGTTCGAGGCTGAAAAAAGTCACGTGGTACCGGTAATTTACCCAAAGAACTTCTAACTGATAAGAAGGGAGGCCACTACTACTTTCCGCATGAACTGTTTCACTGACTGGCAGACTGAACATTACGTCCACGGAGCCTTCCCTTCTTTACGCTAGAAGTTTTTACCTTGACCACGTGATCATAACGTAGATGGAATATCCTCCATTAACAATTCCACGAGCAAGTTATTCGAATTTTTTTCTGTGTTTTGCCTGCTTTGTGTTACGTTTTCGTGACGCGTGACTCTCTTATATAGGGGGCGTTGATGCAACTGTCTATACTGCTATGAAAAAACTTTTACCGTATAATTCATATTTTTCATAACTTATTTTTTTTAAAAATTAACCCTTGATAATTCCGGAATCAACTGACAAAGCCATTTATAAATATATTTTTGTTTTACGAATATCAGAATCTACTTTACCAAATTATTATTCATCTCTTCCTGCTCCTTTTACCCCTTAATTCTCGCTCCCGTCATATTCTCCGGCTGTGTCTTTTACTCAAACTGTTTGATTCCCACCAGTTTTATAAAACAGTGAAATTGGCTATATTTTAGTATCGTTTTTCCTGTCATTCAATAAGGTGAATATTTCTTTTTCATAAAAATGGTGCCAATAAGCAATTTGAATTTTTCAACCGTAATTTAATTCGAGCGTTAAGGGGTTAAATAAAATTTCAAAAGTGTTTCTGTAAATAAATCCAGTTTCAGAAAACTCAGTTTGTGTAAGTGGCTCTAGAAAACAGTTCCTTTGGTTTTTTTTTTCAAAAATCTTTTAAAAAAAGTGTAGTAATTAGTTTTAAATATATTTGGTTGTCGGAGAAGGAAAATATGGACTAAGAGAATGGCCTTAATGTGATTTGTAATTTTGTGTAGTAATGCTTTAACACAAAAATGCAGATAATTTTTAAATGAGATTTTTCAAGCATTTCGGTTCATCAAATTCTAGCAGGATTTTGCTTTTACTGATTGTGTGAGTATTCTACAAAGTGTTACTTTTGTCACGTTTATTTTGGCAGAAAATTTGCATGGCGCTTAATCTTTCAAAGAGACTTAACAATTTTTACACAAATTTTGACAAAATATTCTTCAAGAATAACTTTTATTTTCTTGTACCCCTTGTTGCACATCTTGTTTATCGTTATTGTTTTCTCCCTTATCTAGGGGACGTTGATGCAATTGTCCATACTGTTATGAAACAAACGTTATGTAACGTGTAATTCATATTTTTTATAACATATTTCTTTAAAAATTAATCCTTAATAATTTCAGAATCTATTTTACCAAATTATTATTCATATCTTTCTGCTCCTTTAAATAAAATTCCAAAAGTGTTTCTGTAAATAAATCCCGTTTCAGAAAACTCAATTTGTGTAAGTGGTTCTAGAAAACAATTCCTTTTTTTCAAAAATCTTTTTAAAAAGTGCGGTAATTAGTTTTGAATATATTTGGTTGTCGGAGAAGAAAAATATGAACTAAGAGAATGGCCTTAATGTGATTTGTAATTTTGCGTAGTGATGCTTTAACACAAAAATGCAGATAGTTTTTAAATGAGATTTTTCAAGCATTTCGGTTCATTAAATTTTAACAGGATTTTGCTTTTATTGATTGTGTGACTATTCTACAAAGTGTTTATTTTGGCAGAAAATTTGCATGGCTCTTAATCTTTCAAAGGTACTTAATAATTTTCACACAAGTTTTGACAAAAAATTCTTCATGAATAACTTTTATTTTCTTGTACTTCTAGTTGTACATCTTGTTTATTTAATATATTGCATAAAGATGTCCTATTATTTTTTCCCTTACTAATAAGTGCATGAATTATGACACACAATTACATTTAAAGAATTGTTTATGAAACATTTGTATAAATTGAAAAAAATCTCTTACTACTCAACCTTACCTGTCTGTACCCATAAAGAAAAGGAAAAAATTTAAAATATACTTACAAACCAAGTGAATTAATCTTTTCAGATTAACTTTTTTTTTTTTTTTTTTTTTTTTTAAGCTGTAAAGTACATGCTTGTCATCTGGAAAATGTGCGATAACACAGTCATTCCTTCCAATATTACCAATATGTAATATATTCAAAATTATGATGAAAACTCATTTCTCGGTATTTCCGTAACATTATGAAACTATTAATAATTATATTTTTACGAATACCAGAATTTATTTTAACAAATTATTATTAGTCTCTTCTCATTCCCTTCTCTTCCGTAATCATTGAATATATTTTGGATGTGTCTCTGTGAATAAATCCTGCTTCGGAAAACACAATTTGTGTAAGGGGTTTTAGCAAACAATTCCGTTTTATAAAAGCGTTTACAAAATAATAGTTAGTAATTAATTTAGAATACACTGGAAAAAAAAGTTGATTGCCAGTACAGTTTCCGTATATTTACGGTTTTTAACACTTCCCAACATACAAGGGCAGGCTGAAAGGAAATTCACACTTCCTTGTAGAACACGAATAAAAACAATTAGCAAGATCGTGTAAAAAGTTCATTAAAGTACAATTCATCAGCTTCAAAATCATATATTTATTTTTCAACATAGTCACCGTTAAGGCTAACACATTTCTCCCAACGTATAGAAGTTTTTTTATTCCGTCACTGAAAAAAAATTTCCGACTTTTCTCGAATCCAGGACTTGTCAGCTGCCTTCACCTCCTCTTCCGTGGTGTAATGATTAACCTTGAGATCTCTCTTGAGTAGAGAAAATAAATAAAAATCGCGAAGCGCAAGATCGGTGGAGTAAGGAGTGTGTGAAATCAGTTCAAACTTGAGGTTTCGCAGAGTCTCTGCAGTTGTGCTCGAGGCGCACAGAATTTACGGTATCCCAATTGTTCAATAATGAAGCTGACACCTTACTTGTATATTCCAATATGGTTTGAGGTACGCTTTTAAGTGATTTTCTGGTCATTTTTAATCAAATCGTCGACGACTTTGTGATATTGATCGTCTGTGGCAGTGATCGGACATCCGCTGCGTTTTTCATCAACAATTATGGCTTTCCCAGGTTCGCAATCACGAAACTTCATTGCCCATCGATTTACAGTAGACCTGTCAACAGTATCGTCACCATAAACAGCCTTTAAACGACGATGAATCTCAGTAGGAGTCACATTTTAAGCAGTTAAAAATAACATAACAGCAGGCTGTTTAACTCGCGTTGACATAGCACTAGAATACGTCTCCACACTTTCGCTTCTCAAAATACACTGGATAAACGGAACGACCTTAAACATGCACATGAACATAGAGGAGGAATGTTATTTCCACATGCCACTGGTTGCGCTTCTGAAGGTAATTTCGTTCGCGCTCTACAAGCATGTGTGCATTTTTTATCAGCCTACACCCGTAGTTGAAATTTGTCTGGCCGTCAGTCTGTCCACGCTCTAAAGCGCGTAAATATACTCGGATTTTTATGGAATTGATGTATTTTAATGATGCTAACCACGGCATGTTCAGTAATGAATATGAAGTGTGTAGGATTAATAATTCATTCACAGGGTCACTCAGAAGAATTCCGTTGCATTATGGTCAATGAGGAAAAATCTTTTGCAATGTATTTTAATGACATTAGCTATTTCAAATGTATTGAAATTGATACATATCACTGAATTTCACTACAACCTGATTACAATAGAATAGGGCAGGGATGGCGAACCTATGGCACGCGTGCCGAACTTGGCGCGTAAGAAAACTTCTCTGGCACACGAAAAAACTTATAGATCATATTCAGTTTATGGAGAACAATCCACTTTATATATATATATATATGTGTGTATCTATACTACTATTATAAAGAGGTAAAAATTGTTTATTTGTAGGAGGTAAGCTCTGGAACTACCGAACCGATTCCATAAGTAATGGTATCAAAATGATGGTGTTAGTCCAACTTAGAACATAGGCTATAACTTATGTCCGTGCCACTACCCCAAAGGGGGTGCAGGAGCAAAAAACGTTCTAAAAATGCGATTTTTGCGTTACTGGAGAGCCTAGAAATATGAAATTTGGAATATTAGTTACTTATAAGATATAAATGATGTCTAAGAACAGTCCTTAAACAATTCAAAATTTAAAAGGGGTGAAAATGCACAAAAAGCATTCTAAAAAACGTTCTAAATGGTAGTTTCTACACAATCTCAGGAAATACCAAACCGATTTAAAAAATAATGGTGTCAAAATGATGGTGACAACGCTTGCTCCTAGATAGGCTATATTTTATGCCGGTGCCACTACCCCAAAGGGGGTGCAGAAACAAAAAACGTTCTAAAAATGCGATTTTTGCGTTACTGAAGGGCCTAGAAATACGAAATTTGAAATATTAGCTACTTATTAGATATAAAGGACTTCTCAGAACAGTTCTTAAGGAATTCGAAATTTAAAACGGGTGAAAATGCGCGAAAAGCGTTCTAAAAACGTTCTAAATGTTGGTTTCCTCATAATCTCAGGAAATAGCAAACTGATTTAAAAAGTAATGGTGTCGAAATGATGGTGACAATGCTTGCTCCAAGATACGCTATATTTTATGTCGGTGCGAAAACACCAAAGGGGGTGCAGGAGCAAAAAACTTTTTAAAATTCGATTTTTGCATTACTGAAGGGCAAAGAAATATGAAATTTGAAATATTAGCTACTTATAAGATATAAATGATGTCTAAGAACAGTCCTTAAACAATTCGAAATTTAAAAGAAGTGAAAATGCGCGAAAAGCGTTCTAAAAACTTTCTAAATGGCGGTTTCTTCACAATCTCAGGAAATACCAAACCGATTTTAAAAAAATAATGGCGTCAAAATGAGGGTGAGAAGCCTTGCTCCAACATAGGCTATATTTTATGCCGGTGCCACTAACCCAAAGGGGGTGCAGGAGCAAAAAAACGTTCTAAAAATGCGATTTTTGCGTTACTGAAGGGCCTAGAAATACGAAATTTGAAATATTAGCTACTTATTAGATATAAAGGATTTCTCAGAACAGTTCTTAAGGAATTCGAAATTTAAAACGGGTGAAAATGCGCGAAAAGCGTTCTAAAAACGTTCTAAATGTTGGTTTCCTCATAATCTCAGGAAATAGCAAACTGATTTAAAAAGTAATGGTGTCGAAATGATGGTGACAATGCTTGCTCCAAGATAGGCTATATTTTATGTCGGTGCGAAAACATCAAAGGGGGTGCAGGAGCAAAAAACTTTTTAAAATTCGATTTTTGCATTACTGAAGGGCAAAGAAATATGAAATTTGAAATATTAGCTACTTATAAGATATAAATGATGTCTAAGAACAGTCCTTAAACAATTCGAAATTTAAAAGAAGTGAAAATGCGCGAAAAGCGTTCTAAAAACTTTCTAAATGGCGGTTTCTTCACAATCTCAGGAAATACCAAACCGATTTTTAAAAAATAATGGCGTCAAAATGATGGTGAGAAGCCTTGCTCCAACATAGGCTATATTTTATGCCGGTGCCACTAACCCAAAGGGTGTGCAGGAGCAAAAAAACGTTCTAAAAATGCGATTTTTGCGTTACTGAAGGCCCTAGAAATACGAAATTTGAAATATTAGCTACTTATTAGATATAAAGGATTTCTAAGAACAGTTCTTAAGGAATTCTGAATTTAAAAGGGGTGAAAATGCGCAGAAAGCGTTCTAAAAACGTTCTAAATGTTGGTTTCCGCATAATCTCAGGAAATACCAAACCGATTTAAAACATAATGTTGTCGAAATGATGGTGACAATGCTTGCTCCAAGATAGGCTATATTTTATGTCGGTGCGACCACCCCAAAGGGGGTGCAGGAGCAAAAAACGTTATAAAAATTCGATTTTTGCATTACTGAAGGGCCCAGAAATATGAAATTTGAAATATTAGCTACTTATTAGATGTAAAGGATTTCTAAGAACAGTTCTTAAGCAATTCGAAATTTAAAAGGGGTGAAAATGCGCGAAAAGCGTTCTAAAAACGTTCTAACTGGTGGTTTCTTCACAATCTCAGGAAATACCAAACCGATTTAAAAAAAATAATGGCGTCAAAATGATGGTGTCAAGCCGTCCTCCAACATAAGCTATGTTTTATCTCGGTACCAATTCCCCAAAGGGGGTGCAGGAGGAAAAAACATTCTAAATTGCTGTTTTTGCGTTACAGAATGGCCTAGAATCATGAAATTTGGATTGGTAGTTAGTTATAAGATATCAGTGATCTATAAGGATATTTCCTAAAAAAATCGAAATTTAAAAGGGGAGTCAAAAAGCGCTAAAAGCGTTGTAAAAAACGTTCTAAATTGCAATTTCTATGCAATCTCAGCAAGTACTGAATCGATTACAAATATAATGGTGTAAAAATCATGGTGACAGCACTTGCTCCAAAATAGGCTATATTTTATATCTGTTTCTACTACCCCAAGGGAGATGCAGGAGAAAAAACGTTCTAAAACTGCAATTTTTGAATTATGGAAGAGCCTAGACTCATGCAATTTTGCTGGGTATATATTTATTAGATATAAATTACCTCTAAGAACATTTCTTTAAAAATTTGAAATTTAAAAGGGGTGAAATGCGCGAAAAAAGTCCTAAAAACGTTCTAAACACGTTTTCAGCAATATCTCAGGAAGAATCAAACTGATTTCAAAAGTAATGGTAGGAAATTTATGCTGACAGCCTCTGCTCTAGCATAGACGCTATTTCATGTCGGTTCTCACTATCACCTAGAGGTTGCAGGAGCAAAAAAGAGCCCTCTAAATTTCGGTTTTTGTGATCGGTAGGGGCTAGCAACTTAAAATTAGCCAAGGTACATATTTATTAGATATAAATGATCTTTAAGAACAGTTTCGAAAAAATTGGAAATTTAAAAAGGGGTGAAAATGTGCGAAAAGTCTTCTAAAAACGTTCTAAATTGCGATTTCTACTCAATCTCAGGAAATACCAAAGCTATTTTAAAAGTAATAGTTGCAAATCAATGGTGATTGTCCCTGCTCCAACATAAGCTATATTTTATGTTGCTGTCACTACCATCTCGAAGTTGCAAGAGCAAAACATCTTCTAATTTGCGTTTTATGCACAACTGAGGGATATAACACTTTGAAATATGGCATGGCATTTACTTAGAAGATGCAACTGCTTTCTAAGAACAGTCGAAAGAAAATTCCATATTTAAAAAGATTAACTGAACGAAAAGCCTTCTAAATTACAATTTTTATACAATCTTATCAAATACCAAACCGATTTAAAAAATAAAGGTGACAAATTGTTGGCGATAGAATCTGCTCAAATATAAGCTGTATTTTATGTCTGTGCCACTACCACCAGAGGCTTGCAGGAGCAAAAAACTTTCTAAATTGCGATTTCTGTGATACAGAAAAGGCTAGAAACTTTAAATATAGCATGGAAGTTACTTATAAAATATAAATGCCCTCGAAGGACTGTCGAAAATAAATTCTAATTAAAAAGGGGTGAGGCGAACGGGAGGTGTGAAAAGCATTCTAAAAAAGTCCTAAATTACGATTTCTAAACCGATTATAAAAGTAATAACTGCAAATCAAGGAAAACAGTCTCTGATCCTACAAAGGCTATATTTTATTCCGATGATTCTAACACCTGGGGCTCACAGGAACAACAAACGTCCTAAAAAAGCATTTAGAATCTTTCTAAATTACGTTTCTGGGGAATATTGGGAAATAACAAACCGATTTAAAAATTAATGTTGGCAAATTAATGGTGACAGTTCCTGTTTCAACACAGCCCTTTATGTTGATAGAGGTGGTAGGACTTGGAATTTGACATGATGGTTAATTTTAAGATGTAAGAAGATCGTTTCTAAAAAATTCAAAACTTCAAATGAATAATGAAATGAGAGTAATAATTGAGCATAAAAGTTTCAAAATATTTTCTAAATTATCACTTATTTAGTTTTACTTCTTTTTATTAATTTAAGCCTGTTTTCTGCCTATTGCAATGTAATAATGAAGTTTAGTCAAACTGTGTTTTAAATAGTAATTTTTTAATTATTCCTAAAAGTATAAATACTTTTAATAAAAATTACACTTATAAATATCACTTGGCATGTTTCAAATATTACGCGAGCAAAGCCGCGGAGTTTGCTAGTATATAATAAATTTGAAATCACAAATATATGAAGAAATTGATAAAGTGCTAAAGATGATTTAGAAATGAACGTATGAAACCAGTATGTAAAATAATTTTAGATGGGAGGGACAATAAACAAACATTTAAATATAGTGAACTGAAAGATTAATACTAAAGTAAGTACATTTGGATTTCAAGTGAATGAGATAGCAATAATGGTACATAATCTACAAGATGAAAACAAATTGAAGACTAATGGATATATATATATATATATATATATATATATTTTATTTCAAAATTAATGATAAATTACTGCATGAATGGCGCTACAGCAGCACATATCTAATGCAATAACCTGTCTTTTACCTGTCTTTCTTGTTTTTATAGTTAAAAAATTTCTACAGATATACACCTTCCTTTTGAAGTTATGGTGTTTTAGCATTTTGAATTGATGTAATATATATATATATATATATATATATACTATATATTACAAAAAGTATAGTTTTGTGTAACAGCTATATAATTTACTTTAAAATAATCCGTTACAGATGAATGAATTAAGGTATTATAAATGTCAATGAAAGCGCATTCTAGCGTCATTTTCTTGCCAAACCATTCAACATATAGTGTTTGCTAAATCATTTTACTTCCCTATCAAATTTCAAAGGTTTTATTTTTGAAATTTGAGTTTTAAGAGATAGTTTGCATAGAATAATATATCTAACTGACACGTTTCTACTTCAGATTAGGTTTTAGTTTATTTAGGTTTAGGGCTTTAAGTTACTTTAGGTGTCAATTTTGAAAATTGAACTTTAACTGTTATTGTAAATAATTATGTATCTATTGCATCTGCTTCTATCTGAAGAACTAAAAATGATCTGATTCGGAAGTATACAATAAAAAAAATCATTTATGAATTGTTAATACGGAATTCGATGCGACATGGCTATATTATTGGTTAAAATGTTTCTGGCACGTTAAAATGCTGGTACATAATACTTTTTAAATTTTTGGCATGCATACTCAAAAAGGTTCGCCATCCCTGGAATAGGGCATTCATAGCACTTATTGTTCATTTACAAGGACACAGAAAAGAAATCGATTACTGTACGGTCTTTGAGCAATAATTGCTGGAAGTGCGTTTCCAATTTCGGTATTCGCTTTAAATATAACCTCAGAGTAATAACTAATTATTTGCATGTTACTCGTTGAGTATAAATTCTATACCTCGTATACAGGGCTGCACAAAAGAATTCACGTACCATTCTCCTTATTAAAGGAAATTCCTGAAGGGGAATTTTCAACCATGGTATCTATTTCCTAATTGAGACAAATTTTTGCATGCATGTATTTCTTAAATACAAATCTATATATCATATACAGGACTGCTTAAAGAATTCAGATAGTTTTCCGATTATAGATGGCAATTGCTGAAATTGGATGTTCAAATGTGTTATGCGTTCCCAAATGGTTCAATTAGACATCCTATTTCAACTTATGAAATGATGAAGTTTTCTTATATTATTCTGAATACGTTGGAAAGTGTTTCATAATCTATGCTTGACGCATAATTTTTACTTTTTTCTATCGTTACAAGAAGAGAGTATAGGATTCGTGAAAATTTTCGAATTCCGGTTTTCGACGGATTTACACGTTTTAGGGGTCAGAGATTCCGAAAAACATGGTTTTAGAAAATGTCTGTCTGTGAGTCTGTGCATCTGAGAGTCTGTCTGTCTGTCTGTATGTGACACAAATTTTGTGGGCGCTCTATCTTAAGAACTAATGCACGGAATTTAATAAAAATTTATATTCAGTTAGTCCCTGATATAAATTGGTGCTCATTAGTTTTTGGTGTAAATCGCTCAACAGGTGGCGCTGCCATGCAGTCTTTTTCACGATTTCCGCAAAAGCTCAATCTCCAGAACTAATGCACAGATTTTCATCAAACTTCAGATTCAGTTAGTCCTTGACATGAATTGAAGTTTTGTACATTTTGGTGTAAATCGCTCAACAGGTAGCGCTGCTATACTGCATTTTTTACGATTTCCGCAATAACTCTATCTCAACAACTAATGCTTGGATTTTCATCAAACTTCAGATTCAAGTATACTTTGATATGAATTAGTTCTGTTTGTGTTTTGGTGCAAATCGCTCAACAGGTGGCGCTGCTATGCTGCACTTTTCAGAATTTCCATTATAGCTGTATCTCAAGAACTAATGCAATAATTTTCACCAAACTTCAGAATCAGCTAATCCTCGACATGAATTGACATTTTGTACATTTTGGTGTAAATCACTCAACAGGTGGCGTTGCTATGCTGTATTTTTCAGAATTTCCACTATAGGTGTATCTCAAGAGCTAATGCACGAATTTTCATCAAACTTTAGAATCTGTTAGTCCTTGACATGAATTGAAATTTTATACAGTTTAGTGTAAATCGCTCAATAAGTGGCGCTGCTATGCTGTTTTTGTGATTTCCGCAATAGCTCTCAAGAACTAATGTTTGGATTTTCAACGAACTTCAGATCCATGTCTACCTGGATATCAATTATTGCTGTTTATGTATTGGTGTAAATCACTCAACAGGTGGCACTGCTATGCTACATTTTTCAGAATTTCCGCTAGAGTTCTATCTCAAGAACTAAGGCGCGAATTTTCATCCAACTTCAAATTCAGATACACTTTGATATGAATTGGAGCTAAATTGATGTAATTTCTTGTATCATTTAAATGATTCAATTGACGTGATTTATATAGAAGAAAGTTTTGTGATGGCCACAACATACTAGTTTTCTTTCTTGTTATTTTTGTTTTTGACTTTTATAAATTTGATTTCATGATTTGAGAACATATTTGACAAATAATGCCATTTTTTTTTTTCATTTTCTCTCAAGCTGTGGGACTTATTTTTATTGTTACACTGCGAAAGAAAACTATCCGTAAAATTATGGACATTGTGCTAGAAAAATACGGAAATTCTTTTAAGACTGTAAAAATATAATAAATACCAAGGCTTTACTGAAAAGGGCAAATTAAGTAGAACTTTTAACACTATTATCTGCCAAGGATATTTTTAAATCAATATTCGCTAACTTTTGAAGTATTCACGAAATCATTTCTTCGGGTGTTAAAAATTCCGTAAAAATACGGATTACTGGCAATTATAGTATGTTCTTCTACCAGCGTATATTTTTGTAAGAGCAAAATGTAAACTAAGAGAACTAATGCATTTTGCATTGTTTGTACAAAAGTTCTTCAATATAAAAATTGAGATGATTTTAAAATGAGATTTTTGAAACATTTCAGTGCGTAAGTGTTTCCAGCAAACACATAATTCCGTTCAAATATTGTTTTGCGTATTTTTTTTTTGTTGTTGTTGTTTTAATCAGTAATATTGTTATGCAGAATAATCCTTAAAAAATTAATTCTTGATTTTTTTTTATTATTATTATCAAAAAATGAAGTCAAATAACAAATGCCCCTTTAAGTAAATTTTAAACATGTCAGTGTAAATAAAACCAGCTTCAAAAAACTCCATTTGCTTAAGTGTTTCCAACACGCACATAATTTTGTTCAAATATAGTTTTGCGTATTTGTTTTTAATTAGTAATGTTGTTATGCAAAATAATTTCCTTAAAAAATTAATTTTCGAATTTTTTATTATGAAATTTAATATCTATAAACAAGCTTTCTTACGGGCATTATAATTTAATTTAACAAATTATTATACGATTCGCATCCCTTTAAATAAATTTTAAACGTGTCTGTGGAAATAAAACCAGTCTCAGAAAATTCCATTTCTAGAAAACAGTTCTTTTTCTAAAGTCCACAATTAGTTTTCAGTGTCTTTGTTTGTCAAAGTCAAAAAATATGGACTAAGATCGTTTAATTTAATGCGTTTTGCAAGTATTTTTATAGTAATGCTTGTAATACAAAAATGGAGCTAGTTTCAAATTTACAATTTTGAAGTATTTCGGCTTCTTAAATTTTATCCGGTTTTCTTTTATTGATTACAAGTGTGTTTCTTTTTTGTGATATTTATTTTCGCAGAAAATTCTAAGACACTTAGTCTTTTAAAATTCATTTTCATTTTCTAAATCAGAAGTTTAGTCGCAATAGTGCTTAAATATTTTTTGTTTGTTAGTATGTTTTTTTGGCTGAGTGGGTTTAATATAGTGTAGATGTCGCATTAATTGCAGTCCAAAAATCATTTTCCTGTTTCTAATACTATGAATTATACAAGGCAATTATATGCAAATAAAAATTTACGTAGGAAAACGTGTATCATTGTCTGAATAAATATTAAAAGTAGGTAAGTAGCGTATCTCTATTAAATACTCAGACACATGAAAGATTTCATTAATCCGAGGTCTGTTCTTTAATCTGAGGGGAATTATCTTTAATCTTTAATCATCTTATAAGGTGTGAGAGAGAAAAAAACATGTAAATAAGTGAAGTACTTCTACTGAAATGGCGAACAAAAAGTACAAAAATTGCTATTAATTAAACTTCCAAACCTAATTTTCTTGATTTAAAATAGTTACAAAATGAGACAGTTTAAAGCAGGGTTGTCAGCTTGGCCTCCATTTCTATTCAGAAATTTCGAGTTCATATCGAAAATAAGGAATAGTATTTTATGATTTATTTAATAAGAGACATTTAGCGATCATGTAAAGCAAAAATTCTTCCTTCGAAATTTGTGGTACGAATTTGAAATTCTGGATTAAAATTGAAGGCCAACCTGGCAACCCTGGTTAAAGAGCACATAAATCGGCATAAACGAATACTAAATTTTGTTCCTATATTGTTACACGTAAATTTTATTGAACAAGCGAAGCCGTACGAGGATTTCGCACTGCAATCTTTGAGATTAGTTTTGTTGATGCGCTTTTCATTAATTTTTAATTAACTACAATTATTTAGCAAACAACGTGTTATAACGTATTGTAAGTGTACTATGTCAAACGCCTGTTCGAAAACCTTTCTTATGATAACTCATTTGCCTTTATACGTTTTCTATGTGCATAGAAAAAAAAGGGATGCTGGCATCAGAAATGTTCACACGTCTGGGAGCAACGCTGACATCATATTGGCGGTAGCAACACCTGACCAATAAATTTCGCTTTTACTGCAATTTTGTAACTTCTAAACATCGCACAATTTAAATTTTTACACCATCGAATAGGAGGAAAATGTACTTTCAAATGCAATTTGTTTGAAAACAACATCTCAATTTACCTTAAATAATGTCCTTTAAAAATCTATCTCTATCCTGTGCAGACTAATTACGGAAGATTAATCCGTTTGCATTTAAGACAATCTAAATAGTCCAGCATTTGTTTGCGGCCTATATTCCATAACGAAATTAAAACTTCATCAATAAATAAATAAAAGACTAGAATAATGCAAATGAAACAAAACTTTAACAGACATGTAATAGATCTAGGCGCTTAAACCACTAAAATTGTCAGAATAACAAAGGCTACTGTAAGTAACGAAATCTTTGACTATTTCTTTGGTTATTAACCCTCCTTGATTACTACCACTAGTTATTTTTTATTGTAAATTTTGCCTTATTTAATCGGGGCATTTTACCGATTAAATTAGACAAAAATTTTTGTTTTCAAAAAGCGGTGACAAAAGAATAAAAATTCTTTAAAGACGCTCGTCACGAAGAGGTTAAATACGCAATTTTTGAAGCTATTGTGATAAAACAATTACGCAGTGAGAGGGTTAACCCCTGACACGCGACTAATTCCAAAGTATCGCTTTTAATAAATTACAAACTTTATTTGAATGCATTAATGATATTTTCACATAAAAATGCTTTTTAGTGTTTATAGCAGACAATCTAAAACAATGTATTAAATACAAAATATATATATGAAAAAACATATACCATTGGAGTGTCACATTCACCTTGAACTATACTGAAATAAAATTAAAGAAAAATTTGCTTAAAAGGTGCATTTAATGTGTCACAAATGTAAAAGATGTTCACAAATATAACAGATGTTATTACATAATACAGTTTTTAAAAACTTTCACAATTTTCGCGCCGAGCGCTTTCGATCAAACCTTGATCGTCATCAGGGCAGCTTTGATTGCGTACTGGCACTTCCTAATCGCACTCCGTCTTCGGCTGGACAGCCAAAAAGTCCATATTACAGTGGGGGGGGGGGGCAGTAAGTTAGTCCAATTTACAGTGAAAGGGGGAAGGGGGGCAGTAAACTGATTTAATTTTTTTAATGTAAAAAATCTTATCGAGTTTCCAATTTAAAAAAAAGGGGAGTGGATCGCCTATATTTTGTAATCCAGGTTGTCCTCTAGTATATATGGTAGGCAAAATTTTCATCTAATATGTTGTACAGATTCTTCACAATTTTCTAAAATATTAATCCCCGACAGTTTCAATATCAAATAATGAATATAAATAATAAATAATAAAGTAGAATAAAGTCTAATAGTCTAATCTCTAAGTATTAGTAAACTCTAATAGTAGAAAGTAACTCTTTTACTGATAACGCGAATTTATTTTAATAATATATTATTATTCAACTCTCCTTGTTCCTTTAAATACTTTATTTTTTAATTCGTTTTGTAAATAAAGCTAGCACCAAGAAGTGAATTTGTGTTAAGTATTTCCACAAACAGTTTCGTATTACAAAAGTCTTCCTAAAAAGTGTAGTAATTAGTTTAAATCTTTTTGTTTGCCAGAAGATAGAAGCATCAATATGAGAGTAGTCTTAATGTATTTTGTATTATTCAAAAAACGATACGTTTTACGATATCGAAAAATCTAAAAATATATATTAAATGTAAAAAATCTTATCGAGTTTTCAATTTTTAAAAAGTGGGCGTCGCCTATCTTTTGTAACCTAGGTTATATCCCCTAGTAAATATGATAGCCAAAATTTTTATCTAATATGTTATTCATAGAGTTGAATTTTACGAACTAATAAGCATTTTTTTCTCATGAACTGAAGAAGGACCCTGATGATGGCCACAGGGTGGCTGAAACTTGTAGGTTTTAGACTTTTAGAATTTTATGTAATGTTTTGAAAGTGTTAACTTTTAAGTGTATTATACGCCTTTTAGTAAATCTTTTTAATTATATTTGTGCTGTTAATTTCAAGACTATAGTCCTTCAATTTATGTTATTGATATTCTTCACTATTTCCTAAAATATTATCCTCGATACTTTCAATAACAAATAATGAACATAAATAATAAATACAGCAATAAGTAATTCTTTTACTGATAACGCAAATTTATTTTAACAATATATTATTATTCAACTCTCCTTGTTCCTTTAAATAGTGTTTTTTAATTTGCTCTGTAAATAAAACTAGCACCAAGAAGCGAATTCGTGTTAATGATTTCAGCAAATAGTTTCGTATTACAAAAGTCTTCGTAAAAAAGTGTAGTAATTAGTTTAAATCTTTTCGTTTGCCGTAAGATAAAAATATCAATTTGAGAGTAGCCTTAATGTATTTTGTATTGTTCGTGCAAAGATGCTTTAATAGAAAAATGGGGAAGATGTTAAAATTAAATTTTCGGAGTTCAGTTCCTTAAATTTTATCGGGTTTTTTTTTATTGATTATACAATATTTTAGAATTGTATTTACCTTTTATATTTACTATATTAGTAGAAAAATGTATATCACTTATGTATGTCACTTAATCTTTTAATGGGATTTAATAATTTTCCTTTTTTTAATCAGAAAATTTAGCACAATAATTATTCGAAGAATAATCTGTTTGTATTGCTTTGAAGGTGTGTTTTTACTTTCTTCTATCTTTACAAGAAGAAAGTATTGGATTCATGAAAATTTTCGAATTCCGGTTTTCGACGGATTTATACGTTTTAGAGGTCAGAGAACCCGAAAAACATGTTTTTACAAAATGTCTGTCTGTGAGTCTGTCTGTCTGTCCGTCTGTCTGTGTGTCTGTGTGTGACACAAATTTTGTGGGCGCTCTATCTCAAGAACTAATGCACGGAATTTAATAAAAATTCATATTCAGTTAGTCCCTGATACAAATTGATGCTGATTAGTTTTTGGTGGAAATCGCTCAATAGGTGGCGCTGCTATGCTGCATTTTTTATGATTTCCGAAATGGCTCTATCTCAAGAACTAATGCACGGATTTTCATGAAACTTCAGATTCAGTTAGTCCTTGATATGACTTGATGCTATTAGGTGTTGGTGTAAATCGCTCAACAGGTGGCGCTGCTATGCTGCATTTTTTATGATTTCCGCAATGGCTCTATCTCAAGAACTAATGCACGGATTTTCATGAAACTTCAGATTCAGTTAGTCCTTGATATGACTTGATGCGGATTACGTGTTGGTGTAAATCGCTCAACAGGTGGCGCTGCTGTGCTGCATTTTGCACGATTCCTCCAATACCTCTATTTCAAAAACCAATGCACGAATTTTCATCTAACTTCAGATTTAGTTAGATGTTAACACAAGTTGTTGCTGATTAGGTTTTGGTGTTAATCGTCTAATAGGTGGCGCTGCTATTCTGGCATTTCCATGATTTTCGCAATAACTCTATCTCAAAAACTAATGCACGGATTTTCCCCAAACTTCAGATTCAGTTAGACTTTGACGTAAGTGATTGCTTGGTAGTTTTGTTTAACATAGGTTTTGGTGTAAAGCACCCAATAGGTGGGGCTGCTAGGCTGAATTTCATATCTATAGAATCCTCATGATGGGCATAGATTGCCGTTTAATTTTGGTAGTGTGATAGCTAATTTTCAAGTATTAACATGCATGAGATAGAAGAAAGCTTTGGGATTGGTATATCCGACTAGTTTTACTGTAGTTATCGCATCAATGATGCTCTAATCCTTTTACATTTCGTTTTTCTGATTTAATGAATTATGCAACGGAAATTTATTTAAATAAAAATTCATGTTTCAAAGCTAGCATAGTTATTTAATTAAATATTAACAATGTTTGGCTAATGTTTCTCCTTTAAATTTTGTAAAATGCGGGGGGATATCATCGAATATTTGTAAAATGAGTCATATTCTCGCGTTAAAATTGCGAGAAAAAAAAATAATTTGAGTTTATTAAAAATTGAGAGAGATTAAGAGGTTCATAATTCAGTTGAAGTATCGTTTTACATAAATTTTATATACTAAATTTGTTATACAATATGTTATGAACATTCTTAATATTTCTTTAAAAATAAATCCTTAATAGTTTCAGTATCAAATAAGGAAGCAAAGTAACAAACACAATTTTTAATAATAAAAGAAAGGTGTTAAAAAGGTAATAAAAGAAAAATCTAGCACACGTATTCCTTTTATTGATTATGTAATATTTTAGAAGTATGTTTCTCATTTATATTAGTAGAAAAACACTATATTAGTAGAAAAATGCGTATGTTACTTAATCTTTTAATGGGATTTAATAATTTTCTTATTTTTTTTTAATCAGAAACTTTAGCACAATAATTATTGGAAGAATAATCTGTTTGCATTACTTTGAAGGTGTTTTTTTTTTTTTTTTTTTTTTTTACTGTAGTTATCGCGTGAATGGTGTTATAGTTCTTTTTCATTTCGTTTTTCTGATTTTTATGAATTATGTAAGGAAAATATATTTAAATGAAAATTCATGTTTGAAAGCTAGCATAGTTATTTAATTAAATATTTCAAAAGTTTGGCTCATGTTTCTCCATTAAATTTTGTAAGATTCAGGGGATATCATCGAATATTTGCTAAAAGAATCATATTCTTGCGTTAAAATTGCGAGAGAAAAATTTTAATTTGAGTTTATTAAAAAATTGAGAGAGATTAAGAGGTTCATAATTCTGTTTAAATATCGTTTTATATAAATTTTATTGAGTAACTAAATTTGTTATGCAGTATGTTATGCAGATTCTTGATATTTCTTTCTAAATAATCCTTAATGGTTTCAGTATCAAATAAGCAAGCAAAGTAACAAACACAATCTATAATAATAAAAGAAAGGTATTAGTCCATTTGTATAGTTTGTTGACGATGGCTAGAAAAATCTAGCACGCGAATTCCTTTTATTGATTATGTAATATTTTAGAAGTATGTTTCTCTTTTATATTTACTATATTAGTAGAAAAATGTGTATGTCACTTAATCTTTTAATGGGATTTAATAATTTTCTTTTTTTTAATCAGAAACTTTAGTACAATAATTATTCGAAGAATAATCTGTTTGCATTGCTTTGAAGGTGTATTTTTTTACTGTAATTATCGCACGAATGGTCTTATAATCCTTTTTCATTTCGTTTTTCTGATTTTTATGAATTATGTATCGAAAATTTATTTAAATAAAAATTCCTGTATGAAAACCAGCATATTCTTAACTGAATATTAAAAATGTTTGTCTCATGTTTCTCTAAATTTTGTAAGATGGGGGGGGGGGGGATAGTAACGAATCATATCGTTAAAGAATCATATTCTTTAAGAATCGTTAAAAGAATCATATTCTCATAGAATTTTCAAGTTAAAATTGCGAGGGAGGGGGAATTTAATTTAAGTTTATTAACTCTTTCCGGCACAGGCAATTTTTATTGTAAAATGATGAAATGATTGACTGACACCAGAATTTTAAAACGACTTTTTTAGAAATTAAAAACATGTTACTTTAACCGTTCATTGTAAAAGCAAAATTTTACTAAAATATTCTTGGTGCCGTTTTTAAGTTTGGAATTAAAATTAGGTATCCCGACCCGGGCACACTGTGCCGGAAAGGGTTAAAAAAATGAGAGAGAAAAAGAGGTACACTCATAGCTGCCAACTTTTACGCTTTCTTCATACCACTAAAATTTTATAGTAAACATTGTGTTATTTAATCATCGAAACGCAACTCTACGGTCCGAAGAGACCTAAAAACTACTACCTTACGTAAGCGCAGAAACGACTTAGCCAAAAAATTTTATGAAAAAATTTTCGACCTCCCTAATGAAATCGTAGCGGAGCTACCGGATTATGACGCTTTTGAACCTCACCATCGGAAACGGCCCAGGTTTTCCATAATTATGGACACTCAGTAACATCTGAATTCTCCACGCTATATTTTGCCTCTTCTTTTTTTTTCTTACCTTTTTATATATTTTTCTTATCAAAAAAAAATAATAATAATAATAATAAAATAATAAAATAAACTCTCTATATACTATAGAGACCATAAAAATTGTAAAACTTAAAAAATAAAATGTATGGCCCTGATTAGTCCCTTCTTTGGCTGGATGTTGTGGTCTTTGCCACCCTAGCTTTTCTTGCCCATGCTTGGTGAGTGTTTCTCTGAACAGTACTAACTTTAACTTTCTAAATTCCTTATAGTAGTTTTACAACTACAGTTTGACTTTACTTATTTTAAGATTCTTGTATTTTTTAAGATTTATCGTTAACTTTCTTTCATCTTAAGTTTATACTTTAAAATTTAATTTTATTCCTTTTTTTCTTAAATTTCTTATTTTCTCTTGTTAACTTCTTTTACTCTTCTAGTAGCTTTGCTACAGTTTAACTTTTTCCCAATGGCTCATTAAAACATAAGACATTTCAATTTCCTAGTCTGGGTGTTAAGCTGTCATCAGCTAGGAAACCCCTCAATGCTGATTACCTGTTCAGTACCTGTTCAGACGATTAAACAAGGTGAAAAATTTTATTAAATTTTAGTGGTAGCAAAAAAGCGTAAAAGCTGTGCACACTTCTTTCTTTCACTTCGGATTGGGGTTTAAATATTTCGGGTTCGGGTCTGGTTTCGGTTAACGAAACTTTTTGTTGGATCCGGATGAAGTTCAGGGTTCATTTTAAGAAGAAATTTCGTATTCGGTTCAACCCTGAGCAACCCTGCCCGTCCCATACTATATCTGGAAGGTGTTTTAACTCCTAAATCCTCCCACGCCGTCACTGCACCAGTGTCTTTTAAATGAACTAGGTCAGGGACGGCGAACCTATGGCACGCGTGCCGTAAGTGGCACGCTGCAGAATATTTTTGGCACGGCATGGATTCAGGTTCTACATGAAAATATAGTAGAATTTCACAAAATGCATTAATTAATCTAGAGGTTGTCTCTTTATCTGAATTCGATTAGTTCGGTTGGTTGCCATTGTCATACAGATTGAAGAAATTTAAATATAACTTAGTGTATCCTAATCTAGCTCAATATTGGCTCACAAAATGTTAAGAATAAGACAGAATTAGGAGATTAACGCAAAAGAAAGATTAAAAGGTATCATAAGAAAATATGTCGATGGTAAAATTATAACAATTTAGAATTCAAATCCAGACACTAAGAAGATGTAAATTCTGACGCTTGCTGTTTTGACAATTTATTCTGCGAGATATTCTTTTCGGAAATAAATAATATGAAAAATTCAGGTAAAAAGAACTTGTCAAATGAGTCTAATTCAACATGCATTTTCTTAAAAATAACTAAGTACGAAGATGATATAAATTATTTGGCATCTAAGATCAGGCGACAAAAATAATATTTTAAAAATAAATTTCTAAAGTATAAATTCAAATATTACCTATATTTTTTTAATGCAAAAAACAAAATTGTATGTAATTTTGATTCATTATTGTTTGATCCATTAATTTTTTTGTTGTTGTTAGCACATCATGAACACGTAAAATATATTTTTGGAAAAATTTGGCACGTGAATGTCAAAAGGTTCGCCGTCCCTGAACTAGAGGATAAGCATCGACTTCCCGTGTTACACAATATGTAGGTGAAAACATTATGTATATTGTTTCTGATGTTAACATCTTTTTTCTCTTCACATACTAAAGGTACAGCAATGAATGGGGTATTTTTCGAAAGATTCTGCAATGATATCGCATGAATGTTCTAATCCTTTTTCTTTTCGTTTTTCTGATTTTATGAGTTATGTAAGGATAAGAAGGATAATTATGACCACTTTTTACATTTTCAACATTGTTATTTTTTATTATTATTATTATTTATTTATTTATTTATTTATTTATTTATTTTTTTTTTTGCTTATTTCAATTTAGAAAAGTAGTGTTTTTAGTACATAGAAAGAAACTGTGATCCTTTTAAAAGTTTTAATTCTCATAGCTGTTTTTTTTTAAGTTAATAGAATGGTTATAATTATCCCACCAAAAACTCACAATCACATAAAATTGGGGTAATTAAGACCACTAGTGAGGAAATTATGACCACTATATTTTCTCTTTATACTTGCCAATATACATTTGTTTGGGATAATTGAGACCACTTTGAACTCCAAAGTGACAAATCCGTTTATCAAAAATTTTGATTGACAGTTTCAAATTGCTATTCGGATCTCAAAAAGGCTTCAGACTAGTGATAAAGAATATTTAAGATGAAATATACATCATGAGCTATGGTATACATTATGGTTAATATCTAAGTTTGAAATAAAATTTTACCATACACAATTTTCTCCAATATGACGGCGGTCATAATTACCCCCTCGTCATAATTACCCCATCTAACCCTAGCAAAAATTATTAAAATAAAAATTCATGTTTGAAAGCTAGCATAGTTATTTAGTTAAATATTAAGAATGTTTGGCTCTTGTTTCTCTTTCAAATTTTGTAAGATGTGGAGGATACCATCGAATATTTGCTAAAACAGTCATATTCTCATCGAATTCTCCCGTTAAGATTGCGCGAAGAAAAATTAATTTGAGTTTATTAAAAAATTGAGAGAGATTAAGAATTACATAATTCTGTTCAAATGTTGTTTTACATAACATATACTGAGTAACTAATTTTGTTATAAAATATGTATGCATATTCTTGATATTTCTTTAAAAATAAAGTATTATTAAATTTTCAATATCAGATAAGAAAGCTATTGGTCGTCCGGAAAGTCGTGTCCGTTTGCGAAAATCAACTCGCATCGGAAAATTCTGCCCTGTAATTATTAGACATTAGATATCGGAAACAATCTCTAATAATTAAATGATAGAATTTTCCGATACGAATTGATTTTTCCAAACGGACACGACTTTCCGAACGACCCAATATAACAAACACAATCTATATTAATAAAAGAAAGGTGTTAGTCCGTCTATGTGGTTTTTGACGATGGATAGAAAATTCTAGCACACGTAGAGATCTGAAAATTTAGTTGAGGATAGACAAAGACAGATTCGAATGCACAGAGGCTTAGATTTCTCTTTTTTTTTAAATAATTGGGCCAGATATTAATTAAAAACCCTAATGAGCATAGCGAAATGCGAGATGTCGTGATGCCTCCAAGTATGCGTGCTTCTTTCTGGGCTTTTCACGGATATTCACGCAGATGGAAAAAAAAAAGCGTTCCGTTTTTTCTGCATTTTGGAATTCTGATCACAGGTCGCCCGTGAAGTTACAAAAATAAAGAAAAAAGCGAAAAGCAAAAATTTTTGTCGTACCTTTTGTCGTACCTGCGGATATTAGGCATCTTTCGTTTAAAAAATATTCGTATTTACTATTTAGAAAAACGTTTTGCCAGTAGCTCGATTACACGTGGTTTTCAAATTTTTTTTTCTTCATTTTGAAATGCTGCATTTTCTTCCCCGATGGAAATACAAAGAAACAAAAAATGTCCATAAATTCGCGATACCTTTCGCTGTCTAACGATCTTTAAAAAAAATGTATATCAATATATATTAATATTTACTATTACAAAAAAATTCCGAAGTTTTTCCAATTGTTGGTGTTTCCGTTTTCCGATTTTTCCCCCCTGCCCAAGTATTCTGTTTTTCTACAATTTGATACTTCCGCATACACTTCTAAAAGGACAGAAATATAAGAGAAAAAAAATCGAAGCGCAGTAATTAGTTTTTAAGTCTCTTTCTCGGGAGAGAAAAATATGAACTAAGATAATAATCTTAATGTGTTTTGAATTATTTGTAAAATAATTAATTTTATTACAAAATGGAGATAGTTTCAAATTTAAATTTTTTTTTTCTTAGAATTTCGGTTGGTTAAAAATAATCAGGTTCCTCTTTAATTGATTATGCATTTTACAAGTGCGTTTCTATTTGAAATGATTATTTTGACAAAAAAATTGTATGTCACTTAATTTTTTAATGGAGATTAATAATTTTTATTTCGTAAATCAGAAGTTTTGTCGCAAAATTTATTCGGACATATTTTAGTTTCTACTGTTTGGGGAGTTTTCTTTAGTGCAGATATCGCATTAACGGCGACACAAATGTTTTCTTTTTCTTTGTTTGTACTGTTGTGAATTAGGCTGTTCTTAACTGCTCTGCCAACAAGCGCAAAACGTTTTGACATATTTACAAATTCATTTTTTAACGGAAAGATATAAAATTGGAAAGTCTGCCCATGGAAGCGATTTGGAATTGAACTGTTTTTTTACATTTTTTGATCAATCAATTACCTATTGAGTTATAAGCAAATTCAATCACGTGACAAACACGTTTTTCGCCCGCTCTTGCGAGCTCTTTCTCTCTTCACGCGGAAATTCGGTTCAAAACGCCCACTTTGACTCTATTTTCGGAAAGATCTATTGCGTTTGCAAGAAAATGGAAAAAACAGCTCAATTATATAGTTTCTGAACAACAACACCAGTTAGTTTCATGCATTTTCGAACAAAAATAAATTAAAACTTGTGTTTCAGAAGGTTGCCCTTTTGGATTTGAGAACACCCTTAAAGGTTAAAATTCGTAATTTATTGGTACTTATGAAACGAAAGCTAATTACTATGTCATATGTTCGTATGACCACCGCTTTATTGAGGGGATGGTAATTTCAAAAGATGAAGAAGAGTAACAATAAGTAAAACTTGAGCATCCCTAAGATCCTGCGAGAAACATTTACAGAAGCTTGAAGAATAACTTGAAGAAATATCAAGTTATTTCTTCAATTTAATTACTACATCCCACCTCCACCTCCACCTCCGGAATCGAACTATTTTCTATGACTATGAACTATGACTCTATTTTCTGAAAGATCTATTGCGTTTGCAAGAAAATGGAAAATACAGCTCAATTACATAGTTTCTGAACAACAACACCAGCTAGTTTCATGCATTTTCGAACAAAAATAAATTAAAACTTGTGTTTCAGAAGGTTGCCCTTTTGGATTTGAGAACACCCTTAAAGGTTAAAATTCGTAATTTATTGGTACTTATGAAACGAAAGCTAATTACTATGTCATATGTTCGTATGACCATCGCTTTATTGAGGGGATGGTAATTTCAAAAGATGAAGAAGAGTAACAATAAGTAAAACTTGAGCATACCTAAGATCCTGCGAGAAACATTTACAGAAGCTTGAAGAATAACTTGAAGAAATATCAAGTTATTTCTTCAATTTAATTACTACATCCCACCTCCACCCCCACCTCCGGAATCGAACTATTTTCTATGACTATGAACTATGACTCTATTTTCGGAAAGATCTATTGCGTTTGCAAGAAAAGGGAAAAAACAGCTCAATTACATAGTTTCTGAACAACAACACCAGCTAGTTTCATGCATTTTCGAACAAATATCAAATTAAAACTTGTGTCAGAAGGTTGCCCTTTTGGATTTGAGAACACCCTACGCGTTTAACCCCTTGGGAACGAGCGACACGTATACGTGCCACATGAAGCGCTCAGAATCCTTGTTTTTCCTCACCAGTAAAATTTTACTGCAAAATTTGCCTTATTTAATCAGCGCATTTTCTCGATTCATGAAGACACAAATTTCTGATTTTAAAAAACGGTGACAAAAGATTAAAAATTTCGTAAAAGGCTCCCGTCCCGAAGGGGTTAATCAGCGCCCCTAGATAAGGGAGAATTTTATTTCTTTGTTTTGCCTGCTTCGTGTAAACTTTTCGTGACTTCACAACAAAGCGTGTCTCGGCTTTCTCCAATATAGGGGGCGTTGGTTTAATCCACCGCCTACTAGATGAAGAATCCGACAAGAACATTCAAAACTTTTATTCAAACCAAAAGTTTCTTTTAAATAAACTAAATATATAAGCTAGACAATAATAAATAAGTTAAATAGTTAAATTAAATAAATAAGTTAAATAGTTTTAAATAAATGTTCTGATGCAGGATATTTTTTATATAAAACTTAAGTAAAATTTCCGGTAGTTCTAGGATTAATAAAAGGTCACGTATAAAGATTTGTTATTTTCCTTGCTTGAGGAATTTATGTAAGGTATATTTATCATATAAAGGTGTTTTGCTGATTTCTTTATTATTATTATTGTTATTATTATTATCATTATTATTATTATTATTATTGTAATTTTATTAATTATGCAACGAAATTGTATTTAAATTTAAAAAAATTACGAATGAAAAACATGCTTATATATTTGATAAATATTTAACATACTTGATTCTGGTACATCTGTCATATATGATAATGTGTGAGAAGAAAAATATGCAAGAAATTCTATATTCAAATTGTATCAAAAAATAAGTTAAAATAAATCCATATGTACTAAACCTTTCAATTATTCCTTTTTTTAACAAACAAAAAGTTAATTTTAAAATGCATGTTTGTCATATAAAATTGTGTGCGATAATTTAAGCATCACATGTTATTTTTCCAACAATATTAATGTGTTATATAATACCAAATTCAAGTACTTTAAAATATTCTTATAGCCATAATCAAATAATGAAACCATTAATAAATAGCTCTTTTAGGAATATCAAAATTTATTTTAACAAATTATTATCCAACTCTTGTTCCTTTAAATAAATGCTTAAAGTGTGTATGTAGGAGGGGGGGGGGCGTGCAGCTTCAGAAAACTCAATTTAAATAAGGGGTTTCAGCAAACAATTTCTTTTTTACAAAGCCTTTGAAAAAAGTGTAGACATTAGTTTTGAATCTTTTTGTTTGTTGGAGAAGAAAAATATGGACTAAGAAAATGTCCTTAATGTGTTTCACAATGTTTGTGCAGCAATGCTTTAACACAAAATGAACAAGGCTTCAAGTATTTCGGTTCGTTAAATTTTATCCGGGTTTTTCTTTCATTGATTAAGAATTTAATATATTTCACTTTCGTGATATTTATTTTGGCAGAAAATTTGTACGCCGCTTAATCTTTTAAAGTGATTTACATTTTATGAATCAAAAGTTTTCTTGCAAAATTTATTCAAGAGCAATTTTTGTTTATCTTGCTTAAAGACTACTTTAAGCGTAGTTATCGCATAAATAACGTATAAAAATAAATGGTGTTTAAGAAAATATAACTTATATATTTTCCTGTTATTACTTTTTATAAATTACATAAACAAATTAAACATATATACACAGTGCCCCTAAAATAATGACCTCGGATTTTATTTCTTAAATATTGATCATAGACATATATTATTAATTACAAACTTACGTAAAACAAGTAAAAATTAAATTTAAAAAATCAAAAACCCCGACTGCGTAAAAAGCGAACTAATTAATTATTTCTCATCAGTGTGAAACTATTTTTTATATTAGTTACCTATTTTTTTTTTTATTTACTTCTTTTGATGACTTTTAAGTTGTGTTTAATTGTTAGTTCCTATCTATAAACACTGTTTTGATGAGGCCTATAGATGTCTATGAAGGTTAGAGTTGCAGTAAAGCTAGAGATCCTACCTACACAACTTCCAGGTTGTGTAATATTTAAAAGGAGCTTCTGACTGTAAAATAGTCAATGAAACATGGTCTTCATTTTAAAAGACCTATCCAATGATATGCCACTCAATGGGGTGCGTAAATATTTTTTTTTTCGTCTCTACCGCCATTTTGTATTTTACGACCGCCGTTTTGAATTTATAAAAACAAAGCCTAGCCTATAACCATCGGACGGTTAAGACGAATCGATAGAGACCTCATTCATTAAAATCTATTCAGTCGTTGGGATGTCTCGAGGGTATAAAGAAATCCACATACACAGATACGCCTGAAACACATAACCCTTCTTGGGTGTTGGGTAAAAAAGATACAGAATTTTATGAAATCAATTAAAAATTTCAGGTGATTAAATTTGAAGAGATACAAAATTTAAATTTTTATATGATCCAGTACAAAAAATTTCCCAATGGGTAAAATGTGCCCCATCACTAATAAGGTCATGTACAAAATTTTAGCATTTTATCATAAAAAGTCACAGAGATATGAAAATACATAAATTCTAACTTAAACCAACTTTCGATGTCTGGGTATGAGTTCGGGAAGGGGAAAAATCTCGTCGGATGATCGCGTTTCAGGAATCGTACACAAATTACGAAAGAAAACAATGACTGAAACAAACATTGCATATTCAAACAAAACATTGTGATTAAACGCTCACTAACTTTGTTTAAACGTATCTCTGCAACTTTTTATGATAAAATGCTGAAATTTTGTACATGACCTTTTCAGTGTATGGGTTTTGTATGTATTTAACTCACTGGGAAATTTTTGTATGGGTGCAGTATAAGATTTTAAATTTTGCATTTCTTCAAATTTCCCCTGAAAATGTTAATCGATTCTCTAAAATTCTGTAATACGTAACTTTGAAATTTACAATATATCTATGATCAACATCTAAGGAATTAAAGTCGAGTTCAATATTTTTATATAACACCCTGTAAATATAAATCTTTTTTTTTCTTTTACCTTAAGGCAGTTGGACTCTTGGACAGTTTTCAAATTATTATTTTTCTTACTGAAGAATATTTTAAAATTATTTTATTTAGGTTCTTAAATACAAATATTATGTTATACCATTATTTTCTATTCATAAAGAAAATTTAATTTTTAGTATTTGGAAAATATTTAAATATAGAAAAGTTGGTAATGAAGTATTTTTAATTCTATTTTATCACCAACAATTTCAAGTAAACTTTAAAATAAATATTAAAGGTACAGAATAAAATAATAAAGTCATTTGTAAAAATTTATTATTATTTTTCGCAACAATTTATTATTCAAATCTCCTTAACCCTTTAAATAATTCTTTAAAAATTAATATCTGTATATAAAACCAGCATCAGAAAACTCAATTTGTCTATAATTGGTTTCAACAAACAGTTTCTTATTGCAAAACTCTTTTTAAAAAAATAATAAATAAATAAATTAGTTTTGAATTTCTTTGCGGAAGAAGAAAAAAAAAATAAACTAAGAAAATAATCTTAATGCATTGTTTGTACAGCAATGTTTTAACATAAAATGTAGACGGCTTCAAAATTAGACTTTTGAATCAGTTCAATTCGTTATATTTTATTAGGTTTTTGTGTTTACTGACTTTCTAAGTATTCTAAAAGTGTGTCTTACTTTTGTAATGTTTATTTTGGCACAGAAAGCGTATATGCCGTTTAAAACTAGCTTAATCTTTTAAAGGGATTTAATAATTTTCATTTTGTAAATGCGAAATTACGTCGAAAATTTATTCCAGATTTATTATTTTTCTGGTGGATTTGCTTTTATGTAGTTATAACAGTAATCGAGTTTTAAAATATTTTTCTTGTGTTATTTTTTGAATTACGTAACGAAATCTCAATCGGATTCATTACTTGTTATTTTTCTTGGTAAATTTACTCTCGGCTAGTTATTGCATTATTCAAGTGCTGAAACATTTTTCGTATGTTATTTCGTCAATTACATAAAGAAAGCGCAATCAGATAAAAATTGACAGTTGAAAATTTTGCGTAATTATCTGAATACACATTAAAAACCTTTTACTCGCATATCTGAATCTTGTAAGGTGTGGGAAAAAAAAATAAAAAAGGCATAAGTATACAAGGAAATGGGATTCGTGTATTGAAATTGCAAAAAAAAAAAAGTTATTTGGTATTTACATGTATTAATCATTCTAAACAAGCTTTTTTGTAGATAAAAAATAGCCAATTAAGAGAGTTAAAATATACATAATTTTGTATAAAGAAACGTGTAATTTTGTTCGAATGTTAGTTTGAGTAAATTCCAACGAATTAATAAAATTGCTATATAATATATTATTCAAGTTCGATATAACATGCTAAAAGACTAATCCTCAAAATTCCCAGTATCAAATATTGAAGCTAAATAACATTAATAAAAATCAGTTTTTATGTATTTATTTATTTATTTATTTATTTATTTACGAATTTCAAACTTTATTTCACAAGTTATAAGTTATTATTAATTTATTCTTGCTCCTTTAAATATATTTCAAAAGTGTCTTTATAAATAAAACCAGTAAAACTCAATTTGTACAAGTGACTCTAGCAAACAATCCCTTTTTACAAAAGTCTTTAAAAAAGTACAGTAATCTTTGTTTGTCGAATGAGAAAACTATGAACTAAAGAGGACAGCTTTAATGAGTTTTGTATTGTTTGTACAGCAGTGCTTTAATACAAAAATAGAGACGGTTTCAAAATTACGTTTTTGAAGTATTTTGATTCATTAAATTTTTATCATGTTTGTTGGTTGTCTGAGTTTTCAATAAGTGTGTTTCTGTTTTATGATATTTATTTTCACAGAAATTTTGTATTCTGTTTAATCTTTCAAATTGATCTAATAATTTTCCTTTTGTAATTCAGAAAGTTTGTCGCAAAATTTATTCAAAATAATTGTTGATTTTCTTGTAAAAGTTTATTTTAGATATTGCATAGAAATGTTCTGAAAGATTATTCGAGGACAAAAAATGAAAAATGCTAAAAGTACCAAAAAATCGGAAATCTTTTTTTTTTACGAAAAAATGTCTTAAATGCCAAGCTTAACAAACAGGAGAACCCTTGAAGTGGCAACCTTAGTAGAAATAGTTCAAAAAAGAGTAGAAAAATGTCTCTTGTTGAATATGCCACACGAAGTGAAGTGCATAATGCTGAATGTGCCACGCGAAGTGCAGTTGGAGAACGCTGAATTTGCCACATGAAGTGCACAGTAAAAAGAAAAATCTGTAGTTCTACAGAAGTAAAGTTACATACTTACTAAACTTTCATCTGTAACTGTACAAAAAAAAGCTGTAAATCTTCAAAACTAGTTTTTACAGAAATCTGTAGCTTTAATTTGTGCTGCAGCTGTGCTAAAGTTACAGTAATCTTACTAAAATTTTATCTGTAACCCTGTTGCAGTCAGATGAAAAGTTCTAGGCATCCCAGTTTCCTAAAAAATGCTTAGTAACCTTACAGATTTTTTGATTTTCGGTGCAAAAGTGTATCTGTTACATGAATTTTTGTTGTTGCCGTTACATAAAAAGTTCTAGGAATCCCAGTTTCCTAGAAAAACTTCAGTAAATTTACAGATTTCTTTTTACAGTGTGAAGTGGAGTCCGCTGAAAGTGCCAGTGATAAGAAGCACGGCAACTGGTGGCCATTTCACAACTTGATCATGTTGTTACTGTTTACATAAATGGGGTATTTTAAGCAAGGTGAAAAGTATTAAATAAATAAATATTTTTTTGATAATATTAGGTATTTAAACTGTAAAAGAAAGGAAGCTAAGTAGTGTTGAATTAAAAACCCAAAAGGAGTGAAGTGGAAAACGCTGTAAGTACCAGAAGTAAGGAGTTTTTCTTTTTTTCGCTCTCTTGAAAAATGTCCTCGTTTGGACTTTCAGCGTTTTCCATTTTTAGCCCTTATTTCTTCATAGTAGTAATTATATTAATTATGTAACGTAATCACATTTTATAAAATTACTTATTGAAAGTTTAAAAAATATTTCAATAAACTGGAGAAAAAATCCTTATGCTCTCCTTAGTTGTAACCGCAAATAAAGAAAAGGATCAGAAAACAAAAAGAAAAATCATCATCAAACATAGATTATGAAACATTTTTCACAATACTGTAACAAAAGTTCATTCACAATACTGTAAAAAAATTAATAAAATGAAAGATGATGTCTAAGCAAACAATTTGGAAAACGCAAAACATATAACTTTTAATTTCTAAAAGGTGTAAATTAAAACTTTAAAAACGGTAAAAACAGGCTTATTCGACTGCTTACATATTTTGACTCTGCCCAAGTCATTTTCAAAACAAATAAATAAAAATGTTCTAAAATGCACGGTTTATGAAACGCCATCATTCAATTTTTCACGTTACTCTTTCATATTATGCACGTTATTATTTTACTTTACTTGGATGCTTATTTTTATTTTATGAAAGAGTACGTGAAAAATTGAATAATAGCGTTTCACAGACCGTGTAATTTTAGAATGTAAAATAAAAATAAAATGAGAATAAAAATAAAATAAACATCCAAGTAAAAAAAGAATAAAAATAAAATAACGTGCATAATATGAAAGAGTACGTGAAAAATTGAATGGTGACGTTTTATAGACCATGCAATTTTAGAATTTTGTATTTTTCTTGATAATTAATTTATATCTATAGATGTTTTTAGACGTTTAGATTTTACTTTATTAATCATTAATTTATTAATTTTTTGTGCTAATTTTCTGTGTAAAGGAACGAGTTTGTGGAATTTGGAGATGTTTTGATTCTAATTTTAATTACTAAATGGTGTAAATTAAAATTTTAAAAACAATAAAAATAGATTTATTCGACTGTTTACATGTTTCGACTCTGCCGGAGTCCTTTTCAAAACAAATAAATAAAACTATTCTCAAATTGCACGGTCTATGAAACGCGATCATTCAATTTTCCACGTACTTTTTCATATTGTGCACGTCATTTTTATTTATTTTTTTTTTTTTACAATCTGTGAGGTATCCTCTTATAGCAGACGGATGGTATAGACTGGAGGGAAAAATGGTCTTACCTTCATTGATTACATTCAGAAATTGTAACACGCAAAAATTCAGTATGTAACGATGCAGCATCTTTAACTTACCAAAATTATGGTTCGAACTACTGAATGGTTATGAATATCATATCATCATCCACGTAAAATGGAAAAATATCGTGCATAATATGAAAGAGTACGTGGAAAATTGAATGATGACGTTTCATAGACCGTGCAGTTTTAGAATACTTTTATTTGTTTGTTTTGAAAATGACTCGGGAAGAGTAGAAACATGCAAACTGTCGAATAAACCTATTTTTGCTGTTTATAAAGTTTTAATTTACACCTTTTGCAAATTAAAATTAGTACATTATTACATATTAATTTGTTACATATACACTGTAAAAAAAAATCTGTAAAGTTACTAAAGTTTTTCTAGGAAACTGGGATTCCTAGAACTTTTTATGTAACGGCAACATTAAAAGTTCCTTTAACAGCGTCTGTTACAAGAATTTTCGTTGTTGCCGTTACATAAAATGTTCTAGGAATCCCAGTTTCCTAGAAAAAATTTAGTAATTTTACAGATTTTTTTTTACAGTGTAAACGCATAGTCTATAGTCGGAAAAACAGACGAATTCTTTCTTCTGTGCAGCCCTGTCATGCAATTGAACTGCTTTTATCCGTTTTTAGGTAAAAGCAAAAGGTTTCTCAGAATATGCTGTTAAAGTTTCCGTTTTGAACCAAATTTCCGGACGCGGCAGCTCAGGAACTGAAAAAATAAAAACTGCCATCCTAATACAACAATCGCTTATATCTCAAGATGTAATTTATTTATTAGAATATTGAAAAAAACTGTTTGTTTACAAATAACTTCAATAATCATACTTGAAGTATAATGATTTAACGTCTGAAAATGATTCAGAAATTCTGACAGAAAGTTTCGCGTTGTTGGGCAGGGAAAAATGTATATATATATCCAAAAACCAAAACAAAAATTTAAAACCACAGAACTGATCCGAAGATAAATAAACTAAACCAAATTACAACAACCAAAATAACTGAAAACAACTAACTTCAAAAACAACATACTTTAAAAACAGCAAATTTTAAATATTATTTAATAACCTAAAACCAGGAGAAATTAAATCAATGGAGACAAATCAATATATCATATTAATAATTAAATCAATATATATATATATATTATATATGTAGCATTTTGCTACCGACTTTCAGATATTTAGGCGACACCAGTACACCTCGACATAAAATGTAGTAGAGCAATCAAAACCATCCATCCGTTATATTGAAAATATCGGATTGCAGTCAGGGTGGCGAGTAAAGACAGGATCGAGACACATTGAGATAATTTCCCTTACGTAATGAATATAGAGAGTCATCGTCACTTGAAACTGGTTTTAAACTGGACAAAAAACACAGTAAAACACTTCCAGTAGTTATTCCACCAACTCTCAAAAATTGATCATCACTTCACAAAACTTTAGATGTTACAAGCATAGGATCTACACATTAGAACGTTTACTCCAAGCGACGCAGGTTAATTAGACAACCAGAAAAATGTAAAATTTTCCTCTCCTTCGCCGATGTAACGATATTTGTACTCTGAAAAACAGCGCGCGGACGGTTACAGAAAGGTCAAAGACCAATGCTAGAAGAGAGGTGGGAAAGGGTGGGACATAAAACAGATTACGATTCGATGGGAAAGGATGACGTCGATAATGAACTCTTTTATACGGCGTCAGAATTAAAGTGCAAATTGTGCTGGCGGACGCATGGAATTGTGGGTATAGAACACCAAAGAATAAATGATATTAAAACATTCGAAAGAAAGAGAATTTAGTTTTAGAATAAAATGAAAAAGTAATTTAATGGGTTTTATAAGATTAGGCGAATGGATTAAGGTTTTTAGAATAATAAAAGAATACGCAACTTTAAATGCATGAAATAAAAGACAAAAGATATTAAGATATTATTAAAGATAGGTAAAAAAGGAAAAATATTAAGAATTTGGAATAGTTTTACTAAGAAAAAGGAGGCGAAAATTTTTATTATTACATATATATATATATATATATATATATATGTGTATATATATATAACCATTATATAATTACAGTTCATCATTTATTCCCAATTACTAAAATTAAATTAATAAATTTAGCTTCAATACATAACACTGACATTATACAAAATAAAGATGGAACCATTAACTTGTACTACAAAATCAAGCACAATACCACAAATTCACTAGCACATTGCGGAGGATTAATCCATATAAATCATATGAAAAACCACCAAATTTTGATACAATAACCTATTAAAGACAAAAGATACAAATAATCAGCAAATATGTTGAACCATTAAAAGGCGTATCGTAAACAAATAATAGATCAATTGGATGGATGTAGAAGGAAGCTTATATAGCATTTCACTTCTTCAGGGGTACATGAAATACAAATATAATCAAAAACATAGTCGATTTCTGTAGAATCCAGCAATAAGCTAAAAATTGAATTCCATTATGTACCCGATCGACTATACACCAAAAAGTATAAATTTACCATGCCATATAAATTGAATTAAATAAATAATTAATCAATGTAAGATCCGTAATAATGAACAATATGAACAAAATTGGAACATTTAAATTTAAGACATACCCAGCTAGAGAATTGCTATGACCATATCATAATCTCAAACATGCATCCCATTTTGGCACAGCAAAAATTCCGCCTAACTAAATGGTACAGTTAAAAGGGAATCCTTACGGTTTCAAATCATCACAGCTTGCAGATAATATCAATATTATTATAAATATAATAATTATAATTAATTTAAATAGCCTATATAATAAAAATTATTTTGTGCTATATTACGGATCCTGGATTAAATTATTGCTAAAAAGTAAAAGTACAAAAAGAAGTAGATGTTTAAATTAAACAGGTAATAAATAAGATAAATAATATAATACAATAAAGTATGGCAACGTAATTATTTTAGAACTGATTAAATAATTGTTTAATGATGCCATCTACCTAAATTTCAAAAAATTAAAAAGTTAAAAATGTCCATACGTGTTCACAATCACTGCTAAAAGAAATGGAAATAATTTGTAGTGATTCCATTTATTGGAGATTACCAGAAATAACTATAGAAAAATTGCATATTGCAAATATTTGAAGCTCATTAATTCACTATAAAACAGCACAACAATATCATTCTAAAACAGCTTAACAGAATATCGATAATAATAATTCTTTAATGTAATGTTTATAATTGTTTTTAATTATTTTATTTAAAATTAAGTAAATTAATAATAATTTCAAATAAGTTACAATTATTATAATATAAAAATATGTTTCTCTTAAACACTTAATAAATTTAATGTTATAAATTTTAAACTGTTTCTTTACAGATGTGGGAGGGGGGGAGGGGTTCTACATACTGATAATATATGTATATATATATATATATATATATATATATATATACATTTTTTTTTACAACCGCTTTATGGCAGTTCTCAAATCCAAAGTAGCTACTTTCTGACACATTTCTAAATTCGTTTGTGTTTGGAAACGCATGAAATTGGCAGATGTTTTTATTCAAAAGCTATGTAATCGAACGGTGTTCTCCATTTTTTGGTAAAGGCAGAAGATCTTTCAGAAAATACTGTCAAAGTGGGCGTTTTGAACTCAATTCCCGGACGCGGCAACACGACAAAGGGGAAAAACTTTTCGCCACGTGACAAGAATCGCTTCTAACGCTAAAAGTAATTTATTTATCAAAAAATGGAAAACGTTTTTCGATTCCAAATTGCTTCAATAGTGAGGATTGCCAATTTTACGCCAATTTTTTTAAGTTTCGTGTTGCAGAGCGGGAAATTTGAGAGCAAACCGTAAAATTTGAAAGTGTCTCTGTGAATGAAACCAGTTTCAGAAAACACAATTTGTGTGAGCTAAAAAAAAAAAAAAAACGCAGTAATTAGTTTTGAATCTTTGTCGGAGGAGAAAAATATGAACTAAGAAAACAATTTTAATGCGCTTTCAATTGTTTTTTTTTTTTTTTTTTGTATATTAGAAATGCTTTAATTACAAAAGTGGAAACGGTTTCAAAATTATAATTAATTTTTCAAGCGTTTTCGTTCGTTACATTTTATTAGCTTTTTTATATTTACTAAGTTGTCAATAAGCCTATTTTGTGATATTTTATTTTGGTAGAAAATTTGTTCGTTGCTCTATTTTATACTTATTTTCATTTTATGAATGTTAAGTTTTCTCGCCGTATTTATTCAAGAAATTTATTTTTCCTTAGTTGGAAGTTTTACTTTAGTTTACTTAACGGATAAATAGTGTCGAAAAATAAATATTTTAAAATATCTTTCTGGTAGTAAATTTTGGGAATTAAAAAGTAAAATCTTTTGAATTTTTTTCACCAATATCTCATAGAGAAGATTCAGGTTTTTCTTTTTTTTTTAATGCTGAAGGATATCTTAACAATATTTTAATTATATTTTAAAGTGCTAACACGTGATGCTATTATTTTCCATTCAGAATGAAAAATAATTTGAGCTATAATTTTCTATTATTTGAGAAATATTTAGATATGAGAAATCTAAGTAACAAAGACAATGTATTTTAATTATATATTATACCCAAAAATCTCAATTACTTAAAAGTATCTTTAAAATAAATATTGGAAACAAATACCAATATTTTCATCGTTAATATAACCTAGGTATGATATAAAACATCTTTTTAAAAAAATAAAATTTATCTTCGACTACCCAATTTAACATAACGCAACTGATAATACTCCTACGTAACAAGCTTTACGTAATAAATCATTCAAATTTTTCATAACATCTTTAAAAAGAAAATTCATGCTTGATATTTCCAGAATCAAGTAATGAAGCCATTTAAAAATACTTTTATTTTACAAATATCACGGTTTGTTCAGCAAATTATTATTCATTTCTTTCTGTTCCTTTAAATAAAATTTGAAAAAGTGTCTCTATAAATAAAACTAGCTTCAGCAAACTCAATTTGTATAAGTGGTTCTAGTAAACAAAAAAGTTTACAAAAGACTTTTAAAAAAAGCAGTGATTAACTTTGAATCTCTTTGTTAGTCGGAAGAAAAAATTGTGAACTTGTCTCAATGCGTTCAGTATTGTTTTAAATATGAATTAACAGAATAGTGTTAATGTGTTTCATATTGTTTGTAGAGTAATCAGTGCCTGATTTATGGCAGGGCATTCGGGGCACGAGCACAGGGCCCCTGATTTTAAGGGGCCCTCAAATGCTGCTGAAAGTTTTCAATTATTACAAAATTTGGTGTAGTTTTAATATCTAATGGAATATTACATTTCATTCTACATTCTATTGTGTTCATATTGTATTTTTAGCACGTAATATATTTTGTCTAAAACCTCCATTTATAATTACTTTATTATAGTGAATATTTTCTTTTATCTTTATCACTTTAAAAATGCATTGTATTTGTAATTCTTATTTAATTCTGTCCCTATTCTCGTCAGATTACTTGGGGCGTTGGGGAGCGTAGATTGCAGGCAGTAGAACCCCTAATATTTTAAATGATTGTAGCTTGGTGTTGTCGAAAATTTATTATTAGTTGTTGCATACTTTATCATTCCAAATATATACACTTTTACAGGAAAAAATAATCAACACCACACATTTTTTTAAGTTTTTCACTGATGAAGGCCGAGTAAGTGTCGGTTGAAAACGTTTTGTTTTTTAAAATGACTTTGATGTGTTTTTAAAGGATTTTATTAAATTTGACGCACCTTTAAGCAATATATTTACATTTATTTGTATCTTATGTATGTTTATTATTAATCAAGGTGAATTTTGCACTGAAATTTTAACTTTTTTATTGAACACCACAGAATTTATTATAAAACGTCTACTCATTTAAATTTCATAATAGTCAAATAATTATTTAAAAATAAATTAATGATTATCATATTGAATTTTTTAATGGATATTTTAAAGTAATTATTAAAGTCAATAGCGGTTATTTTAGTAAGTACATTTTTTTTTCTTATAAGTATCCGTGTCCAGGGCCCCCAAATTTGTAAATCGTTCCCTGACAGTAATGTTTTAACGCAAAATAGAAGCGACTTCAAAATTAGATTTTTGAAGCATTACGGTTCGTTATGGGGTCAGGTACCTTTGAAAGTGTCCGAAAATACTTTTAGGTAGATTTTGTAAGAAATACTACCTAAACCTATTACATTCTCTCCTATGTTATGTTGAAATTTCTGAAAAAATTTTGCAGATCTACACCGCTTATGACATTTAGAACGCAAAACCACAGCGAGTTCGAAACTTCATCTATCTTACTTATCTATCTATCTATATAACCTTTTTATGGACACGGTAACTTCCATAATTCTGTACAAATCTCTTCCAAACTGATACATAAAATCAAGGGGGAGAAAACCTCGTTCAAGTTTGTTAATAGGCAAAATCGGAGGACGGGGGTGGAAATGGGGAGGGGTTTTGTGATAACAGAAAAAACCCATAACTTCTTAATTATGATACATATCGAATCGGTTTAAAGTTATTATTACGTCTAGGAAAAGGGCCAAAAATTTATGTATGACAAATTTTTGATATCGTCAAAAATAGACTCAAGGGGCTCAAAAAAGGGTTTTAAGAAGAAACAAATTCATAAATTTGTAATTCACAAGATATCAAATCCACTCAAACTTATTAAAATCTTCTTAATATTATCTACAACTTTTATTTTGACAAGCTTTTGATAGGGCCAACTTTTACAGAAAGAAAAAAGAAAAAAAAAATGAGGGGCGGGGAGGATGATTAAGAAAAAAAAATTCATAACTTTGTCGATTAACAAGATATCAAATACGCTTACATTTATTATAAATCTTCCTACTATTATCTACAACTTTTATATTGACAAGTTTTTGATAGGACCAACTCTTACAGAAAAAAAAAATAAATAAAAAAAAATAAAATTAAAATTGGGGCTAAATAAAAAATTATCGTATTAACATGTTTCTGATAAAAACCAGCTCTTACGGGAAAAAAAATGAAAGTAAAAACTCGTCAAAAGCGTTCCAGATAAAATTGTTAAACTGGGTTTATCTCTAATCTTGATTTAGATTTTGTTGGTGAAATTAGTATTTAACTTCGAAATCTACCTGTACCTCTTAAGCCGAACTGTCAGGGATTTTTTTTTATGTAATAGGTTATACAGTAGAACCTCGATTATCCGAAATAATTGGGACCGGCGATCTTTCGGATAATAGAGAATACTTCAATTTTAAAATTAAGGACAAATATATGCGGTCTTTCTTATTATGATAACAGGTGCTTAATAAAAATAAAGCAATAGTAAAATAGAAACACGAATAAATTACCTGAATTTTAATTTTGAAATTAAACACCTTTTACATATTTCACAAACGTTTAAAACAAAGCTTTGTTTGTCGTTTTGCTTCTCAACTCTATCAGGAAGTTGTTGTTGTTGTTTTTTAAACACTATTAGTTTACCAGTATCGCAGTCATTCTGCTGCTCCAGCCATGCGAAATCTTTTTCAAAAGCTTCAGAATCGCTAATTTGTTCGTTTTCTTCTCCTGCTAGACCACATTCACATATTCCGGTTGTCCCTCCTCTTACTGTGTTCCAATTCACTCCGCAGTTTACGGGATCTCAAGTTAAATTTAAAGGAATTCTAAGGAACGGGATCCGAAAGATTTATCTGTACTCGTGGTTCGGAAAGGACCGGTTGCACACAAGAAATGTGATAGTAAAAAAAAAAAAAATTAATTAAAATAAATAAATAAATAATTAGATTTCGGTTAAAAGAGTTTCGGATAAAAGAGGTTCTACTGTATTAAAATTTCATTCTTAAGGAATATTTTAAAAGAAAACTAATGCAAAAATTCGCTTTTACAAGAGAAGTTATGTTTAAAATTGTTTGAGCTCTCTTTATATTACCAATGGGTAATTCGATCTTTAACGTCAATTTTCTAAAACAGTTGATTTTGGTGACTGCGAGCATGATTTCTATGAAATGGCTGGATAGAATTTCATGAAATTTTTCACCGAAGGCATTGTTGACAGATAGTCGAAAGTCAATATCCCCAAAATTTCTGAAATTTTCCCCAAATCAGTGTTTTTTTTCCGAAAAAGTCCTCAGCGCTATTTTTTCTCAAAAAAATAAATTTTTATCAATTTTGCACTATAAAAATGTTTAACTAATTTAAACTCAAATTTTTTCCCCAAATCAAGCATTTTTTTTTTTTTTTTTTTGAAAAATATCCCCATTTACAAAAAATAAACATTTAAATTCAGTAGAAATTTTTAGCTCAGTGCATATTCGCAGCTAAACGACGAGAGTGAAATTATACATTTTACAGCGACAAGTTCGTTCACCCTTGTTTATTTAAATTGTTGTAATCGATGCTGTTGGCCTATTATTATGTTAGCTCCATATACACTTATACCAATAACGTTTTCAAGGTTTAGACCATCTCTTAGCAATTGGGGTTTGAATGCATCTGATATGGTGTTGGCCTCATCTGCTTCTATCTAACTTACGCTATAAAACATTATTGTTTTCCATTTTTTGTCATCCTTACTGAAGCACCTAATCGTAATGCAAAGCATCTTCGTTGTATCAATCACACTTCTTTCGTCAATAAAAAAAAAAGTGGCACTCCGGGAGTGCCAATAGAAGTGAAAACTTCAACAATTACGTGTGTGTTTTTTTAATCGTCAGGAAATGTTTTATGCATTGAATTGTGTAGCAGCACTAATGAAAGCATCTGGGCACACGGCAGTGCCCCTGCCAAGTCTTGAAAGCACAGCCGTAAGCATCTTTTTCTGGAAGCAACTCAGGGTACTTTTGACACACCAATATCTTTGTGTTGGTGATTCCCAGAAACTTGAAACTTCGTAAATCTAAAGTAATGGGGAAATGGAACTAAATGCTGAAATTTCACGTTTCTATCTTTTTTATTTCAGAAGATATATGAACTTAAACTTTCGCCTTTTCGACACTGATTCACCGATCATCAAAACTCAGAGGTACGTCCTGTATCCCTAGAATCTTGAAATTTGGTATGAAGGTAGTGTTTGGGATACAATGAAAGGGAAAATTTAAAAAATCCGGAAAATTTGGATAAAAAGTCGAAAAATAAAAAAAAACGAGAATTTGGCAGAGATGTGATATACGAACCAGGTTTGGCGCGATTTTTTAACGTCAATTTGGCGAAAGCCCGTTTTCCAATACCAGTTACAATATATATTTTTAAATTATTTTCTATTGTTTTAAAAAGTAAACAACAATAAATAAACGGTAATTTCATTAATAACTATAGAACAAAACAATGAATGAACAGTTTATTAATAAATAAGCAACAGTAGCCGGGTTACCTTGTAAAATAAAGTAACGCCATTTTGCTGTCAATTAGGTACCCAAGTGCGTATCTGACATCTGTGCCCCGTATTTTATCTTCCGTAATCGAAATTCCCGCCAATACTGTTGGTCATTGACCAGACCATCAACACGATAAAATACAGCGTTATCGGTTTTTAGTTACACGAAATAGGTAGGTCACGAATACGGTATAATTCATTTTAACTAACGAAAAACAAAATAATTTGTTTTAGCAATACGCCGGGAGAAAAAGTGAGTTTTAGCTTCCTTCTTCTTTTGCGGATTGAGCTGAAGAGGGAAAAGTTCCTGTCATTCACCGCTTGGCGCGCTAGTGTCTATGTGTCAAAATGCTAGCATGTCGGTTACGTTACAGTGTCTCGAAATCTGTGGTTTTTCCCCATCTCAAAAAAAGCTAAACGCGCCTATAGAAGTTTTCACTTCAATAAAAGAAAAATAGTTCCTTTCCACATATTTAATTAAATATTTTAAAACGCACCTGCATTCATTGAGCTATGTTCAATTATAAACGTAGCAATGTGACTGGAGTGTGCAATTACGTCTTGCAAAAAGCTCTACTGTCATTCCATGAAGCACAAATTAACCCGATTCAAACAAAAAAAAAGTTATAAAATTGTTTTTTTTTTCTGTTGTATAAATCTATATAAAAGAAATGTGTATATGTGTTTGTGTGTCTGTCCGAGATAACTAAGAAAATTTGCCGCACTTAGTAATCTGAAAATTGAGGCAGGTCCAAAGCAGGTTGTGATATGTGTAAACTGTAATGTTGTAAATGATGAATACGACCACGAGAATAATGATTTATATCTCTAATTTCTGCATTTTATTTTCGTTTTTCAAAATCAAATTCGAGACAGATACAGTGTTGTCAGATGACTGAAAGTAAACTTTACGTGAAATAGTAAAAAAAAATTCCCCAAGTTTTCCCCCCAAAATGTCCCCACACCAAAAAATTTCCCCAAAATGGGGACAAAATCGACCCTAATCTGGCAATACTGACTGAAGGCTTAAACCTTAGATGCACAAAATGACCTATTATTATCTGCATCAAGTAAGAAATTTAGAAATTATGACTATTTTTATACAAAAATAATTTCAAAATTTTGAGGCCTTTGATTTTACATTTTTTTTTTCTCAAAAACTAATCATTATATTTTTTCCAGTGTAGATAATTTTAAACACATATTATATCTCTACTCAATAAAACATTTTGGGCTCACCGTGACAATTCAATTATGATAAATCATGAGCACAAGACATAAAGTGAATTTGTTTATTAGAAAAACATTAAACTTCAAATGAAATTTTAAAAAAACTTTATATGCATCTAGACTTTATTTTTTCAGAACATTAACTATTAGCATATAACTTTTTTAATGTGTGTTCAAAATTTCATATCCAAAAGTTAATTTTTCAGCTCCAAAGACCCTTAAATTTAATTAGGCATTTCTTTCAGTGATTCTCTAAGTATGACACAAGTGTATTTCTCATGTAATATGTTTCTTTTGATAGAAAATCTGTACCTAACTTAATTTTTTAGTGGAATTTAATAATTTTCATTTTGAAATCAGAAATCTCATCGCAAAATGAATTCAATTTTGTTTTTCTTTTCTGGATTAAAGGATTTACTTTAGTTGAATTATCACATATTCCGAAATATTTTTTCATATTACTAATTCTATGCACTATGTAACAAAATTGTACTTTAATAAAAATCCATGTATAATTATTTGATTAAAATGTTTTATTCAGTTAATTTTTTTTAGATCCATATTCACACATTTTTAAAAAAAAACATATAACTCTATTATAGCTTCTAAGATGTGATTAAAAAAAAAAAAAAAAAAAAAGTAGTAGTAAATAGAAATCTTGTATTTCTGATTAAAAAAATACATAAGTTATTTTAAATTTGTTTGAATTAAAGCTAAAAATGTGCAAGGACCACAATTTTTTTCAAAGATTGTTTCTGTGCATTAAAGTATACATAAAGGTCTTATAAAATATACATGGGTCCCTTCTTATCGTTGACCAATAGCTAATTTCCAGACCAGTAGTTCTGGAGATATAGTTCCAAATTCAAAAGTGTTTAATTTTTTTTTCAAGATATGAAAATTCATTTACGTTAAAACAGTTGTTTGTGAAAAAATTACGAAAGTTAAATTTTTATATGATCCCTGGACCCAATAAGATATATATATAGGTAAGAGGAAGGGATCTACACGCTAAATATATACATATATAGATATAATAAAGATGAAATCACAAATATATGAAACAAATGGTAAAATTCAAAAGATGAACAAGATATGAACATAGGAAATCAGTATGTAAAATAGAAAACTATGAATAACCCACAGAATCATCAGAGGTGCTTGTTGGTTAATTCATAGTGAAGATGCGTTATTTCATCCAATTTTGTCGGCATTAAGCCTAAAATGACAAAATTTAGCACCTAATAGCGCATCATAAAATAAAATAAAATAAAATACAAGAGATCTAAAGAAAGACACACCTCACACAGGATATTAAAAATTATAAGAGAACATTACCTCAATTACATACAAGGATCCAAAACATCATAAAGTTGACTTACAATGTGAGGATGCAAACAGATTAGATTAGGACTATTAGAACATGTGGTCAGAAGTTACTGAGAATCAGAACATTACTGCCAGCTGGAGTGAAAAAGGAAAACTACATTATAATTAGGTTTTTAAAAAGAAATGCTTAGTGCTGCCATCTACCCATAAAACAGAAATGAAATTAATTGAAGAAATTAAGAAATGATTAAGATTAACATTTATTTAAAGTAGAATGAAAAAATAGGGATAAACGTAATAAGTACTGAGTAAATATAAACTAAAATAATTAAGTATATAAAAATAAGTAAATACAAGAGCATTGATTAAATTAACTTATATATATAATGTGTGTGTGTGTGTGCGTAACAAAAACGATATGTACTCGTAGTCGTCGTGCTTTTATTATATAAAAAAGAATGAATGAAATCAGCAGCATTAGTCCTGCTGGCTTTTAATGTAACAAAATTGATCTTGCCACAGAATTAGTGTAGTAAAATCATTCGTCTGATGGTTTTTATTTGTAGCATATTAAATATTGATGCACGTCGTGGAGTGGCTGAGAAAAGACACGAAATGAAATTTTTGGGCGTTTCTTCAGGATGAAAAAAATCGAGGCAAATTACAGTTCCATGATTTTATTAAGGAAATCATCATCAAAGCAGTTCAACACATACTTTATAAGGCATTGCCGTCTCGAAGGTAAATGATTTGACATGAGATCACTGTGTGATCTTAAAATAATATTAGAATAAATTATTAGGATGAATGATGTCTTGGAACGATCAGCCAGGGAGCTGTTGACAGTAGTAAAGATCGAGCGAAAACTCTAGTGCATCTGCTTTTCGCTACAATGCGGAGAAACACAAAATCATGACGTAGCGCATGCTCTGACCAATGCGAGAATAAAAGATACGCGTAAAGCCTATGTCATGACCAATAGGAGTGATAAAGCAAAGAATCCTGGCAAATTAAAGCGGCGCATTTTATAGCAAAAATTACCCCAGCGCGCGAAGATAATCTCGGAATAAAAAAAGAAATGGCTTTTTTAAAAACATTCGAATTCACATAAAATAATAGAAATGATCAGAAATCATGATATAATTTAGTAATAAAAGCTTTATATTTAAGTAAATCGAACAAGATAATAATTAATTTAAGAAGAATTTAATAGGATTAATGATAGGTATTATTAATGAATAAGAAATTAGTGAATATGCCGGTAATTTAGCATGAAAAAAAGGAATATCGTGAAGGAAGAATTAATAATATAACACACACATATATATATATATATACACACACTGGTGTGCAAAAATTAAGGACCAATCACAAAATGCTAATTTTCAAATACGCGAACACTCAAAAGGAAATAATATAATTCGAGTAATTACTATCTGTACAACAGAGCTAGTTCATATAACATCTCATTCATGTCACACATGGTCACAAGTGTCACAGTCACTGCGGTGAAGCAAAAAAAAAAAAAATAGACTTTCAGGTGACAGCAAGACTACTGTGATGTCACCATTGTGCTCTTTTGGAAAAAATCTCCATGTGACTATAATGTGATATTATTTGGTGACTTATCATAATGCAACTTTCATGATGACTTTGAAATTGAGTCTAAAAATGACAGTCACATGAGAGTCACAATTTAACTGCATTGTAAAGTCACCTGGTGACTCGTCACCAAGCAGCAGTCACAGTGATGTCTCAGTAGAGTCACATATAGAGATCATTTCAGACTCATAATGAGATGTATGGAATTTCCTATTTTTTTGCTTCACCGTAGTGACTGTGACACTTGTGACCATGTGTGGCATGAATGAGATGTTATATGGGCTAGCTCTGTTGTAGAGATAGTAATTACTCGAATTATATTATTTCCTTTTGAGTGTTCGCGTATTTGAAAATTAGCATTTTGTGATTGGTCCTTAATTTTTGCACACCAGTGTATATATATATATATATATATATATATATATAATGGTCAACGATCAGAAGGAACACTCTGTATATTTAAAGTATTGCATAACTTCCTTCAAAATTTAAGCCAAGGTCTATCTATAATCAAATGATAAAGTCATTAATAAATCCGTTTTTAAGAATATGAAAATTTGTTTTAGGAAATTGTTATTCGCCTTTTCTTGTTCCTTTAAATAAATTTTTAAAGTGCTTCTGTAAATAAAACCAGCTTCAGAAATATCAATTTGTGTAAGTGGTTTCAGATATCAATTCTTTTCAGTAGGTTTTGAAAAACGAATAGCAAATTAGTTTTAAATATCTTTTTTTTTTTTTTTTTGTCGGTTGAGAAAGATATGAACTAAAAGAATAGTTTTTATTGCGAGTATGTATTGTTTGTACAGTACTACTTTAATGCAAAACTAGAGATGGTTTCTAAAATTAGATTTTTGTACTATTTCAGTTCATTAAATTTGATCAGATTTATATTTCTTTTATTCAATAAATGAAGATATTAATAAATCTGTTGTTAAGAATTTGAAAATTTGTTTTAACAGATTTTTATTAGCCTTTTCTTGTTCGTTTAAATAACTTTTTAAAGAGTCTCTGGAAATAAAATCAGCTTCAGAAATATCAATTTGTGTAAGTGGTTTCAGATAGCAGTTCTCTTTACTAATATCTAAAAAAAATAGCAATTAGTTTCGAATATCTTTGTCAGATGAGAAAAATATGAACTAAGAGAATATTTTTAATGCATTTCCTATTATTTGTACAATACTGTAGATGGTTTATAAAATTAGATTTTTGGAGCATTTCAGTTCATTAAATTTGATCAGATTTATATTTTTTTTATTCAATGAATGAAGACATTAATAAATCTGTTTTTAAGAATATGAAAATTTGTTTTAACAAATTGTTATTCGCCTTTTCTTGTTCCTTTAAATAAATTTTTATAAAGAGTCTCTGTAAATAAAATCAGCTTCACAAATATCAATTTGTGTAAGTGGTTTCAGAGAGCAGTTCTTTTTACTAGAGCCTTTGAAAAACAAGCAGTATTTAGTTTTGAATATCTTTCTTTGTCGGATGAGAAAAATATGAATTTAGAGAATAGTTTTTAATGCGCTTTGTATGGTTTGAACAGTGCTGCTTTAGAACAAAACTAGAGATGATTTATAAAATTAGACATTTGGAGCTCTTCGGTTCATTAAATTTTATCAGATTTATAATTATTTTATTCAATAAATAAAGACATTAATAAATCTGTTTTTAAGAATCTGAAAATTTGTTTTAACAAATTGTTATTCCCCTTTATTGGTTCCTTTAAATAAATGTTTAAAGTGTCTCTATAAATAAAACCAGCTTCAGAAATATCAATTTATGTAAGTGGTTTCAGATGGCAGTTCTTTTTACTAAAGTCTTTTATAAACAAGTAGTAATTAGTTTTGAATATTTTTCTCTGTCATCGGATGAGAAAAATATGAACTAAGAGAATAGTTTAAATGCTTTTTGCATTGTTTGTACAGTAACTGCTTTAGTACAAAACTAGAAATGGTTTATAAAATTAGATTTTTGGACTATTTCAGTTCATTAAATTTTATTAGATTTATTTATTCAATTTGTATTGAAGTATATTTCTATTTTGTGATATATTAATACTGGCAGAAAAATTGCATGATGCTAAAATATATGAAGAGGGTCCGGGACACATTTTAAAATAATTTTTATTTATTGATTTAAAATTCTGAATTTTTTTGTGATGATTAACCTTATCATTTGTAAACAAAATCACATGATAAAACTTCTCATAATTTTTTTTAATTTAAAATTTAAAATTTATTAAAAAAGTGGGGTAAGTAAAAATCGTTATAACTCGAACTATTATTTATAGAATTTCAATTTTTTTTTCAGTTAAATAAACAGAAATATATAAGTTTTAATTCTGACTCAGCATTTTTAAAAATATTAATTTATTAAAAAAATAAAAAATATTTAACGAAAAAATTTAGAAAAAAGTGGTGCAACTTTTTAAAATAAATCATATTTTCAAAAGTAAATATTTTTTTCAAATATGCTGAATCGAAATTAAAGTAAAATAATTGAAAATGATATGTTCCAAGTTTGAACCCTTTATCTTTAACGGTTCTCTAGTTATAAGAATTTAAATACGAGAAATGGTGAAAAAAACCTATCATGAAGAAAAACACATTTTTACAAGAAGTCGTTTCCATGACAGCCATTGCTTGAAAGCTAGATTTTGAAAACAATCCAAAACGAAAAAATTAATATTTTTTGTTCTAATCCAAATAGAAACACGATTTAAATGTCATTTTAAACTAGAAAAAACTGAGAAATTTTTAATGAAATAAATTTTTTTTGCAAAATTTGAAGATTTTTGTGTCCCGGACCCCCTAAACTTAAGAATTTTCATGTATTAAATTGGAAAATCAATCGAAAAATTTATTCAAAGAAGAACATTTGTTTTTCTTGCTTGAAAAATTTATTTCAGTGTAGTTGGCGCATAACTGGCATTCTAAAACATATTTTTTCTTTATGTGTAATTTTATGAATTGCCTAAAAAAATCACATTTTGAAAATTTAGCGTATGAGAACTTGCATAATTATTTGAATAAAGATTTTAAATTCTCGACTCGGATAATGTGATGGGTGGGAGAGGACTGCTTTGTGAAAAATCCACCTGTCTAAAGGTAAAGGGAAAAAAAAAACTTATAGAACGAACCTAGGTAGCCATACTCAATCTGCGGCCCGGCAACTTTTTATGTGCGGCCGGAGACCCATAATCGTTAATCCATATTTATAAAATTTGTTAAGATATGCATCAAAAGTACTTAAGATTTTCGCTGCTCCTTTATATATTTTCATGGGAATACAAAATCTTGCCCTGTTGTTCATAATTAAAAAATTATGTTAAAGCATTTTAAATGCCGTTTTCTTATTAAAAATATATTTTTACATGTAGTCCTATTTATATTACAGTGTTGCATACATTTTCTAAAGTTCAAACCTAAGCAAATCTTATTCCAAATTAATTAAATCTGCACTATATGTTTCTACATTTAAAAAATAAATAAAAATATTTTTCATTGAGCAAAAGCTTGATTAATTAGAGGAAATCTAATGAATGTTTTCTTTAGAACTTAGAAATTCTGCATTGTTATATTATAATGTTTTACACTGTTTGTTTATATAATACTGATTTTTTATTGTTTGTTGCGAACAAAATTGGCACAGAAAAATTTTACACCAGTATTTCCATTCAACAAACTTCTCAGGTTATTTCTAAAGTATTTGCAATAGAAATCTACCATGAAGTATATTCTTTAGAAATAGCGGTGTTAAAATTTTTTGGTAACATTTCTTCCGAGACAAATGTTCAACCCTGGGATAATATTAACTTTGTTATATTGGTTTATTACAACTACTTTTTAGCCCCCGGTTCGATATGCTATTTCTTTCTCCCAGCTTATTTTGTGTCATATCAAAAAAATAACGTTACCTTACAGAAACCAGCCGTAAAACAAAGCAGTACGATTAAATACTCCATAGCAATTTTTTAAACTTCTAAGCATCGCACATTTCCAATTTTTTTTACCGTCGTATCGAGAAAAAAAGTACTTTTAAATGCAATTTGTTTGAAAACTGCATCTCCATTTGTTTTTGAAATATTAATTTTTTTCTAGTTTTTAGCGACATTTGACTAATTTTGTCAACTCAAGTACTCCATTTCTGTAGAAGATAAAGGGAAAATAGTTGAAAAATAGCAATTATATCTTTTCGTTGCCACTTTCTCACAAAAACTGAAAAAAAAAGTAATTAAAATTGGGGAGACTAGGGAGGGTTGACCCACTTTTTACAAAATTATTTTTTATTTTTTAAATATTGAACGTAGAATAAAATTTTATATATCATTTTATTCATTATACGATCAGTTATCAAAATAAAATTGCTACATAAGTGTACTATATAAGAAATTTGAAAAATGATTGATTTTAATCAGGAGAAAATAATGGGTCAAGCCTCCCCACATACGGGAGGGTTGACCCACTATATGGGAGGCTTGACCCACTTTGTTTTGTATTGAAATATTTGTGAAGAGAAATAAAATCACTTAAAAAAGAAAAAAAAAATTTATGCTACATGCTTTAATTATTATATATATATATATATATATATATTTCTTGAAAGTATGGCGCTTAAACAAACCTGTTTAGACACAATCGCAAGTCAAAGGGGAAACTTTTGTTTTAAATATGATTTTGTCTGAGCAGGTATAATTGTTCAGCAGGGAAAATGAAATTTCAACATTTAAGACAGTATTCCGTTAGAGACAGGTTCCATTTTCATAGGGTTTCATGTACTATTATGTCCGGATATAGAAGCCACTATCCCGCTTTTTTGTCTCCTTGTCCTATTTTTTTACACTCGACATGACAATGTCTGCTGTCACATAATTTGGCTTCATCTCACTGCATTCATCCTGGTGAGATTTGTCTGCATACCTTCCTAAAGTTTTTTTTAATCAATGCTATGTTTTTTGCAACCGCATGAACACTTAACTTATCATTAACATATTTTAACCATTTCAGGGGCAAAGTACTTTCAGTACAAAAATGTTGAAATAAATGACTTGCACCGGAATTTACATACAAATTTATTTGGAAATAAGAAAAAGGCTATATTTCACATACATATTAAATGGAAAACCTTTTAGCAAAATTCTGGTGTCATTGTGTCGTTTGGGAATTAAAATTAAGGGGTTTCATAAACATGCCACTGCCTCTGAAAGGATTACGACTGCTTCTTTCATACTTTCTTGTATTTTCCACTGTTTCTATTTACCTATTGTAAGTAATATTTAGATGGAGAAAAGTTCCTATCAACTTTCTCATTTATATTTCATTAAATGTTTTCTTTCAGTGGATACTATGGCAGTTTTTCACATCTTTCTTCAATCAGTTTAAACATTTCCTTTTCCATCACCCTATTTTACTGTAGCTTTACAGAACAAATTTACGTTATTTTTTATATATAACCATTAACTTTTCAGTATGCAAAGAGTATAATATGAATATTTGCAAAACCACTTAATTAAGGGAGCCTTGAGCATTTGGTCAACCCTCCCTCACATTAACTGGGTCAAGCCTCCCCACACAGACCTTTTCTAAAGAATAGCACATTGTTATTTTAAGCCTAACTTACTGTACAATCTTTATATCTGTAATGGAAGCTCAATATTTTTGCATTACTTAAAACCTATTTACTTAAATTTCTGAGATATAATTTATCTGAAAAAAGCTTACAAAATATTTCTAAAAAACGCAACTTTTAGGTCGAAAACACTTCACAATTTATTTTTCCACACTTATTTCGATTAGCTGTATGAAACAAAGACTGATGTTTGAGCATTCCAGTAGCTTTGGTTGACACCTATTGATAAAACTCTCAAATTCTTTTAAATATGAAAACTGATGGGTGGGTCAAGCCTCCCGTATGGTCAACCCTCCCTAGTCTCCCCTACGTGCTATTTTTAAAAAATATAAATGAATTGATTTGTTTTTGCTGCATTTGTGTATTATTCTGAGATAGTGACGTTCTACCCATACTTTATTGTAGATGTTTATGATTGGATCGTAAGTGAGGAATTCTTCAGCGGATTCGGATGACGTCGTTTTATATAAATAAAATCGCGTGTTTTAAGTCTTAAAACGGAGCTACAGTAGAGTCCCGATTATCTGAGTGCCGCTCAACCGAGTTATTTTCTTCTGATGGACTGATGGCTTCTGTTATTATGAAACAGCCATTATAAATGAAGTGTTAGGTGAAGATGAAAGAGCAGTCGTAAAAAGTTAGACCTCTGATTTTCTGATCAGAATGGGAAAAAAAATGGCCATAACTTTTTTTTTGAAAATGGCCATAATCTTTTTGCACTATATATTCCAGGCGCTATACTATAGCGTCTGGAATATATAGTGTGGAAATTAGCTATCCCTGTAATACTTAAAAAGGTGCTAAAATATTGTATCCCTTAAATGTGCAACGATGCTGCTGAAATATACAGATCGCAGCGACATCTGCAGGATATTTTCTACAACTGCAAGATATTGCTAGTCTATACAATGTAATACGAAAATCCAGCAGATGTCGCTGCGATCGACACTTGGGATTTTAGCAGTATCGTCGCACATTTAAGGGATACAAATATTTAGCGTTGTTTGGATTGCATATTTCCACACTAGGTATTCTAGACGCTGTAGCTATAGTCTAGATCAGTGGTTCCCAACCTTTTATCCACCACGCCCCACCAAAGCATCCGTAAAGTCACTATTCCCCCCCCCCCCCCCTCCATGTATCGCATGTAAAAAAATAACAGCATTGAAACGACATTTTGTGCAAATTTTTAAAAATGGAAGAAGTTCAGAAAACGCCTGATCACTAAAACGTCAACTATATCAGTAAATTAAACAATAAAATTTACTGTATATTAATGAAAACAGAAGAAAAATTATATTTATTTCCTTACATTAGTTTTGTCTCTCTTCGCTGATAGGTAAACTTTTATCACGTCGGTTGAAGCTGATGCATTGTAACTGTGCATTGCAACATTTTTTTTTAAATGTTGTTTCTCTTTGCATATCATGTCCGCATTGTTTAATGACGTAATTGTTATTTTAATTAACTAAAGAACTAATAAATGAATAAAACATTAACTATACAGATAAACATAGATTTAAATGTCACTTGCTGACATAAAAAACATGTATAACGAATCTGGCACCAAGTATGTGTGACATCAAGACTGTGGCCTTTTTGGTCTACAGCAGTGGTTCCCAACCTTTTATCCGCCACGCCTCACCAAAGCATCTGTAAAGTCACTATGGCCCCCTCCCCCCTCCCCGTAATCTGTAAATTCGCACGGTGGGAGTGTAATAGTGCCTTAACAGTAACTATTCATTTCGCATTTTTTAACTTATCAAACAGGTGAATCGTTCACCACGAATGTGTTTTTAACATAATTTTAAAAACGCAATGAAATTATACATCTTTGCCTATATTCCAAAACGAGATTTGTTGTGCTTTTTCAACTTAACTCAATGTTAAAGAAAAGTGTTATACAGTCTGCATTCTTATCTTTACAAAATATCTTAAATGTACACTTTTATTTAACGTTAAAACTGATAAATCCATACATTTTATAATACATTCTTGTAATTTATTAAGAGTTAGTGGAAAATCTTTGGGCACTGATTTTTCTTTCTATGGATAACACAATACATAAGAAGTATTTCAAGATTATCATCTTTATCAAATTTAAGTAGCCATTGTTCAGCATAACACATTCTCTCTATTTTCCCTTTTCCAATATTGTTAATTGTCTTCACGAATAGGAGTAGAAAACTCATTCAATAAATAATTGAAAAAGTTACAAAACCACTACCAGAAAAATTATAGTGAGTTTTAATACTTTTATAGATATAAAAACATTTTAAAAGATTATTCGCATAAATATTCCGGTGTCAAGTTTATTTTAAAATTTCGATAGGGAACATTTTAAAAATTCGATAAAAAAATCTAATTTCTTAAATTTTGCTCGTATTCCATTTATTTTTAGCCTACAACATTACTTTCCCCCCAAAAAAGACAAAAGAAACTGTTAGCGAATGAGTGAGTAAGAAATTTGGAATTGCCCCCCAAGAAGATCAAATTGCCCCCATTGGGGGGTACGCCGCACGTTGGGAACCACTGATCTAGATGTTGTAATAATACGTAACAATAATAATACGTTGTAATAATGTTTACATTGAAATTTGAAAATATATCGCAGATGTCGCTGCGACCGGCTCTTTGAATTTCAGCATCATTGCACATTTAAGGGATACAAATTTTTAGCGCTGTTTGGATAGAAGATTTCCACATTATTTATTCTAGGTGCTGCACTCAAAGTGTAAAGATACCGTTATTGTTCCAATGGATTGACAGCTATTCGACACCAACTTCGATATCGTTCGGTATCGCTATGAACTTTCGGATACCTAGAAGCTTTTTGGGTCTTTAGACGTCGGTGTGTCAGGAAAAATATATGCATGTCATTCAAGGGCTAATACACATTTTTTTCCCTACTAAATATACTTTCTTTGCCTGTTATTGCTTTTTCCTTTTGTTTAGTCTATATAAAACTATCACAAATATGTTTGTATCACTAAAAAAATTCTTCTCAGCTAAAGAACGTTTTGGGTTTTTGTAGACCCCAGTGTGTCAGATTCGTTCGAAAAATGTAAGTGTATAATTCTAGGGTTAACTTTATTTGATTATATATACATTATATATTTTTTTAAGGTTGTATAGCTTTTATCCCTACTTTTTACATATATTAAATATGTGCTGCTGCCATCAACCATTGTAAAATTATTTGGAATCTTTACTTTCCACCTCAATTCCCCGTCTTGTCAAATTGGACAGAAGTACACCACAACCAAAGAATTCGCTAAATTCTAATTTTATGTAATATTTTTACTATAAACTAGCTGAGCCATCTGGCTTTGCCCGTTATGATATCATAATCATTTATTAATATAATCTCCCCTTTCCTTTATTAAATCATAAAATTTTCCCTTTTTCATTTTGTCTTAAATTCAGTCTCCATTCAAATCAGTAAAGGATATTTTAATAAACCTTTAGCATAACCGCTTTTATTTAAATACAGTCCCTATCTTTAAAATTCGCAATAGTCATAAAACCCCTCCAATGTTAGCCGTTATAGAACCATATGCTAAGTTTTGATTTTGATTTATTTTATCTGCTTCTCGCTTTCGCCCTTGCAACCCCCCCCCCCCCCAACCTCGATGCTCAATAAATAATTCATCGTAAAAACCCGAGACCTGTTTTATTCTCATACAACAAAATGTTGTGCACTTAAATTAACCAACACGGACTAAATTTCTTCATCAGGAGTTGCAAGGGCGAAAGCGAGAAGGCGAGTGTCCGATACACTGCACAATAGAGAAGAGATAGGGGTGGAGAGTGCTTTGGTAATCCTAAAGTGGAACCAACATAATAGTCACGTGTTTATAATAGTCATGTGACTTTTACCGCCAAAGGCTAGCATATGTTTGCAAAAGGAAAATAAACAAATTACCGTATCGTTAAATTAAAGTGAGAATCTTCTTTTACCAATTTTAAAACAGATTTTAAGTTGCTTTGTTTTACTTCGTTTATATTTTTGCACTACTTCACATGCATAATGTGGATGCTGAATATTTTTATATATTTTTTTCACGTCCGGCAACAATTTTCAAATTGCCAAGCAAGCAATAACGAGCGAAATCTGGAAACCTTTACATGAGTAGGGCCGGTCGCAAATTCACAAACATTCAACGTCCCAGCGCCCTTAACGCCAACGTCTGCAGCCAAGCGCTTTGGCGAGAAAATGAACTTTGACGTGCATGCTACAGTCTGTTTTTAGTATCGTAGTTTGAAGTTTGCATGTGCGAATATTGATGTCTGCTTTATATGAATATTTTAGATACGCTTACAAAGTTCAAAGAGATTTTTTTTCCTTCTCAGATTAATTCAGTCTACGCAAGTTGTATTATTGATTATACTAAGTCGAATATTGATGCTGTTAGAATAAGATTATCGCTACAAAGTAAGGATGCACATTCTAAATTAATAATACAGCACTGCAATAATCCCACAAATTCAATAATAAAGTAATGAGCATGTTTAGGTTTTTACTTTTTGAAATTCATCCTAATTAAAATGTTTTATTTGTTTTAAGAAAATTTGATAGTCGCTCAGAGAAGAAAACTAATTAATTGAGCGTTCCATTAATGGATAAATATGGAAAAAAATAATAAAAAGCAGAAATGGATAAAATATCCTAAAATCTTTGAAATAAATGTAATTTTGTAAATGGCCATTAGTATATTAAATTCAAAGTTTTCCATTACTAAGAAAAAAAAATGCAAATTTTTTGCTTCCTAAGTGGTTTGATTATGAAGCATGCATGGAAAAGTTTAAAAATAAAATGAAAACTAAATTATTATTTGCTATTTATTTATGAATCAAAAACTTTGTGCGTGTGGAAGGGGAGGGGGGGGGGAGGGTCCATTATTAGCCAGAAGTCTATGCAGGATTTTTTTTTTTTTTTTTTGGGAGGGGTGTGGCATTTTGTGAAAAGCAAAAGTTATTTGTGAGAATTATTTATACTTTTGTAAAAAATAAATTTTATAACGAAAGATGAAATCCAGGTACTCAAATTTAAACCAAGTATTAATTAATAATAACGTCTTTAAGTCATCCTGCTATAGTTTTGCTTTCTGGTGAATTTGTTTTGTTTACAAAATGCATATTTTACAATTTAACAAAATAAAAAATAATTAATGAAGGATATTTTTTTATGAAATGAACGTTGTGAAGGGGCCTATTTTATTAAATTGATTTTTTCAAAGGTACCCAAAATAGGCCCTAAATTTTGCCTGGATCACCTCCTGCTAGCTATTTTTAAATTATTATCAGTCAGCAACAAAGCACTTAAATTTGAGAATAGCCTCAACAAGCAACTAAGATAATTATAGTAAATTTCCATTTGTTTATGGTGATCATTTAAAAAGAGCGGATTACATATTTATAGAGCATATTTATAAGATTAAATATTTCATTTATTCACAATATATATATATTTATATGCATTATACATATACATAATTATTCAGAGGATAAAATAAGGACTTATTGTTGTAATGTACTTGCGTTGATACTAGATGGCAGCACAAGCTATGTACAACTACATAAATACTTTAGCTTGGGAGGGGAAAAAAGACAAAGTTATAGAGCAAGCTGATCTATAAAATTAAATATTTGACTTGTTCACAATATATATATGCATGCATATATATTACAATTATTCAGAAGGTAACGTAATAATTTAGTATTTCGCACTCGTATTCTTTCAAGTATCCACAAACAAGAAATAGGCAGTTGAATGGACAAAATGTCAGAGTCGCTTCTGATTTTTTCAAATTTATTTGTATGAGAAGACACGCATGCGCGTCGAAGTTAATTTTTTGCCAAAGTGCTTGGCTGCGGAGGTTGGCGTTAAGGGCGCTGGGACGTTGAGTGTTTGTGAATTTGCGGGCCGGTCATGTTGATGCCACTTTTCAACGGAATTTTCTACGGAAAGCACACTCCACGCCTATCTCTTCTCTATGCACTGCACGCTTCTTCTTAATTACATTCTCGCCACATAATTCGCCAAAAGGTTACACATTCTCGATAAGTTTTTCTGATAGGGAAATCTTCATATAAAGTTTGGCATATTATCGCCTTTATCCTTGAATTCATTTCAAAATCGCATAAGAATTTTATAATGCCGTTCACAGACAAAACAATGGGGCTCTTGAGGATAACTTTGGAATTTGGATTTGAGGCCTATAAACCAAATAAGGATATGATTAAACTTTCAGCTTCTCTTGCGCATGGTCCGGCGAAAGGGCCAGTGATCGATAACCATATATATTCATGAAAAAGTTCAGATAAAATGAATCGAAATCAAAACTTAGCATATGGTTCTATAACGGCTAACATTGGAGGTGTTTTATGACTTTTGCGAATTTTAAAGATAGGGACTGTGTTTAAATAAAAGCGGTTATGCTAAAGGTTTATTAAAATATCCTTTACTGATTTGAATGGAGATTGAATTTAAGACAAAACGAAAAAGGGAAAATTTTATGATTTAATAAAGGAAAGGAGTTTATATTAATGTATGATTCTGATATCATACCCGTGTTAACCATGTGGGCCTTAGAAGTAAAATAAATAAAAATGCAGCAATATGGCGATTACAGTAACTCTGTACATTCCAGCACACAAATCGTTAAAAGACAATCAGGAAAAAATGAAGTTATTTTGACACAATCATAGAAAAAAAAACCTAGGATTTATAAATGAGAATATGCATTTTCTTTGGTCTGTGTAACAGAAAAATATACGATTTCCTTCACAACACGAGGGGGAAAAAAGAACAATTGACGTATTTTGCGAAACTATTTCGTATGGCATCTGTATACTATATGTCCGGGCTATAAGTATCCAAAAGTTATGGCTTATTATTACGGAACTACCCATTAGAATACAATAGACTTCACCTCCGTGGATTCGAAACCCCACCGAGATTTTAAAACATTGAACAAAACAAAAAACTGAAACTGTGGATGAGTGGAAAAAGCGTATCATAGAAGCAATTTCTCTGGAGAACTGGATTACCGTTTAGACGTTTGTCGTGCTACAAAAGGTGCACACATCGAAGTCTATTGATATTAAAAATTTATGAGATGCTATTTTTATTTAAATATATATATATATATGTTGCATTCTAGCAACATTGGATTGGCTTTATCGTTGAAATTGCAGTACAGGCTGTCACGATAATAGCTGAGGATCTCATCCAGCGATAATGGCGTAAAACAAGTGGTCAGAACAGATAATTCGAATCTGTTATGTTAGTAGAACCAATTGCTGAAATGCAGTTGTCGAGTGAAAACAATGGAATGCATCGTTCCGTGAAGTTTCCCCAGAAGAAATTGAAACAACTCATAATATCAGCTAAACACTTTATTAGAATATCTTGCAAAGAGTGCAGTTTCCACCAAGATAATTAGCCATCGCTCCGTAGTAGTAATTAGGTTTAAATAAAGTTCCAGATAATCGAATAACAGGACGGTGACCAGGGGATGGATGGAAACTGGAAATACGACTCAAATCTGCTGAAACACAGCGAGTATCAACTTTTTGTTCCTCACGTGTAAGGATACAAATATGACGTAGATCGCGCTCTCAACCAATGAATAATTAAGAATGTCACGTGATATGAAGAGTGAGAACAGAACTAGCGGATGAATTTGGAGGAAAAAAGGATAATATCAGAAATGCGCGGGAAAGTAAAAATGGAAGCTAAAAGAATAATCTCGAAAGAAAAAAGCGCGGGAATGGAACATTTAATTTAAGAATACTAAAAGCGTAATATTTAAGCGATTAAGACAAGTGAGACATTAAATTAAAGAGAATTTAACAGAGTTAACGATAGAGATTATTTAAGGACAAGGATTTAGTGAATATAAAGTAGTAATTTAGAATAAGATAAGGAAATCGCGGAATTAGATCTAATAATGTAACATATATATATATTTAAATTCTAATGGGTAGTTCCGTAAAAAAAAGGTCATAACTTTTGGATACTTTTAGCCCGGACACCTTATATATATTATGAAATTAGAGAAGAAAAAAACTTTTCCTTGGAAAAATGTCTGACGCAAAATATCTAATAAAAAATCAGCAATAGTTGTCTTATTCGTCTAATCTTCCATAATGGAGTTAATTTCTTATGTTGGCAATGAAATCGCTAAAGTAGCTCTAAAATCGCTGAAATAGGTGTTTACCTATATATATATATATTTTTTTTTTTAGCAGATTTGTTTAGCTGTATTTTATGCTCCTACCTATAAAACTGCAACTCAGCTATGTCGAAATGACTGAAACTTTCGACTTCGCCTCAACCTCCACCCCCATTTAACTCCCTTAGTGGTTGAATTTCTAAAATCGCTGAAGTAAGCGTTTAACTTTTTTTTTTTTTTTTTTTTTTTTTTTTTTTTTTTTTTTTTAAGTAGACTTTTTATGCTGAATTCAAGCTCCTGCCTACAACTACTGCTGAGATATAGTGAAATGCTCTAAAACTTTCGACCCTCCATTTAAATTCTTTAGTCGTTGAATTTCTAAAATCAATAAAATACGTGTTTAACTATTTTTTTAGTAGATTTCTTATGCTGAATTGTATGCTCCTACCTAAAAACTGCTACTGAGATATGGCGAAATTACCTACCCCCCCCCCCCCATTCAACCCCTTTTAAAGAAGAGTTTTCAAAAATCCTTTCTTATCGTTTAACTAGGTCATAACAGCAATCCGCTGTCCGAATTTAGTGATCCTGACTGTAGTCGTTTCAGCTCTGTTTTAATGAGTCAGACAGGAGTTCTTTCTTTATTATATTAGCATATAGCTTATTTTCGATCTACTTGTATAGATACGAGGTTAACATTTTAGATTTCTGTTTTGGAATACTTGTTCCTGAAATTTCCCGCTGTTATTAAGCTTTAATTACTGTACGTAAGCATTTATCTGTAAAATAGCGTACTCTTCTAAATTCTTGTTCGTTCTGGATTTTTTTTCAAAATTCAGGGTGCCATCATGTCAAAAAATTGATAAAAAAATAAATTGTTGTATCAAAGCGCTTGCTTGCATCATAAAACTAATCAAAGAATCTTTTTTTTTCTTTTTGGTAAAAATAAAATAATAAAGCAGCTCAAATTTTTCTTTGGCCTTTTTTTTTTTTTTTTGCTACAAAAACTCAGGCTATTTGTCAAGTCTTATATATAATGGAAACCATACTACAATACAACAATTTATTTTTTTAATAAGTTTTGGAAATGTGAATAGACATAGTACTCACTCCTTTATTTTATCTTTTGACAAGTTCTCAGGAAATTTTTTTTATGAGTTTTGGAAAAACTCATAAAGGAGTGAATAAACAATTCACTCCTTTGATTTTTTTTTTTTTTTTCCGCGAAAAATTTTATTTTTTGACAAGTTTTTAGGATTTTTTTTAATGGGTTTTGGAAATGTTTTTTTTTTATTTATAGTTCGTTTACAGGGACATTCAAAAGAAATCTGTTACATTATGGTCTAAAGGGGTAGGGAAATCGTTTGCGGTGTATTTTAATGGTGTTACACTATTTTTAATACCCTGAAATTGATAAATCACTGAGGTGCACTACAAACTGCGTCTGTCCTGAAATTCAAAAGGACATTATGATACAAGTTTTAATTCATTTTTTTCGGAAATGCATAAAACTAGCAGGTGTTGTTCAAAAACTATGCAATAGAGCTGTTTTTTCCGGGTTTTTTTTTTTTGCAAACGCAATAGATCTTTCAGAAAATAGTGTCAAAGCGGGCGTTTGAACCGAATTTCCGCGCGAAAGAAGAATAACTTCTCAAGGAAGGATGAAAAACGTGTTTGTCACGTGATCAAAATTGCTTATAACTCAATAGGTAATTTATTGATCAAAAAATGGAAAAAACAGTTCGATTCCAAGTCGCTTCCATGGTCAGGCTTTCCAATTTTATATCTTTCCGTTAAAAAATGAATTTGTAAATGTGTCAAAAAGGTTTTGCGCTTGTTGAGAACAGCCTTAAAGCTTTAAAAAAAAAAAAAAAAAAAAAAAAAAAATCGGTACGCAAAATTTGGTAGCAGTACTATCTATGAACAATAAGTACTGGTAGTGAGTTTTCAAATATGGTATGAGTTTTTAAATTTAACTAAATTGTTTCATATTACTTGGTGTGTGTACATTCTATAGATCATATACAGGACGGTATAAAACAATTCGGATATTTTGCAAACTATAGAAGGTAAATGCAAATATTGGATTTTCAAAATGTGTTTTCCGAATTCTTCACTCGGATATCATATTTCACCTTATTAAACGGTGAACCTTATTTCACCTTACAATATTCCGAATGTGTTGGAAAGTGTTTCATTTTCTGTGCTTGACGCGTGATTTTTTTTTTTTTTTTTTTTTTTTTTTTTTTTCCTTCTTTGAAATCTGAACTTACTTTCAGATATCTTTGAACTATATTTTATCTATTGCTACAATAAATCCTTGGCAAGTCTTGTGGTTAAAACTGCACTTCAATAAGACAAAGAGAGTCCAAAATTTTGAACCAAAGAAATAGAACCTCTCCTTAAGGGGTCTTGTACCTTTTAAACGCATCGAAAATTAACGAAAATCTTCAAAGTTTGAATTAGTCTATCTTCAAAACCTTTTTGTGTATAAACATGAAATTTTGGATATTGATTAAACAGATTGTGTTTTGTAATATACTACGAACAGAAATTCATTAACCCTTTACAGAATTTGTTTACTGTTGAAATCAAAATAGCTCTTTTTTTTACCCCATAAATCATTGCGCGCATGATATCTTGAGAAAGTATGTATGGATTGTCATGAAATTTGGTAAATATACTAAACAAATATGTGTGTTTAAAATGATCTACTTTTAAGTATTTACAATGGTAAAATTTTTAGTTATGACTATTTTTATTCATTAAAAATACATTTTTTTTTTTACGAAAATATTTTTTTTATATAGTTAATGAAATAATTTTAGCCTAAGAGTAGATCATTTTAAACACACATATATGTTTAGTATCTTTACCAAATTTCATGCCAATCCATACATACTTTCTCAAGATATCATGCGCGCAATGACTTATGGGGTAAAAACAAGAGCTATTTTGATTTCAACAATACACAAATTCTATAAAGGGTTAATAAATTTTTAATGGTAGCATATTACAAAGCATAGTATGTTTAATCAATATCCAAAATTTCATGTTTATACATAAAAAGGCTTTGAAAATAGACTAATTCAAACTTTGAAGATTTTCGTTAATGTTCGACGCGTTTAAAAGGTACAAGACCCCTTAATACTCTTCTAATATAATTATTGTGATACAAATTCGAAATATCATTTTGTATTTAAGGCTGCCCTCAAATCCAAAGGGTCAACTTTATGACATAAGTTTTAATTCATTTTTGTTCGGAAACGCATGAAACTAGAAGGTGTTGTTATTCAGAAACTATGTCATCGAACTATTTTTTGCGTTTTCTTGTAAACGCAATAGATCTTTCAGAAAATACTGTCAAAGTTGGCATTTTGAACTGAACTTCCGGATGAAAGAAGAAAATGCAGTCAGTAAGGGGGAGAAAAATGCAGTATCACGTGATCAAAATCGCTTATAACTAAATAGGTAATTTATTGATTAAAAAACGGAGAAAACAGTTCGATTCCAAATCGCTTCCATGGTCAGGCTTTCCAATTTTATATCTTTCCGTTAAAAAGTGAATTTGTAAATGTGTCAAAACGTTTTGTGCTTGTTAAGCAGAGCAGATGAGAACAGCCTTAAGAACACTGATAAAAAACAAAATACAGATTAAAACCAAATATATGAATCTTTAACTGAAAATTAATAGTTTTTACATATAATATATATTTTAGATTTTTAACTAACAATACCAACAATCATTTTTATGTGCGTTTGTAATTATATAAATACGTAGCACCTATAGTCGTCGCTCAGTCCGTCCGCATATAACAGAGCAAAAACTACTCAACCGAATGTTCTGAAATTTTAAATATATAATTGTTGCAAATTTTGTCGAGTCATTTCAAATTTTATGAAAATCGGATGCATAGTTTAATTACAGGGACAGTCAGAAGTTTTCCGTTACATTACGGCGAATAGGAAAAAATTATTTCAAGTGCATTTTAATGATGTTACAGCCTTTCGAACAGAATGAAATGGATATGTACTTATGAAGTGCACTAAAATATACATTCAGTGCAATATGCGGTGCAAAAAATACTTATAGAACTAATTATAGTACAAACGCACCTCATTTGCCACGCTTGACGCGCAATTTCTAACTTGTTATATGTTAGCAATTATGTATTCAAATAAAATTTTGAAATTTATTAAAAGCGATAATCTCAGTTGTTCAATTGTGGTTCGTTTGCATGTCTTAAATTTGTGTTTTATTATACATATATTTTTTATTTATGGATTGATAAAGTTTAAATTTCATTATGGAACATAAGGTGGAAACAAATGCTGAACTGTTTTATTTATATTAGTTTAAGTGCAAACATTTATCCTTTGTAATCGTCTGTCTGTAAGTGACAGGAATAAAAAAAATAAATAAATAACGACTGGAAATTAATTTAAAAACAATAAAAAATTGGGTAATTGCGGTAAAGGTTTTCTAACCAATTGCGATTTAGTTTTCAAGCAAACTGCATTTGAAAGTACATTTTTTTTCTATTCGCCGGTGTAAAAAAATAATGTGCGATATTTAGAAATTTAAAAAATCGCAATAAAAGTAAATTTGATCGTCAGCTGTTGTCATTTGCAAGATGACGTCAGCGCTACGCACAGACGAGGTCTGCACGGGCCCGGGCTTGGCCCGTACCCGGCCTGGCAACAAAATGAACGGGTTAGGCCAATAAAAAAAAAAAAAAATAAATAAATAAAAATAAATTAAGCGGGCCTACCGGCCTGATATAAAAATGTATACCAAGTCGATAAAATATGAGCCATTTTCGATTAATATGACTTTCGCGATAAGCATAAATGTGCGTCACGAACCGATGAGAGCTTGACAACATCGATACAGAAATTTAATATGTCCATTGTAAAGATTGGGCAGTTACATGGTGTCTAGTCTCAGGTTTAATTTTTTCAGCAAACACGTGCCGCACCGAGTTCAAGCTTGCATTTTTTCCTACATAGTCGTGCCTGGATGGAACTGGTCTTAATCGTTCTCAGAATGTGTTGAGCAGGCATTATGTTTTGTAAAAGTATTAATAGCGATAATGAACTTCTGTTAACAGTATCTTTGGAAATATACCTTAAGGTGGTTCTCAAATTCACAGCAACAATGCGAAACTTTGACACATTTTTAACTGTAAAGGCATAAAATTGCAAAGCCTGACTGTAGAAGAGATTTGGAATCTAATGGGGTTTTTCACTTTTGATGTACTTACAGAAATATAAGATACTAGCAAACCCCGCGGCTTTGCTCGCGTAATATTTGAAATATGCCAAGTGATATTTATATGTCTAATTTTTATTAAAAGGTACTAACTAAATTTTTATTTTATTAAAAGGTAATATCTTATTTTATTAAAAGGTACTTATTACTTTTAGGAATAATTTAAAAAAATTACTATTTAAAACACAGTTTGATTAAATATCATTGTTACACTGCATAAGGCAGAAATGAGACTTAAATTAATAAAACTAAATAGATAATAATTTAAAATTATTTTGAAACTTTTATGCTCAATTAATATGCTCATTTCAGTATTCATTTGAAGTTTTGAATTTTTTAGAAACCATCTTCTTACATCTTAAAATTAACCATCATGTTAAATTCAAAGTCCTACCACCTCTCTCAACATAAAGGGCTATGTTGAAGTAGGAACTGTCACCATTAATTTGCCAACATTAATTTTGAAATTGGTTTGTTATTTCCTAATATTCCACAGAAACGTAATTTAGAAAGCTTTTAAAGGCCTTTTTTAGAGCGTTTGTTGTTCCTGTGAATCCCAGGTGGTAGAATCATCGGCATAAAATATAGCCTGTGTAGGATCAGAGACTGTTACCATTGATTCGCAACTATTACTTTTATATTTGGTTTATATTTCCTGAAATAGCGTAGAAATCGTAATTTAAGACTTTTTTAGAATGCTTTTCGCACCTCTCCTTCACTTCACCCCTTTTTAATTCGAATTTATTTTCGACAGTCCTTCGAGGGCATTTATATATTTTATAAGTAACTACCATGCCATATTTAAAGTTTCTAGCCTTTTCAGTATCACAGAAATCGCAATTTACAAAGTTTTTAGCTACTGCAACCCTCTGGTGGTAGTGGCACAGACATAAAATATAGCTTATGTTTGAGCAGGTTCTATCACCAACAATTTGTTATCTTTTTTTTTTAATGGGTTTGGTATTTGAAAAGATTACATAAAAATTGTAATTTATAACGCTTTTCGCTCACTTCATCTTTTTAAATTTGAAATTTTCTTTCGAAAGTTCATAGAAAGCAGTTGCATCTTGTAAGTAAATAACATGCCATACTTCAAAGTGTTAGACCCTTCAGTTATGCAAAAAAACGCAAATTAGAACATGTTTTGCTTTTTCAACCCTCAGATTGTAGTGACAGCAACATAAAATATAACCTATGTTATAGCAGGGACTGTCACCATTGATTTGCAACCATTACTTTTGAAATAGCTTTGGAATTTCCTGAGATTGAGTAGAAATCGCAATTTAGAACGTTTTTAGAACGCTTTTCGAGCATTTACACCCCTTTTTAAATTTCCAATTTTTTCGAAACTGTTCTTAAAGATCATTTATATGTAATACATATGTACCTTGCCTAATTTTGAGTTGCTAGCCCCTACCGATCACAAAAATCGAAATTTGGAACGCTTTTTTGCCTTTGCAACGTCTAGGTGATAGTGATACCGACTTAAAATAGCGTCTATGTTAGAGCAGAGGCTGTCAGCATCAATTTCTTACCATTACTTTTGAAATCAGTTTGATTCTTCCTGAGATATTGGTGACAAATCGGCATTTAGAACGTTTTTCGCTCATTTTGCTCCTGCATCTCCTCTGGGTTAGTGGAAACATATATAAAATGTAGCCTATCTTGGAGCAAGATCTGTCACCATCATTTTAACACCATTATATTTGAAATCGGTTCAGTATTTCTTGAGATTGCATAGAAATTGCAATTTAGAACGTTTTTTACAACGCTTTTTGCGCATTTTGACCCCCCTTTTAAATTTCGATTTTTTTTAGGAAATGTCCTTAGAGATCATTGATATTTTATAACTACCTAAATTTCACGATTCAAGGCCCTTCCGTCACACAAAAACCGCAATTTAGAACGTTTTTGTCCTGCAGCCCCTTTGGGGTAGTGGCACCTACATAAAACATAGCCTATGTTGGAGCAAGGATTTTCACCATCATTTTGACGCCATTATTTTTTAAATCGGTTTGGTATTTCCTGAGATTGTGTAGAAACTACCATTTAGAACGTTTTTTAGAACGCTTTTCGCGCATTTTCACCCCTTTTAAGTTTCGAATTGTTTAAGAACTGTTCTTAGAAATCCTTTATATCTAATAAGTAGCTGATACTTCAAATTTCATATTTCTAGGCCCATCAGTAACACATAAATCGCATTTTTAGAACGTTTTTTGCTCCTACACCCCCTTTGGGGTAGTGGCACCGACATAAAACATAGCCTATCTTGGAGTTGTCACTATCATTTTGACACCAATATTTTTTTTAATCGGTTTGGTATTTCCTGAAGTTATGTAGAAACTACCATTTAGAACGTTTTTTAGAACGCTTTTTGTGCATTTTCACCCCCTTTTAAATTTCGAATTGTTTAAAAACTGTTCTTAGACACCATTTATATCTTATAAGTAACTAATATTCCAAATTTCATATTTCTAGGCCCTTCAGTAACGCAAAAATCGCATTTTTAGAACGTTTTTTGCTCGTGCACCCCCTTTGGGGTAGTGGCACCGACATAAGATATAGCCTATGTTCTAAGTTGGGCGAACACCATCATTTTTAGTGTTTCCCCCAGAATAAAAAAGGGCAGGGTGCTCCTTCAAAAAAGGGCATTTCAGGTGAACAAAAAAGGGCACTTTAACCGAACAAAAAGGGCGCTTCAGCTGAACAAAAAGGGAACTTTAAGAAAAAGGTTTTTGAAATTTTTGTTTTGATTGCTGTTTATTTGATTGTCACAAATTTCGTCAAAAGATCGCGGAAAAAGCGCGAATTTCGTCAAAAGATTGCAGAAAAATGCGAATTTCGTCAAAAGATCATTGAAAAAGCGCAAATTTCGTCAAATGATCGCAAAAAAACACGAATTTTGTCGAATGATCGCGCAAAAAGCACGAATTTCGTCAAAAGATCGCGGAAAACACGAATTTCGTCAAAAGATCGCAGTAAAAACGCAAATTTCGTCAAAAGATCGCGGAAAAAACGCAAATTTCGTCAAATGATCACGGAAAAAACTCAAATTTCATCTAAAGATCGCGGAAAAAACGCGAATTTGGTCAAATATTTTCAGAAAAAGCGCGAATTTCGTCAAATAATTGCAGAAAAAATGCGAATTTGGTCAAATATTTTCAGAAAAAGCGCGAATTTCGTCAAATAATTGCAGAAAAAACGCGAATTTTTGTCAAAGGATCGCAGAAAAATGCGAATTCCGTTAAAGGATAGCGCAAAAAAAAACGAATTTCGTCGAAAGATCGATGAAAAAACGCGAATTTCGCCAAAGGATTGCGAGAAAAAACACAAATTTCGCCGAAAGACCGATGAAAAAACGCGAAATTTGTCTAAGGTCCACTGAAAACATCCATAATTAGCGCCGAGAGGAGATCGTCCCCCGGCATTCTCCTCTGCTGTAACGTTTCAGAAAATTTACTATGAATTTCAAATTTTTTTTTTTTTTTTTTTTACTTAGAATCCCCCTGATTTAGTTATATATTGAAATTCAGATTTTTATGCGGAAGGAACAGGGGAATTTTTGTTTCCAAGGTATGCTCATAGACTACTTTCTCAAAAACTCAATTTTTTAATTTGTTTGGATCAGATTTTTAATCTGTGTAATAAATATAATAATTGATTTGATATCAGAAACAATACTACAACCACATATATGGCGAAATTCAAGATTTTTTTCCACGATCGTTTTGCTAAATTCACGATTTTTTTCCACTATCGTTTCGCGAAATTCACAATGTTTCTACGATCGTTTAACGAAATACACGATTTTTTTCCACGATCGTTTCGCGAAATACACGACTTTTTTCCACGACTGTTTCGCGAAATACACGATTTTTTTTCACGACCGTTTCGCGAAATTCACGTTTTTTCCGCGATCGTTTCGGTTATTTCACAATTTTTTTCCACGATCGTTTCGCGAAAATCATGGTTTTTTAACGATTTTTTCCACGACTATTTCGTAAAATTCACGATTGTTTACCAGGATCGTTTGTCGAAATTCACATTTTTCCCCCGCGTTCCTTTGATGAAATTAGGGTTTTTTGCTTCACTTGATTGCCGATTCTTTTTCTGTGACCGATTGATCAATTGGCAATATTTTTTCGCGGCCGATCAACAGAATTAACGATCTTTGTTTGCGCAATCTGGACGAAGTTCGTGATCATTTTTATGCAATTTTTTGACGAAATTTTCGTTTTTTCTCCCTGATCGATGGATGAATTTAATTTTTCTTGCGATCGATTGACGATTTTTATGATATTTTCCAACAACTTATTGGGACATTTTGAGGTTTTTCTTTTGATCCCTTGAAGAATTTCGAGGGGGTTTCCCGCGATCGATCGACGTATTTCGCGGCTTTTTTACCGCGACTAACTGAAAGACTTCGTGATTCTTTTCCCGCGGTTGATTAACATAATTGCCGATATTTTCCAGCTACCTATCCGCGAATTTTGTAGGTTTTATTCTTTGGATCGATTAGCTAATTTCCAGAGATTTTTTCCCCTCTATCGTGTACGAATTTCGCTATTTTTTTCCCTGCGAATGATTAACAAATTTCGAGATTTTTTTCCTGGATGCGATTTTTGATTTCGCGATTTCTTTTCTTCCGACTGATTGATGACATTCGCGTTATTTTCTAGCAACTTTTAGGCAAATTTTGAGGGGGTTTTCTGGCGACCAATCGACTACTTTCGAGATTTCCCCCCCGTGACCTACTGGAGAATTTCGTGATTGTTTTTCTGTGATCGATTAACATAATTGGCAATATTTTCCTTCTACATATTAGGAAATTTTGCAGGCTTTATTCTTGGGACCGATTGGGTAATTTCCGGGGCTTACTGGCGGAACTCACGGGTTTTGCTTCATGCTAACGTAAACGAATTACACGATTTTTTTCCGCGAACGATCGACAGATTTCGCGATTTTTTCCCCGTGAGCGATTGGAGAATTTTTTTAGTTTCTCGTGCGTTAGATTAATGAAATTCACGATTTTACCCGCGTCCGGCTGAAACAGTTGTTTTTCCGACCGACTGATGAATTTCACAATATTTTCCCGCGATTGACAGACTTTTTTTTTGCGCGACCGACTGACGAATTTCACAGTATTTTTTCACGATCGATAGACTAATTTTGCAATATTTTCCCGCGATCAATTCTAGAATTTCAGATCCATCGATCGATTGCAAATTTCCGGATTTTTTCGCGACGTATTGTTAAGATTCGTTAGTTGAAACATGCCGAGGGCAAAATTTTGCAAACCCAAAACGGGCAGGGCGTGTTTGCAGTTATATAAAAACGGGCAGGGCGCATTTACAGCTATAGAAAAACGGGCAGGGCGCTGCGCCCTCACGAAAACGCCTAGGGGAAACACTAATTTTGATACCATTACTTTTGGAATCGGTTCGGTAGTTCCTGGCGTTATCTCCGACAAAAATAAACAATTTTTTCCTCTTTATAATATGACTAGCAAACCCCGCGGCTTTGCTCGCGTAATATTTGAAATATGCCAAGTGATATTTATGTCTAATTTTTATTAAAAGGTACGAACTAAATTTTTATTTTATTAAAAGGTAATATTTTATTTTATTAAAAGGTTTATTTTGTATTTTTATTAAAAGGTACACATTACTTTTAGGAATAATTCAAAAATTACTATTTAAAACACAGTTTCATTAAACATCATTATTACACTGCATTAGGCAGAAATGAGACTTAAATTAATAAAACGAAATAAAGCTAAATAAAGGATAATTTAGAAAATATTTTGATACTTTTATGCTCAATTAATACGCTCATTTCAGTATTCATTTGAAGTTTTGAATTTTTTAGAAACCATCTTCTTACATCTTAAAATTAACCATCATGTCAAATTCCAAGTCCTACCACCTCTCTCAACATAAAGGGCTATGTTGAAATAGGAACTGTCACGATTAATTTGCCAACATTAATTTTGAAATCGGTTTGTTATTTCCTAATATTCCACAGAAACGTAATTTAGAAAGCTTTTAAAGGCCTTTTTTAGAACGTTTGTTATTCCTGTGAACCCCAGGTGGTAGAATCGCCGGCATAAAATATAGCCTGTGAAGGATCAGAGACTGTTACCATTGATTCGCAACTATTACTTTTATAATCGGTTTATATTCTCTGAAATTGCATAGAATCGTAATTTAGAACTTTTTTAGAATGCTTTTCGCACCTCCGCTTCGCTTCACACCTTTTTAATTCGAATTTATTTTCGACGTTCCTTCGAGGGCATTTATATTTTAGAAGTAACTACCATTCCATATTTAAAGTTTCTAGCCTTTTCCGTATCACAGAAATCGCAATTTAGAAAGTTTTTAGCTCCTGCAACCCTGTGGTGGTAGTGGAATAAACATAAAATATAGCTTATGTTTGAGCAGGTTCTATCCCCAACAATTTGTCGTCATTATATTTTTAATCGGTTTGGTAATTTATAAGTTTGCTTAAAAATTGTAATTTATAACGCTTTTCACTCACTTCATCTTTTTAAGTTTGGAATTTTCTTCCGACTGTTCTTAGAAAGCAGTTGTATCTTGTAAGTAAATACCATTCCATACTTCAAAGTGTTAGACCCTTCAGTTGTGCAAAAAACGCAAATTAGAACATGTTTTGCTTTTGCAACCGTCAGATGGTAGTGACAGCAACATGAAATATAACCTATGTTATAGCAAGGACTGTCACCATTGATTTGCAACCATTACTTTTGAAATAGCTTTGGTATTTCCTTAGATTGAGTAGAAATCGCAATTTAGAACGTTTTTAGGACGCTTTTCGCGCATTTTCACCCCTTTTTAAATTTATAATTTTTTCGAAACTGTTCTTAAAGATCATTTATATCTAATAAATATGTACCTTGCCTAATTTTAAGTTCCTATCCCCTATCGATCACAAAAATCGAAATTTAGAACTCTTTTTTGCTACTGCAACGTCTTGGTGATAGTAATACCGACATAAAATAGCATCTATGTTAGAGCAGAGGCTGTCAGCATCAATTTCCTACCATTACGTTTGAAATCAGGTTCATTCTTCCTGAGATATTGCCGACAAATTGGCATTTAGAACGTTTTTAGAACGCTTTTTGCGCATTTTGCTCCTGCATTTATCTGGGGTAGTGGAAGCAGATATAAAATATAGCCTATCTTGGAGCAAGATCTGTCACCATCATATTTGAAATCGGTTCAGTACTTCCTAAGATTGCATAGAAATCGCAATTTAGAACGTTTTTTACAACGCTTTTTGCGCATTTTGACCCCTTTTTAAATTTCGATTTTTTTTAGGAAATGTCCTTAGAGATCATTGATATCTTATAACTAACTACCATTCCAAATTTCACGATTCTAGGCCCTTCCGTAACGCAAAAGCCGCAATTTAGAACGTTTTTATCCTGCACCCCCTTTGGGGTAGTGGCACTGACATAAAACATCGCCTATGTTGGAGCAAGGGTTGTCGCCATCTTTTTGACGCCATTATTTTTTAGATCGGTTTGGTATTTCCTGAGATTGTATAGAAACCACCATTAGAAAGTTTTATAGAACGCTTTTCGCGCATTTTCACCCCTTTTAAATTTCGAATTGTTTAAGAACTGTTCTTAGAAATCCTTTATATCTAATAAGTAGCTAATATTTCAAATTTCTAGGCCCTTCGGTAACGCAAAAATCGCATTTTTAGAACTTTTTTGCTCCTGCACCCCCTTTCGGGTAGTGGCACCTACATAAAACATAGCCTTTGTTGGAGCAAGGGTTGTCACCGGCATTTTGACACCATTATTTTTTAAATCGGTTTGGTATTTCCTGAGATTGTGTAGAAACCACCATTTAGAACGTTTTTAGAACGATTTTCGCGCATTTTCACCCCTTTCAATTTTCGAATTGTTTAAGAACTGTTCTTAGAAATCCTTTATATCTAATAAGTAGCTAATATTTCAAATTTCATATTTCTATGCCCTTCAGTAACACATAAATCGCATTTTAGAACGTTTTTAGCTCCTGCACCCCCTTTGGGGTAGTGACATTGACATAAACATAGCCTATCTTGGAGCAAGCGTTGTCACCATCATTTTACACCAATATTTTTTTAATCGGTTTGGTATTTCCTGAGATTGTGTAGAAACTACCATTTAGAACGCTTTTCGCGCATTTTCACCCCTTTTAAATTTCGAATTATTTAAGAACTGTTCTTAGACATCATTTATATCTTATTAGTAGCTAATATTCCAAATTATTTCTAGGCCCTTCAGTAACGCTAAAATCGCATTTTTAGAACGTTTTTTGCTCCTACACCCCCTTTGGGGTAGTGGCACCGACATAAAACATAGCCTATCTTGGAGCAAGCGTTGTCACAATCATTTTGACACCAATATTTTTTAAATCGGTTTGGTATTTCCTGAGATTGTGTAGAAACTACCATTTAGAACGTTTTTTAGAACGCTTTTCGCGCATTTTCACCCCTTTTTAAATTTCGAATTGTTTAAGAACTGTTCTTAGACATCATTTATATCTTATTAGTAGCTAATATTAAAAATTTCATATTTCTAGGATCTTCAGTAACACTTGCATTTTTAGAACGTTTTTTGCTCCTACACCACCTTCGGGGTAGTGGCACCTACATAAAACATAGCCTATCTTGGAGCAAGCGTTGTCACCATCATTTTGACACCAATATTTTTAAAATCGGTTTGTTATTTCCCGAGATTGTGTAGAAACTACCATTTAGAACGTTTTTTAGAACGCTTTTTGTGCATTTTCACCTCTTTTAAATTTCGAATTGTTTAAGAACTGTTCTTAGACATCATTTATATCTTATAAGTAACTAATATTCAAAATTTCATATTTCTAGGCCCTTCAGTAACGCTAAAATTGCATTTTTAGAACGTTTTTTGGTCCTACACCCCCTTTGGGGTAGTGGCATCGACATAAGATATAGCCTATGTTCTAAGTTGGACCAACACCATCATTTTGATACCATTACTTTTGGAATCGGTTCGGTAGTTCCAGAGCTTACCTCCGACAAATAAACAATTTTTTCCTCTTTATAATAGGAGTATAGACTAGCAAAACCCCGCGGCTTTGCTCGCGTAATATTTGAAATATGTCAAATTCTGTTTTTGTGCGTATATTCATTATTGTATATTACACTGCTACAGATAATTCAAAAATGACTAATTAAGGCAACGTTTGACCAAACCTCATTCTTATACTGTATTAGGAGAACGTGAGAATTAAATTAATGAGAAAAACTAAAATTAATTCCCAAGAAATGGTAATTTAGAATGTATTTTGATTATTGGCTAATTTCATTCTTCTTTTGCAGTTTGAATACTTTTAGAAATCGTTCTCAGAAAGCGTTTACATCTTAAAAGTAACCATCATGTCAAAATCCAAGCTTCGAGTTATGCAAGATTTTTCTGATTATAGAAATCGCAATTTTATAAACATTTTTGCTCCTGCAAGCTTTAAAATTTCTAATTCTTTTAAATGTTCTGTGGATGTATTTAAGTCGTTAAAGTGATAATTATGTCAAAATTTAAGTTTCTATCTGTAACAATTTCAGATAATTCATAGTTTAAAAGATTTTTATAAAGTTTACCCCTCATTTAACTGATTTTAAATTTTGATCAAAAGAAAAAAGATACTCAGCGAGCACTTAAATCTTAAAAATTGTCATAATGTCAAACTTTAAGTTTCTAGCTCAGCAGCATCACAAATATCGCAACTTTAAAACGTTTATTGCTTTTGCATCTTTTAAAATTTCGAATTTTGTAAAAACTCTAACTGATAGTTCTAAATAAACCGTAATTTAGAACATTTTTCGCTTACTTTTAAATTTCGGAATTTTAAGCCATTGTTTTATACCATGCATCTGCATCTTAAAAGTAACCTCTATACTAAATTTCAAATTTTTACCAGAAGAAATCCAACTAAATCTTAGTTTAAAACTTTTTTATAACATTTTCAGCTCATTTCATCTTTTTGATTTCGAATTTTTTAAAACCATTCTTAACTAACATGTAAATCTTAAAAATAGCCATCATAACAAATTCTAAGACTCTATACCAATTGCTTACATAAATCACAATTTTAGATTTTTTTTTTCTTTTTGCTCCTGCACTCTGTTAAATTTCGAATCTTTACAAAACTGTTTTGAGCGACCATTTTCGTCTTTAGAACAACAGTCATGCCAAATTTTAGTTTTTCTCATTAATAGTTCGAAATAAAACGAAATTTAGAACGTTGTCCGCTCATTTCAGCGTTCTGAATTTCGAATTTTTTAGAAATCGTATTACATAAATCGTAAATCTAGAATATTTTCTGCTTATGCATAATTGTAAATTTCGAATATTTAGAAAACTGTTCTGAGAGAATATTTACATCTCTAAAGTAAGAACTATGCCAAATTTTAAGCTTCTAGTTCTAACAATTCCAAATAAATTACAATTTAGAACAATTTTAGACCGTTTTTGTCTCATTTCATCTTTTTAAAATTTGAGTTTTTTAGAAACCATTAATAGCAAGTATTTACATCTTAATGCTACAACCACACAAAATTTAATATTTCTACCCCGAACAATATCACAAAAATTGCAATTATAGAACGTTTTTTGCTTCTTTATCTCCCTGGTGGTAGTGGCATCGATATACAATATAGCCTATGTTGGAGTAGAGATATTTAGCAGCATTTTGCTACCCTTATTTTTGAAATTGATTAGTTAGTTCCAGAGATTACCTCCTACAAATAAACAAACAAATGTTACTTATTTATAATATCAGTATGGATTAGCATACTATTGTTTTGTTCTCTTTCCAATTTTAAATTCTGCTTCTATGACCTGGTAAACTTTATTCTTATTTATAAATTGCCAACTTAGCACCTTTTTAATAATAAAAAAAATTGCCATCGTGCCAGAATTTCTGTTAAGCAATTTTTTTTTATTTAATCGCGAAATGTGTGTCGTTTAATAAAACATAAAATATTTTACAGAAATTCCGATAGGCCTGTTTATTTTAATAAAAAAAGACTAAGTTGGTAGCACTGTAGTAATTATTTACAATTTATGAAATACATTTTATGAAATACATAAATATAACAATTTATTTACAATTTAGTAAAAAGATGACATCGGTTGAAAAGTTGAAATCGGTTCTGAACAGAATATTTATTTTAGTTATATTTGAAGGGGTGAGAATATATAGGTTTATGAAAAGGTATTGAACACTTGTTTCTGTAAAATCAAACTAAGGTTTTAAAACCTCTGTATAAACAATATTTGAGGTTTTGTTGCCCTGTGGCAGCAGAATAAATTGGTTTTCTGCGCTACTAGTTCTAGATAGTCCTACATAAAGTTGTCCGTGTGTGAAACATTCTTGCCTCAAATCGATACCTACCGTTTTAAATGTCTGCCCTTGAGACTTATTAATTGTTAATGCAAAGGCTACTTTCACTGGGAATTGAAGACGCTGAAATGAAAATGGAAGTTCTGTAGGGATCATTGGTACCCGCAGAGTGTGCGCCATTTCTCCTGTTGCTGGACCTGTAAGTATCGTCGCCTCTATTAAGTGTTCTCGGAAATTTTTAATTTGAAGTCTTGTGCCATTGCACAAATTAGGTGGGCTCAAATTTCGTAATAAGATAATTGGTACACCGATTTTTAGATATAGTTCATGTGGTGGTAAAGCAGGTGGGCTTAAGGAATTTAAGAATTCCCGTGGGTAATTAATTGCGTCTTCCACTTGAACAACAGTGTCAATAGACTTGTACAGCCGTAGATCACCGGGTACTTTTTTCAATATAATGTTATTTATTTCATTTACAGCATTATTTCTTGGACAAACTATTGCTCTAGAGCAAAACCACTCAAAGTCTTTTTGCAGAATAGAGTCAATATCAGGGTAAACTTTTGTTATTAGTTCTTCAGTATCTTATATAATGTGTTCTAATTTCTCAGTTAGTTCAACAATAGTCGAGTTATTACTTGATACACTGTTGCAAAGTTTGCCCTCACCCAACTTCAATAATTCAGTAGGAAAATCACTATTGCTTCTTGCTAGATGGCCCCGCATATTAGTTCGCAAATTAAGTGTTTGTACAGAATTCCACACTACTGAAGATTTTAAGCATGCTTTAATAATGTCTGCTCTTGTTCCTCTGGCAATTACCGGGAGCGTTTGACGGTAATCTCCTGTAAAGACAAATGTGACTCCACCCATAAGTGCATTACAATTTCTAAAATCTTTAAGTGTGCGATTCACTGCTTCAACATGTGTTCTGTGGCTCATTGTGCATTCATCCCACATAATTATTGACACTTGTTGAAGTAATTTACCAATAGTACCATTTTTGCGTATAGAACAAACAGATTCTTGATGTAGAGGCACTGAAAGTGGTAACTTAAATGTCGAATGGGCAGTTTTTCCACCTAAAAGTAAAGTTGCCGCTATTCCAGATGAGGCAACAGCAAGAGCAATTTTCCCCATTTGTCTAACTTTAGCCAATATCAAATTAGTCAAAAAAGTCTTGCCAGTTCCACCTGGTGCATCTATGAAAAAAACTTTTCCTTTATTTTGTTCTACACTTTCAATAATTTTATTAAAAGCTTCAAGCTGTTCAGGGATTAATAGAGTAAGGTTTTCTTTTACATACGCAGTTAACTGGTTTTTGTCATGCATTTTTTTTAGTGTTTCATGAGATGAAGGCTTATTCGAACGATTAGGTGAAGGTATTCCAAAATCGTTTAATGTCTTATCGTTTAACTCTAATATCTTATCTTCGATAAGTATCAACCCTTCATTATAAATTTCTTCAGAAAATGGCAGATCAGGATTAAGGTTTAATAACCTTTCTCTATGCAGAATATCCTCAGAAAGATCTTCTTTGAAACGTTCCCATAGTTTTGTTGGTTCAGAAGGATGGCAGAATAATAAAATAATAACAAACAGTTCTCTTAACATGATAGGTGATTGAACGATTACAGCTTCTTTCATTGTGCATTCCCAATGTTTGTCCGTTTTTAATAAACCTCGTTCGTGGCAGGCTGCTTGAAACGTTTCTTTAACGACCCAGTTTACAATCCTTAGACTTTCAAAAGAAGTTGGACCACGAACATGATGAAGCAGCATTCTTAAATGAAAACACTCCGTTTGGCTTGGATGAATATTGTAAACTCTGCCCAAAGCAGCGTCCTTTTTAATTCCGGGATATCCATCAACATCTTGTCCACGTTTTCTTCGTGAAAATTTGTTGTCGGCCCAAGTGTAATAATGGGGAACTTCGGGATATAATAGAGTCTTTGCAAAATCATCGGTAGCGCATAATTCGAAAAAGGCCATAAGAGTTGTTTTTCGTGGATTATTAATAACCTGTTGCAAAGTATTGCTGGAGAAATATACCCTCTGACCGTTCTCCAGATGAACGGCTAAATGCAAAACCGTTGGATATCTTTCATGAATATTAAAATCTAGTAGTCTCCACATCGCTTCAGACGTGCTTATATATCGGCCATTCAAATACTTCGCGATTTCATCATTAGGATTCTCAATGGAAACAGTGGCTTGATCCGAGCCTTTGTTTATATTTTTGCATATATACTTTATTGCTTTAATGGAATGACAATATTCAATGTTTATATGAGCGTTAAATATCCGGCACAAAAACGGTGAATAAGGGACAATATACCGGTTATCAATACTAACTGGTTTTCCGCGGATATTTAGAGTAGTAGTCTGGCCACCATTATTTGGATCTCTCCGCCGATATAGTGGGTAACCTTCCTTCCCTGTTTGAGTTTCAGAAACAAATTTTCTTGGATATTTTTTGCTACATATGCCATTTTTCATACAGGGAGATGTTGGGTTAATTTCGCAGCAGGGCCCATGGATCATATTTTTGGAAACAATTTCAAATAATGTAGGGTCAGATTCTTTATCTGGTAACTCGGCCAAAATAATTTTGTCAATTTCATCCGGTTGAATTTTTGTATCGAGCCAGAAAAGCAGATGGCAATGAGGCAAACCCCTCTTTTGCCATTCTACGGTAGCCATGTAACATTTTACTGAGCCAAATGCTTCGCCTTTTGTGAATAATTTGATTAATTTTTTCATTTTTAAATGAAATACCCTGGATATAATATCATGTCTGTGAAAAGAACTCTGTCGGTGAAATAGTTCATTTTTAATTTCCAACCACTCTGGATTGCATGTAAAAGTTACAAATAAATCAGGCTTTCCGTAATTTCTTACATATGTAAGTGCGTCTTGCGATTTTTCGTGCATATATCTCGGCGACCCTGTAAAGGTAGAAGGTAAAATAACACATTGGCCAATATTTTCAGCTTGAATATTAGAATCTTGGTAAACAGCATCTCTTAAATATATATAATCGTCAGCTCTCAACTTTTGTTGGTTTCGGCGTATAAAGTGTAAACGCTCTGAAATCATTTTAGCCATCATATCAACAAAATACTGACTAAATAAATCACGGTAATAATGCAATGCATTAAAACTGTTTGGTCTGACCATTAAACGGTATGCGTAAAATTGCATACATGATACAGTTTTATTTCTTGTTGAATCTTCTTGCTCTATACCAATATAATAACCATCATCTCCTTTTATAAAAATTAATGGATATTGGAGGGGATCATATGCACGATGTAATTCAGACACTCTTTTTAATTTGCCGTCCCTACAATGTAAGACTATGTCTCTTGGACCTTTCTCTTCATCAACCATCAATATCGCAACTTCATTTATTGCAGGAAAATTATAACGGCCTCTGTGCTCGTTTCCAGGGTTACGATCGGCATGGATGATTAACTTCAAGTCTTCACCGGAGGAGTTATTTTCCATGTTACTTTTAAAACTTTTAATGTAATTGTTATTCTTGTTTAATAATGTCTGACATTCATGAATCAAATCAACTTTTAATGTCGGGGCTGTATTTGACCGTAAAGATAACTGATCAGCATCCGAAATGAAATATATTTGCAAAAATTGGGGTTTTTTACCTTGTTCTGGCAGCAAACTTCCAATTTTATGATATACTTGGCCTTCTATTTTAAAAGTTGGCATAAAATTACTTTCACGCACTACTTTAGCACCAAAGGATGTCATCTGAAATAAAGAATTGTACTTTCTGATATTATTCAGAAAATTTGAACAATATGGATGAGAACCTGTTAGCAGATCTTTGAGTGACTCGGGTGGATCTTGTATTTCAGGTAGGTTAACTTTTCCGCCTGAACAGCACATACCGTTTGCCTCGTCGGCCCACTTCTTTGCGTTACATTTAGGGCAAATTTTATTCATAAGACCAATTTTAATATTGTTTTGTTCAGAATAGTCAATATTTGGAACGTATGAAAAGCAGATCGATAACTACTAACAGACATACGGCTAACCATTCTAAATTTGACAGAGCGTGACTGTTGCCCAGTCAGACGCTGAGACCTTTCATTGCTAGATTATCTAACACGGGATTGAATTGTGCGGTCATTTTGACTCGCAAGACGATATTTTCTTTCGACATTGGACTCCCTAGCGTAAATTTGAGACGATCGGTTTCTTTGCTCATCAAGACGGTATAAACGTTTCGGATTACATTCTTCAATTCGACGCAATTTAGCTGCTCTTGAACCAGTAGTTCGTGATGACAAATGAGATTTTCTTTTTGGCATCACGTTTGGAAACCAAGAAAACGGCAAATAAAAAATAAAATTAGAATTTATAAAATCGGTGTTTGTTTATTATCCCGTCGGCCACTTACCGTAAAAAAAAGTCGACAAATTATAACGCCAACTAAACAAATTGAAGATTGCTAAGAATCCAAGCTTTTATACATAAGAATATTAAAGAAATATAAGTTAAAAAGTCACTGAAGAATAGAGTGTTTTTATATGAGAGTAACAACATACCAAATATAAAATTTGATTAATTCAGATGATTTTGGACAAAAGAATGCTTAGAATAATTGGCGTTGCATTATGAATGTTAAATTTTGGCTATGCAATGTCTTAAATTAATAAAATCTGTTTATGTAAAAATTATGTTTTAAATTGTTTATGTAAAATTTTTTCAATAATTTCCTCACCCTTTTGCAATTTTCTATATATTATTTTATGGAATTTTGTGCATATGCTCAGAAAACATGTAAGATTTTTTTTTCTTTATCTTTTTTAAAAATTAAAAATAATACGTACGTGGCTTTTTTATCCTTTTTTTTATTTAATAGTTGCCTAGCAACTGAATTTTAAAACATATCAGAATAAGAAAGTTAAATAAATCTGGCTTATTTGACATTCGTAAAAATGAGATTTTCTGATCTTTTAAGAAAACTTATATGCTTAGAAATTTACTAATAATCTAATATTATTAATTGCGTATTTCAAGGTACCTGATATTATCTGAAACGAGATGAAAATTAAATTATTAATTAACGTTTCGGATTGTAGATAAATGTTTGTAGCGTCAATTCAAATTGATCGATTCTACGTGTCGTAATATTTTTTCACTGCCTTTTTCTATCTTATTATCATCACATCATCATTTAATGACGTAATGGTTATGTTAATTAACGATAGAAGTTATTAATTAGTAAAACGTCATTAAAAATACAGATACAAAATCGAATTCAAAATCTTTTGATGACGTAACAAACGCGTGTAAACGCATCTGACATCAATTGAATGTAACCCCACGATCATCCATTTTTGGCGTTAAATCCTATAGTTCGGGGATTTTTCTTTTTTGCGAAAAGTGGTCGACGGCATAATAAACTTAAAATCTAAGGAATCCAGGGTTCACTCTGCCAATCACTTTTGCGCAAAACATAGTAAAAATTTTAATTTGGAAATAAAATAATAGTGAAATTGCAGAATTGGGAATTTTTCAAAATTATTTTCTTTGGGGGGTCAATTTTAATCAAATTACTGAAAGATTGAATGTTTTTTTATGCAACTTATTATTTGCATTTTAATTTTTTCAGATTTCGTTTTGGTAATTTAGCCCGAGTTAATTCGAGTTTTGTTTCATAACACTATTTAGAACAAAGCAGTTTTAAACACTTTCCTCAGCTTTTGAAATGCATCTACATTTACCAGTATTTCCTTTTTATAACGGCCTTGGCGAGATGGAGAAAATGGTCTTGGCTAGAAAAGGAATATTTTCATACTTTATGGCAGCCCATTGACTGTTTACTACAGACACAGAATTCGTTCAGTATTTACACCAAGTAAAGTGTAACAGGCGCAATTTACCTAATATATACATACAGGAACAACTTATTTAATATATTTACATAATTCAGAAATTAGTTTAATATATATCTAGGGCAAAGGAAAAGCTCTGTAAGTTGCATTGCGAACTGGCGTATTTTAGCAAGTGAGTTTTGGCAAATAGTTAACTGCATAGTTCCAAACAACGTTGAATCTCTCATATGTTTTACGGACTACATATTCTGAATGGCGATTCCAAATATATGTTCTGAGTGGCGCGATTGACGAAGGAATCGAAAATGGCGCCAAGATGCCGTTTTAGCATCTTACCAAATTTTTCAAGATGGCAGAAACACATGAAATCACAAAAAACGCATTTGTATAAAGTCCATTCCAGTAGTAAAAAATGCAACCCCAAAGGCTGTAACAGTAAAGGCTGTAAAAGGCCCAAGTGGTTGTTACCACATCGATACATTTATCGCAAAAAAAAAAAAAAAAAAAAAAAAAAAACAGCATAGGATATAGAACCTTTTTCCATTTTTATTTAAAAATTGAGGTACTTCTAGCTTATCCCGTCGACCAAATTACTGTCGCCAAATTATAAGATTAAATGTCAATAATGGTTGCCATTAATTAATTAATTCTAAGATTAAATGCCAATAATGGCCAATAAAACCATTAATTCGACGTTTTATTTGTAATTTTATTAATGTTTTACTAATTTATTTGTTCTTTCGTTATTTAAAATAAAAATTAAGTCAATGTGTATAATTTGGCGAGTGGTTTGGCGACCCGTCGACTAATTTGGCGAAATTGGTCGACGGGATAACTAAGAAGTACCAAAATTGAAATTACAACACATGTGTCACGCTAATCTTCATTGTGATTACGGAAAAATGTATATTCAGTCAAAAAGCAATAAAATATATGCAATTAATTTATTGTGTTTTGATTACGTACGCAATAAAATATATGCAATTAATTTACTGTGTTTTGATTACCTACGCAATAAAATAATTGAGTAATGGTATGCATGCTGTTATAATTAAATTATACACGCAATAATATTACTTTAGATACTTTTATTTTAGATGGACTTACATGACAAATTGCTAAATATTTGTTTGTATTAGGTAACTTCTTCATTATCCCGCCAATCACTTTCCATTTAAAAAAAAAAAAAAAAAAAAAAAAAAAAAAAAAAAAAAAACTGTTGCCAATAAACTAAAGGATTTCACGCCAAAAAGGCATGATCGTGTCATCCTAATTTAATGTCAGATGCATTGCCCTTGTCATCAAGTGTTTTTTTTTATTATTTATTTAAACTTTTATCTCTATTTTAATAATGTTTTAGCGATTAATTAGTTATTACGTTAATTACAATTATGTTCTTATATGGTGATACCATGACACTAAAAGAGAAAAAGCATTGAAAAAAATCTTGTGATGCATAGTTACATACTGTAGATCAGTTTCAACTGACGTCACAAATATTTATGCACCAGCCAAAAGGATAATTAAGAAAAATAATGTAAATAAATAAATATTATGGATTATTCTTTTCTGTTTTGATTAATATATAATGAATTTTATTGTTTAAAGTTACTGAGAGTTGATACTTTAGTGAGTGAGTCTTTTCCGAACTTGTTGTATATATATATATTTGAGTTTCTAATGAAATTATATTTTTCTATTTCTTTATTGGACTTTACATTTTGGCGAATACTTTGGCGACAGTTTTTAAGGAAACTGCTCGACGGGATAGTTAAGAAGGACCTTCTTTGTATTACATTCATTTTTTTAAATACTACACCTTTTACTAATTTCATTTAAAATACACAGTTCATATAAAATATATATTTTTAAAAACATATATTGTATATATTTGAAATACACATATTACATATTTTTAACATGCATCATTTCACTCATTTCATTTAACATAGCTCCCAAAAATAAAATAGGAGAAAAGTTGCATAGTAGATATGTTTCCAATTAGCGTATTAGGTAGCTTTCTTTACAAAAAAGCTACCTATTGCAGCCGTTCGGAGGAAAGCGATTTCAAAAAATTTTGGTATATTTTCATCGATCATGACCCCCAGACCCCGAAACCACCCTCCGTTCAAAATTGATATATATATATATATATATATATATATATATATATATATATATATATATCTATATATATATATATATATATATCTGACCTATGTCACACTGTAACTCCCGTAATTATGAACCGATTTCGATGAAATTTGGTGTGTACATAGTACATACCAATGTCTCGACCGAGTTCGTTGGCCAGCGTCATCCGCCGTTTTGTTTCAAAATGGCGGCCCTTTAAAATTTTAAAAAAAATTTAAAACTTGAAATGTGGTACCAAAAAATTAAAAATGGAAAAATATTTTTTTCTTATGTATTTGACCTTTATACAAAGATTCCGGAGCAGTTTTTGTTTCGTCTATATCTTAAAAAATGACTGAATTATAGCATTTTGAATTTCTAGCGTGGCTGACATTTTGAAACGTCCTGAATTTTGTCACGCGATAAAAGGCGTATTTATGAACCGATTTGGATGTAATTCGGTGTGTACATAGTACATACCAATCTCTCGACCGAGTTCGTTGGCCAGCTTCATCCGCCATTTTGTTTCAAAATGGCGGCCATTTAAATTTTTTTTAAAAATGTAAAAATTGAAATGTGGTACCAAAAAATTGAAGATGGAAAAATATTTTTTTCTTATGTATTTGACCTTTATACAAAGATTTCGGAGCAGTTTTTGTTTCGTCTATATCTTAAAAAATGGCTGAGTTATAGCATTTTGAATTTCTAGCGTTGCTGACATTTTGAAACGTCCTGAATTTTGTCACGCGATAAAAGGCGTATTTATGAACCGATTTGGATGTAACTTCGTTTATACATAGTACATACCAATGTCTCGACCGGGTTCGTTGGCCAGCTTCACCCGCCATCTTGTTTAAAAATGGCGGCCATTTGAATTTTTAAGAAAAATTTAAATTTGAAATGTGGCACCAAAAATTGAAAATCGAAAAAATATTTTCTTCTTATGTGTTTGACCTTGATAAAAAGATTCGGGAGCAGTTTTTGTTTCGTCTATATCTTAAGAAATGGCTGAGTTATAGCATTTTGAATTTCTAGCGTTGCTGACATTTTGAAACGTCCTGATTTTTCTCACGTAATAACAGGCGTATTTATGAACCGACTTGGATGTACCTTGGTGTGTACATAGTACATACAAATGTCTCGAGCGAGTTCGTTGGCCAGCTTCATTCGCCATCTTGTTTCAAAGGGGTTGCCATTTAAAAAAATTAAATTTAAAATTCAAAATGAGGTATTAAAAAATTGGAAAATGAAAAAGATTTTTTTTATGTGTTTGGTCTTGATACAAAGATTCCGGAGCAGTTTTTGTTTCTGAAAATTTGTTCTTTTGTTGATATCTTAAAAAATGGTTGATTTATAGCTCTTTGAATTTCTAGCATAGCTAACATTTTGAAATGATCTTGTATTTGTCACGCGATAACATGCGTATTCGCCTATTTCGATGTAAGAAGGCATGTGGATAGTATACATCAACACCTCGACCAAGTTCGCTGGCCAGATTCATCAGCCATCTTGTTTCAAAATGGCGGCCATTAAATTAAAAAATATATATATATTTAAAGTGAGGTGCAAAAAAATTAGAAATTGAAAAAGGTTTCTTTCTTAAGTATTTGATCTTGATATAAGGATTCAGGAGCATTTTTTGTTTGTCTTTACCTTAAAAAATGGCTCAGATATAGCAGTTTCAATTTCTATTGTGGGTGACATTTTGAAAAATCTGATTTTTTGCATGCGACAGCACTCCTATATATTAACCGATTCCGATGTGAGTGAGCATGTGCACAGCAATTACTAAGGTCTCGACCAAGTTCACTGCTTAGCCTCATCCACCATGTTGTCTTAAAATGACAGGCACTTTAAGAAATTCCCGAATTTGGCAGCCAAATATAAGTTACTTTAAAGAAAAGCAGCTTGGATAAAGCTGACTAATTTCGCGAAATTCTCATTCATTATATTGATAAAAATTAGTATTGAATCTCCTATATTCGGTTTCCACTAAATTGAGCTTCGTGTGTTTGCATGATATAAGTTGGCTTTTTTTAAATAAGGATTATGAAAGCTACCTCTTCCTCCCGGCACTGGCCGGAAGGACTTTTTTATTGACACAAACTTAATTTTAACATCAATTAAACTCTGGTTCGTTCACCGTCACTGTCGTGCGTGTTAGTAATATTTGGCAAGAAATTTCACTTTCTAAAGAATGAGCTATGCCAAAAGCTGCTGCTAAAAAAAGAAATTTGCATTTATTTTATTAATTTCATGGCGATAGTTGATTTTAGGTGAGTAACTGATCGATAAATAATTGCAAGAAATTGGAATATATTACACAGGAATTACGGGGAGATGTTAATGGGATTTAAAAGCTATTTTGGAACCAGTGTTTCACGATGAAAATATTTCTGATTATTATTTTAATTTTACTTTAGTTCATTTTGCTGAATAATTGAATTTATAAGGTTAGTCAAAAGCCAGTAAGAATCCTGATTCAGATTAAATAAAGATGTAAATTATGACTTCGATGCAACATCCATATATTAAAAAATACATTACTAAAAAGACAAATATTTCATTATTTAAAAACAATCATTCGAAAATAAAAGTATTTTTTTTTTTTTTTGTTAATCTAAAAGTTAGTACGTACCAATTCAATCTTTATTTAATCTTTGAAATAATACTATTTTAGGATAACTATATAACAGAATACAGAATAGTATTGTCCATTGCCACTCAGAAAATATACCCTCTAAAATTGTTGGAAAATAGGCAGGTTACCATAAGAGTGTGATGCGTTTTACAAGTTCTCTACTATTTGGTGCACATAATGACGTCATTTTTCTCAGTGGGAGCATTTTACCTATACTGTTGTAATACACACAGATCTTAAAATCATTTCAATAGTGAATAAATCCATACATATAATTTTTGGACATTTTTTGTGGAAAATTTCTCACGCCTTGAATTTAAATAATGCTTAAAAGGCGTACAGACAACAGAGTGAAAAGTATCCAAGCCTGGAATCTAACCAAAGTCGTTGATTATACGCGTCAATGCTTTTACCACTAAGCTGCAAACCGTTTTTAGAGTGCATTTATATTTTATAAATATCTACCACGCCAAATTTAAAGATTCTAACTTTAACAATTGAATGGAAATCGCAATTCAGAACGTTTTTAGAACGCTTTTCGCACATTTCAACCACTTTTAAATCTCGATTTTGTTTCGACTTCACATAGAGAGCATTTGCATCTTATAAGCAACTACCACGCTAAATTTAAAGTTGCTATCGCCTTCAGTATCACAAAAATCGCAATTTAGAACGTTTTTTGCTCCTGCAACTCTTATGTGGTAGTAGCACTGACATAAAATACAGCCTATGTTGGATCAAGGACTGGACCATCAATTTTCTGCCATTAATTTTAAAATCGGTTCGGTATTTCCTGATATACAGATTGCATGGAAATCGTCATTTAAACGTTTTTTAGAACACTTATCGCGCATTTTTACTCTTTTTAAATTTCAAATTTTTCAGAAACTATTCACAGTTTTATCACATTTACATATTATAAGTAACTACCCTGCATAATTTCAAGTTGCTAACCCCTACAGTATCACAAAAATCACAATTTAGAACGTTTCTTGCTCCTGCAACGCCAGGTGGTAGTGAAACCGACATAAAATAGAGCCTATGTTAGAACAGGAATTGTCACCATCAATTTCCATCCATTACTTTTGAAATCGGTTTGATACGGTAGTTCCTGAGATTCCGTAAATATCGCCATTTAGAACGTTTTTTGCTCCTGCAACCCCTTTGGGACAGTGACACCGACATAAAATATAACTTATATTGGAGCAAGGGCTGGCACCGTCATTTTGTCGCCATTATTTTTTAAATCGCTTTGATACTTCCTGGGATTGCGTATAAATCTCCATTTAGAACGCTTTTTAGAACGCTTTTTGCGCATTTTGACCCCTTTTTAATTTCGATTATTTTAAAAAATGTCCTTAGAGATAATTAGTATCTTATAAGTAACTAATATTCAAAATTTCATATTTCTAGGCCCTTCAGTAACGCTAAAATCGCATTTTTAGAACGTTTTTTGCTCCTACACCCCCTTTGGGGTAGTGGAACCGATATAAAATATAGCCCATATTGGAGCAAGGGCTGGTACCGTCATTTTGTCGCCATTATTTTTTAAATCGCTTTGATACTTCCTGGGATTGCGTATAAATCTCCATTTAGAACGCTTTTTAGAACGCTTTTTGCGCATTTTGACCCCTTTTTAATTTCGATTATTTTAAGAAATGTCCTTAGAGATAATTAGTATCTTATAAGTAACTAATATTCAAAATTTCATATTTCTAGGCCCTTCAGTAACGCTAAAATCGCATTTTTAGAACGTTTTTTGCTCCTACACCCCCTTTGGGGTAGTGGAACCGATATAAAATATAACTTATATTGGAGCAAGGGCTGGCACCGTCATTTTGTCGCCATTATTTTTTAAATCGGTTTGATACTTCCTGGGATTGCGTATAAATCTCCATTTAGAACGTTTTTTAGAACGCTTTTTGCGCATTTTCACCCCTTTTTAATTTCGAATTGTTTAAGAAATGTCTTTAGAGATAATTAGAATCTTATAAGTAACTAATATTCAAAATTTCATATTTCTAGGCCCTTCAGTAACGCTAAAATCGCATTTTTAGAACGTTTTTTGCTCCTACACCCCCTTTGGGGTAGTGGAACCGATATAAAATATAGCCTATATTTGAGCAAGGGCTGGCACCGTCATTTTGTCGCCATTATTTTTTAAATCGGTTTGATATTTCCTGGGATGGCGTATAAATCGCCATTTAGAACGTTTTTTAGAACGCTTTTCGCGCATTTTCACCCCTTTTTAATTTCGAATTGTTTAAGAACTGTTCTTAGACATCATTTATATCTTATAAGTAACTAATATTCAAAATTTCATATTTCTAGGCCCTTCAGCAACGCTAAAATCGCATTTTTAGAACGTTTTTTGCTCCTGCACCCCCTTTGGGGTAGTGGAACCGATATAAAATATAACTTATATTGGAGCAAGGGCTGGCACCGTCATTTTGTCGCCATTATTTTTTAAATCGGTTTGATACTTCCTGGGATTGCGTATAAATCTCCATTTAGAACGTTTTTTAGAACGCTTTTTGCGCATTTTCACCCCTTTTTAATTTCGAATTGTTTAAGAAATGTCTTTAGAGATAATTAGAATCTTATAAGTAACTAATATTCAAAATTTCATATTTCTAGGCCCTTCAGTAACGCTAAAATCGCATTTTTAGAACGTTTTTTGCTCCTACACCCCCTTTGGGGTAGTGGAACCGATATAAAATATAGCCTATATTTGAGCAAGGGCTGGCACCGTCATTTTGTCGCCATTATTTTTTAAATCGGTTTGATATTTCCTGGGATGGCGTATAAATCGCCATTTAGAACGTTTTTTAGAACGCTTTTCGCGCATTTTCACCCCTTTTTAATTTCGAATTGTTTAAGAACTGTTCTTAGACATCATTTATATCTTATAAGTAACTAATATTCAAAATTTCATATTTCTAGGCCCTTCAGCAACGCTAAAATCGCATTTTTAGAACGTTTTTTGCTCCTGCACCCCCTTTGGGGTAGTGGAACCGATATAAAATATAACTTATATTGGAGCAAGGGCTGGCACCGTCATTTTGTCGCCATTATTTTTTAAATCGGTTTGATACTTCCTGGGATTGCGTATAAATCTCCATTTAGAACGTTTTTTAGAACGCTTTTTGCGCATTTTCACCCCTTTTTAATTTCGAATTGTTTAAGAAATGTCTTTAGAGATAATTAGTATCTTATAAGTTACTAATATTCAAAATTTCATATTTCTAGGCCCTTCAGTAACGCTAAAATCGCATTTTTAGAACGTTTTTTGCTCCTACACCCCCTTTAGGGTAGTGGAACCGATATAAAATATAGCCTATATTGGACCAAGGGCTGGCACCGTCATTTTGTCGCCATTATTTTTTAAATCGGTTTGATATTTCCTGGGATGGCGTATAAATCGCCACTTAGAACGTTTTTTAGAACGCTTTTCGCGCATTTTCACCCCTTTTTAATTTCGAATTGTTTAAGAACTGTTCTTAGACATCATTTATATCTTATAAGTAACTAATATTCCAAATTTCATATTTCTAGGCCCTTCAGTAACGCTAAAATCGCATTTTTAGAACGTTTTTTGCTCCTGCACCCCCTTTGGGGTAGTGGCACCGACATAAGATATAGCCTATGTTCTAAGTTGGGCGAACACCATCATTTTGATACCATTACTTTTGGAATCGGTTCGGTAGTTCCTGAGCTTATCTACGACAAATAAACAATTTTTACCTCTTTATAATAGGAGTATGAAGTATAGATTCTTGTTACCTGATAGCAGGTTGTTTTCCCTTTCCTGTGCTATTGCTTCAGGCAGGGCCGTAGCGACCGCCCCCCATACCCCCCATTTGGGGGGGGTCTGAGCAAAGTCAGGGGCCCAGTAGCTATTGTATCTTTCAGCCGAATGTTTTTTTTTTTTTTTTTTTTTTTTTTTTTTTTTTTTTTTTTTACTTTTTAAATAATTTTTTCATGTATTTTTAATAATATTTTATTTTGTTTTATCGAAATTCATTTTTTATTTTTGTCAAAGATCTTGATCAGATTTAGAAATAGAAAACAGATATGTGCTTTTCTTCTATATCCACCATTCTTTATAAAAGTTTTTGAAGGCTATGTAAGTTCTACTTAAAAAATAAATGGCATTTTAGTATTTTTGGGGTGCACCTATCAATGGGCGAAAAAAGTGAAACCAAAGGTTCAAAACTTCTTTAATACTATTACTTCCATCAAACAAAACAGATATGCGCTTTTTTTCTACAGGAACCATTTTTTTAATGGGGCCCAGATGAAAGAAATTTTGCAGGCTCTAGATTCTTTTTGAATTGACTTTTTTAGGGCCCCCTATATAAGAGCGAAAAAGTTGGAACCCAAAATTCAAAACTTTTAAGCCCATTTTTTTATTCTAATTTTTAAAAAATATGCTTTTAAATCTCACTTAGGAATCCAATAAGTTTCAAAACTTCGTTATACTATTACTTCCTTCAACCAAATGTGCTTCCTTTCTATAGTCATTATTCTTTTTAAAGGTGCCCAGATGAAAGAAATTTTGCACGCTGTTAATACTTTTTAAATTGTCTTTTTGGGGGCCCCCAATAAAAGTGAGGAAAAGTTGGAACTCAAGATTCAAAACTTTTAGGCCCCATTTTTATTATTCAAATGTTTCAAAAATATGCTTCTTAATATCATTGGGGGCCCCAACAAGCTTCAAAACTTTCTTAATACTATTACTTCTTTTAACCAAAACAGACATGCGCTTTCTTTCTATAGCCAGTATTCTCTTTAAAGGTTCCCAGATGAAAGAAATTTTGAAGGTTCTAATTTCTTTTTTAATTGTCTTTTTTAGGGCCCCCTATAAACGGACGGAAAAGTTGGAGCCCAAGATTAAAAACTTTTAGGCCTCACTTTTTAATTCAAATGCTTAAAAAACATGCTTTTTAAACTCGTTGGGAGTCCCAATAAGTTTCAAAACTTCCTTAATACTATCAGTTCCTTCAAACAAATGTGCTTTCTTTCTATAACCAACATTCTCTTTAAAGGTTTCCAGATGAAAGAAATTTTGCAGGCTCTAAATTCTTTTTTGTCTTTTTAGGGCCCCCTATAAAGGTGGGAAAAGTTGCAGCCAAAAATTCAAAACTTTTAGGCCCCATCTTTTTATTCAAATGTTTTAAAAATATGCTTTTTAATCTCGTTGGGGGGCCCCAATAAGGTTCAAAGCTTCCTTAATACTATTACTTCTTTTGACCAAAACAGATATGTGCTTTCTTTCTATAGCCAGCAGTCTCTTTAAAACCCCCTCACTGACAAGCCCGTGTTAATACGTTCACTAAACTCCAGGTTTCACTGCAATACAAGCAATATTTGAAGTAATATAATTCTATTGATTTAATGTATTTTTAATACATTGAACAATGATTAATACTTCCAAGGATTGCATTCATATTAGTTATTAAGTTTTTTTATAAAATGTTCAAAGAATCAATTTTTTAAGAATTTAAAACTAAATGCAGAAAAAACAACATTACAATTTTGCTCTTTTCCAAGACAGTCGGAGGGTTAAAGGTGCCCAGATGAAAGAAATTTTGCAGGCTCTAAATACTTTTTTAATTAACTTTTTTGGAGCCCCCTATAAAAGTGAGGAGAAGTTGGAACTCAAGATTCAAAATTTTTAGGCCCAGTTTTTATTATTCAAATGTTTTAAAAATGTGCTTTTTAATATCGTTGGGGGCTCCAACAAGGTTCAAAGCTTTCTTAATACTATTACTTCTTTTGACCAAAACAGATATACACTTTCTTTCTATAGCCAGCATTCTCTTTAAAGGTTCCCAGATGAAAGACATTTTGCAGGCTCTAAATTCTTTTTTGTCTTTTTTAGGGCCCCCTATAAAGGTGAGGAAAAGTTGGAGACTAAGATTCAAAATTTTTATGCCCCATCTTTTTATTCAAATGTTTTAAAAATATGCTTTTTAATCTCGTTGCTGGGCCCCAACAAGGCTCAAAACTTTCTTAATATTATTACTTCTTTTGACCAAAACAGATATGCACTTTCTTTCTATAGCCAGCATTATCTTTAAAGGTTCCCAGATGAAAGAAAATTTGCAGGCTCTAAATGCTTTTTTAATTGAATTTTTTCGGGCCCCCTATCAAAGTGTGGAAAAGTTGGAACTCAAGATTCAAAACTTTTAGGAACAATTTTTATTATTCAAATGTTTAAAAAATATGCTTCTTAATATCATTTGGGGCCCCAACAAGGTTCAAAACTTTCTTAATACTATTACTTCTTTTGACCAAAACAGATATGCGCTTCCTTTCTATAGCCAGTATTCTCTTTAAAGGTTCCTATATAAGAGCGAAAAAGTTGGAACCCAAGATTCAAAACTTTTAAGCCCATTTTTTTATTCAAATTTTTAAAAAATATGCTTTTAAATCTCACTTAGGAATCCAATAAGTTTCAAAACTTCGTTATACTATTACTTCCTTCAACCAAATGTGCTTCCTTTCTATAGTCATTATTCTTTTTAAAGGTGCCCAGATGAAAGAAATTTTGAAGGCTCTAATTTCTTTTTTAGGGCCCCCTATAAACTTGAGGAAAAGTTGGAGCCCAAGATTCAAAACTTTTAGGCCCCATATTTTTATTCAAATGCTTAAAAAACGTGCTTTTTAAACTCGTTGGGAATCCCAATAAGTTTCAAAACTTCCTTAATACTATCAGTTCCTTCAAACAAATGTGCTTTCTTTCTATAACTAGCATTCTCTTTAAAGGTTCCCAGATGAAAGAAATTTTGCAGGATCTAAATTCTTATGGATTGTCTTTTTTAGGCCCCCCTATAAAGGTGGGAAAAGTTGCAGCCAAAGATTCAAAACTTTTAAGCCCCATCTTTTTATTCAAATGTTTTAAAAATATGCTTTTTAATCTCGTTGGAGGGCCCCAATAAGGTTCAAAGCTTCCTTAATACTATTACTTCTTTTGACCAAAACAGATATGTGCTTTCTTTCTATAGCCAGTAGTCTCTTTAAAGGTGCCCAGATAAAGAAATTTTGCAGGCTCTAAATACTTTTTTAATTAACTTTTTTGGGGCCCCCTATAAAAGGGAGGAAAAGTTGAAACTCAAGATTCAAAACTTTTAGACCCAATTTTTATTATTCAAATGTTTTAAAAATGTGCTTTTTAATATCGTTGGGGGATCCAACAAGGTTCAAAGCTTTCTTAATACTATTACTTCTTTTGACCAAAACAGACATGCCCTTTTTTTCTATAGCTACCATTCTTTTTAAAGGTTCCCAGATGAAAGAAATTTTACAGGCTCTAAATTGTTTTGAATTGTCTTTTTTAAGGCCCCCTATAAACGGGAGGAAAAGTTGGAGCCCAAGATTGAATACTTTTAGACCCCATTTTTATTATTCAAATGTTTTAAAATTTGCTTTTTAATCTCGTTGAGGGCCCCAATAAGGTTCAAAGCTTCCTTAATACTATCACTTCTTTTGACCAAAACAGATATGTGCTTTCTTTCTACAGTCACGATTCTTTTTAAAGGTGCCCAGATGAAAGAAATTTTGCAGGCTCTAAATACTTTAATTGACTTTTTTGGGGCGGCCTATAAAAGTGGGGAAAAGTTGGAACTCAAGATTCAAAACTTTTAGGCCCAATTTTTATTATTCAAATGTTTTAAAAATATGCTTTTTAATCTTGTTGGGGCCCCAGTAAGGTTAAAAACTTTCTTAACACTATTACTTCTTTTAACCAAAACAGACATGCCTTTTTTTTCTATAGCTACCATTCTTTTTAAAGGTGCCCAGATGAAAGAAATTTTGAAGGCTCTAAATACTTTACAAAGTTTCTTTTTGGGGACCGCTCTTAAAAGTGAGCAAAATTCGGAACTCAAGATTCAAAACTTTTAAGCCTCATTTTTTTTTTTCAAATGTTCAAAAAATATATGCTTCTTAATCTCGTTGGGGACCCCAATAAGCGGGCATCTATGTGCATTGCATATGCCGCCTATCCCCTTATGTTCGACATGTTTCGTTTTGAACATTTCATTTCTCTTGTCTCGATAAATTACTTATGTTAACTATACATAAATTACATTGTGTATTTATTTAATCTACTAGCAGAGCTTCGCTAAATGCTTTTTTTTAAAAATAACCTATTTTTTGGAGTTCTCCATTGGGGGCTTTCACTGCCTTCCGCAGTGTAAACCTGTTCCGGATATTCCCGCTCCGATCTTGAATCAATCATTGAATTTTTCGATATTTTTCGAATTTCGATGATTTTTTTCGATAAAAGTGATAGTGTCCAGATAAAAGTAAAATTTTCCAGCATCGTAGCTCACGTTGCTACAGGAACAAATTTGTTAATTTTCCACTTCAGCTTAATTATGACAGCAGCAAAATCTACTGGATAATTCTTCGGTTTCAGAAAAAAAAATGTCAAGAAAACTCCGCAAAACGCGAAAAAAAAAGTGTAAAAATCTTATAAAAAATTGGGCAAAAATTCAAAAATCGCTGAGAGAAAATTGATTATATCGAGCCAAAAGATTGTAACTGGAATGTGAAAAAATCGCCGTGAAAGACAAAAATACGCTAAAAATCACATAAAACGTTCGTAAAAAATTCAGAAATTTCTATGGACATATTTTCTATATTGAGCTAAAAGACTGAAACCTGATTCCTTTTAGGGATGTCAAAAATCTGTGCCACAGATGGCAAAATTTTTACTATATTGGGATAAAAGATAGAAACTGGGTTCCTTTTACACTCTCTCTCCAAGGGAAAAAAAAAAAAAAAAAAAAGAAAAGAAAAGAAAGAAATCAGTAAATTGAGGATTTTTTCCGTAACTTTTTCTTTCATTCAAACACACACACACAAAAAAAGCTTTGATTTGATTTTCTCATTTTCCGCGAAAATATAGAAAACTCACCAATCTAACATAAAAATTACCTAACATCCTTACTAAATATGAAGATGCATTTTTGCCAAATCAAATCACAGGAGTGTTAAGCCAACTTTTCTGCATTGTACTTTTCCCTATTAGAAACTGAACTTGGTGATTAGAAACTGAACGTATAACTTTTTTCCTTCATAACACGAAGAAGTCGCGAATCAAACATCAAAATTTCTAGAAATTTTCCTTTCTAAAGACGAAAGTTTCTTCAAATGTGAGATAAAATCTCTTCTAATCACAGGGGTCTTAAAAAGGAAAAAAAAAAAAAAGTGAAAAATTCAAAAATCGCAAAAAGGACGAAATTTAGTACATCGGGCTAAAAGACTGAAACCTGATTCTTTTACTAATGTAAAAAAATACGCGAAAAAAGTTAAAAATCACATAAAAAATTCGCGAAATATTTAAAAATCGAAGAAGACTACTTTATTATATTCGGCTAAAATGGAAAGATGGATTGAAAATAGATTCTTTTTATGAATGTGGGGAAAAAAGCACGAAACTCGAAAAAATACAAAAAATATCGTAAAAAATTAAATGAAAAAAATTCGAATCAAAAAATTTAAAAACCTGTTTCGAGCAACTTAGGCATATAGGTAACCTTCCTGTCAAATTTTGTACGGAACAGAAAAACATCTGGTCAGACAAAGAAAAACTCTGGACAGACAAACGTCTGTCTTTATTATTAGCTACTAGGAAACCCGTCAACCATGCCCAAAGAAAGGTACCTTCTATCCGAAGGCATTTTTTTTTTCTTCTTAAATTTCAACTTGGGTGACAATTTTAAACTGGAGAAAACCGGAATTTATGAAGACAACATCCCAAAAGTAATTTTTTTTTTTTTAAATTAGTAAATCCGTACATATATATTTATTTAATAGAAGGCACCAATCCGAGCGGGAAAAAAATTGTTATAAGTGAATATTTTCTGCTTAAAAAAAATCTTTCTGGGCCACGCGGATGGCATTGTCAAACTGAAGAGAAAATTGAAAATACGAAAACGACTTCCATATTTTTTATTTATTTATTTTGTTTATGAGCAATACTTAGCAATTTATAACATTTGTAAAAGGAATTCAGTTTCAAACTTTTTTGCTAAATTTTGTCCTCTGCTGTTTTTAAAATTTTCGAGAATTTTTTATGTGATTTTTAGCTTTTTCACTTTTCTGGTAGTTTTTTTAACATTCGTAAAAAAAAAAAAAAAAAAAAAAAAAAAAAAAAAAAAAACGGTTTCAATCTTTTAGCCCATTATAAGTAAAGTTTGATCTCTATGAACTTTGAAAATTTTTATGCAATTTTTGGCGTTCTTTCGCGTTCTTCGGCGATTTTTTGACATTTTTTTCCTAAATGAAAGAATTCTCGGTTAAATTTTGCAAGCCCTTTGATTAAATTCACGTTGTAAGAATATCAAATCTGTTCCTGTAGCAACGTGAACGAAATGTTGAAAATTTGAATTTAATCTGGATCTAAATAAAAAAATTACAATGATTCAAGGTTCGTATGATTCAACATCGGAGCGGACATAGCCCCTATGGGTGTACGCTGCCGAAAGCAGTGCAGCCCAACTACAAATTCGTTCAGTTTGAAGTTCGTTTTGGAAAATTCGACCAGCGAAACTGCGCTGGTATTGTTATAAAATGGAACTCGGGTGGAAAATTAAATATAGATATTTCTCTAATATCTTCGAGGGGGGCCCCGAAAAATATGTTTGGGGGGGGGGGGGCCTCTGAAGACCTTGCTACGGCCCTGGCTTCAGGAAATTCGATTCAAAACGCCAACTTTGGGGTTCGTTCAAGTATTACGTAAGCAGTAAGGGGGGAAGGGGGGGGGGTCCAGTATCTGCTTATTTTTGCTGACAAGGGGAGAGGGGGAGTCACGAGAATTCTTACATAAGCATTAGACAATGAAGCAACTACAGTTTAATAACAAAAAGCAAAAGAGCATGATTTGGATGAGAGTTCAGCGGATGTTGAAGGACTAGAGAAAAATATATGGAGTAAACAAGGACTGGAAACGAGGAACATTCCAGCCCGCCACTACATTGAAAACGTAATAATAGACAATGCAGAAACATGGATTCAAAGATCTTGGACACCAGACTAGAAATGTGAACGCCAAACACACAATATTCCTACGATTCTTGTTGAAATTTTTAGTTATGTGCGTAAATAAGTTAGGGCGTGTTGTATTTTTTTTTTTTTTTTTTTTTTTTTGTTCAATGCGATAAATAATAAGATATTAAAAACTATTTTATATTCTATGAATTATTTATTGCAATAAGTAACAATATGTTAAACCGATAATGTTTTCCTTCGATACCACAACCCCTATATGTCTATTTATGTAAATTTTCTGGATTAATAATGTAATTTATCACTAACTAATTTTTTATGGCAAACAGTGTTGATGTTAGAATGCCATAAAATCTTACGTAAGCAAAGGGGGGGGGGGGGTACAAAAGGACTAAAAATATGCTTACGTAATACTTGAACGGTCCCTTGGCAGTATTTTCTCAAAGATATATTGCTTTTATGAAAAAAAAAAAAAAAAAAAAAAAAAAACGCCATTTACATAGTTTCTGAATAAGAATACCTGCCAATCTTACGCGTTACCGAAAAGAAATGAACTCAGAAATGTGTCATAATGTAGTTCCTTTGGATTTGAGAAAAGCCTTAAAAAATGAGAAATATTTTCACAAATCTACTTTTTATTATGCAGTTTCAAAAGTTATGTTTTTAACCCTTTATTCTAAACTACAATTATTTTTTAATGAATCCTTATTTGAATTTTTAAACGTCTAACACTATAAGTAATCATTCTGTTTTGCGAACACATAGTAATCTAAAATGTACTGTAAAATGTTCCCATAAATATGTATGTAGCATTCATTAAAAGAATCGTAATCGTATATCGAGAAAAAACGAAATTTTTTGTAGAAATTGAGACGGGCCAGGCCTGTTTTCACCGATTTTTGTATGGCCCGGGCCGGGTTCGGGCCGAACATTTAATTTTCACACCGGGCCGGGCCATGATAGCTTTCGTTTAGGCCGGGTCGAGCCTGGAAATCCCGGCCCGTGCAGACCTCTAGCACAGACACGTTTGTCCTTTATAATATAGATAATTAGGCTACATCTGCAAAATTTCGCTTTAACTTTATGCACAAAACCTAGTTTGAGGCTAAATTTAGTCCCTTGCAGTATTTATGGCTGTACATAATGGCAGATCAAAATACAGCCAGCTATGGGCTGTGGTGTTCCATGCATGTTGTCAATTTATATGAACCAAGTAGCCAGAATAGTATCAAAAGTAATTTCGAGATAATTCGAAACAAATTAAACGTGACACAAAATGTACAATTCAGTTTTTATTAAATCATAAAATATCAAAAAATTACATAAGATCGAACTACTTAAAAAACATACAGATGATGATTTTCCACAGCATTTCTTCACAGATAAAAATTCTTGAAAAATATTCAGTAAGAAAAAAATAAGAGATCTGTAAAAGGTGATCAGAATGATCCAAGAGGATTTACCATACTGACTCTAAAACAGAAGCATTGGATGATCAGCAACTTTTCTTCGTCATTTAAAAAGAAAACATAATAAAGAATTTTTTTAAATGAAAATATGTTAGAATTGTGCATATACAGCTCCCTTAAAAAGGATAATGACTTAATTCAACAATTCATTAACTATAATATAATTATGAAGATGAAAAAAATAGACATTTTTAAAGTAGCTTCTATTCACAGTAATTTTAAAAATAGTTCAAATTTTCGTTAACAGATGGCGCTACAATACGCTATCTCAACATGAGATGCTGGGTGAAACCGTATTTGCTCTTCCTTCCATATGACTGTTGAAATGCAAAAGCAACAGCAAAAAAAGTATATGATTTAAAGATAATTTTTGCATTGTTACAGGTTCAACATTTTGCAGTATATTTCAGCACCATCTATTGACTAAAATGTGAATTATTTTTTTAATTACTGTACAAAAATATTATGAGCTATATTATAAATAGATTGCTTTTTTCATCTTTATATTTATCATAGTTTACAAATTATTGAATTTTAAGAGCTTAGTAGTTCCTTTTTGGATACACTGTATTACTTATGTTTATATTATCTTTCATACATAGTATGAAAGGAAAAATAATCTTTAAAACTTATGAAACAATGAAGACCAATTTGCAATAAAATGCCACACACTCTTTTTATAACACCATTTTTTCCTTCCTTCATACAAGATAAATATTATACACAATATTAAATACAAGTTACAAAACATTTGATAAGATAAATTGTTTTAAAAATGACATACCACTGACCTTAATCAGTGTTTATTTCAAAACTTTAAGTTGTGCAACATATAAAAATCAATATTCGAAATAGCTGCTGAATAATACTTTCCAAAATATTAGATGCCTAAACAAAAAGCTTCAATTTTTTTTTTTTTAAATAATCTCCTTCCAAAAAAGTAATAGAAGAAAACATCACAAATTTAACCCCTTCACAATGAGTGACACACATACAATATGCAGAATTCTTATAACAGAAAACCACTATTTTCAAACAGTAATTTTTTCTTACCTCATTGTCAACAATTAAATAAGGCACAAATTACTATTCAGAAAAAGTGGTGCCTTAAAATGAAAATAGGTATATGGGACTCGCATCATAAAGGGGTTAAAGAATTATTTTTTAAAACAGTATTGAGATTAATATATTTAAAAATTCAGATAATTTCAAGATATATATCACCAATTTTTTTCAAAAAATTACATTAATTCCTGTGAAGTAAAAAAAAAAAAAAAAAAAAAAAAAAAAAATGGGAAGCAAAAACATGTATACAAATACAAGAACCTTCTGTTATCATAGTCAGAGGAATGTAAAAGTTAAACCCTCTTTTGAAAAGAAACACATTACAAATTAAATATAAAAAACACATTAAACTAAAGAACAATCGACATTCTTTTGTAAAAATTCTGTATTTTCAACAGAATCTTTTTTTAATTTAAGGATTACATTACACAAACACATTATAAAAAAGCAAAATATCTTCTCCCACACACAAAAATGACAGTTTGGTCATTATAATTGGCTTACCAAAGAGCATATAAAAAAGAAAAGCACTACAATGATTCATCAATCTTTACCATTATGAGAATGAATGAATGTGCTTTTTTTCCCATACTTTAAATGGTAATACTATATTATTAGGGTTGCCACCTGTCCCAAATTAAGTATAATATTGCAATCTTCTACTAAATTATAGTGTGTCTCAAGTCATATAAAGGCAGACCAACTTATTTTGTGTGAGACCAAATTCTAAAATAAATCTTAGTGAACGTTAGTAGATAAAATTGTATTCTTATTGTATACCATGTATAAATAGCTGTTATTTTCAAGAAGGTTTTCAGTATCCTAAATTGCATATAAATGGGACAATTAGACTGTCAGCAACTTACTCCAAAAACTTTGGAAATTTTCACAATAAAAAATAAACATTTTGAATAAAAAAAAAAAATAAAAAATAAAGGGAAGATTGAGAAAGTGCATTATACTATATTAAAAGAGACAGCTTATTTTGTATGAATAATGCTAAAACTTTGAAAATAAAAGTAAGAAAAATGTCAGCCACATGTTTAAAATTGTATTATTTATATTATACACTATGTAAAAAAAGTAGCAGTGAATTTCAAGGAAATTTTTTCAATATCCCAAATTACACTCAACTGACTGGCAGTGATTGACAAATTTTCAAAGTGAAAACGAAAAAATTCCATAAATATGATTTCATTAAGTATTTAATGAAATAAAAATTTATTTGAGAAGTCTTCTATCAAAATTTTGCTTAGATAATGTAAATTACTAGACAGTATGCTCCCCTCACATTAACTTCACTTGCATTACTAAAGAAATCTGTTCTATGAAATACGTTTCTCTCTATTCTAAAAAAAAGTAACTACCGCTGTCACCGCCGCCGCCGCCGGTTTTGATTTTTTTGTGACCGGAGGCCTTTCTTCGTTAATATTAACAAACATAATGCATGCAAAAATATGAAAATCGGTGGTTTTATACAGAAATGTTTGATAAATACGCTGATGCAGACAGTTTTCAAATCGAAGAATTATTTTAAGAGTTATTTAATGCTAAAGTTGGACAAAATCGTTCCACTAAAAAAGTTTTATAGCAGCAAAAACTATACATAGCAGTGTAATCATTTTTAGGTCATTTTATGCGTTAGAATTTGCCGGAGTGCAGATTGCATTAATTTTTTTATTTTGACTCATTTTTTCAGGTTTTATTTCTATTTTAAATTCAAATTTTCAGCATTTCTAGAGATATTTTTTACAGATTTCAGAAAATTGTACTAATTTAAACTGTTGCCAACTGTATAAAAAGCGCAAGCAATAATGTTTGCTTCAAATTAAAAATTTATTTACACGTGACTATTATAAACAGGAAAAAAACTTTCAAATTAGAATTAAATAATTACGTATAAAAAGCAAGAACTTATTAAAAATTACGTCATAAAAAGTATACACGTGAATTTTAAAAGGGAAAGGATATTGTAAAATAATAAATTCATTAACATGCGTTAGAAGTCTTAGGAGAAATTGCGTCATATTTACGTCACATTATAGTTATTACATAAAATGAACACAAAATAATATTGCAAAAAAGTTTAAATTTAGAAATTGCGCTAGACATTTATTTCATATTTTGAGAATTAATTTAAAATGTCTCATTTAAAAGAACTTTCTTTTCGCTTTGTTAAATAATACCAGGAGACAAAGACTCTCTTTACTTAATTCCTTTTATATTAGCTTATTTTGAAATGTTGTTACACGTGTATACGTCATCAAGTTATTTTTATATCGACGTTTTATTTGTGTTTTTATTAATGTTGTACGAATTTATTTGTTCTTTTGTTATTTAAAATAAAAATTATATCAATTTGTATAATTTGGCGAGTGGTTTGGCGATTTATATAATTTGGCGAAATTGGTCGACAGGATAATCAAATAGTACCGCAGCGGATTTGGCGTTAAAATTCCCCAATCAATGAGAAATGAATAGAAATTCGTTTATAGGGAGATCGCCGCTGTTTTTTAAATTATAATTCAATCTTTCAAAATCTTTTTAAAGCCGATCAAATTAGCGTGCATTTAGAGTCTGCGGTGTCTGGACGGGGGGTTGGCGAGCGTAGCTCGTAGGGGGCCGAGCCCCCTAGTATATATATATATATGACTTTCATCATATCTATTGAATGATATGTTGATAGTGCTGAAATAACTGATTTATATGCTATCATAACATCTGATATATATGAAGGGTTTAACATTAAAAAACGAATGCTAGAAGAGTGTGTTAAGATCGCTGACAAGGCTGTGGTTTATTTCATATTATTTAATAGTTATCGCAATTTCCAAGGTAAAACAATGCAAACCAAACTATAAAATGGATAAATTTCAATTCAGTAATATTGATAAAGGAAAGTTAAAGGAAACACAAGTTATTCAAAAAATACAACCAAAAAGGTGGCAACCCTACACTATACAGATGAAAAATATTCTTTTCTTTCATGTGCCATTTCTAAATTGACTTTTTTTTTAGGAAACACAGATATAGCACCTCCAGTTGCTTTTAAACATTTGCTAATGAAGACAGTTTATATGATTATTTGGAAGAGAGATGTATACTGTACAAAAACATTATCCAGAAAAATAAAATAAAGATGATTTTATTTATTCCTTCTTGAAGCAATGAATGAAAAATATTCACATCTATTAATTTATAAAACAAAATATTTCATAATTGTCCACAAAAAATTTTTCATCCAGTACTAATTAAAAAAGATAGTTCAAAATCGTTTTAACAATTTAATCTGGATCTCCTATTGGGATGATGATAACTGATATCAAAATAAATGATTGCACTCCTCATTTTTATTTTGCGCAGTACCCTGGTGTTTTCATATTCTAACATGCTATTTTTTTAGTATAAACCACTAGGAAGTGTTCATTTCACGAAAAAGAAAAAAAAAAAAGGAATTTACTAAGTAGGCATATCAAAATAAGTATTATCACCCTTTACCATTTAAAAAATTCTATTATTTTATTGCTTTCCATATTATAAATTATGTAACATGCAGAATGTATAAGATCAAGTTGTCTATAAACAATTAGTTTACACTTTTAACAGTTATTACATAAAAAAAAGAAAGAAAAAATAAATTGGAAAATATTAAAAAAATATAGCCAACATTGAAGTACTTCAACTATACTTATAAAAATGAGCTGATAAAAATTTCAGTTTAGAGTAAACACGTCGTGAAAATTTTAAACTTTAAAGGAAATAACATTTTAAATGTTATGTTAACTTTCAATTTCATAGTCGTGCAATAACCTTAAACTTCTCAGTTATCACCATAATTTCTATATCAGAAGTCTGAAAATTGTAATAGAATATTCTAGTAATCTAGTAGAGGATGTTCTATCACAAAATCCCATGTTTGCTTATGAGAATATTTAAACACGCGATTACTCATGACGTAATTCATTTACCAAAATTTGGTTTGCACCTTTTGAAAGTTGACATTCAATACCAACATACTGAGATCTCTAAATTAATTTTCACAAACTTTAAGTATTATTAAAAAGACGAGCTTTAAAATTTTAATTTCAGCAAAATTTTTTAAGTTTGTCTTTTCAAAAATACTCAAAATTTTAAATGTCAAATTTTTCAAAAACAAATTTTCTATGTTGGTATCCGAAATAAAGTTTTTGAAGGTGAAAAGAGAATTTTGATAAATGTATTATGTAATGAATATAACATTAATATAGCCATGTACAATGAATGAAGAGAGAGAAAATTGCTAGCTCAAATTTTAATCCTAAAAAATATATACATGTTTGATAATCATATATTTCCTTTTCTTTAAAAAAAAAAAAAGGCTATTTCTAGAATGTATATATCGAAAATAAAAAGATTTTATATGTAATCTTTGACACCTACAGATTTAATAATTTCCAAAAAGCACTGGATGAAAAATAAGATTTTAATGAATTCAAATTAAGGAATGTAAAAAAGAATTAAAATTATAAATAGCTACCACATAATATATACACAGAGACAGATTTTACCATCATCTCGTATAAATAAAATTTTCAAAATTTGTTCTTTATTTATTTATTTTTTTAATTTATTTAATCATTTACAAGCTTTAAGAAGTAATTGGAGTGCAAGGTATGGACGGATGCATGTTCAATAGTAGAATGTTTAAAAACTAAATATGAAACTGTGTGCCACAGTCAACATGTGACACATAAAAACCAGCATAAAGTTAACTGAAAATATTAAAACGCAGGATTCGTTTATGAGAACCATTGACGCATCCATGGAGGGAGCTAAGGAGGCTGAAGCCCCTCCCAGACACCGAGACTAGACTAGCTATTTAAATTTTTCAAAAAATATGAAAGAATGTATTATTTTTAATAGGTCCGTAAAAATCTGAATTTTTGGAAAAATACTGATTTTGTCCCACAATTTTTTCTCTTATAAATTTTATTATGAAATTCGAAATATTAGCATATTTAATATTTACAAATTAAAAAATTAAATCCCATGTGCAACCTCTAACCTTCATAATACTTTAATCATAAAACTTTATATCGTTTGATTACAAATACACTTAAAGTTATCCAAATACAGAAACACACCAAAAAATCGCAAAACTAAGGTATATTTTAGGTACACTATTTCATTACCAAACATGTTAAAAGCATTCAGAATTAGCCCCCTTTAAAACTTATCTGGCTGGTTACGACTCTGCTCAAGTCAACAGAAAAAATGAAAATCAGGACCCGAGAAGGCACATCCCATCGAGTCAAATGAAAGAAAAGTAAACAGGGCTCGGTCGCTGGTAGGGCCAGATCTGGGCACATGTAGATCTCTAAAATATGCTAGCCACCTCCAAAGTGTAATCCTGGATGCGCCACTGATGATAACTTTAAACACATGCATCTTAACTTCTTCAGTGTCAGTATCAATTATATACATTTTAAAGCATGTCTAGGGTTCTCCATTTCCAGTATTACTAGTGTTTACAAATAATAATCTTTACCTTATTTCATCTCAGAATTCTTGCTAGTAGGGCTTTTAGTCAGTTCCCAAATTCCCCTCTCTAAAGTTAAGTCTATGGGAGTAGAATGCATTTGTATATTTAAGACATCTCCTCATAAAATTAATTTTTTAACTCTTTTTTTACTTTGCACTATTCTCAAAAGTTTTTTTTTTTTTCTCAATTCTCAAAATATTTCTAAAATCTATGCTTAATTTAATATTTTATGTGTTAAAAGCTGACGAACAGCGAGTAAGATTTTAACACTTCACATAAAATTAAGTATATATTTTAGAAATGTTTTGACAACTAAGAAAAAGGGAGATATACTTTAAGAAGAGCAGACAGAAAAAAGAAGTTAAAAATAGTGATTTCCCGTAGAGATATTTTATATATACGAATTCATCAGACACCCATAGACTTAACATTAGTAAGGATAATTCAGAAGTTGACTAAAAAGCCCTAAATAAAGAAGATTATTATTCAGAAAAAGTGGCACACAAAAATAAAAATGTGTATATTGGACAATAATTCCAAATGTTTTAGTTGATTTTCTTTATACATTGCTTTTTACATGTCACATGTTCAAAAGCTATCAAAGTAAATTTCAAAAACTATTGATTTAAAGGAATATTTTATACAAAGTTATTGTGACTGTTTATTTAGATTAAACTGCATGGAAAAATAAATAAAACATTTTATGCCATAAAAACCTCAATGAATATTAACAGAATATCTATATATTTTTTTAAGCTATTCAAATAATACAATCTAGTTTTGCAAAAGTGTTGGTATTTTTTTCACCTTCAGAAACGTCCATGAATAATTAAAAAAAAAAGTTGTAATTAAAATAAATATTTCACCTTTGCACGACACACATAAAGATGAACTCAATAGTAATATTTTGAAATTAATTCAATAAAGACACATATAAAGATGTTTATGTCCCACAATAAACTAATATAAAAAGGGGCTTATTGGCCTTACCATTTTCCACAAAACAGGAAGGTATCCAAACTATAGAATTTAAACTTAATTCTAAAATTCATTAAAAAAGACAATGTACTAAATCAAAAGAACGTTTCACTTACATAAAGACTCACACAATAGCACTTTACAAACTTTTAAAATCGTATACACAAAATAATCAAATGAAATTAACATGAGTGTATGCAGGATTTTTGTTAGGGGAGGACAGTGGTATACCCACGTAGCATAGGCAATTTTTTATTTTCTTTACCGCTGATTATTTATAAATAATGACATTTTTTTTTCTTTCCCAAGTGCCTTAGAATAATTATGCACAAAGAGAAAGGGGTACTAAGAATTTTTTGTCAGGTGGGGGCCTGCCCCTCATGAACCCTCCATTGAAGACAATTTTAATTACATTTCCTTTTTTACATTCATATGTTTCAATTTTACCTTAAACAGGGCATTCGGGACAGCAGTGTTCTCCGATGGAAATAAGTAATGAACTGTTTCAATTCTCTAAAAGGATTGTAGAAACTTATTTTTTAATATTTAATACTTCTTAAATGTTAAACATTTGTATTGCTGTTAATGCTGATATGTTAAAAAATTGCCCTGCATGGTGAATTCTGACGAAAAATCCTTAGTAAATACAAATTAGGCTGTAGACCACAGAAACATCTGTTTGAAAACTTTGCCCCTTCCTAGATTTCTTTCTATCAGCACCCTTAGTATTTCAAGTTAATCTTATTAATTAAAAAAAATTTTAAGGGGCAAAGGGCAGTCCTCCACCCATTTAACCTAGCATACACTCATGGAAACTAAAATATGAGCAGTTGCTGGCCACAAAAAACATCGACTAAAGCTAGAAAAAAATATAAGTAATTGTCCAACACAAAACACATATGCATCTATACAAAAAAAAAAAATTAAAAATGAATGTTGGCAGTATATGCATTTTCCACGACGAATATGGCATCTTCTGACAATAATGAAATGTTTGAATACAAATGATGAAAATTTCCATTACGGCTGCCTCAGAAACTTTCTGCAGCTCAAAGAGTTCGAACACTGAATAAGGCATCACAGAGCAAAGGCTGTAAACAGCTGCCGTTTTGTCAAACCTGAATTTGTCTCAAAAGAAGATGAAATAGTTCCGAATTCAGCTGTTAGGCATATATTTTTTGGCACACAATGGTTATGCATACCAAAGCAGAAAACTTAATAAATATAAAATATATGCAAAAATCCAGAACAAATCCAATAAAAATGTTATCACTAATTTTTACTTGGTTGCTGGAAATAAACAGATTTTGAAATGTTGCCCCCAAAAAAGTGCGTTTTTCAGAATCAATTTTTATAGATCACATGAGCAGCAGAATCATTAGAACAACTATAAAATTCATATCTATCATTAAATTTAGTTTTCGCCTGAAAAAGATGTTGGATCTTGAAAGATAAATGCAAAAATTTGAAATAATGATGAGAATTCAAGGCTTTATAAAAAATAATAAAGCTGCCAGCCTGATTTTTTTCTTTTGATAATTCCAGCATCAGAACTGTACAACTATCATTAATTCTGGCATTTCTCTAAAAAAGGATGTTGATTCTTGAAAGATAAAAGATGAAAATATGATGGAAATTCAAGGCTCTATATATGTAATAAAGCTGCCAATTTTTTTTACACACAACCAGATTAATTTTTCTTTGATAATTACATATCCTAACTAGCTGATTTCTTATATGAAAATTAGAATCCAGTTCTGTAGAAGGCATCATCCATTGAGAGCAAACTCAAGTAATCCATATGATCAAGTCCACCATGCTTGATATATATGATTGGCAACTGATTTATTTTTATTAGTATTTATTTTAATAGTCCTATCATTCCTCTTCACTCTCTCCTTGGCCGTACATATCGGCAAGCTTCTGGAAGCGTGGTCCCCAACCGTTCAGGTAATCAAAGTCATGGTTATCATCATCTGTACAAGAGGCTAGAGAGCTGAGGGAACCAGCAGAACTGCCACCACCTTCATAAGCGTAGTTACGTAGGTCATCGAAAGGTGGTACATTGACGTCATTATCGGCTTTGTCCTGGCGATCGCGAATGAAATCGCCAACATCGGGTTGTGCTCCAGGATGACCTGAAAGATAAAGAGTTATCACTTACAAAAGACATTAAAAACAACATTACAATCATGGGCGAGGCGCACTCAAGCAGGGAAAATTGCACCTACCCAGATTTTCAAACTTAATTAGCTTAATTTTTTTTTTTTTTTTTTAATCTCAGTATTTTAGAAAAAATAGAATTTTTCTTCTTGGACGATTTAAAATAATTAAGCACTACGAGAAAAAGGAACTAGGGATTTTTCGTAAGAAGTGCTCTATATTTCAAATAGTATTTTAAAAGGGGGGAGGGCTCAATTTTCGCCGCATTTAATCGCAATATTATTTAGGCGGAAATAGTGGTTATTCAAAATACGTAATACTTGATACCAATACAAAAAGATAGACGTTAATGATTCGTGCTTTACTTTGTCAGAAAACAATCAAAATATGATTAATATTTAAGTTTCTATCATTTGTAGAACACTAAATCCCATTTCCAGCAAAAACAACATAAATCTAAAGAAAAAAAAAAATTAAGTTCATATTTTATTTTTAATTCATATAAATTAAATAACCGATATCTGATTTACAAATTTAAAAATATAACCCCTTCGAGACGAGCGCCACAAATACGTGGCACATAAGATGCTCAGAATCCTTGCTTATTCCCACCAGTTATTTTTAATTGTAAACTCTGCCTTATTTAATCACATCATTTCTGCGATTCAATTACATAAAATTTTCCGTTTTGAAACACCGATGGTAAAAGATTAAAAAGTCTGCAAACGAAGCTCGTCACGAAAATGTTAAGAAGTACTATAATGATGACAAAAAGGTTCTTTAAAAAAATCTGACACTTCTCTGCAGCATAGTTTTTATCGATTCCTGATTTTGTTTTTTCTTTTAAATCTATGAGATAACTCGTATAGTTTTGAATATACCGATTCAATTACATATATATACTCAGCTGAAAATTCTATTTCCTGTGAAAAAAATGAATATGCGTGAATATTTATAATATGCCACCGACCCTCCCCATTTAATATTTTGAAAATACTTAAAATCGTTTAAAAACGCCTCCCCCCTTTTTTTTAAACAATTCAATTAGGAAAAAGAAATAGAAGACAGGGAGAGAATCCAGTAGTGTTTGATGGAGTCCTACACCGGGTCAAATTACTCGATTTTACCCAAACTGACCCAGTTTCGGATCAGGTAGACCCTTTTTTTTTTCTTCTCTTCGCGAACCGGGTTGATTTTGAATGTTTCGGATAAAGTTTTTATTTTCTCGATAGGGTTCGGGGTCAAACAGAATTTAAAAAAAAAAAAAAATTCCCGATTTTTATTTATTTATTTGAAAAAAGTATACACTATTTGAATATTAAAGAGTGTATAGGTGTTCATTTTGATACAAAATAGATAAAATTAGAAATATGAGGACACGAGTTTTAAAACTGTCTTTATCTAGGAAAGAAAATTTTAGTAAACCAAATTTTGTTTCCAAATCTCTAATATATAAAGCGAGTTTGAAAGTAAACCAAGATTTTATAATGTCTGAAATATACGATAAAACTAGTTTTGTTGTTGCAGATTGCAGTATTTTTTTCGGTCCAGGTTTACTAACAGAAGAAATGAATAGAGAAAACACGATTGTTTTCTTTTTGGGTGCGAGTTTTAAGACCCACCTCTTTATTTAATTGTAAACTACTTTTTAATAATTGCCTTAAAATATGAGTTATTTTTCTTTCACTTCGAGTTTGAATATTACGATATTCAAAGATACGAAAGAAAACGCGAATTTCGTAAAAAGATCAGTAAGAAAAGGCAAATTTCACCGAACGTTCGCAGAAAGAAAACACTAATTTCGTCAAAGAATCATGGTAAAAAACGCAAAATTCGTCAAAGGATCGCGGTAAGAAATGCGAATTTCGTCAAAAGTTCATGGTAAAAAGTGCAGATTTCAACAAAGAATCGTGATAGAAAAATGCGAATTACGATTGTGGGAAAAAAAGTTGTGAATATCCTGAAATGATCGCGGGAAAAAAAAATCACGGATTTCGTCAAAATTTACTGCACTGGGCTAAAAAATTAGAACCAGGCTCCATGTAAAAAAACGCTGCGAAATGAAAAGAAACTCTAAAAATCGTGTGTAAAAATTTTCAGAGGAAAAAAATTACTATATTGAGTTGAAAGACTGAAACCTTATTTCTTTTACGAATGTCAAAAGATGTCTACGAAACACGAAAAACCAATCAACCAACCTCCAGATTAATTTTAATTTTGTGGCCTACGATATCTCATTTTCAAAGGTTGGCAGGTCCTGCTAAGGATACGTCAAAAATAACTACTTTAAATTGTTTAAAACATTACACTTTCCAAATTATTAATTTCTGTTTGCCGAAGCAGAAAAAAAGTTAAGTAACCTATCAAATGGGGAAAAGAAAAAAAAACTGAGAGCAGAACATGATCTCTTTAACGAGATGATGAAGGTCAAAGATCTTAGAACAAACAGCCTTATCAAAGTTTATTTGAAACAGGATTTGTAAACAGTGCGGTAAGTTATAAATTAGTCACTGGGAGACTCGGACGATTATTTATAAAGCTCAACTCAATTTTATCGAATTAAAAGGGATATAGGGAAGAAAATAATAAGGTAGCTTTTGATAAAATTTTCCTAAGAAAACTTCAGAAGGAATAAGAAGATTTTCATACATAAAAAATTTCAAATGATTCAAAGATTTTTTTTTTTTTTTTTTTTTTTTTTTAGTATAATTAAAAATCAGATTTTATAATCGATTTTACAAATGTTAATGTTACTAAAAGACCAGTTCTCTTTAATCATAAGGGGAAAAAAAAAAGACAGAAATATCAAATTTGTTGTTTTTCAAACCTAACATCTATACAAGGAAATATGTTGTTTATTTACTTCAATTTAAGTATTCTTTTCTTATCAAATTTCTTACACACAACACGCACAATTTATTTCCTACCCCGCCCCCAATTCTTGTTTTGAGAAATCTCAAAATCTGCAACACAAAAATATGAGTGCAGACAAATAATTATATAAATGTAATATTTCCAAATGACTAAATTTTCCGGAACATTTGCATCCGGTCGCGTACGAAAATGACACTCAGCAAAACAACTGAATCTAAATAATAGGTGTTCCTGGATTTTACAGCAATTTTTTTTTTTTAAGTGTTGCTATTAGCGTTTAAAGGTATTTTTTCCAGTTCAACAACACGAAACTTTCAGGCACATTCACGAAATTGACGACAAACTCGAAAGCATTTTTGCGAAAAAGTTTAAAACAATAGCATTTCAAGTGCTTAAGAATATAATAAAAGTTTTCAATTTCCAGTAAAAACGATATACTTGATTTATAATATATTACTGTCTGAGGACGAGTATTCCTAGATTAACCCGTCCCAAAAATAAACCTAAAATGACAACGTTAGCATTTTATTTTTTAAACATGCTCTACTTTAACAGGAAAATTAAAAATGCTATTCAATTTATTAGTATCTAAGTAATAATAGAAGCAAAATTCATGAATTCATGAATATGTCAGAATGTTCGACTCTGATAGCAGAATCATACTCTTCAACCCCCCCCCCCCCACCCCCTTCACATTAAAAAAAAAAAAATGCTAGTGAACAGAAGAATGTTCCATCGAATTCGGCAGCACTGGGCTCTGTGGAATACTTCATTTTCGCCACGCTGGTAGCTAAAAGGTTAATAAGACTTGAAGGGTTGCTAATTTGCAAGCTTGAAGAGGCACAGGAAAAGGGGGGGGGCTGAAGGGGAAGACAACAAACATCCTTCCCCATTCAAATATAAAAACAATATTATTAACCCTTAACTGTTGCAAGCGGTCTCACAGACCACTTTTCTTTTTCCCAATTTTCAGAGTGTATAAATATCGATTGTACTTTAAACTAGTAACTCTGCAAATCAGAGTACTCAACGTTAGCTCTGTAAATCTCATTTTTCTTTTGAATTCATTGTCATCAATATTTTGAAACTTTTAGCTTACAGTTTCAATCTTTCATATTAGTATTATTGCAAATAAGATTTCAAATAGCTTATCTCCTCAACCCTCCGTTGTCCCATAATTTTATATCTTAAGTCTCTACAAATTTCAGTAGTATGTTAAAGCTACCGAAAATAATTCAAGTGTTGTTTTTGTGATAATTAATTTGAACGATTAATTATTCTTATAAATATTTTAATAATTATGGATGTCCAAATTGTTTATTTTAACCCTTTATAGCCCGAATTTTTTATAAAAAAATTGTTTCACCTGAATAATCATTTACGTTAATATCTAAGATATACAGAACAACATATGTATACTAATATTTTGGTTTTTAGATATTTTTTTTAATTAAAACTGATTTAATAAATCGGAAATTAACAAAAAATATTGTTATAGAAATCTCACAATTCTTATAAGAACAGTGTAAATAAATGTATTGTGATCCTATTTGTAACAGAGAAGTGTTTTGTAGTTGCAAATATTTCGTATAACATTTTCTAATAGGATAAAAGCTCCACCTATGTAAGGTTAGTTGGGGTAACTGGACCCACGAGGTAACTGGGCCATAGGCTATTTTACAAAAAACTGTCGGTGTTTTTTAAGTTTTAGCTTTTGTGAACAATGCACCTTAATCTTTATTTCCTAAAACAACGTGTATCAACTCAATCATAACTCTTACTTTGCTGTGATAGGTTGTCAAAAATTTAAGTTTCTTTTTTTAAAAACAACGTCAATATGGTTGAACTTCCTCGGCTTTTTATTAAAATACTGTAAGTACTTTTATTAAACAATCTTTTTTTTTTTTTAAGATTAGACATATAACTACATTAATATTATTAGGTATCTATACATATTTACTTCATGTTTCAAATGTAAGCCCGATGACCCAGTTACGCCATAAATTTTTCAAGAATGGGGTAACTGGGACATGTATCCGGGATACTGGACCATGTTGGATCCAGTTACCCTTACCAGATTTCCCTTACGACGCTGTTTATTGACATATAATTTACACGATCTACCTGGTTTAAATTTTTTTAAGTTCTTTACACCTTTTCAAACAGGACCTGATATCCGATATGAAAAAATATAAACGCGTGTGGAGCATATACCCCCTGGTCCAGTTACCCCATTTTTGAGGGCAACTGGACCCATGAGGAAAGAAAGATGAAATATGCATATTTTTATATTTTTAAATATTAAAATGTAATTTTGAGCATTTCTGTCTGATAGAGGGAACCTAACTGAACACATTTACAGAAGAAGTTCAGACTTTAATTTAAATGAACATTAGCTTTTTGAAGCTGAATTGTCAGAAGCTCAAGAGTCACATTGTAAAATCATGGCCCAGTTGCCCCAACTAACCTTAAATGGTTGAGATAATAACCACATTAAAAAATATTTAGCTTCGACTGTTTCACTGCACTTTCTAAATAGGATTCAGCAAATTATTTTGTATGAAAAGTGCAACCTACTTTTATTAGTACACGAATTAAATAAACTTTAAATTGAGTTTTTCTTTAATGGTACTTAAATGTACCGTTAGGGTATAAAGGGTTAATACAGGATTTGTATTGAGCGCATCCTATAATTTTTTAATCAGTGTTGATTTCAGGAGGTGGCCCGGGGGGGGGGGGGGAATGTCTCCCCCCGGAGCAATGAGATGTCCCCCCCGGAAGATTTGAGATTTTGTGTTTTCAATGGTCAAAAAGTGCAATGTCCCCCCCCCCCCCGGGGCCACAGAAATCCCTCCCGGAGAAACGTGTCTGAATTCAACACTGTTTTTAATTGTTCCGCAACTGCTTGAAGAAAAGATTCAATGCGACTTACCTTGCCATTGTGGCGTTTCTCTAATCGGGCCCTTCTCTGGTCCAGACTTGGGACCCATAGGAGAACCGTACCCGTCAATGGGGATCTGCAGTGTCTTGATGTCGTAGGCATTCATGTCATCTTCCCCGCCACCTTCGTCGTCGTAGACGATGATGTTCTCTCGCACGTCATCTGTTATGTGCTTCTGGTCGTAAGGCTTCTGAGATCGGATGCGCGAGTAAGCTATGACGACCAGAGCCAGAACTGAAAAAGATGAAAAAAAAGTACATAAATCAAGGTGGGAAATAATTTGTTAAATTAGAATGCATTTTCTATATTATGTTTGTGTGCCTGCCATAAGGGTCACATGTTCATTATTTTTTTAGCCTACTTTTCGATTAAGCGCAGTAAGTCTAGATCCAGGAACAACTTTAAATCCCAATTGGTTACTGTAAAGGTAAAAAATTGGAAATTTCGTACGCAGCCAGTGGACTGAACGTAATTTTAAAGTACTTTTTAACTCAATATTTTAAAATCAAGTGCAAATTACTTAAAAGACTAGTACAGCATCACATAGATTCAATAAGCTCAATAATGAATTTAACTATCCATTTACCAGGACGAAAAATAAGTCTTTAAAAATGAAAAGAAATGCAAGAATATGGTTCAATTTAATTTTCTTTAAAGTTTTAGAAATCAATAAAATATACTTAACGTAAATGTTTACATTCATGTTGTGGATGTAAATGGATTGAACAGTATGCACGCCTAAGCGCAGCGTTTGAGCCCGTTGCCGAAGTCTAACTTTTTCGTCACACGTGACCGACAGTCAAAAAAATCACTTTTTTCATGGCTTTATGAACAGCTGGCAAATTTTTTATGGCCACTAGGAAACTAGTCACAGATCTACTTTTATACATTGCGATTGCAGGTTAAAGTAAAAAAAAAAAAAGAAGTTACAAAAATGGTTACCTAATGTGAAATTTTATCGGCCATTTTTTCACTTTTAGTTGCCACGTTAAGAGTGGCAACTGCGAATTTTTATCCCGTGATACTCTTTCTTCCACCTCCCCAAAGAAAGAGTTGAGAAGTTACTCTAGGAGTACTTTGAAATGCTTCTAACTCACTTTTCGAGAGTTATGTTTTCATGTGCTCAGTCAAGTATTTTACATATATTTAAAAAAAAAAAAAAAAGAATAAGATTGTTCACTTACTCAAAACTGCAAAGATGCAAAATACGATGAGAGCTAAAGCTGCTACACTCAGCTGCATGACCTTCTCCTCCCTGACTGCATTGCAGTGAATACCAATGTATCCACTGGGACAAATGCACTCGTAACCCTGACCGTTCGGCAAATTGATACAAGATCCACCATTCAGACATGGCTGCTGAGTCACACATTCATCTTCATCGATGCAGTTCTTTCCGTCAGCTGTTACAACGAAACCTTTCGGACACCTAAATAACATATAACAAAAGAATTCAGTGTTAAATAAAAAACTAAATCAATGCTTAAAATAAGGTGACCAAACATCCTGATTTTTCCAGAGACAATCTCTATTTAGATATCCAGGCTTCTCAACACTCAGTGCACCTATTTCTAACGAAATCTCTAAATTATCCTCAAATTTAACTTAAAAATGAAACAAAAGAAAGAATTGCGATTGTTTAAAGGGAATCATAAGCATACACCAAACCCCACATCTTTACTGATAGACTTAAAAACTCTGCACTTAAAAAAACACCTTTCAGCGGGAAAAGCGCGAATAACCTTAAAACTTAAAAATTTATATTGAATTTTTGCTTTTTTTTTTTTTTTTTTACATATCTTAACCCTTTCAAAAGCGCTGTTTGCATGGTAAATTTGTTCGTAAATTCTGGTGTTATTAAATTATTTCAACATTTTAGCAGCAGAAGTACTTTGACCATGAAAGGGTTAAGAGTGAATAAATACCAGAATTAGAGAAAATCTTTTTTCGGAATTATTAATGTAATTTTCAAATTTGATTTAGCATTCGAGAGGAGGGAAGAGGAAAGGGGGAATACATGTCTGCAGCAATGAAAACAGTGCAAAGATTTTCTTTCCTGCTTTTAGTTCCCTGATACTTGGCCACCTTAGCTAGGGGGGGGGGGGGAGAGAAAAAATGTAGACGAATATTACTTACATGCACTCATACATCATCCAAAGATCAACACATATGAAAGGCGGTGGACAAAACACACCAGCACATGGGTTGTTGGATGGGCATCCAGACCTTACATTCTGGGATTCATAAACGATGGCATACTGAGATCCATTTTCCATAGGCATATATTTAGTGTCCAATCTAATGTCGTTCAAACAACCTAAAAGAAACATGAAAAATAAAATACGGTCATTTTTTTTTTAATAGTGAGATCCAGGGTTCGTTGATATATATCAATCGATATATATCTTGATATATATCCGATATTTATTTTGAAAATATCAAGATTTTTGATATTTTTGATTTTTTCATATTACTTCGAACTTTATTTTCAAAATATCAAGATGTGTGCTATTTTCAATATTTTTCTTTACTTGATATTTATTTTCAAAATATCACTGTGCAAGATATTTTTGATATTTTCAATCAAAACAAGAACAAATGAAATTTCCAACTGTTGTTGACTGTGTTGTTCTGTAAATAAAGAACTTTTGTCTCTGCTAGTGACTTTTTTAGCCGAAGAAGAAAAAAAATATCTTTTCCAAGTTTTATGTTTGAATTTTTTACTTGTAACGTAGATTATGAGAGACATTATTAATTCAGAACAGACACTGAATAATAAACTGTCTAATTTAAATACTCAGTTATATATATACAGCTTTATTCGAAAAGAATCTGTTCTGGTATTGATTTAGTTTAGTTTTAAACTGTACAGCATGTTAGGGGAATAAAAAATGTTAAAAATTTTCAGTTAAAACAATATTATATATTTAAAATTTTGTTTTACAAATTTCTGATTTCTTGATAGTTGATACTGCTTTTTTTTTGCTATTGCTTTTTTTATTTATTTATTTATTTATTTATTTATTTATTTATTTTTTTAATGTAAGTGCATAAAGCAAACTGTTTCGGTTTTCAATTAGTTGATCTTCAAGAAAAAGAAAAATGTGCTTTTAGTATATTGTTTAAGTTTTCGTGTTAAGTGCAATATGCTTAGTTTCTAATATATATACCTATTACTTGAAAATATTCATTATCAGCAAAGTTGACTATTTTGAAAATATCGGATATATATCGAAAATATCGGATATTTTTGATATTTTCGAAAATATCATGATATTTACGAACCCTAGTGAGATCAGATGAAATCAGAGCTTGGTATAAGCGATCGAAAAGAAAGAATGGTTGATTTAATATAAAAATATATAGCAAAATACACGATTGTAACGAGGGAAACTGATATAACGAGAAAAAAAAAGCTAAGTATTTACGATTTTCCTCAACAAAGGTCGAATATGTTGAAGATACTATTATTTATGCACATTTCCCTTTGTCTTCGTCATATTCGATTTTTGAATTTAAAAATCAAGTCAACGCAGAAAAAATTCTGAAAAAGCAATTAAAGAAATCACGTTTGCCCTTTATATAACGAGTCGATAAGTATTAAGCATTTAAAAAGAAAATTTTTTAATTTTATACAAAATTTTAAATCTGCTGGAAAAGATGAATAGTATCTCATACGGTCATACACCCCATTATTAATTTATAAACATCCTGTACCTAAAACAAAAAATATAAGTAACACGCTTTGAATCGAAAGGTGGCATCGTACGTGTAATTTCGTCGACAATCGACTTGTATACAAAATTGAAGCAAAATCGGTTCGTTTTAGATGTGAGATTTCATTCGGGAACACAAAAAATAATTTTGCCTGGATATTCAGCTTTTGATAAGATACTGGAGTACGCGTTACCGTAGACAATGAGAAAAATCAATTCGTAAGATACTTTATTTCAATCAAAAACGTAAAGTAATTTTTTTGTTACTGGAGCCTGGCTTTGATGAGATTACGATCCTGAAAAGAGTCCTGCATTGAGACAGATAACTTGATTTTATTCGAATTCGACCAGTCGGACCCGATTGCAACAAAATTTTTTTCGTTGCGTTTAGAGTTCGGGAGTCAGGGTTACTACGACTCTGGTTTTGATAAACCCGATGTTTAAAAAAAAAGTTCAAAATATTTGTTCAGATGAAAACTATTATATGGTTATTTAGTTTTTCTTCATAAAACATAAAATTTATGTTTAGCTATTTCAGAACTTTTTTCATAACTGTATTAATTTTTTTTTTTTCGGGTTTTGAGTCAGGTTGAATTATTTCATGTTTGGCTTTGGGTATACAAAAAAATTCCCGGATTTGGGTCAACGAAAAATATTTTAAGATAAAAAGAACTTAAAAAGACCATGAAAATTTTAATAAGTGAAAAAAATTTTGTCTGTTGAGCTCGGGTCCTGTTGGTCTTAAGTAGAATTTTGGAGTTCAGCTCGGGTGCGCATGGATCTACCCTAAAAATATTTGAATATTGCATTGACATCAACAGCGAACTGAACTTATGTACAAAATTCGAGCAAAATCAGTTTGTTAGATATGGGGTTTCAATCAAAAAAGTATAACAATTTTGCTCAAAGATGAGATACGACCCTGAAACGACACGAATATTGCAATCATCACAATGAACTTAACCCGGCGGAAAGCGCGCCAAGTAAAGTTACTAGAGCGGGCGCGTGGGGTATCGCATACCCCAATATTTAAAATACGTTCAAAATAGTTTTATTTAATTTTAAAGCTGTTTTTCTTTTATAATACGTGAATAAATCTTGTTCTGAACTTTCGGTTCTGAAGGTCAACCACTACTAGAAACTCAGCTACTGTATGCGGTACAGAATTTCGGTTTCACACGTTCGGAATATTCCACTTTTTTGTAAGGGTGGGGTATAATACACCCCATGCGCTTTTCCGCGGGTTAAAGGAAATTGTTTAGATGGAAATTCATCAATGTTTCGACTCAGACATCCAGATAGATAACAAATGGATTTATATAAGAGTAAAAAGAGAGAGAGAAAGAAATAAAAATGTAAAAAGTTGGGTAATTTACCTTCCCGGAAATCGTTATCCACAACTGTAACACCAGGCGCAACTTGCTGAACATCACCCCCTGCAATGACATTTCTAGTGGCGATGGTTATTTCTTGATACAGACCATTGTAATCCAAGAGTTCACTGTAACGGCGACCTCCACCACCGTCCAACGATATGCTAGCAGTGCTACCGTAACGCTGGACATTGACTGTGTGCCACTGGCCGTCGCTTACAATGACGTGAGGCAACCACAACTCTTGTTCGGCATATCTGTGTTGGTTCAGGTTGAAACGGAATCTTAAAGTCTTATTTCGTATCTAAAAAACACAAACACCTCGTGAATAATAACAACAATAAATAAAAAGTTCAAGCAAAAAAGCTGTACAAAGAAGTTGCAGCAACACGCATATCTCGGCACCGCTTGAATAGGAAGGTGCCATTCTAATGGGGGCAATGCTGCGATTTACATGAATAAAATTACAGTTTATTTCATTACGCGGCATCCGTTTTTTCTCTATGCGATTTTTTTTCTTTTTTCAAAGCGCGGCATTTTTAAATATTTTCAGCAAAATTAGATCTGTTGCAATAATATGCTGTTCAAATAACGAATTTAACTTGTTCAGGGAAATTACTTTATTCATTGAATATTATTACATCTTAGAATGATTTTTTTTTTTTTGTCTAAGTTACGCTATGTTAAAATCAAATGAAACTTTATTTATTTATTGCGTGTGTTTAATGTTGTATAAACTATACAGGATTCGAGCTGTGGGATCATAGAATATTTAAGAATTTCACTTAAGGGGTCAGGTATCCTTTAAAGCGTCCAAAATCGATTATTATTTTTTTTAATAGCTTATAATTAAATAGGATTCATAAGGAACATTTAAAAACAAACTCCATGCAAAAATTTGCATTAGAAGAGAAATTATGTCTGAGACATTTTGAGCTTTTCCTATATGATCAAGGGGTAATTTAATCTTTAAAGTCAATTTCAGTAAAACAGCGATTTTGATCATTGCGCGCACGATTTCTGAAAAACAGTGGCCTAGAATTTCACGAAATTTTCGATGAATGTATTAACCGTACAGAAGCACAAAATGACTTATTATTATGTTTCTCAAGTAAAAATTTTAGATTTCACAACTACTTTTGTATAAAAGAAATCTCGATATTTAGAATTTCTTAAAAAAAAAAAAATAATAATCTCGATCTACAAGTTTTATTTTTTTCATTGTAGGTCATTTTGAAAATACTTTATATCTGTACCCATTAAAAAATTCTTGGCTTGTTTCAGCCATTCAATGGGAAAAATCATGCGCGCAATGCATGCAAGAATAATTCTTTCGTAAAAATTGTATTATCTTTAAAAAGAAATTTTATACATGTGTGTGTGTATACCCTTTTTTAACAACTTTAATTCATAAAATAAATCGTTCCTAACATGTGTTTTCAATTTTATAATTAAAAGTCAATTAGTTAAAGAGAGACTGCAATTCTTACAGAAGTCACTTTTCCATGTGTATTTTTATTGGTACAAAGGATACCTGACCCCTTAAAATAACTCCAGTTTTCGAACATCCATATTAAAATTTTGATTATTATCTGAAAATCCAATCTTTTTTTTTCCCCTCCTGCTATATATTTTTTTAAATGACTGAGTTTCTTCTTCTAGCCATTGTATACCCTACACTTACTTCTTTAGTACAACATTAATGACTAATTACTACAATTGGAGACTAAAAATGGAAAACGCTGAAATCCAAAAGAGGAAAGAGCGAAAAAAAGAAAAACTCTTATTTCTGGTACTTACAGCGTTTTGAACTTCATTCCTTTTGGGCTCTTAGTTCAACACTTATTTAATATTTTTCAACCTTGCTTAAAAAAATCCCATTGATGTAAACAATAACAACATGATCAAGTTGTGTAATGGACAACAGTCGCCGCGCATATTATCACTGGCACTTTCGGCATTCTCTCCTTCACTTCGTGTGGCACATTCAACTAGCAATATTGTTCTACTCTTTTTTGAATTATTTCCGCTAGAGTTGGCACTTCGACTGTTATCCTGATTGTTAAGCTTGGCATTTAAGATATTTTTTCGTAATTTTTTTTTCCCGATTTTTTGGTATTTTCAGTAGCGCTTTTTATTTTTATTCCCCAATTAATCACTTTAAAAATCAAATGATAGAGGGTGGGAAATACATGCGACATGATCCTCGCAAACCCAGTTTAACAACAACAAAGAAAAAAAAAAGTTTTGTAAAGACTAGCGACAAATCAATTGGCGGACAAGGGGGGCTTGGCGATACATTTATGATATTTCCATTTTGCAACTTTGTCTGGTCAATATAAAAAATTGAAATTTGTTTTGCCTCTATGGAAGCTGGTTAATTATGTATTTTGAGCAAAGCCCAAACACAGCCAAGAAACAGAGACAGGCTGCGGCTCTCCGCTGATCTCAATTGCTTTTCAGTCCTACCTTGATCACATGGCAGTTCGCCAATTGATGGAAATAAGGCTATCTTATTTTGATAACAGTCAACGAAAAGAGGTGAAGCATCGCAGCCTAACCCTTCTGCAAGCCTCTAATCTACAAATTGACTATATTATCGCGACTTCGTTTATCTAAATTTATCGTGGTTTATAATTTGATATTTAAGTTCAATAAGATTTAATGGATGCGTTCAAAAAATCTTTGGCAGTAGTGATCGTCTATTTCACCTAAATACTGGAATATTTTTCATAGTAGCTATCGGATGTAATCGAGATACTCTTATGTATAAAAAAAAATACTGCAAAAAATAAATAAATAAAAGGTAGAAAACCATGCATACCTCTAAAACAAGATATTCTCTTCCCTGTTTACTCATAGCTCTGAATAATTCTCCATGTTTATGACGAGTTCTGAAGCTCAATTGAATTTCATTGGAGAACTGACCAGGGTTAAATGTTAAGGCATATCGGATAAAACTGTTCTGTTCAAACATCTTTTCTCTCGTTCCTAAAAATGAATAAATAAAAAAAGAAGAAAAACATAAACAAAACTTAATTCTTGCATAATATTTAATAGCATAGCTTTCTTTTCAAAAAGTAAATTTACGAAAAATTCAAACATATCGTGTAACGAACTTACTTGTTTGACAACGTCTTCCTTCATAACCAGGGAAACAAACACACTTAGCAGATGTATAATTTCCAACACAGGTACCATGTACACAGAACTTATCTAACTCGTTGGGGAAACAATGTTGCTCGGCTGGAGGACACCCAATAGAACTATCACGCGAGTCTCCGGTACCTGCCAAGTCATACATCTGAAACAAGAAAAGCAAAATTTGTGCAATATAAGATCAATAAAAAAGTTGATTATTTATTATAAAAATACATTTTTTCTAAACATGAGTTGTGTATCTTAATAGAAAAAAAAATTACAGTAAAACCAGTGAAAACTGAAAGTTTTGTGGGTCGTTCAAAGTGAAAAGTTTTCTGGGTCGACTAGAGTATCGCACAGGTCGAATACAACCCGATCCGGAACAAGCGCAAAACGTTTTGACATATTTACAAATTCATTTTTAACGGAAAGATATAAAATTGGAAAGCCTGCCCATGGAAGCGATTTGGAATTGAACTGGTTTTTTTTTTCATTTTTTGATCAATCAATTACCTATTGAGTTATAAGTAAATTCGACCACCTGACAAACACGTTTTTCGCACGCTCGAGTTCTCTTTCTCCCTTCGCGCGGAAATTCAGTTCAAAATGCCCACTTTATAATTTTCTGAAAGATCTATTGCGTTTGCAAAAAAATGGAAAAAACAGCTCAATTACATAGTTTCTGAACAACAACACCAGCTAGTTTCATGCATTTTCGAACAAAAATAAATAAAAACATACGTCAGAAAGTTGCCTTTTTGGATTTGAGAACACCCTTAAAGACAGCGTGAACTATCAATCAAAAAAAGAAAAAAAAAAAAAAAGTTAATAATTAAAAAAAAAAAAAAAAACGCCCATCTGAAACTCGATCCGAGCCCGAAATATTCAAACGAAAACCCGACCCCAACCCAAAGTAAAAATCCATATTTTAATACAATTATGGAAAAACAGTCTACAATTACATTTCTAATATGCATTTAACTTTTCTGTGTAAAAATTAACACATATACACTCATTAATACTCAAATACAGAGTTTTTCACTTAAAAAATATTCGACTTTCTTTTGAAAAATCGGGACAACTTGGACCCGGCCCGAAACAGTAAAACATAATTCGTAACCGAAACATTTAAATTCAACCCAACCCGCAAGGAAAAAAAAAAAATTAGTGTAAACCTGAAACGGCTCGAACAGCGGATCGGTTACATTTTCTACTCTTGCATACTTCAATTAAATCATTGTTCCACACTAAATTTTATTGCACGATAATTTAACCCTTCACTGCACGATTTTTTCTATTTCTATGAAAAAAATTATTTGAAATCTATATATCGGTCTAATAATGGGAAAAATAGTAAAAAAAAATTAATTTTCAAATTTTCTGCTAAAATTTGATATTTTATGGCGTGTACCCTATGTACACAATTAGGCTTTTAAAATATAGTATTGCTATATTTTATAACTAAATGAGCTTAAAATAATTACTTTTATCTGCTTAACACTCTGCAACTTTTTTTATATTAATATTTTTAAGTATTCAGTAAAAATAATGAAAGTAAATTTTACCTTAAAAGCTTGATCATTTTTTTTTTTTTTTTTTTTTTTTTTTTTTTTTTGTTTCCGAAGAACAAATTCTAATTTTTTGTCAAATGCAGCCATCTGACAATAAGTGTTATTCCATTCTTTGGACTGTTCTTGATCAGGGATATAGATCATATTGGCCAAATTCATCGCACATAATTACGGTGTTTTTAGGTATGTGCACGTGGTGCACATACCTAATGTGCAGTGTGGTGTAATAGTGGCACGTGGTGCAGTGAAGGGTTAAGGAGTACTTTGCTTATTTAAGGCGTTCTAAGTACTCCTTGGAAACTTCATTTCTAAGTAGTCTAAGGAGTTCTGTATGAACACTGAATAGTTAAAAATGAATAATTTTCAATATATCGTTCTGAAAAATGAAGAATTTTTTTTTTTCAAATTATTCAACACCACAATGGTATCAACTAAAATCAACAGTAATAGTCCCCGCCCCCTTTTTTGTGTGTGTGTTTTCTTTTTTTAATGGGATAAAAGTGAGCTAAACGCATTTTAATGACATTGATATACAACTGAGGAAAGTTGCGCATAGAAAGTGTGTAACTTTAGGTTACTTAACTTAACGCCACTGTGCGGCGAAAAAATACCATACAAAAGTACCTCCTAAGAAAAAAACTTGTCAAAACCGTGATTTTTTGCGGTCCCCAGCGATTCCGTTTTCTCATGTTTTACTGTACTTCAATAATTTATTTAAATATAGCTTACCTGACTATTGTGAATAACATTTTTGATGCAACCAGTAAATCCTTTCCTAGTGTGAGCAAACTTCCAGTCGTATGTCGTCAATATACTGTGCTTCACGCCTCCAAGCTGTAAAGGTCCATTGACGTTCAAAAACTCATTGAAAGGTTCAATGGAAGCAGTTCCTTGGCACATGGAACGATCAGTAAGGGGTGGTTCCATTTCTCGGTTTCGAGCAGTTTGGCAATAATCCACTATCATAGTCACATTCTAGAAAAAAGATATAAATATTTGCTTACAAAAATAAGAACAATTTTGTAGAATTAAAAAAAAAAAAAACAAATTACTATTCGCCCACTAACAGATGCCGCAAACGGAATATACTCCGGCTAGAGGTCTGCACGGGCCGGAATTTCCAGGCCCGGGCCCGGCCCGAAGGAAAGCTATTTTGGCCCGGCCCGGTGTAAAAATTGAAAGTTCGGCCCGAGCCCGGCCCGGCCCGAGCAACTAAAAATCGGCCCGGCCCATACAAAAATCAGTGAAAACAGGTCCGGCCCGGCCCGACTAAATTTCTACAAACAATTCTGTTTTTTCTCGACATACAATTAAGATTCTTTTAATGAATACTACATGCATATTTATGGGAACATTTTACAGTATATTTTAAATTACTATGTGTTCGCAAAATAGAAAACACACAATAGTAAACGTTAACGATTACTTACAGTGTTTTAGTCAACGTCTCTACAGACGTTTCAAAATTTAAATAAGGGTTCATTAAAAGATTATTGTAGTTTAGAATAAAGGGTTAAAAAACATGATAACTTTTGAAGCTTATAATAAAAGGTAGATTTGTGAAAATATTTCTGTCATTTTTAAGGCTTTTCTCAAATCCAAAGGAGCTACATTTTGATACATTTATGAATTCATTTCTTTTCGGAAACACATGAGATTGGCAGGTATTCTTATTCAGAAACCATGTAAATGCCGTTTTTTTTCTTAGATAAAAGTAATATATCTTTCAGAAAATACTGCCAAAGTTAGCGTTTTGAATCGAATTTCTGGAAGCGATAGCACAGGAAAGGAGAAAACGTACAGTCACGTGACAAGAGTCTCTGTTATCTCTGTACGTAATTTATGAAAAATGGAAACGCTATTCGATCCCAAATGCCTTCAATACTCAGTCTGTCAATTTTATGCCTTTATAGTTAAAAATGAGTCAGAAAATGTGTCTGAGAGTTTCGCATTGTTGAGCAGTAAATATGAGAACCACCTTAAGGTACATTTCCAAAGATACTGTTAACAGAAGTTCATTATCGCTATTAATACTTTTACAAAACATAATGCCTGTCCTACACATCCTGAGAACGATTAAGACCAGTTCCGTCCCGGCACAAGTCTGCCGAAAAAATTAAACCCGGGATCAGGCATCATGTAACTGTACGATGCCGATCTCTACGATGGACATGTTACAACATGTTACATTTCTGTATTGATATTGTTAAACTCGCATCGGCTCGTAACGCACATTTATACTTCTCGAAAAAGTCATATTCATTGGAAATGAACTCGTATTTTACCTGCTCCTCTCAAATTCTTATATCGGGCCGATAGGCCCGATTAATTTTTTTTATCGTCCGGGCCCGGCCCTTCAGGCCCGTTCAATTTTTTTGCCGGCCCGGCCCGTTGAAAAAATTGTCCTAATTCTGCCGGCCGGCCCGGCCCGTTTGAAAATTCTCCTCCATTCCGCCGGCCCGGCCTGGCCCGCGGGCCGGGCCGGGTACGGGCCTCGGGCCAAGCCCGGGCCCGTGCAGACCTCTAACTCCGGTCACGATAAGTTGATCAAAGACCTTGAAAGATTTAGCTATGCTACCGGGAAAGGTAGTAGCTATCAGGCACAAAATGAGAGAAAATGCATTATTTAGTAAAAAAAAAAAAAAAAAAAAAAAAGATTTTGCAAGATGCTAATTGTTTATTGTCACTTTAAGAAATAATCTAATTTTGCGTAACTCATCGACATACACAATATACTTACTCAATGGACAAGAACTACTTTTGCGAAGAAAATATACAACAGTGATTTTTTAAATGTAACAGAACTGGATTTTTAAATGAGCAACATAATGCCAAAAGATTCGAAATATGGGAGACAACAGTTTCTCGAGTAACGCAGCAAAGGCCAACCCACAGTTCTCTATTGTTTTTCACAAGATCGATTGAGAAATTTCGCGATATGTTTCTGTCACCGATTGACGAATTACGCGTTATTTTCCCCGCGAAAATGACGAAATCGTGGTATTTTTCCCACGATCGAATGGCGAAATCTATGATTTTTTTCCCTGTGAATGATTATCAAATTTCGCGATATTTTCCTGGCCAATCGGCGAATTTCGCGTTTTTATTTTACCACAGATTGACCAAATTCACGTTTTTTTTTTTTTTTTTTTTTGCAATGTCCAACAGAAATATTTTGCGATTCTTGCCCGCGAACGATTGACCATTTCGTAAGAATTTTCCCACGATAGAATGACAAAATTTACGATTTTTTCCCCGGTGGCTGAGGGACAAATTTCTCAGATTTTTTTTCCCGCGATTAACCAAGTTTCGCGATAGTTTCCGCGGAATTTCGTGGTTTCATCCTGCGACAGACCGACATAATCCACGATTTTTCCCCGGGTTTCCGACTGAAAAATTTTGCGATTTTTACCCGAGAAGACACAAATTTCGAGATTTATTTCCTGCGACAAATTGTGAAATTTTCCGTTATTTTCCCGCGACCGATTGACGAATTTTGCGATATTTTCCCCTTGAACAAATGACGAAAGTTATGATCTTTTACCCACGACCAAAGGATAATTTGGGGGCGATCGATAAGTAAGGAATAATTGGAGGGGGGGGGGGGCGAGAAAAGAGACTAAATTTGAAAAATACAGACTAAAAGAGACAAATGCGAGAAATAGCGAGATTAGCAACCCACTCCGAGGCCTGACGCAAAGCTTAATACGAAAGAAGACGTACATCTTATGTACTCTTATGTACAAAATACAAACAAGAGAAGGAAAGGAAAAAATCGCAAAAGATGAAAAATACTTTATTCTATAAAATATTTTTTTTTTTAATTCGTGTAGAGAGATTCTTCATGAAACACGAGGAACTTTAATCTTTTTAGCTTCTTCGGGAGGAGCGTCAAGAACTTTTTTTTTTTTTAACAGTAATATTTCCAAATACTGATCGTTGCCTTATGTAATAGCCGATTATGCAATTAGATTAGAGAAAGATTACTATTCGGAAACAGTGGTACTCAAAAATAAGGGCCGTATGCACTTTAAACGGCACTTATACATAACACTCAACTCTTGCGGTTAAGAGGCTACTTCACTCAAGCCAAAACATCTGCTCGCTAATGTTAATTCTGAGAATTTTTTAATATCTCGTTTGCATTTCAATATTTTAAAATTATTTTTTTTCCATTGGATAGCCAAGGTTGACTCTACAAAGGCCCTTTTTTACTTTTTCGATTTTGTTTACAGGTTTTTTTGTTTTTTGTTACCCCCTTGGGGGTGAGCGTCTTTTACAAAATTTTTAATCTTTATCACCGGTATTTCATAACAAATTTTGCACTAATTGAATCCAGAAAATGGCTTGTTTAAACAAGGCAAAATTTACAATAAAAAATAACTGGTGGGAGTATCCAAGGATTCCGAGTTCCTTATGCGGCACGTATACCGATCGCTCGTCCCGAAGAGGTTAAAAAAGCTTTCATTTTTGGAACCGTTTTTGAAAGTGAATATATATCATCATAAAAGTATCTACAAACAAAATTAAAAACGTAAAAAAACGGGCCTTTGTAAAAGATCGACTTCCATTTGAAAAAAAAAAAAAAAAAATCATTTAAAAATATTCAAATGCAAACGAGAAATGAAAAATAAAAAGCTTTCATGTGATTAACATTAACGAGTGGGTGTTTTCGCGTGAGTGAAATAGCTTTAGTAAACTTCTCAGGAATATGTTCCGTGATACCATTCAGGTGATAGCTGTTTACAATTTTTTTATTTAATAGGGACATCGTTCACATATTCAATGCCAGATGTGTATAAGCATCTAGGCATTCTTGTTTAATTTTTACGCATTTGTTGTTACTTTGAATTTTACTTTTTTCTCTCACTAAGTTTGCTTGTAGAAACTTTAAAAAAAAAGTAAATTGCAATGCTCGTACGGGTTAAACAGAGAGAAAAAAAATTAAACTTACCTCTTTATCCCACAATACATCCAGATGATGCCAACCACCATCGTTCAGAGGAGTCACCACATTTATCACGATTTCAGACGTGCCGGACCCAAAGTCGATCAGAAGACGAGGTCTACCATTGTAGAGTTCCAAAGAGAAAAAGTCTTTCACAATTATTTCGCCAGGATCAGCTTCCGATATTGGACCGTTGTACAAAATAAGGCCGTTGGGACTCAGTGTCATGAAATCAATCTGGAAGTGAGACGATTCACACTGCTGTAGAGGTTCGAACCACGAATAACCATCACCGCCAAAATGACGTGTTGTCATTTGGCACTGGGGCCCAGTAAATCCTTCACGGCATGTGCAGCTGCAATACAATTGGAAATATTAAAGACAAACTGTTTTCCGTTCAATGGGTTTTTTTTTTTTTTTTTTTTTTTTTTTTTGCAGTTTTAGCCCTTTGTCTAAAATTCCGCTTGCGAATGTTACTATCAATCAGGCACAAAATAGTAATTTTTGTTGTAATTTTTACGATTAAATAAGACTAAGATAATTGTTCGGAAAAAAAAAAAATGTTAGAAAGTTTGAGTACCAATAGGATTCGCTAATGATATCACTAGTAAAATCCCTCATGCAATAAGAAGTTATTTGGTCATGTGCTTGAAATAAAGTCCTTTTAAGAGACAGGATATCCCGATTTTACCCCAACATGCATATCGAGTTAAATTAAATTTATTTTTTATTTTAAGTTAGGCTTTGGTCCTTGCGGGTCAGTTACACCCAATTTTCCAAAAGAAAGACTTCACTTAAATCAGATGAAAAAACTACATATTTAATGTGAATGAATATACCCGTACACATTCTTATTTATACCTTAAAATAATAATACTAATAATGTAAATTATTTTTCCTGCACTGCATTAAAATGAAGTATAAGAGTTATTTATTTCCTTTCATGTTTCAAGTGGCATTTAAATATTTCGGTTTCAAGTTCGGTTATGAGCTCACATAACACTTTGAGGGGCGGCTACGATTAATGAAGATTTGTACCAGGAAAAGTTTATTAAATTTTACTTTTCTAACTTTGCTTTTCCTTATTTTGCAATAAAGCTTTTTGCAGATTCCTTATTTTGCAATAAAGCTTTTTGCAGATTCCGGTGTGAATTCAACATTACAGAAATCGAATTATTTGCCCCTCAAAGGGTTAAAATGGAGTCACCCTACGCATGCAGAACGGTAGTTTGAATTTCTGCCGAACACTTATGATAAGTATATGCATGTTGCACAACTGTTAGATTTTGAAAGGTTAATAAAAAAATATGTTAATAGTTACTAGGTTGAGCAAAAAGTTCTGGGAAATTTGTGAAAGTTGCGTTGTTATACGGAAATTAACAGCAAAAGCAACAAGGACTATTCTTCAAAGTAGAGACCATCATAGTCCACGACTTTCTGCAAGATTCCGGATTTGTTGGAAGTACCATGGCGGCTCCTTGGAATCGAAAACCTTTTGACATGCTTCTTCAACTTCATTAAAGGATTCAAATCGATGGTCCTTGAGAATCGGCTTTCAGAATCGTTAGACCTTTTCTCCAATAATGCCGGATCAACACACGCAAATCCTACCGTTCACTAGGCATTTTGGAGCCGAAATTCCTGAACTCCTACAGATATACCATTAGTACTCCTACAAACGATACAAATTCTGGTAACTATTATATAAAAAAATTCCTAGAACTTTTTGCTCAACCTAATAATAATGAATCGGTAAGATTTAATTGCCGTTATGAATAATCTTTATTACTATTCTGAGAAAAAATGCAAAAATCGAGTAGTAACGAGTAGTTTTAATCGAGTAGTAACGTCCAAACTGCTGTTTAAATTCTGTTATTAAAAAATTAAAATTTTGTCAGAATAATTGAAAGTACCATTGGGGCCAAATCTGAAATGTATGCGTTTTGATTTAATTCCACTTACTTGATGACACCAAATTTGTCGGAGCATATTCCATCATTATAGCAAGGTTTCGGTCTTGTCTTGCAGCTTTCCATGGACGAGAAATCTCGGGCTCCGCAAGTACATTCAGCTCTTATTTCAGCACGAACACCCACCAAAGATGTCCTGTTGGCGTTTACTGTAGCTGGATTGTCCCCGAACACATCCAAGTAATTTGTGCAACTGCCCTCGCATTTCTCTTCGTAGAAGCATTCGTCGATACCGACCATAGTGATGTTAACTCCGACGATTTCTTCAATCTGAAAAGAAATTCAGCCCTTCTTAAAACTGTAAACATAGAATAGGATGCATTTAGGGAATGCCGTGTGACTTTTACATGGGTGCATCCCTCCCTCCTCCTTTCATTCGCTGGATCAAGAAAGTATAAGCAAATACAGAGGCGGGGGGGGGGGGGGGGGATTAACACTTCTGCTTACTGAAAAAGGGCTTTATTAAAAATGCTCAAAATTTATAAATATCGTTAAATAGAGCAACATATGCTTAAACGGGGAATCATAAATAAGTATAGATGAATTTGGACTTAAAATTTATTATTAAATAGAAGAAAAACAATAAATTGGGGTGAATTATCAAATATACGAATTTATATTGCTTAAGAGATAGGCAAAAAGAGTGTACGGTACCCTATTTCTGTGAAGAGCAATCAGTCCATCCAGTTTGGAAGCTTTGTAATAGGGTGATCCGTGAGCAGCAAACCTGATATCCGTCACAGGTGGGTAATCTCCTTTTCTGAGGACTGTGAAGATGTCAACATTGTCTCTATTCGTGTTCAACAACTTAGCCATGATGTCTTTGAATTTGTTATATTTACTCTCCACCTGCACTTTATTCTTCCAGTCCCAGACACGAATGAAATCTTCGTCGGAATCGCCTGTATTAAAGTAAAAATAAAGATTGTCTTCAAAACTTCTTTTAGATCACATTTTTATTAAAGTTTCAATATCGCTGAAAAACGTGTGTTCATAAGAAAAAAGTATCATTTAATAATAACCATATGATCATTTATATATAACATTTTTGATAAATTCCTAAGGCATACAAATATAGGAATACCTATCTAAAATTATGGATTTATGTTTAGCATTAAGAGCTCTTGGCATCTACAAAAATTTAAATTTGTAATTTCTAAACTCTAAATAGAAAAACAATATTCAGTTTCATAAAAAAAAAAAATAAAAGCCTGCCAACAAGACATGGACTTACGCGAAATTTTTTCACTAGACTTGGGTTAGACCTGGACAGTATGAAGTTTATGCCGGCCAAGTCAAACAAAAAGTAAGATCCAGGCCAGCCGAGTCCCGAGTTCCATGAAAGAAAATTGGGCCCAGCCCATGTAGACCTCTAATACGAAAACATTAAACAAAAGAGAAAAGAAAAAGTTGCGAAACGAACAATGCCAACAATAAACAGTAAGCATATATATGCTAACTTAGAGTACCGAAATTTTTAAAAGTTGATCAGAAAATAGATAAAGGCCAATTTATATTAATTTTTTTTTTTTTCGAACATACTTTTCTAGACGGACGACCTTTTCTCCATGTACCGCAGTGACTACTTGTTAAGTTGATCCCAGAGATTACCAAGACAAGATCAATTTCATGCTAAAAGATGTGAAAACAATAAACACAAAGAAAAACAGAGATTTTGTGCTTACCAGATATCCTGATGGATCCAGAACTATATACTGCTTCTTCAGGAATCTCCTTCACGGTAACAGTGACGACAGCTTCAACGTCTTCTCCTCGTTTTTGATCCATAACTTTGAAGTACAAAGTGTATTTACCACCACTTAAGATTTCGACCATGGACAGTTCACCAGTATCTTCATTCAACTCGAAATTCGGATGCGGCTTGTTGTCTCGCCACAAGAAAATTTTGTCGGGAAGATCCCAATCATCCTGATCTTCAACATTTACACGACCTATAGGCACTCTGACAGGCCTGATTGGTTTAGCTGTACCTGTGAAAAAAAACAAGAATTTGGATATGTTTCTACGTACACAGAACTTAAGAGGTTACAACACTTTGACGCACTTTATTTAAAGCCTTTTCCAGATTTTTCTTTTTTTCCCCCCTTGTTTTTTTTTTGTTGTTGTTTGTTTGTTTGTTTGGTAATGTATGTATAAAATTTAGCGCAGATGGATATAAAAGTAGTAAACTTTTTCTTTTAAAGTTTTATTTTAAAAGTTGCGGCTTGACACCTGATGGGCAGGAGCGCTTCGAAACGGAAAAAAAAGGGTGGCGGGGTCAAACGGTGGGCACGATAACTCATCTAGAACAATGAGACATACAAAAAATTAGCTCTTTTTTTGCCTAAAAGCTAGTGAAATGCGTGATCTTTAAAAAACATGCATTTTTAGTGCAACGGCATCAGTGCAGTAACATTTAAATTTTCAACCAAAAATTTCGTTAAAGTTACACAAACAGGGATGATTCTGAGTGGAAAAAAAAAAAAAAAAAAACTGAAAAGTTACAGTAGAAGGGGAGGGAACTCCCCCCCCCCCTCCCTCAATTGAAAAAAAAAATTGATAATTTTAATTGTTTTCGATTGAATCAGTTTCAGGCTGAGTTTAAATTTCTGCATGTTAGATTGGAGTTTCCTAGATTTTTCAAATTTTAGTTTAGTAAATTGTTTCAGCTTAAAAACAATATCTATCATAATAAACATAGATGCTTGCCAGTATCTGATGTGTGTGTGTGCTGTTTCTTAAAGAGACCGCCCCGGGTACAGCTACAAGATTTGTATGTCTGATGTTATGCATTTTGAAGCCAGTTTTTGGATTTTTTTTAATTAAATTTTCTTAAAATTATTCATTTTTTTCGCGTTTCGCAGCCAATTTTCCACATTAGCAAAAGGAATCTGGTTTCAATCTTTTAGCTTGATATAATAACTTTTGTCCTCTTAAATTCCTACAGCTATTTATGAATTTTTCGCAATTTTTTAATTCGATTTTTAGTTGGGTTTTTTTCGCCGATTTTTTGACATTCTAAAAGGAATCCGGTTTCGATCTTTCAGCTCAATATACTTTATTCTCTCTACGAATTTTATACGATTTTTAGCGTTTCTTCTGGTTTTGCAAGGTTTTTTCCTACGATCGTTTCGCGAAATTCACGACTTTTTCCGCGACCATTTGACGATATTTGAGATTATTTTTGCGATCGTTTCGTGATATTCACGATTTTTTTCCAAGATCAAATTAGCGATATTTTACAGCAGCCAATCCGCAAAATTAGCTATTTTTGTTTGCGCGATCTTTTGACAAAATTCGTGGCCTGTCTCGATCGTTTATCGAAATTCGCGATTTTCCCGCAATCTAACAAAAATCGTGATTATTTTTACGCCATCTTTTGACGAAATTTCCGTTTTTTTCTCCGTAACCAATGGACGAATTTGATTTTTTTCAGCGATCGACTGAAGAAAATTGATATTAGTTTCTGAGATCTTTGACGAAATTCACGATGTTTTTCCACAATCGTCAGAAGAAATGTGCGATTTTTTCCACGACCTATTCGCGAATTAATTTTTCAAAATTCCTCAAAAGAAAAAAAATCTATTTCCACGAACATTAAAAAAATTCGCAGAATAATCGCATGCCTGTGAAAGAATTTAAGGGAGGTAAAATACTGCGCAGCATCGTTTATTATACGGGATTTTCCTTTTTTTTTGTGGGCGATTTGTCGAATCCCACACGTAATTTCAAACCCTGCCCAATAAAGTAACTCTTGAAATGGCGTACCTGTTTCTGACGCTGAGGAAAGGAATTCACGATGTGCTTTTTCTCAGAAACACGATTCAGTCTTTGTTAATGTCTATTAAGAGGTTTTATGTTTTCCATACCTGATTTTTTTTTAGCTTATTTTTTTTATTTTAACGAAAAGAGTTTTCCGACTAATGACCGATTTTTTAAATTTTCGGAAAATTTGGAACAGAATCACCCCTGCGAAACATTTACCTCGAAAAAATCCTACGTATTTCAGTCGAAATATGTGACGATTAAATTTCCAAATTACCAACTTGATTAAAAATTAGCAGGGGTAGTGTCCAGTGATTTTGAAAATGCTGTTCTGAAAAAGAAAGGGGGGGGGGGGAGCTTAAAGTTTTCGTTACCGTTTATTTGCTGTGGCGCGCTCTACTTTTATAGCTCTAAAAGAACAGTCTCACCTATTCAGTAAATAATCTTATTTGCAACGCATTTAATATTAAATTATTATCATTGGTTAAAATTAATATTTACGTATTAATAATTGGTATATAATAGTAATTCATTATAATTTATATAGACATATGACTACCAAAAAGTACGCGCGGCCCTCGAATTCGATTTTCTGTCAGATTTGGCTTCTTACAAAATTTTTAGTGAGTACCGCTGGCTGAAGTGAAAAACGAAATCCATCTTTAACAGTTAAGTAATCCATCTCAAGACAACACAAATAATTCCATGTTACGATTAAATAAATAAATAATGATTTGCAATTCGCTCAAATGGTATTATGCTAAAAAAAGACATATGAGTGCGAATTTATTTCTAATGAATATCAGTTTTTAATGGCTGAGACAACAACTTTTAAATTCTCACTTTCTCTCTCTTTCTGCATCTTTTTAAAACTAAGTTTTTAGAAAGTTAATATATCGGGTAAGATTTAGCTAATTAACAAGAATGAACTTACTTTTATAACTGTAGACAAATATATCCTTTTCTCCTGGAAACATTTTGTTATCGTTTTCATCTCCAATAATGACGGTGAGAGTATTAGTGCTGGACTGGGATGGAAGTCCGGTGTCAGCAATTACTATTGGGACATGATATTCCTTCTGTTGTTCACGATCGAATTTTACTTTAGTATACACAGTAGCAGATCCCTTTCCATTATCACCATCTGAAAAAGAATAAGAAAAATATATCTAGTTAAAAATACTTCATCAACGGAAATTTTTGACAAATATTCATTTGACAATATAAAAACGTTTTGTCTTCGACGCCGACAGAAAAAAAATCTAGTGAGGGGCAAGTTTTTAAAAAAGATATGCCTGTGGTTCGCAAACTAAGTTTGACGAATTTTTCAAAGCCGTTTTTGAAATACATCGCTCAGCTGAAACTCCGATTGTGAAACCGGCTATGTGCGATCCCTTTCACAACTTTCTTTAATTTGCATTTCTTAAAATAGAATGTAAATATTAAATGGACAAAACCAAGAATTTTACCAAAATCCGCCGTTAAAGACTATTTTTAAACAATTCATCATAAAAAACAATTCATAAATTTAGCAATTAAGAAATATTAATGCTATTGTTATATTGCATTGTATATTAATGCTACTTTTTGTTTTAGTCAGAGAGTCTCTGTCCTCTTGAACTTAAGATAATTTTTTTAAAAAATAAATAAATAAAATTATATTCTACAGGGGCTCGCAAGAGAGCAGTCACCTTGACGAACGTTTTTTTCTTTTAATATTTAATTATCTTAAGTTACCTGGGATGGAAATAAAATGTCATATCTTAATTTATTTAATTTTCGAAAAATGAGATTTAAAAATTTGAGTTCATTAACTTTCAAAATCCAAGGAAGACATTTCTCTTGCCGGTGTCTATGATGTCTATAATGAATAACAAAAGTTTACCTCTATTAAAGACAACTCTGAATGACTCCTTGATAACGGACGGTGCATTAGGATCCAGCTGAAACTTAAACCAGGGTTTGGTGGGAGGTGGAACATCGGGATCTTCTGCAAACAACTCAATGACTTTTATAGGAGGATCCACATTTTCCATGACTACAGGTCTGTAAAAATCGCGGAAACTGGGAGCATTATCATTGATATCTTTTACATCGACTAACAGCGTGGCTGTGGCAGTTCGTGCTGGTCGACCTGAAAGAAAAAATAATGGGAAACACATTTAAGCATACTAAGAAAATATACGTGAAATGTATGTAATTTCATAACATTCACTTGAGGTATCTGACTACGTTGAAAATGCAATTTTCGACCAAAATTGTCAAATTTATTTTATTTTATTTTATTAAAGACCAACTTTTTACCTTTTCAAAACTGTATTTGTTTTTATTGTACAATAAATAGATCCGGAGTTATAGCGGTTTTAAAACTACTCAACAGCTGTCACTCAAACCGGAAGTGCTGTTTAAAGGGCTTTAAAATTTAAAATTTTTAAATTGGTTTTAAAGGGTCGTATGTTTGGAGAAATTTCGAGATTTTGGATGCATTTGTTTAATAATAAGAAATGTAAATAATATGCTCCATGAAATTTAGATGTATATTACTGTAAATTCTTGTAGTAAAACATAAATCTAAACTTTAAATGCATGTTTTGGAAAATATAATTTTCGGTGAAAATTCCATACGCAAAACACGATTTATCAAAAAGTTATTGGAATATCACCATGAAATTTAAAATATATGTTATTTACACTATTGTGAAGGCAATGAACTAAAGATTTAAATTTAGAATAAATATTTTTTGTTTTATGGATGTTTTGTGTAATGACATCGATGAATTTTATGAAAATTAACATGTAAACAGGTGCGATATGCTATACGTTTTGAAATACTTAAAGAATCTCTTAGATTTTAGTTCATTGCCTTCACCGATGTCATAAATATGAAGTGTAAAAAGGAAATTAAGGTGCATACAGTAGAATTTCCTTTAGAGCGTTTTGCGTTTGGGGCCAAATTTCACTAAATTTTACTATAACTTCCATTTACCAAAATTTTATCAATGAATGAAATATTTTTTACTTTTTTTCACATTTTCTAGTGCAAATCTTAGTAAAAATAAGTTTAAAAAATAATTAAATAGCTTTTTTGGAAAATATTGCTCCGTACGTAGGCAGGCACCTTGAATATATTTAACGAAAGAATATTTCATTCTTACCATCGTCCGTTGCTAGAATTCTTATGTCATGTCTATTAGTTGTTTCTCTATCTAAAGGTCTTTGAACAGTAACGACTCCAGATTGATTGATTTTAAACTGCCTTTTCCTGTCAGAAGCTCGATCGATTGAGTAACTAGAATAAAAACAAAAATTATTACAAAAGGTGTAAAGAAGAATTATCGTTAAAGGGATAAAGATGAATTGCGATTAATTCACCACCCATGCAATATACATCTTCGAGGTATTTCCACTTCCAAATTCGAGGCACTTCCTTCTGTAAAATATGTAAAATTTTCAAGCTATTCTCTCGATGAAAATGGCCGAAAAATTATGTTATTTTCTATAGGTTTCTTCCTTCTATTTTATAAAAGGTTTTATTTGTATTGATATCTCTAGACTTCTACGATGAACGATGCAATATATTTCATTTCTAAGAATGGCATCGTATCGTAACTACAATAAGTACGGTACTACAATAATAGCCAGATGATTTTCTCTAAATAAGACTGAGGCTTTTCAATATTTTCTTCGACTTTTTTTTATTTTCAAAATGCACAGTAAATTATTTACAACTCTTACATTTGACACAATTAGAAAAAAGTTAAACGCAATTTTGATGCATTATGCTAACAGAAAAAAAAAAAAAAAACTTTGCTATTGCGTCTCATGACTTTACTTATTTTTTAAATATTGTAGAAAAAAAAAACAAAAAAAAACAGTAATTTAAGATCTAGTACTCGCATCAACAATACTAAAATTATCCCTTTTTAAAACTTTCGGAGAAACAAAATAGGAATCACTAGAGAACAGGAATTCTGTTTTTTTTTTTTTTTTTTTTTTTTTTTTTTTTTTTCAGAATTTAGTGTCGCCCCCAACATTTCCATTACTCCATTTTCTTCTGGTGGACTGTATTATTATGAAACAGCCATTATAAATGAAGCGTTAGGTGAAGATGAAAGAGCAGTCGTAAAAAGTCAGAACTCTGATTTTCTGGTCAGAATGGGAAAAAAATTATGGCCATTTTTTTTTTCATTTTGACTAGAAAATCAGAGTTCTAACTTTTTACGGCTGCTCTTTCATCTTCACCAAACGCTTCATTTACAATGGCTGTTTCATAATAATAGAAGCCACCAGTCCATCAGAAGAAAATAACTCTGTTAAGCGGGAATCGGATAATCGGGACTCTACTGTAGTGCAAAACATATTTCAATTTTAAGACTTAAAGCACGCGCTTTTATTTTATGTAAAATGACGTCATTTGCATTAATACAGATACTTAAAATTAAATATAGTTTATAATAGCTCCATGTTTTATCACAAATCATTCATTTATATTTTTCTCAAAATAGCACGTATTTTCATTACATTTTTTCCGTTTTTATGGGAAAATGGCAACAAGAAGATATAATTGCTATTTTTGAACTATTTTTTCTTTACTTTCTACAGAAATGAAGTACTTGAGTTGCCAAAATGAAACAAATGTCGCTAAAAACTACAAAAAAATTAATATTTCAAAAACAAATGAAGATGCAGTTTTCAAACAAATTGCATTAAAAAGTATTTTTTTTCCCAATACAGTATAAACATTGAAAATGTGCGATGCTTAGAAGTTTAAAAATTGCTATAGAGTACTTAATCGTACTGCTTTGTTTTACGGCTGGCTTCTGTAAGGTAACTTTATTTTTCGGAATACACAAAATAAGCTGGGTGAAAGAAATAGCATGCCGTACCGGGGGCTAAAAAATATCAAAACAGTTCTCGAACTGGAAAAATGAGGGAGGAGGAGGGGAGTTAAATATGTTTCAATAAATTAAACCAAATTGAAACAAATGGAGATGCGGTTTTCGAACAAATTGCATTAAAAAGTAATTTTTTCTCCCAATAACATAGAAAATGTGCAATGCTTAGAAGTTTTAAAAAATGCTGTAGAGTATTTAATCGCACAATGAAACATCGGCTTTTGTTTTACGGCTAGCTTATACAAGGTAACGTTATTTATTGGAGACAAAATAAGCTGGGAGAAAGAAATAGCGTACAGGAGGCTAATCAGTTTCTGTACCTAGGGCTTATGTAAGGGGGGAGGGGAGGTTATCTTTTAAAATTTTATAAACAAAAAATTAGGACACCAAAACAATGAAACAAAAAGTTTTTGCGTCATTAGAATAGCAACATATAAAATTATTCTAAGCTAATTGAAAACAAATATGCAGAAGCTGCAAAACATAGCAATTAGAAAGAAAAGTGTACTTACCTGACCATTGATTTCCCGGCTTGATCCGGGTCACGAGCATGAAACTTTTGGACAACATGCCCGACGGTCACATTCTCATCTACGCTTGATTTCAGTAAAGGCTGTTCAAATTCAGGTGGATTGTCGTTGATGTCGATAAGGGTGATAAAAACTTTTGAATAATCTATATGATATGCATTTGCGGTTTCACCTCCATGATCGCTCACTTGTATCGTTATGTTAAAGCCTTTCCTTTGTTGAGGATCTTCATAATCCAAAGGCTGCAAAGTAAAAGCATTAAAATTATATAAATAAAAAAGCACCTCTCTGCTTTGTAATTAATTTTTACAGAAACTTAAAAAAAACTTGCGCAAGCATTACCAGGGCCGAAACTAAGGGGGGGGGGGGGGGCAGAGGGGCATGTGCCCTTGGCGCCAGAACGAAGGGGCGCCAAATGAAGGATTATACTTTTGGAATGGATCCTTTTCTTCTGACGGAAAAAAAAAAAATTATGGCCATTTTTTTTTTTCTTATTCTGACCCGAAAATCAGAGTTCTAACTTTTTACGGCTGCTCTTTCATCTTCATCTAACACTTCATTTATAATGAATGTTTCATAATAATGAAAGCCATCAGTCCATCAGAAGAAAATAACTCGGTTAAAGCGGAAGCTCGGTTAACGAGGAAACTCGGTTAAGCGGGTATCGGATAAGCGGGACTCTACTGTATCTTTCATTTAAAAAATGATTTTCAGAATATTTTTGTTGGTGTTCAGAGGGGAGTCACGACCCTCGTGACCTCTCCCTTAGATCCGCCATTGTAGATTGCGTAGTTCAATATTACATATTTTAAATTTTAAAATAAGTCGGCTATTAGAAAATTTGTAAAATTCTCTTAGTAAATATACTTTGCGGAAGAGAGGAGAGGGGGGGGGGGCGCCAAAATCCATGTTTGCCCCGGGTGCAAAAAAGGCTAGTTTCGGCCCTGAGCATTATAGTTAGACAGTTTTAGAGCAAAATGAAAAATTTTAAATAAATTATGGTTAAGTTTTTCTTTTCTCTCCAAAATATCGGACATATCAATTTGACTTTAGAACAAAAATGCAGTGAAATTGAGTACTTTACTCTGGCGTTGCACAGTAGAGTGAACCCTATTGATATACATATAACATTAACAAAAAACATCATTAAATTTATAATATCTTTCAGAATTTTAGTAATGGAATAGAGGATTAAAGACAACAGGGGACGTACAGAACTAAATTAGTAAATAGGAAACAAAATTGTAGACATAGAATGATGAAGCCTATAAACAAAGTCACGGTTGTTCGTAACAAAGTAAAATCCGATATTGGTACTTTACACTATCATAGCTACATAAATTGATATAGTACTTGAACTAAAAAGATAAATTTGTTTTATTTGTTAACACTTTAATTACACTACTATTTAGAATGTTCGATAAATATTTGACTAACATTAAAGCGGAATTATCCGAAAGATAGAAATTCCTATCTCTTTTCTCAAACCTGCCAGGGCAAGTGTTCGGATCGTAACGAGGTTTTGCTGCACCATAATTTTTTATATATATATTTTTTTTCGAATTTTTATTTTATTATTATTATCTTATTTAAGAGCAAAAAAACTGCAACCCTTTGAAAAATTGGCGTCAATTTAAAAATCATAAGAATCAAGACGAAATTACATCAGGGATTAACCCTTTCAGGGGCAGAAAAATTCTATTCGTAAAATGATAAAAATAATTGGCTGACACCAGAAGTAAAGAAATTTTTCAGAAAATAAACTGCTTTTCTACGCTTTTATTATAAAAGCAAAATGTTATTAAAATATTCTTGGTGCCGTTTGTCAGTTTTGCAATTAAAATTAGGTGGTCACGTCAATAGGCCATGTGACCACCGCCCTTGAACGGGTTAAATAGAGACGATATCTATTTATGATTTCATGTTGTACAAGTGTAGACATAAAAGGATTCTACTAAGATAAATAAATGGTGAAATTTTAATTTACCTTGGCAATTTTAAGAGAACCGGTTCCGTCTGAATTAGTAACCATTGTGAATTTGTCAGCACCAAAAGTCGTGTTGATCACTTTGTAACTGAAACGGTTGGTTTCAAGCAAATCTTCATCTTTGACAGATACGACGAGAATTGGAAGCTCAGGGATATCATCGCCTTCTGTTTCATCTACTTGAACGAACCATTTATCCTTTGTAAACTTAGGAGGCATATCATTAATATCCTTGACTTTTATAGTGGCAGTACCAGTACCTGGAAAGCAAAAAAATATTTCCGATTTTTAGCGTAAAAATCAGATGTGTAATATTCTGAAACATTTAAACATGGTCCTGCGAGAATTATCCTTTTATTATTCTTATGAATTTTGTTAATATTTGGTTAATCGTTTGGTAATATCGTTCAAGTTAATATAGTAAGTATTATATAAGAATAACTTGTCTATTAGGAAATCCTTCTTAAAACAGAATTCAGAAAAGAATAGACAAGTTTGGGCAAAAAAAAATAATACAGTTATAACAGACAGAATACCTACTAAGGTGGAAAACTGCCAAACATAATATTTTTAAGTGCTTTAGTATTTTGCCAAAAAAGGTAATTACTGTAATAGGAGTATTTACAATTAATCTTACAAATAATTCTCAAATATTCCGTTTTCAATTATTCGAAAGATTATGATTATTTGCCCAATAAACTAATTGGCAGGGATAACTTCCCCCAACTAATCGTCTTCAATGATAGCACCATAATACAAGCCCGATGTGAGGATACGATGATCAGGTCCCATTAACCATTTCGCCACCAGTGTAATCACTTGATAGAGTTATTCGATATGGGGAGCAAAGTGATTCATAATGAAATCTGCTATCTCATTCATTAAGGCTCTTTGTTTGAAGATCGGAAAAAAAAAAAAAAAAAAAAAAAAAAAAAAAAAAAAAAAAACCTATGCAGAAATGAACATATTATTTACCTTGTAAGCCTCCTCCATCTTTTGCAACGACTTTGATGGTATATTCGGCAATTGTTTCTCTATCCAGACAACACACGGCAGTCGTTATCACACCAGTATCTTCATCGATTGCAAATATGAGTTCTTGATTGACGCTAACTGGATTGTGTTCAATGGTATATTTAAGTTTAGCATTGGTGCCTTCATTGGGATCGTCATAATCGGTGGCAGTCATGGTCATCACTGTCATGCCTATGAAGAAAAACAATACAAGGCGTTATTGATACCTTTTTAAAAATCAAACTAACTTAGTAAAAAGAAAATAATTCCCAATTTTCTAGAGCAGGGGTCTGTCCAAACTTTCTTAAAAGGGTCCTGTTTTTGTGAAATTGTGAACGGCTTTGTACCTTTGTGAAAAATCTACCCATAATTTTGTGAATTTGAAATGGTCATTATAGTCAGGTTCTTGTTTATACATTTTAAAGAAGATATTTGTACATAAAATACACATATTTTCTTTAGATATGTAAAAGTCACAGGTCAGATTTTACTTTTAAATGATTAAATTTGTGAAAGGTTCAGTTTGGAGATGCAAAATTTTTGTAAAAGGCCTATTCGCAAAACAAAGAATTTTGTGAAGAGTCCTGTTTTAAGGTGAAAAGTTTTGTGAAGGGTCCTATTTTGAGATTAAAAAAAAATGTTGAAGGGTCCTGTTTTGAAAGGAAAAATTTTGTGAAGGGCCCTGTTTTGAAACGAAAAATTTTGCGAAGGGTCCTTTTTAAAGGACCCAATTTCTTCCTAAACAGATCCCTGTAAAGTATTTACAAAAAATATTCACACAAGCCAAACAAAGACTTACCAGCAGTGCCATTTTCTGTGACATTTCCTGTATATATAGCCTGAGGGAAGAAAGGTGCATTGTCATTGATATCCTTGAGGTTGACAAGTACGTCTGCGTAGCCCACGAGGCCTTTACCATCCTCATCAGTGGCGTATACTGTGAAACGCCACTGTGATCTACCATGAGGCAGATCTCTGTCCAGTGGTTTGAGCACATAAATTTCGCCAGAGGTGTCATTAATGGCAAATTTACTGTTTTCGATTCTGTCCTCAATCCCCTGTCCAGTGAGGAAGTACAGAATCTTAGAATTGCGATCACGGTCTCCATCGGTTGCACTGACCTATTAGAATACAAAAAGATAGAAATGAATATGCTATAGCTATTATATATATTTTAAAAAATTTTCACTCCTATTATTACTTTTATTTTTAATCATGTAAGAAATTAAATAGTTAATAATTCATAAGGATGGCCATATTAATTCGTGTCATTTTTCAATTCCTACTGTTAGTTCACACTTTCCCTATATTTATTTATTTATATATCTTGTTCAAATTTTCAATCGTTAATAAAATACTTATTATTTATCCTATCAAGTTGAAATAATTTTTTTTAAATTTGTACTGGATGACAATTGATGTTAATACAGATTTTTCAAATATTAATTCATTAATTAAATTTTAATTAATTAATTTTAGTTTTATATGGGAGACAAAATGGCGGCCATTGGTTATTGAACAGCATTTAATGCATCTTCATATCTATAAGGGGGGGGGGGCTGTTCTGTCGCCAAATACCGCCAAGTTTGTTGCCAACTGGGCGATATATCGCCAAATTTGGCGAACAAAATGAGTCGCCAAAAGTAACGCCAACTTCACGATATCTTTAATATTTCGCCAAATTTCCATAGGCTTCCACTGTAAACCTACTTGCTTATAGAAAATCAACAAATTGAGATATTTTAATGCAACAAAAACTAATATTAGCTTAAGGGATTATATTAAATTTTTCTTTGATGACCTAAGTAGGAATTGACTTTAAAAACAAAATTTTTATATTACTTGTTTTCTATAACAAGTGCTAAGTTTAAATGAATGCTTATTCCACTTAATTTATACTTTAACTAATCATTTTCCCAGGCGTAACCTTTGAACAGAATCAACGTTAATACAAAGAAAACGAAATTACCCAATCTGTGCTGTTTTAATATCTATCTACAAGTCTTATTCAGCCACTGCTAATCTAAATAATTCGGTTTGCCTTGTTCTGATTACCTTTCACAAATCTATTTTAAAATTATTATTACCAAAATTATCAAAATATATTATTACCAAATTATTATTTCCTAAATATTAAATTATCCAAAATTTTATTTTTATATTCAATTAATGAATATAGCTTTCCTTGTTATCAACAATTTTTTGTGACTGCATGCTTTCCCATGCACACCCATCTTGGCGAAACAAGACCTCCAAGTCAATTTTGTTCCCTATCTAAGAAGAATATGAATTCCCGTGATTTATGCCAAACTGATATAATTATTTTTTTAATTCTGTGCTATATCTATTTAATGCAACTGATCTCAGAAAAATGCGGTTGGGAACCATTATTGAAAAGGGAATGAAATTCTCTTACAGACTGTGGTCTAATCAAGGCCTCGCTTCGTTTGGCTCTGGTAATTTTAATATTACATGTTAAATAATAAACCCTATATAATCTACTCTAATTCTCTTTGTTCTTATTATGCCTTTAAAGAAAATAAAATCATGATTATTTATGTTTTATTTTAATATATTGCATAGTTACTTGTTAATGGTACTAATGTATCAAAGTAACTTTTAAAGAACTTGGGCTTCCATGGAATACTTCATTCGTGCTAAATAAAAACTTTACTAAAACAAAAAATAATTGCCCAAGTAATTCTTTAAAACAGTAACGATAATAAATATAAAAATTTTAGTAATGATAGTAACTTTAGTAATAGTTTTTACAACGTACTAGTACCTAATTCAAAGAAAACACACACATAAAAACTGCCAGACGCAGCTTGTTAAGACTTCAGAAAACAAAAACTAATGCAGAGACCCGAAAAAAAAGTAGACAAAAGGAGAATAAGAAATAGCACAGACACCCACATTTCTTTGTGTTAGTTTTTACAATACGCATAATGCAATTATCATAATATCACAAAACGAATTCAACATAACGATAATTATATCCGACAAATGTAGCAAAACACCATGCTGAAATTTCTTTTCAATTTTCAACGTTCAAAAAGGATCAAAGAAAAATAATGCTGTTTCTGAATTTACTATTAGTTTATATTTATGATTTTCCATTACCTCCTTCATTCGATCCATAAGTATTGTGAATGCTATTAATTCTAGTAATTCTGCAAGTCAAAAGGATCGAGTCATACATATTTCTTCTAATTAAAACCTAATTTACCGTAGGAAATTATTTATGAAACCCTTTACGAAGATATAAAACGGTATTTGATAATCCGATTTCAATGAAATATGAAGATACTTAATTCATTCCTGCGGGCAGTGCGAACTCTGAATAGTTCAAAGTTCAAGACTTTCTCCTCATTAAAATAGAAAGATTGATTTGTTCTCGAATTCGAAATTATCCATATCGATATATTTCATCGATTTACCGTAAAGTCAAGCCTTAAAAGAAAAAGTAGCAAGTAAAAAACTTAAGTTTAAAATCAAAATAGGAATTGCTGACAGGGTTATGAACAAAAATTATAAGAGTCCTGGTGCATATTGAGTTTATGTACCTACCCCCCCCCCCCCTCCGCCACCATACAGTCCCACAAATGTCCTGTATACCCTATTAAGACCTGACCTACACAATAGTGTAGATGATTCTAAAGAAAAAGAAAAAACATTTTCTTCTTTTTGTGCGTTCTAAAGTCGAGCCTGCAGCCACAGAATTGAGTGGATCCTCTCGACATAACCTGACATCGGGTATTTTTTTAAATATTTTTTTAATCAAATATGATCCTATTAATTAGGGGAAACCATCTAAACTTTAGATTTCTACTAAAAATCTCCCGGTCTTAAAGGGTTAAGGCTCCTGTCCCTGCAGGCGAAGACACTCGTGAGCTAATGCTAAACCTATGGGGATGTTATTTTCTAATATCTCGTTTGCATTTCGACATTTTTTTTTTTTTTTTTTTTTTTTTTTGTATCGGATAGTTGAGGGCCATCTCGACATTGCTACTTTTTAACTTTTTCGATTTCGGTTGCAGATATTTTTTATAAAGTTACTTTCACTTTCGAAACCGGTTCCGAAAATGAAAGTGTCATTTAAAAAAATATCTGCAGCTGAAATTGAAAAAATAAAAAAGGAGCGATGTAGAACTCAGCTATCCGATGCAAAAAAAAAAAAAAAAAAAAAAAAAAAAAAGTCGAAATGATGCAAACAAGGTATTGGGAAATTAATTACCTCCCCATAGGTTTAGCATTAGCTCATGTGTGTCTTCGCCTGCAGGGACAGGAGCCTTAAGGCATGGTTGCCCGATCTTATCTTTGAATATCACTCTTATCGAATAGAAATATTCGTCATATATAGTTGCATAAATTCTGCGACTCTACATTTTGCGAGCTTAAAATACTGCAAAAGAGCTACACTTTAATCTGCGACATTCACATAGCACTCATGTGAAATATATGAAGGTGCTACAGACGTTTAAAGATATTTTCACAAGACTACAAATATCTATTTGATTTCCCGCATTCATAAAGTCGGATTAGAGATATTTCCCCCCACGAAACGTATGCAACTCGAACTAATATTCGCATATCAATCAAGTCCGTATTGCGCCTTTTTCCTGGTAACATTTCAACCCTTTATTGTCCCATCCGAAGAGGGAAAATATTTTCTATTTTTCTCTCCATAACTTTTTGGGAAAATGAAGAAAAAGTTATAAAATATTAACTATTTCCGGCCTATTATACTCGTAAATATGTTTGATAAATGATGATTTTTGGTATTTCAGAGATTAGGTATTTTCTTTTTCCACAAAGATTTTTTTTTTTTTTTTAATACATAAAAACATGGCTTCTTGTGATTTAAGTTATAATTTAATTATTTTTGATAAAATACGGGAAAATGGGGGTGGGGGTGGAGAATTACCCTTTAAAAATTATTACGGTTCCTTTTTAAATTCTTACATTTTCCAAATAAAGACTTATCAAATATTGCTTTGTTACCACTTTTTATTCTCCGCTCAACAACTCGAATCTTTTTGGTACATAGCCTCGTTTTCACTCATATTTCCTCCAAACTTTCAGATATTATCAATAAGGGGCTATACATACTCCTATATAACGTTATCAACTTTTTGGCAATTTTGAATCTCCTCCTCCCCTTACGATACCCCATACGTTATTATTCATCCCCCCCCTCCCTAATGATACTGTCATCAGTGTCTAAAAATTCTTTTTACTTTTACATTTTTTTTTCTTTTGTTTTATTTTCATACGTTTGCAATGATATACAGATATGATTATACATTTATAATTTGCATATTTTAAAGATTTAAATGAAGTAAAGTTAATAAAATATCACTATTGTATATAAACATGGAGGAAAGAGATAGATGGAGATGCAGTATGCCGTAAAACGGTTTGCAATATGATGCGCGTTATCGCTCAAATTTAAACCATTCGGGACTATGGGTGCATATATGCACCCTCAAAAAGTGCTTAAAACGCTTGAGTTTGATACCAATAAAAAAGAAAAAGAAAATTGCTTTTATTTAATTACGACACTTTCTTGATTTATAAACTCAAATGATAAACAAAAAGTGGTGCCAAACGGATAAAATTCGTGTAAAAGATGCCGGTCCTGAACGGGTTAAATGCCCTCATTCGATTCGGCGCAAACAAAACAAGCACGTGGAACAGGGACAGAATTATTTTGAAATCACCCGTGCATTTTTTCTCTAAATGAAAGTGATCTGCTTATTTTTAAGCATTCTAAAGCAGCATTCCATTGTATTATGGATTAAAAACTGTATTACTAAAAGCTTTCTTTTTTCCGTGAAAGAACGTACTTGTGTTTGAGCCTACTGTAGCGGATTTTAGGGTTACATTTTTGGCGTCACCCCCAGCCACCTTACTTCATCTCTGTTCTTTCTCATTACTCTGATATATAATATAAAATAACATATCAAATACCGTTTTAAAGAAATACTTGTCGCATAAAAGTATTATAGTACTTTTTCGTTATATAACGCATTCAACAGTAATATTGTCTTCTCATTGTCGTCATTTGCTCTTTGAACGGGGCTAAACAAACAAAACAAGTGGACAACATTCTTCCCCATTTTTGACTAGTAAATATAACAAATATCATTTCGAACTTGGTTTCTCTAGGTAACAAAGAATTGTATGCGCAAACAGCAAAAGAACAGAAATAGCGACCGTTGGGTTATTCCAGGATTGGAATGAAATTATTTTATAATCATTTAATGGCTTTAATAACAACTTTGTATTTTCATAAAAATAGATAACAGACTAAAAAAGATAAACTGTATGTAATTTTGGTTGGATAAAAAAAAATATAGTGATATCAAAAGACAACTCCCCCCCCCCCCCTTTGGAGATATCTTACGATATCAAGTGCCAGACCCCCCTCTTCCCCCTAAAGTGATAACGTTATATATCTACAGCCCCTAAGGTACTTAAAAATCGAATAACACTTTAATTTTCTTACACATTTGATACGTCTTTAATTACGATTGGTCTCCGCTGATCATCAATCCGTTAATGTTATATCCCGAAAATCCGGTTCAAAATGCCGAATTCGATGATATTTTGAGATTCGTTACTTTTATAGAAAAACGAAAAACACTAACTTTGTAGTAGCTGAATAAGAGAGTTTGCAAATTTTATACATTTGCGAATGAAAATGACTTTGTGAATTTGTAAAATAGTAACGAAATATTAAAGAATACTTATAAAGATGAAACAGCACCGAAAAATTGGCGATAAATCACAATTAAATAATAAAACTTTGTATGAATCACCATAAAACAAAAGAACACACAGGGCGCGTTTCAGGCTGGAAATTTTAACAACCCGCCATCAGCCAATTAAATACGCTCGTAAGGCAGCACACCGAGACGACACGCGCAACTTTTTGCTCGATTTCGAAGAAAAAACAGGCTTAAAACAGGTTTGAAACATCTTTCTTCCTTGTTTCTTCTCCTATGTCGCACTTCATTTTTCTCCTGTCCTCACATTGTGCAACCTGTCTAAGATGATAAGGTCACGAATGAAAAGAAAGGACAGCGAGGAGATCTTACAAAGAATGGGACAGGTGGCGCTAGCTGAAAGGTAAACACCAATCACAGAGGACCACATGCAGAAGAGAAAAGTGTTGCCAAAATGATAGAAAAATATTAACAGAAAAGAAAAGAGTAAAGGAAATAAAAATAAAAATAAACAAATAAAAATAAAAAATGAGTAAGTAAATAAAATAAGTAAATTAAAAAAGAAAACTAAAAGAGAAAACGCAAGAAAAACATAAATAAAAGATTTTTTTTTTTAATAAAATGAAAAGAGACAAGAGGGGAAATAATTACAAAAATAATTTCCAAGCTTAAGAGAGAAAAGGAGACCTCTCATAATCTTTAATTATTACAGAATTTAGGAGAAACCTTACAAATATCAGTCGTAATAAAAAGATAAAAATATAATGACATGTCTATTTTTAAAAGACTGGCAGCATATCTGGTACCTACCATACAGAAGATTTATAAAATACCATTAATTTAAAGTACAATATATAGCATATAAATTCTGTTCCGTGTAATATTATTTTCCCCCAAGCAAACTCTAAAAAGAGAAAAATCATTAATCTTGAACTCCTCATGGGAAAAGAACCAGGCAGAGAGAGGTATACGCGAAATTCAAATGTCCAACTGATTCATAATTCTTTTTAAATAAAAGTTATCATCGAATTTATGACAGCTTAAAAAATGTTTTTATTATGTGCTTTTTTATATAAAAGGGGAAGATCCCACGCGCAATAAATCATGCATTGACGCCCTAAATCTCGCAACTTTGTAGACGAAGTTCTAACAAATTATCAGTTAAAAAAACGTATAATTCAAGTAACACACTGGACATATTATGGAAAATACATTTATTTTTACTAATAGTGTATTATAATTTCCTTCAAAAGTCTGAAAATAATTTTCATCTTTAACGGTGGTGAAGAATATGATAGTACGAGGGTGGTTCAATAATTATTGTCCCTAGTGTATATAAAATATTCGTACTGCGATGGTTGTTGGGGAATATTGAAGCCTAATGTCTTAGATGCCTAAATGCTCAATTTCAGAACCGTAGCTGCTATATTCACATAGTTCTGGAGGGACGGGTGAAAGGGGTGAGGGGAGTGAGGGTGAAAGGCTGATTTTTTGCCTATGGGGCTAGATTTCTGACAGTGCATGAGAAGTAACTACTGTCGTTTAGACTCGGGATCATAGTGATGTAGCCACATCTCATCCACCGTCACAAATGTAGCCTGATAAGCTCCAAACCAGCATTTCACCCTCACCCCCCCCCCTCTCCTTAAAAACTCCCTCAAAAATAGGTCTTTAAAACTTCACCCCTCCCTCCAAAACCATGTTAATATAGCAGCTACGGTTCTGAAATTGATCATATACACATTTAATACATTAGGCTTCTATATTCCACATCAGCTATCGCAGTACAAATATTTTATATGCATTAGGGACAGTAGTTATTGAACCACCCACGTATAACAGATCTCGTTTATAGCAAGCTCGGACATAACGACAGTCAACAACTCTGCTTTAATGAGCAACAAAAGGAACTTTCTGTTAATATGAAGCTCAATACAAAAATCTAGTTGTAATAAGAAAACTTCGATATGGTATAGCCATCTAAAATTTCGTAAACTTTCCGCTTCGCTTTTGGTAAAGAAAATGTGTTATTCACATGTTCTACTACATTTTTAATCAAACAGCATTAAAAATGTCTGTAGATGAAAACAGCGTTGTTTGTTGTTTTCTTTTTTCTCCCCTCAACTATTTCTGAAAATATCCTAGCATATGTGGTATCATAGGATACAGAAGATTAAAGTTTATAAAACACCATTAAAATTTAAAATATAAAATAGCACGTAAATTCTGATCGTATAGTAGTAATCTCCCCAAACAAATTCTGGAAGAGAAAAATTCTCACGAAAAAAGAACCAGATAGAGGAAAACGCAAAATTTTAATGTGCTGCTGATACTATTTTTCAGGGTTCATGATTTTTTAAAATTTAAATCAGATTTTTTTTTATCAATTTTTTTTTTTTAAATCTCACACAATATTATTGTTTTATATGACCTTTCTTCTAATTTATAAAACATAAATTATATACACACACATGCATGCATGCTATAATTATTACCAATATTTATTAATAATATTACACAATTTACATAAATGATTCAAAGGTAAAATTTTAGGCTATGAAAAAATCTTTATTACACCAAAGGCATGGAATGCATGCACAAATAAGATGTCAAAAATTAAATCAACCTTCAGTATTTTATTTAAAATAAAAATAACTGTGCAGCACATAAACATTTTAAACAAATTTGGAAGCAAACTAAGTTGTTAACTTTTGTTCTGTTGAAGAGCTGGTACAGAAAAGATGAGTTTAACAGCTTTATCAGTCGATTTCTAATTTTCGAATGTACCAAACCTAAGGCCGAAAACATTCGTTCTACTGAAGCAGATGAATTTATTGCAGTAAAAAGCTAGTTGACCATAAATTCTGTAATTTGTTAGTATCAGCCTTTTCAATAACTGTAACAAATACCTTCCACCATTCTAAAGGGCTGAGATTAGGGCTACATTAAATTCAAACGAAAATTCATTGAATGGTTCAGATTTTGCTCAAACTTTAATATAATAGGCATCACCAAAGTAGAGCACATACAGTCATACAGTTTTATTTTACCTCAACTTACAGAAGATTTTCTACTAATAAGTAAATATTCCAATATTTAATATATTCCTGTTTAAATTTCCTTACTGTTGCAAGATTATTTTATAATTTGATTCAAATGAAATATGAAAGCATTTTTTTCCTAAACTTTACATTGTATTTTACTTTTCGACAAAGATAAAGAAAAATTATCTTTCTAAAAGCCGATTACCTGTATTATATAAAACTAAATTGTAATAAAGCACATTATTACGTTTGTTTACATCTCAAATTTATTTAAAAATAACTTACAAACTAGTTGCATGTACCAATCCCAAAACTTTCTTCTATCTCATGTCAATATTTCATTTTAATTAGTTTTATTAGTTAGAATTTTTATTAGAATTATGCATAACTTCATACACTTTCCGATGGTACAATATTGAAAATTGCACAAAAATCGCTATTACAGCGCCCCCTTCCGGCGGAATTTTTCAAAATTCAGGGAGGACCTTCTTGCCATGGCCAAAAATCATACACAAAAAATTTGGTTCACTTCTATGCATAGCTTCATACACTTTTCGATGGTACAATATTCAAAATGCACAAAAATTGCTATTACAGCGCGCCCTAGCGGCGGATTTTTTCCAAATTCAGGGAGGACCTTCTTGCCATGACCAAAAACATACACAAAAAATTTGGTTCAATTCTATGCATAACTTCATACACTTTTCGATGGTACAATATTCAATATAAAAATCGCTAATACAGCGCCCCCTACCGGCGGATTGTTTCAAATTCAGGGAGGACCTGCTTGCCACAGCCAAAAACGCAAAAAGGTTCAATTCTATGCATAACTTCATACTATTTTTGATGGTACAATGACGACACACGGACAGACGGGCAGACACATTTTGTATAAACATGTTTTTTGTGATCTCTGACTCCTAAAACGTGTAAATCCGTCGAAAACCGGAAGTCGAAAAAATTTCGATTACAATACTTTCTTCTATTGAAGATACAAGAAAGTAAAAACTGATTTAAATCAATGATTTAAAAAAAAAAAAAAAAAAAACCCTGACAAATTCGCGTTTTTCCGCGGCCCTTTTATGAAATTCGCGTTTTTTCCCGCGATCTTGTGACTACATGCGCGTTTTCTCCCGCGATCTTGTGACTACATGCGCGTTTTTTCCCGCGATCTTGTGACTACATGCGCGTTTTCTCCCGCGATCTTGTGACTACATGCGCGTTTTCTCCCGCGATCTTGTGACTACATGCGCGTTTTCTCCCGCGATCTTGTGACTACATGCGCGTTTTTTCCCGCGATCTTGTGACTACATGCGCGTTTTCTCCCGCGATCTTGTGACTACATGCGCGTTTTCTCCCGCGATCTTGTGACTACATGCGCGTTTTCTCCCGCGATCTTGTGACTACATGCGCGTTTTTTCCCACGATCTTGTGACTACATGCGCGTTTTCTCCCGCGATCTTGTGACTACATGCGCGTTTTCTCCCGCGATCTTGTGACTACATGCGCGTTTTCTCCCGCGATCTTGTGACTACATGCGCGTTTTCTCTAGCGATCTTGTGACTACATGCGCGTTTTTTCCCGCGATCTTGTGACTACATTCGCGTTTTTCCGCGATCTTATGACTACATTCGCGCTTTACCGCGATCTTATGACTACATTTGCGTTTTTTCCGCGATCTTATGACTACATTCGCGATTTTCTCGAGACTCTTTGACGAAATTCGCGCTTTTTCCGCGATACTTTGACTACAATCGAGTTTTTCCGCGATACTTTGACTACATTCGCGTTTCTTTCGAGATCCTTTAAATATATACGCGTTTTTTCCGCGATCCTTTGACGAAATTTACATTTTTTCTGCAATCGTATGACAAAATTCACGTTTTTTTCCGTGATCTTAGGAAAAAATTCACGTTTTTATCGCGATATTTTGACTACATTCACGTTTTTGCGGTATTTTGACTACATTCGCGATTCGTTGGCGAAATTCGCGCTCTTCCGCGATCTTCTGACGAAGTTAGCGTGTATTTCGCGATCCTTTGAAGAAATTCCTCCTTTTTCCGAGATTCTTTGAAGAAATTTGCGCTTTATCCACTATCCTTTGACGAAATCCGCGCTTTATCCACTATCCTTTGACGAAATCCGCGCTTTATCCACGATTCTTTGACGAAATCTGCGCTACTTTGACGAAAATCGCGTCTTCCGTGATCCTTTGCCGAAATTCGCGTTTTTCTGCGATCCTTTGACAAAATTTGTGATTTTTTCTGCGAACGATTGACAAAATTTTTTTCGACAACCATTTGACAAAATGTCCGAATTTTCGGTCTGATGACCGGTTTTTTAACATTTTCGGAACCGAATGCTTTAAATTTTGGGAATTTTCGGAAAATTCGGAACAGAATCATCCCTGGATGAAACGTTTCTAAGAACTCTAAAAATGTCAGTAAATGAAATGCTGAATAAAATGATATGAAAACAGCGGGGTTTTTTTTTCTTCTCTAAACTATTTCTAAAAATTTGGCAACATGTCTGATATCATGGGATACAAAGTATTAAGATTTATAAAACACAAATTATAAGTATAAAGTTGCACATAAATTCTGTTCATATAATAAACTTCTCCCCAAGAAAATTCTAAAAGAGAAAAATCATTAATCTTGAACAAACTCATGGGAAAAGAACCAGGCAAAAGTACATGCAAAATTTAAAATGTCCCGCTGATTCGTAATTCTTTTAAAATAAAAATTATCTTTGAATTTGTGACAGCTTTCAAACTGTTTTTATTAAGTGCTGCTCTTTTATAAAAAGGGAAGGTCGCTGGCAGAAAAATGCGCAATAAATCACGCACTGTCGCTCAATCTCGCAACGTTACTGTCGAAATTGAAACAAATCATGAGTTAGGAAAATAATATAATTCAAAGCTGAACTAACGTAATGGACCATCTTGTGGAAAATAGATTGATTTTCACTACTAGTAGTGTATATAATTTTCTCCTCTCAAAGATCTGAAAAGAATTTTCTTCTTTACCATTCATAAAAAGACAATGGTGAAGAATATGATGATATAATTAAACTCTTATACCGAGCTAAGACATAATAGATACCGCTTTAAAGAGCAAAAGAAAAGGTAACTGGTGGTTAATATAATATATTAAAAAGAAAAAAGTCCAGTTAAACTGATGGCATTGAGCTCACAGGTTATTCACAGATTCACACTAATTGTATATTATACTCTTATTTCAATGAATAATGCCGCTCGAAATATAAATTAAAGGGGGGGGGATTAGTCCCTCCGTTCCCCCCCCTTTGTACTTAACAAATGAACCCCTAAATCTAATAAGGTAAGCTCTTTATCAGAATAAACCTATATACCAAATTTGAAGCAAATCGGATAATTCTGCATGGAAAACCCATTTAGCTAAAATTAAGGGGGTATCAGCTCTCCCCTTTTATATTTAACCACTGAACCTCCAAATCTAATAGAAAAACCCATTTATCTAAATTAAGGGGAGAGGGAATGAACCCCCTCCCCCCGCTTTTATACTTAATAATGAACCTTCAAATCTAATCAAGGAACTCTTACTATACTCTTATTTATGTTTATTATTCATAAAATAGGACTCACTCTTTTTTAGTAAAACGGTAAATAATTACGGAAGCGCCTTATCAGAATAAACCAGTATACCACATATGAAGCAAATACGATAATCCTGCATGAAAAACTATCTAAATTAAGGGGGAGATCCGCTTCCTGCTTTATACTTAACCAATGAACCCCCAAAACTAATCAGGGAAGCGACTTATCAGAATGAATTTAGGGGAAAAAATGAAGCAAATCGATTATTTCTAGCAAGAGTTATCGCGTTACGTACCTACAGAACCTGCGGGCACATTAGCTCTCACACTTCTATAGCCTTGTGAGCTATAAACTCCATTGTAATTTAGATATAACGAGCTAAAATTTTGCTAAGTAATATACAATTTTCCAATCTTGTTAGCTTTTGCAGACCAAAAAAAAAAATGTATTAACGCTTAATTAAATTTTTAATGAAATATGGCTGAATATCTTTAAAAACAGCATTAAAAATGTCAGTAGACGAAAAGATCAATAAAATGATAAAATTGAATCAAAACGGCGTTTTCTTTTTCCACAAATTATTTCTAAACATTTGGCTGGTTATTTGGTATCATGGGTACAGAAAATGAAAATTTATAAAATAGCATTAAAGAATAATACAACACATAAATTCTGATCGTGTAATAATGTTTTTCTCGCAAGCAAACTCAAGAAGAAAATAATTCGTTAATCTAGAACAACTCACGAGAAAAGAACCAGATAGAAGGTACACAAAGTTTAAATGTCCTGCTAATACTAAATTATTTTTAAATAAAAGTTACCTTTAAATTTGTAACAGTAAGTGCTGATCATTTATTTAAATAATAATAATAATAATACGAATTCAAGAACAAAAACCTGCAAAAAACTCGTTTCTGTTCTAAATCCAGCCACTTTGCTGTTGAAATTGAAACATTTCATCAATTAAAAAAATAATGTATAATTTAAAACTGAACTAACGTAGTCGACATCTTGTGGAAAATGAATTGTTTTTTTAGCCACCGTTCATATAGTATTTTGTTTCCTCAAAACTCTTTTCCATTCGTATGAAAGACTATGGTGAAAAGTATGATATAATTTAACTCATTTACAGCAAACTGTGATATAACGACAACCTGGTTTTAACAAACAGAAACAGAGGAACACGCTGAGTTGATATAACAACCAATCACAGAAATGTCACTTGTAATGAATACGAGGAAACTCTGATGTTACAAGCTAAAATTTTACGAACTGACAAAAAGATTTCGGATTTTCTTTGCTCTATGTAAATAACATGTGTAAATACATGAATTCTGTTATACTTTTAATGAAACGTTTCTAACAAGATCAATTTAAAAAATGCCAGTCTATAAAAGGATAGACAAAATGATATGAAAACATTTTCTTTTGCTTTAAACGACTTCTAAAAAATTGGAAGCAAATCTGGTATCATGGGATACAGAAGATTTATAAAACGCTATTAAATTTAAAGCATAATGCATCTCATAAATTCTGACCGTATAATAAATATGTTTTCCTCAACCGAATTCTAAAAGAGAAAAATCATTAATCTTAAACCACTCATGAGAAATGAACCAGACAAAAGTACACGCAAAATTTAAATGTCCCGCTGATTCGCAATTCTTTTTAACTAAAAGTTATCTCTGAATTTGTGACAGCTTTGGAAAATGTTTTTATTAAGTACGGATCAGTTATAAAAGGGGAAGAATCCTAGCACAAAAATGTGCAATAAATCACGCACTGCCGCTCTAAGTCTCGCAACTTTGCTGTCGAAATTGAAACAAATCATCAGTTAGAAAAATAATGTATAATTCAAGCTGAACAACGTAGTCGACATCTTGTAGAAAATAAATTGATTTTTTTAAGCACGATGCATATATTTTGTTCCCTCAAAACTCTTTTCCATTCATATAAAGAAAGTGAAAAGCATGATGATAATTGATATAATAACTCATTTATAGCAAACTCTGATATAACGACAACCTGGTTTTAACAAACAGAAACAGAGGAACACGCTGATTAAAATAAGAACCGATCACATAAATGTAACTTGTAATGAATACGAGGAAATTCTGATGTTACAAGCTAAAATTCTACTAACTGACAAACAGGATTTTCTTTGTTCTCTGTAAATAACATGTCGCTCATTTGATGCAACAACGCCATATAACTCAAAAATCACGACTTTTGAGTTAATATCACAGTGACAATTCTAACGATGTGAACTTTTAATTATTAGGGCGTCATTTTTTAGCTTTCCTTATGGAACTAATTTTAGCAGCAAAAATTTCATAAGTGAAACTGGGAGTAGTTTTGAAGTTAAGGGAAGCTATGTAGTATACATAACTGCCATTAATTCACCTCCTCGTCATAACCAGATGTTTGACCAAATCGTGCTTTTTTTAAATATAGCATTATAGTTTCCAAAAATTAATTCAATATTTAAAACTTCATATACGTTTTCCTGGAAAATCATGATTTTTGAAATATGACGTAGTTGTAGCATATGAGCGATGTGGGAATTCATGTATTCTGTTATACTTTTAATGAAACAGAATGGAACGTTTCTAACAAGATCAAATTCAGAAATGACAGTAGATGAAAGGATGGACAAAATGATATGAAAACAGCGTTTTCTTTTGCTTCAAATGCTTTCTAAAAAATTGGAAGCAAATCTGGTATCATGGGATACAAAAGATTTATAAAACGCCATTAAATTTAAAGCATAATGAATGCATCACATAAATTCTGACCGTATAATATTTTTCTCCTCAACCAAATTCTAGAAGAGAAAAATCATCAATCTTAAACCACTCATTTGAAATGACTCGGACAGAAGTACACGCAGAATTTAAATGTCGCGCTGATTCGCAATTCTTTTTAAATAAAAGTTATCTTTGAATTTTTGACAGTCTTGGAAAATGTTTTTATTAAGTACAGATCATTTATAAAAGGGGAAGAGTCGCAGCACAAAAATGTGCAATAAATCAAGTACTGCCGCTCTAAGTCTCGCAACTTTGCTGTCGAAATTGAAACAAATTCATCAGTTAGAAAAATAATGTATAATTCAAAGCTGAACTAACGACGTCGACACCTTGTGGAAAATAGATTACTTTTTTACTAGCAGTGTATATATTTTGTTCTCTCAAAAGTCTCAAAAAATGTCTGGCATTTTCATTATTTATAAATTTCAATTACACTGGTGAAGAAGATTATTTTTTTATATAATCTGCCAAAGGACCAATTTGTCTTTAAATTATTGGACTATTATTATTATGGACTGTCTTTAAATTATTTCTTAAAAATTAGCAACATATCTTGATACCATGGGATATAAAAGATTAAGATTTATAAGACACAAAAAATATAAAGTATAATACAGCACATAGATTCTGACCGTATAATATTATTTTTCCCCAAGCAAATTCTAAAAAAGAAAAATCATTAATCTTAAACAACTCAAGGGAAAAGAACCAGACAGACAAACGCAAAATTCAAATTTCCCGCCGATTCGCAATTCTTTTTAAATAAAAGTTATCTCTGAAATTTTTGAGAGTTTTCAAAAATGTTTTCATTAAGTGCTACTCTTTTATAAAATTTGAAGATCCTTAGCACAAAACTGCCAAATAAATCACGCGCCAGCGCTCAGAATCTCGCCACTTTGCTGTCAAAATTGAAACAAATCATCGGTTAGAAAAATAATGTATTATTCAAAGCTGAACTAACGTAGTCAACATCTTGTGGAAAATAGATTGCTTTTCACTAGTAGCATATATATATTTTGTCCTGTTAAAAGTCTGAAAAGAATTTTTTTTTTATCTGTACTATTCGTACAAGGACAGTGAGTGAAGAATATATAAATGTATCACATATTTTGCAATATTTTTATCTATCGTACCAAATATTTATCATTTTCTCGTATTCACAATATTGAAATAGATATTCCAAGGGCCTGATTTGCAGCAATTTATTCTGGGCACAACTGTAGGTCTCTACTCTCAAAAGCCAAACTCTCCCTCCCCAACCTACCTAATAATAATAATGAAATAAATAAATAAAGAAGGGGGGAAAAATGAAGACTGAACTAGATCAAATAATAGAAGTAAAATATATGTAACTTATTCAAAAGAAAGTGGTCCTGGAATGTGCAATGTAGTCTTCGTTAGGTTGTTTTGGTTTTGATATTATACTTAAAGATATTAGTCAACTCCCCAATTCTTCTTGCTAATGTTAAACCTATGAGCAGGGGTGGGGGATTACTTCATTTTACCCGCCACTGGCGAGTCTATTTTCTTGACAAGGCGATTCAGAATTTTAAACTTAGAAATATTTAATGAATCCGAATTGGCTATACATAATTGAAGAGTTACAGTCCGTCTCATAAATATAAAGACACAGATGTTTTTGAAATTACATTTCATTAATTCAGTTAAAAGCAATTAAATTTTATACCTCATATTAAGAACAAAGAAATGAATCTCTTATAGGGGTTTTAATTTAAATAAAATAATTTCCTCTCGAATAATTAAAAAAAAAATAAAAAAATACGCTGTCTCATAAATATAAAGACAAACTTGAAACTGCTTCATATGCAATTTTTTTTCAAATGTGCGAGTACAGAATTATTGCGCACGCGCAGAAATACACTTTAACTTACCCAAACGAGCAAAGTTGTTTGACTTGTTTCAATTGCAAAGATGCCGTGGAACATTGAAATTTCTAAAGATGAAATTTGCAAAATACGTGAATTTAAAGCTAATGGCTTAACAGTTTGTCAAATATGTAAAAAAAACTGGGAGAATCAGAGCTGCACTTTATAAAATTTTATCAAAAACTTACAATTTATGTTCGAGAAAACGATCTGGCAGACCGAGAAAAATTAGTGAAAGACTCGATCGCAAGATCACGCGACTTGTTTCGTCGCAAAAAATGTCACTCCGATAAGTTTCTCAACGAGTTTATGGTATGGTCCCAAAGGATACAGTACATTGTCGAATAAAAGAAAGAAAAAACATTGTATGCCGACATACGTGCAGATTTTCTTTACTGAAAAAAGAACACAAAGAACGGAGGTTAATCGGGGTTAAAGATCATATTCACTGGAAGGACGAATGGATGCAAGACATTTTTTCAGATGAAAAGAGATTTAACTTGGATTGCCCAGATGGTTGGAATTCCTACTCGCAAGATTTAAGACGTTAATCTCGAACCTTCTTCAGTAGGCAGAAAAAGGGAGGTTGTGTTATGGTGTGGGGTGCCTTCTCTTTTAATGGAACTACGGATATTGCTTTTCTGGAAGGTAAACAGACATCTAAAGAGTATATCGAACTGCTTGATAGTCAGTTGTTGCAAATTGCTGAAACTCTTGGTGGTCGGAATCATTTGTACCATCAGGATAATGCATCGATTCACGCATCAAGACTCACAAAAAAATGGTTTGCCGATAGCAATGTTCATGTCACGGTGTGGCCCACACGTAACCCTGATTTAAACCCAGTTAAGAATCTTTGTGGCACTCTCGTTCGCAGTGTATGTGCATCTGGAAGACAATTTTCAAACGTCCTTGAGTTGAAAAAAGAAATCGAACGAAGTTGTTTTATATAAAGCCAAAATAGTTATACAACTTAATAAAAAGCATGCCAGCTAGAATATTTTCTGTCATTAATAAGAATGGATTATTTATTGGACGGTAATTCAAAAGTATGTAAAATGTCTTTATATTTATGAGATAGCAAATTTATTTACATTTATCAATTTTCGAGTTGAAATTATTTAATTCTAATTTAATTTATTGTAAAATGTTTTCTTGGCACATACTTTTCGCTATATGCATAGATATAATTTTGAATACTGAATTATTAAAATATTATTTCGAAAATATCAGTGTCTTTATATTTATGAGACGCACTGTAAGTGGAAGAACATGTTATGAAACAAAAACCACATTTGAAGAAATTTGATGTGAAAGTTTTTGTTGTCAATTTTAATGATTTATTTTCTGTTTAATACCACGTGTTTAAAATATTAACAGGTGTGGTACTGAACTCTATCCAAAAAACTTATTCATATTTAATTTTTAAATATTAAAATATATTAATATTTACATTATTAAATAATAAAATATAAAATATTAATGAATAATGTTGTAAATCTTCAAGGCTAAATAGAATTTTGGTATTTTAGCTTTACCATGTGATAGAAAACCTGATACATCTTCGTGCAAAAGATAAAATAATTTTTAAGAAAATGTAGCACAACATGTTCTTCCATTCAGCTCTTCAATTATGAGCTGAATCTGTAGAATGTAAGAGGTAGGCCAGAATTTTAAGTAGCGGTAACACACGTCAAAACAACCGATTTTTGTACAGAAAACTAGGATTGTAACAGAATCCACTTGTTCTATCAAAAATACAGGGTGTCTCACACCAAGCCACAGCCAAACTTTTGTTAATAATTGTAACAATAATGAGATATTTTAGCGAAATCGTCAGAGACTTGTTTTGTTTTAAGTAAAAAGCTATGAAATCACAAGAGGTACTAGAAATGACGATCACTCACGACCACACAACACTGAGCTAGACGCTTCAAAATCCGAAAGGCACTTGACAGGAGATAGAAGTTGGTGACTGTCCGAATTACAATGCAATTGCAACACTTCAGTTGATATCACGACCTTTGCAGAAAGCAAAGTTTTCCTTTTGAAGATTTCGCTAGCATATCATCATTATTGTTACAGTTAAGAGCGAAAGTCCGGTTCAGTTTGTTGCGATCAAACTGTATTTTTGATTGTATTTTGATCCTGGTTTCTTATACCTACAGAAATGACAGTTTAAGACAGCAGGCAAAACAGAGAGAGTGAAATTGACCTCTAAAAAATGTTTTATGAAATAGTAAAAACTAATGTTTTTAACTATAGATGCCGTTATAACCAGGAAGGTACCGATAGAGCTTTTTTTTTTTTTGGGGGGGGGGGGGGGGTTGGGGAGGGGGGGGTGAAGAATCAGTAGATTGTGATTTCAAAATGTATATATATAAAAAAAAATGTTTACTAGACCTGTGCTTGAAATTTTTTTCGGATTCTTCGGACATGCACCGAAGTGATCGCCAGAATTGAAACCAGTTCATTAGTATTCGGTGAGAATTTTTAATATTCTCCGGTAATTTTTCAAAAAATGAAAAATCAGGCTCAGGTGCATTCGGACCAGTTTCGTCTATCTTTATCTGAGATAGAGATGCAGACGAACACTTTCCTTTTATTAATATAGATTTATCTGAAATTTTAAACTCTTCCCGCTACAGTATTTAGCTGAGGGGGGTTTTCATGCATAAAAATGGTAAAATCTTATGATTTTCATTCAAATGGAAAGTTTTGGACTCTTCCTAAAAAGACTAGCTTGCTATACCAATGCTAGTAAATCAAAATCCATTTCAATGAATTTTAGAATCAAAATGGCGTATAATGCGATTTGGGTTACACTAGGATGTTTCGCTTTCATAAAAATCTAAAAACCACGGGGAGCAAATTTCGGAAGGAAAACATCGTTCAAATCAAGACAATTGAAAATGACACCGAAGAAAATAACAATAGAGAAAGACAGACAAAATTTAATGCTTTTAAAAGTATCACAAGGGAAGATAAACTGAAATCTGAATTGAGATATCGTATAGCGAGAACAGGAGATTCCGAAGATTAATGTCCTCACACCAATAAGATATTAACGTCACTTCCTTCAAAAATATCCTGTTTGATGATCCTCTTTAAAAAGAAAGAGTGCTCGTTACATTAAAGTCGATTTGTAAGCATAATAAAGAACAAAATTTCGGAAAAATTTAATATTCTGAAGAGGCAGAATGACATGGAATTAATTCAGCAGTGACAGCAAATTAAATCGGCGGCCATTAAAAAGGAAGGGTTGGAGCAAGGCATTAAAATGAATGGGTTATACAGACTGCATACTAAATGTATATTTTAACTAAGTCTAACGCACACGTCTCAATAAATGACTAATTTAAATATTTATCATTAATGGAGAATCTCAATGAGCCTATATTTTAAATAAATTAATTTTAATAAGGGAGAATTATATTAGAAAAATGAGAAACGTAGTATTTCAATATGCTTAAGATTTTTTTTTTCTCAGACAGACCTAGAACTGTGTTAGCTATGATTTAAATAAATCATTTCTTACCTAAGTAAAATTATGATTTAAATAAATCATTTTTTACCTAAGTAAAATTAAAATACTTTTTTTACTCAAATTTTTCATTAGTTTCGGTATTTAAAATATCAAACATTAATCAAATATTTCCCATTGAAATACTTTTTAAAGATCTTTAAGAAGCTTATTTTAATTATAAAGTTCCATGCAAAACCATGCCTTTTACATTAACTTCCGTCGCCAAATCGTTTTTCTTTATAGTTTGACGCCAAATCATTTGTCTGTATAGTTTGTCGCCAAATCGCTTGCCCGTATAGTTTGTCGCCAAATCGCTTGCCCGTATAGTTTGTCGCCAAATCGTTCGTCTGTATAGCTAGGCGCCAAATCGTTCGTCTGTATAGCTAGGCGCCAAATCGTTCGTCTGTATAGCTAGGCGCCAAATCGTTCGTATGTATAGCTAGGCGCCAAATCGTTCGTCTGTATAGCTAGGCGCCAAATAGTTCGTCTGTATAAATAGTCGCCAAACCGTTCGTCTGTATAGTTAATCGCCAAATCATTTTTCTGTATAGCTTGTCGCCAAAAAGTTTATCCGTATAGCTTGTCGCCAAATCGTTTGCCTATATAGTTTGTCGTCAAATCGTTTGTCAGCATAATTCGTCGTCAAACATGCTAAAGCGTTTAGTTTTGGTAAATATGCTATGCGAAATTACCTCGAACGGTTACATATAAAGTTATGTAGGAAAATCACTTATCATTAAACTAAACTTATAACATGCTAGAAGTGAAAAAAGTACATTTAAAAGCTTATAAATACTTTCTAATAAGTAGATCTACATGTTTCGCACACACAATAGGAGACTTTTTCAAAATCAAGGTTGATAAATTATTTCCGCAAAAATTTTAAAAGAGAAATTGATAAACAAAAATCACGATATCACAGGAATATTGAAAGAAGGTAAGCTTTAATAAAAATTGTCTGTGAACGTGAATTATTTCATCCTAATAAGGAATGTCGTTCCAAATTCTAGGTTATCTCAAAGGAGACTGAAAGGAGGAACTTGAGTTCAGTAAAAAAAGCTTATAAAATTAAACAAAAACTTATTTTAAAAAAAATGAGAAATCTTAATACTCTATATTTTATATAGAACGTAAGTAAATTTTAAAAGCAATAGGACGACCGAGAACTAAAAATGGAAAACACAAAGTCCAAAAGAGGAAATTTTTCAACAGAGTGAAAAAAAGAATAACTACAACTTCTGGTACGTCCAGCGTTTTCCACTTCACTCCTTTCGGGCTCTTAGTTCAACACTTTAAAATGTAGGTACCTACCTTTCGTTTAGTCTTTAAATACCTAATATTAATAGTGTTTAAATACCTCATTTGTAAACATTTATTCTATTTATTTAATATTTTTCACCCTTGCTTAAAAATATATCCCATTGATATAAACAATAACAACATGAGCAAGTCGTATAATAGCCACCAGTCGCCGCGCATCTTATTACTGGCACTTTCATCCTTCTCCGCTTCACTTCGTGTGGCACATTCAACTAGCGACATTTTTCTACTCTTTTTTTTTTTTTTTTTTTTTTTTTTTTTTTTTTTTAACTATTTCTACTAGGGTTGGCACTTCAAGGGTTCGCTTATTAAGTTTGGCATTTAAGACATTTTTTCGAAAAAAAAAAGATGTCGAATTTTTTTGGTATTTTCAGCGTTTCTCAGTTTTAGTCCTCAATTGTGCACGTGGCTTTCTTGAAGTGAACGAAGTAATATAAACGAAGGCTGCTGCTTACCGTGAGAATTCTTTTAGGCAAACCATCCGAGTCCTCCTCTAGGATATGTGTCTGATACAAAGACTGACTAAATTTGGGGGGCAAGTCATTGATGTCCTTTACTTTAATGAAGACAGTGGTGAAGTTCTCGAACAATGTATCCGATGCTACCAATGTCAAGTTGTACTGAAAAGAAAGAAGATAGAAACACATTTTAATGTAATGCACACACTTTCTTGAAAATAACAAATTCTTGATAATACAAAGATATATATCACACATAGTAAATGTATAATTTCAAAGTAAAGAAAGAGAATTCGGGTGCAAACCTATTAAAAAGCATCAGTTTTATAAGGTTTCTATGAAATACTTTAATTTAGAAGAGATAATTCCTGATGTGAACATGTTAACGAGAAATACACTTCGTGTTATTTGCTGTTGAAAATATATTAACTAAATAATTAGGGTGGGGGAACAAGACGATGATAGTCACAGACAGATGATAGTTATTCATCCTTTTAACACTTTCCAACGCAGTTGAAAAGTGTTTATGAATTTGGTTTATCTGACCGTTCTCCAGCCCACGTAAAAGTATTGGGATTGCTATGTAATTGACAGGGACCCGGAGCTGGAGCTGGAGCCCGGAGCCGGAGCGCTCCGGAGCTGTGTTTTTCCTGGAGCTGGAGCCGGAGCTGGAGCTCTAAATTTTCCCCAGCTCCAGGGCTCCTTTAGTTTTTAATATTCTTTTAAATCTTTTTTTTTTCAGTCTTTTAAATTTCTAGGCTTAAAATATTTTAATTACATCATTATTCAGTATTTTAATTATATAATTTTTTAGGTTATTATTATTATTATTATTAGGGAAGGAAAACTTCTCAAAAATGGCAACACTACTTTACTTCTACTTTCTACTTGAACTAAGTGACAACACTATTTGAAAACAAATATGGCCGCCTGTTGTTTACATGTGTAGTCGTACAATTTTGGCTGTTTGAAAAGTGTAGAAGAAATTTAAGATTTTTGTGTTTAAAATTCTACCAAACTTTCTATTTTAAAAGCAAAAGCTAAAAGATGTCATATTTTCTGAACAAGCATTTCAAGTTTGATGAGAAGAAAAATGCATTTTGTCAGATCTTTAATGAAGATAGAAAGTATTTGTGAGCAAAAAATTAAACGTGTAAATTAAAATCTGCAACTTAAAAGCACGAAGTTGGAGCCGAGTTGGAGCCGGAGCCGGAGCTGGAGCCACGGTATTTTCTCTAGGAGCGGAGCTGGAGCATCAAAAGTTGTTCGGCTCCGGGTCACTGGTAATTGATATATGTTATTGAGGTACATGTGACATGTTCGGCATTGAAAATGAGGTGTGTAGTATTTATAGCTCGTCTACTAGTACAGTCAAAAGAATTTGTTACATTATGGTGTATGGGGAAAAATCCTTCACAATATATTTTAATGATGTTACACTATTTCAAACCATACTGAAATTGAAATATACCACAGAGATATAACACAAGATGTTTCAATGGCGGATCCAGGGGGGAGGTCACGGGGGTCATGATACCCCCTCCCCCTTCCTGAACAAAAAAACAACAACCAAAAAAAAAACCTAAAAATCATTTAAAAAAAGAAATATATATAAAATAAATTCTTTCAATTTTTTCTCCCGCTCACCAATGCGAATCTCTCCGATTCTTTAAAGCTCTACTCAAATGTAAATTAGCTAATTTCTGACACATCCGTGAAGTAATTTTTAATCTCGAGACTTTTGCAAGTGCACACATTCATAAACTACGTGATTGAACACCGTTTTCCATTTTTCAGAAAAGCAAAGAATCTTTCGAAAAATTCCATAAAATTTGGCATTTGAAACTGAATTTTCGGACACAACTGCTAATTTACTCTTTCATGACATTTCTGTGGCTGTCAAGTTCTAAAAATTGGCTTAAAACGCTAACTTCGACAACATTTCCGAATCAATCTTTGCCTTTATAAGAAAATGGGAAACACTATCATTTCTCGGTATCTGAATGACATCGGTAAATTATATATTTTTACGAATGCTAAGGCAATTTTTTTTTTTTACCTGAGAGCAAAAATGAATTCGCCAAAGTATCAGAAAAATCGCCAGTTTTAATTAAGGAACAGATGATTTTTACCCGAGAACAAAAATGAATTCACGAAAGTATCAGAAAAATCGTCAGTTTTAATTTAGGAAGAGCCTTCAATATAAAAATTTATCATGGTGTGACCTCCTTCCCCTTCTCCAAAAATAAGCAATGACCCCCCTCTAAATGGAGGGCCGGATCCGCCTTTGAGATGTTTATTGTAAAATATGATGTGCATAGATTTTACAGTTTATTTACAGTGACACGTTCGGTTACAGTAAAGTCTATGAGCGATAATAGCTGTAGGTGCATTTCAATTGCGGTATGCGTTGTTAAATTTAACTGATTTCTTCCATATTACTTTGTGTAGTTTGCATAATTTCTACAGATCATAATACAGGGCTGCACACAAGAATTCGAATACATTTCCGTTCACTGAGGGAAATTGCCGAAAGGGAATTTCTAACAATGTTATTCTAGGACAGGGTTGGCGAACCTATGGCACGCGTGCCAGAGTTGGCACGTAAGCTAATTTTTCTGGCACGTGAAAAAATTATATACGGCAATTGTTATACAGATGAAATCCACATTTTAATTATAAACAATAAAGTTTTGTTTCATACGGGCAAACTGTCACAAATAATGCAATTATTTTTTGCATGAATTAACACATAATTTTCTTTTCCTGTGATGTTATGCAACGTTTTCGACATGTATTTTACTTTTCTATATGAATTTAGAAAGCTTTAATTTTAAAATGAATTTCGTTTGACAGTCACGGCAATAAAATGGCACATGGATCAAATTTAGCTACGTATATTCGTAAAAATAATAAAATATGAACCAGATATGAAGCATTTTCCATCGAATGTAGGACAGTAAAAATCTCATCAATACATTATTAGTACATTGTTTAATGGTAACATGGAAAATTATAACCGAGATTTTGCAATAATAATACGTTAAAAACTAGTGAAATAAAAACTTGTATCTTTTCCCTTATTACAGCACATACCGCATAAATGAATCCCGTATACAAATTAAATATTAATTCATTTATTGGCTGACTTCAGTATACAGAAAAATTTAATTTTGATTTTTAATATTTTTTAATTATTAATGAACAAAAGCAACTGATTTTTTAACCAATGTATCGTATAAAAATTTAACTCTTCAAAATTATTTTTGTATAAATTTGGCACGTTACATTGTAGATAGATATTGTTTTGTGATTTTTCGGCACGCGCACTTGAAAAGGTTCGCCGAGCCTGTTCTAGGACATCACAACATAATTTGGATACTTTTCCGATTTATAGATGGCAACTGCCGAAATTGGACTGTCAAATGTGTTATGCGTTTTCCCAATTGTTTACTTAGAAATTTCCTTTCACCTTATTAAAAGAGGAAGTTTTGTTACAGTACTTTGAATGTGTAGTAAAGCATTTTGTAATCTAGTAAATTATCATACTTTACTAGAAGAAGGATGATTTTTCTTTCTTTGTTCTTATGGCTATTCTCAACTGCTCTGATCAACAAGCGCAAAACGTTTTGACACATTTACAAATTCATTTTTTAACGGATATATAAAATTGGAAAGCCTGATCAGGGAAACGATTTGGAATCGAACTGTTTTTTCCATTAAAAAAAAAAAAAAAATACCGTATTTTATGGAAGAAACGCCGCGGCGTTTACGAGTTTAAAAGTTAATTTTTTTCCAAGTGCGGCGTTTAAGATTTTTTTTAAATACCAACTGAGTTTCCTTAATTTAAAAATTCATAAAAATATTTAAAATCGGATTTAAATGTTTTAAATAAAACCACAGACATCTTAAGATATTAAAAACGAGGCATCCTACACTGCGCAGAAAACTTTGATTAAAGTTAGGTCAATGTGACGCTCGATAAAAGTAGCGTTCCTATGGATGCGGCGTTTACGATATTTTAAAGCTTATTCAGGCCAATTTGAGGAGTGCGGCGTTTACGACGGGTGCGGCGTTTCTTCCATAAAATACGGTACGTATTGAGTTGCAGGCGATTTTGATCACGTGACAAAGACATTTTTCTCCCTTCACTGACTGGTTTTTCTTCCTCCGTCTGGAAATTCGGTTCAAAACGCCCACTTTAGCACTATTTTTTGAAAAAACTGATGCGTTTGCAAAAAAATGGAAAAACAGCTTGATTACATAGTTTCTGAAAAACAAACCCGCTAGTTTCATGCATTTCCGAACAAAAATAAACTAAAACTTATGTCATAAAGTTGCCCTTTTGAGTTTGAGAACAGCCTTAAACGAGCGTCGATTTTTATCGATTTTATCCCTTTATACAAATTTTCAAAATATTATCTCCATTTTTGCCACGATCTAGGTTACCAAAAAATAGTACGCCTTTCAAGCTAACAGAACAGAAGGTACCGCCACCTCAAATTTATAGAAAAACGGACTATCAGCGTTTTCTCCTTGGACCTTAAAATTTTTAAACCAATCAGAAAGAAAAGTCAATTTTTAGGTTTTTGAAGCAGCATACGTAAAAAAAAAAGTTTCTTATTTTTCCCACACAGTTCAAATACTTTAAATTATTCTATAGTAATAATACTTTAATTAATACTTTTAGTAATAATACTTTAAATTATTCTAATTTTCCGTTGGAAAATTAGAATAAAATTAATGAAGTACGCCGAGTGAAACAAACTGTCATACAAAAATCATTAATCAGCTTAATTACTCTTCTTGTTCATTTCAGCTAATCAATAGCTCTAGAGAAAGTATTAATTTGGAGATCAGCACTGATATTATTTTAAGTATCATCATTAAATTAACAGTCTCGGTAGAATTATGTAAGAAACGGGAAACAAATACACTTCTGGATTAAATTTGTCATCGAAGAATATATCCGAAAAGCAATGAAAATCAATTACACCTCGCAGAATGTCAGCAAAATTGGCACAAGTCATTAATATAACATTATTAGATATTCTTTAAACAAACTAGTGCACAGTAATCAAGACTATTTGCTTATAAAATTCTGACATTATATGACAAAATAAATAAATAAATGAAAAATAAAAACGCATCCCCACTGTTAAATTTTTTATGGTTAGTTGTGTTTGTAGAAAAAAACAAAAAAAAACTTAAATACAATAAAAATTAAAAATACTACTGAATTATAAAAAACAGGGTTTTCGTTTACGCAAAAAAATTCTTTTTAAGAATCCTCGAAAATAGTTTTTAAAAAATCCTGAAATCGGAGGAGGGGGGGGGGGGGTTTGTACGAGGCAGAAGAACATATATATTTTTCCTCAATACAGCATATGTCATGTTAGTACCTCAGTAACATATCTGAATTTTATAGCTATTTATGAGATTTTTTTAAGTAAGTGAACAACATACAGATGGACCAAAGTCAAATACTTTTCAATTGTATTAGAAAGCAATAAAAATCCTAAAAACCGCTCCCAAAGCACATATAAAATATTACAGCTAATAGATTTTTTATTTAATGCAAAGAAAAAAGAAAAAGAAAGGAAGTCGACGGTTCTTTAACTGAATAATTCTCACTCCCTTCTAAATAGTCGCTGCCCCCCCCCCCCTTAAAAAATTCCATTCGGAAAATTTAAATGAGTTTGAATTTTTTTTTCTTATGCAATTCCTATGTAGAAAATCATTAATCAACTTAATCATGAACTTCGTACTATTTTAAGTTAACCTGTTAACCTTAAGTTAGACTGTACAATTATCTCGACCACAGTGATATTTTCAATATCATTGTTAAATTAAAAGGCTCGGTAAAATATATAAGAGACGGGAAACAAATCGAATTCAGGGTTAAATTTGTTACATTTCATATATATTTGAAAAGCAATGAAAATTTCCGCAGAATGTCTACGGAACCAGCATAAGTCATTTATATTTGATATCCTTCGAAAAATTGATTCTCGTTTACGCACAGTATCTAATTCCCCCCCCCCCCCCAAAAAAAAAAAAAAAAAATCTTAATATGTACGTCAGATAAAAAACTATTCGGTAAGTTTAGAATACAGAGAGTTTACTTTCTTTCATGGAAGTCCAAATAGACTTAACTTTACATATATACCTTTTTACTCTAAAATAAGGTGTAAAAAATTAAAATAACTGTAAATAAATATTTCGAGTAAATTGCAGTTAAATGCGGAAATTCGTTAATCAACTAATTATTCTTCTGACTCATTTCAATTAATCGATGCTGAGTAGAGAAGCTGAGTAGAAAGAGTACTATACATATACAACCTTCTTGATCCACAGTGATATTTTCAATATCACCGTTAAATTAAGATGCTCAGCAAAAATATGAAAGAGGTGAGAAACATATCTAATTTAGGGTTAAATTTGTGTTTGCAGAATGAATCCGAAAAGCAATGAAGGTAAACATAGAATGAAGAAGAATGTCAATGGAATTGGCACAAGTCATTAATATTTGATATATTTCGAACAATTACAAATCATTTACATAATGTATCGGAATTATTTTGTGCGGTAATAAAGAACTGTAAATCTTCTCGCATTTTCAATAGCGAATATGCTTCGGTAAAAATAAACAGCATATCAAAGCAGCAATTCTAATTAAGATGGACGAATGGATAAACAAATGGTACCATGAAACGAACAAAACTCAAATATCTTTTTAAATTTTGTTTCAAAATGTTAAACAGTTAAAGTGTTAAGTTAAATCAGGTAAGTTCTTTTGCTAAAGCAAACCTCAATAACATGAATTTCGCAACTGTTTAAGAATTTTTACATAATACAAAGAAAGAGATGAACCAAAGTTAAATAAGTTATAAAATATGTTATAAAGTATTAAATATTTAAAGTTTCACCACAATAAATATTACTGCTATTGTTTTTTCGTCTTTATTCAATAAAATAAATGAAGCTACTATCAGAAAACCTCCAACTCTTAATATGTACGTCATATTTAAAAAAAAATCCCTGCCGGCCCGGCCTACAGGCGGAGGTAGATTTCGAAGTTAAGTATATTATATGCACCAACAAAAACTAAATCATGATTAGCTATAAATCCACTTTAACAGTTTTATCTGGCCGCTTTTGACGAGTTTTTATTTCATTTTTATATAATAGCTGGTTTTATCAGAATCATGTTAAGGAGGTATTAAAAAATACTTTTCCATGCTCAACAACTCGAAATTTTCGGCCACATTTTCAGATTAATTTTTAATAGAAATGATACGAAAATTGCTGACGTGATTTTTGAAAAGATTTATAAGCGACATGTGTTTTTATTTTTCTTTCAATTAATTGAAACTTGATTAATAAACAATTATTTTCTCAGTAGGGCAATATTTTTCGTTTCTAACAGAATCGCTTCGGAAAGTTATGTTCAAAATGCCCACTTTGACATCGTTTTTTGAAATATATTCTGCTTCTATCAAAAAATCGATCATTACGGTACATTATATAGTTTCTGAAGAAGAGAATCTATCAATTGGATGCGTTTGCGAGCAAAAATTAATTTAAAAATGAGTCAGAAAATAAGCAGTTTGGATTTAAATACATTCTTAATAAGATGATTTTTTTTTTTTCAACTGCTATGTATTTTCAATTTGTTTTTACTGTAAGAATTGGTCCTATCAAAAACTTCTCTATACAAATACAATATTAAGAAGATATATGATAAATTCATGGGGATTTTATATCTTGTGAATTGACGGAGTTATAGAAATTTTTCTTCTTCACCCCCCTTTTTTTGTTTTCGTTTTTAATTTTTTTTTTCGGTACGAATTGGTCCTATCAAAAACTTGTGAATACAAAAGTTGTAGATAATATTAAGGAGATGTATAAAAAAATTAATTGGATTTGATATCTTGAGAAGTGACGAAGTTAGGAATTTTTTTTTCTCCCAAAAACCCTATTTTTTGCGCACCTTGAGCCCATTTTTAATTTTATCCAAAATCTGCGATACATAAATTTTTGATCCTATTTTTAGAAGTAATAAAAACTTTAAACTGATTTGATATGTACAAAAAATAAGAAGTTATGGGGTTTTTTCTGTTTTCACAAAACCCCACCCTATTTCAATCCCCTTGGTCCGATTTTGCCCATTCACGAACTTGACCGAGATTTTATGCCCCTTGATTTTATGTATCAGTTTGGAAGAGATTTGTGCAGAATTGTGGAAGTTATCGTGTCCAAAAGAAAGTGATATATATATATATAGATAGATAGATACACAGATATATATAAAGTTTTTTACTGATGGTGGTTTTGGGTTCTAGGGGTCATGATCGGTGTAGATCTGCAAAACTTTTTCAGAAATTCCAACATAGGAACGAATCCAATAGGTAGTATTTCATACGAAACCTACCTAAAATACACATATTGTAAATTTATTGTGGGAAAATGAATTTTTTTTTTTAAATTCACATACAAATTGCTATTCTATTATTATTATTATACCCTGCAGAAAATTAAAATAGCAGTTATTTAATATATTGAGTAAAATGCAGTTCCATAAAGAAAATCATTAATCAACTTGATCATTCTTCTGGCTCATTTCAATTAATTTATGTTCTAAGACAAGAGTACTTACTGTACAACTTTCTCGACCCACATTGGTAGTTTCAATATCATCGTTAGATTAAGAGGCTTGGTATAAATATGCAAGAGACTGGAAACAAATTCAGTTCTGGATTATATTTGTCATTGCGGAATGTATCGGAAAATCAATGAAGATCAATTGAAGAGCTTAGTGGAAGAACGTGTTATGATACGTTTTCTCAAAAATTGTTTTATTTTTGAGATTTATTTTTTAATACCCTATAAAGCGTTATAAGGAATCATACAGTAAAAATAAAATTCTATTACTTAGTATTCAAGACATGAGACAGTATCTTTTAGAAATTAATACTTTTATATTTGAGGGGCTCACAACCATAGTAAACCAAGTTCATTTTGAAAAAAGCAATTTAACAAATTACAACGACCATTTGGAAGATGATTTTTTCAAACACTAAAATTTAAGACATAAAGAATAGCACGGAATTGATCATACATTACGTGCGCCATGAATTAAACATTAATAGTGTTATTACACGTAAAAATTGCAAGCGACAAAAATCGCCTGCGACTCGTCAGATTTCCTTAAACTTACGTATTATCCACCTGAAACTTACGTATTATCCAAGCCTTTCATTGGCTGTTCGGGAAAAGGCTTTTCCATCGTCAGATTTCTTGGAAATCTGACGGCCAATTTTAAATGAAATTTCATTCTTAAACTTCTAAACATCCCACAATATTACTTTTTACACCGTCGTATAGAGAAAAAAATGTACTTTTAAATGCAATTTGTTTGAAAGCTGTATCTCAATTTGTTTCCGAGTTATTAATTTTTTTTGTAGTTTTTATTACTTTTTTGTCATAGTGGCAACAGAAGTATCCATCTTTGTTGAAAGTAAAGGGAGAATACAGATTACTGTATAGACCAATCAGAAAGCGAATAAAATGCGGATTCAACCAATAAAATGCTTCAGATATGTTTTTGATTTCCTACTCTGACAGAGGACAATAACCATTTTTCCAAATGGTTAAAGAAAAAAAAAAAGAAAAAAAAAAGACCGTCCATTTAGAAGGTGCATAAAATCTTTTTAGCCCCCCCCCCCCCCCCCACACACACACACACCCCGAAAACATACTTGGTTCACTGTGGAAGTAGATAAAACACGTTTTATCACCTTCAAAATGGACAATCTCTTTTTTTTTTTTTTTTTTTTTTGAAAATGGACTTGGTCTACTATGGTTGTGAGCGGAGCCTCATTTAATCATTTAAACGGTGAAAATAATTTCTATTATTTAATAATTAAATGTTAATATTCTTTTCTAGGAGAGTTTAATATCACCTATTAACTTCCAAACATATGCTACTAACTAAGAAGGAATTAAATAAATAACTAAATTACAACAGAAAACTTTCTCTTCAATTTTCTCGAATTCTAATTTTTGTTACATAACATCTTCTTCCCACTCCGGTCTTCAATTATATCCAAAGGTACCGGAAGAAGCCTTTAATGTTTGATATACTTCGAACAATTACTGCTCACATAAGTAATGCATATATATATATTTTTTTTTTTTTTTGGGGGGGGGGGGGGGGAGAAACAGAGAACTGTAAATCTTTTCGTATTTTCAATAGCGAACACGCTTCTGTACAACTCATCAGCATACTATCTCAACATTTTAAAGTAAGATAAACGAATGGACAAAGAGACGGTTGCAACAAATGCACCAAAGTCAAATATCCTTTCAAAGTTTGTTAAAAAGCGTTAGACATTTAACGTTGCTGAAGTGTACCTCAATAACATCTCAAATTTCAGAACTGTAAGTATTTTCAAGTAATCCGAACAAAGCTGAACCAAAGTTAAATACTTAATAAGTATGTTAGGAAGTATTAAATATTTAATGTTTCATCACATAATAAAAAATACCGCTAATTTTCTGTTCGTCATTATATGATTAAAAAATCAGCTACTGTCAGAAAAACTCCAAACTCTTAACATGAACGTAACTGAAGAATTTCATTAAATAAATAGAAAGAGAAAAAAAAAAAAAAAAAGAAAAAAAAGCAATTTAACAGATTACAACGACCATTTGGAAAATGATTTTTTCGAAGACTAAAATTTAAGACACAAAAAATCGCACGGAGTTGATCATACATTACGTACGCCATGAATTAAACATTAACACAGCAATTTACAACAGCGACAAAAATCGCCTGCGACTTGTCAAATTTAATGAAACTTACGTATTATCCAAGCATTTCATTAGCTGTTCGGGAAAAAGCTTTTCCATCGTCAGATTTCCAAGAAATCTGACGACCCGTTTTAAATGAAATTTCATTCTTAAACTTCTAAACATCCCACAATATTACTTTTTACATCGTCGTATAGAGAAAAAAATGTACTTTTAAATGCAAATTGTTTGAAAGCTGTATCTAAATTTGTTTCCGAGTTATTATTTTTTTTTTTTTTTTGTAGTTTTTATTACTTTTTTGTCATAGTGGCAACAGAAGTATCCATCTCTGTTGAAAGTAAAGGGAAATACATATTACTGTATAAACCAATCATAAAATAAACCAATAAAAAGCTTCAGATATGGTTTTGATTTCCTACCCTGACGAGGACAATAACCATTTTTCCAAATGGTTAAAAAATAAGAGTCTTTTCTTTTATAAAGTCCACATTCTTAAGATGGTTATTTTAATATACCCTGCAGAAAATTAAAACAACAAATATCTCGGGGGGAAATGCAGTTCCATGGTGAAAATTATTAATCAATTTAAGCATTCTTCTGGCTCTAAGAGTAGTATACAACTTTCTCGACTCACATTGATATTTTCAATACCATCGTTAAGTTAAGAGGCTCTGTAAAAATATATAAAGAGACGAAGGGAAACAAATCTAATTCAGGTTAAATTTGTCATTGAGGATCTGTCGGAAGAACAATGAAGGTCAATTATACCCAAAGGAACTGGCAGAAGTCTAATGATTGATATGCTTCGAACAATTGTTGCTCACATACGTAATCTATCAAATTTTGTGTGTGTGTGTGTGGCAACACAGAACTAAAAATCTTCTCTTATTTTCAAAAACGAACATGCTTCAGTATAACTCAACAGTAAACAAAATTTATGACTATCTTAACATTTTTAACTAAGATGAACAAACGGATAATAGATGGTATCAATAAGTGAACCGATGTCAAATATACCTTTTAAAGTTAGTTGGAAATTTTGAAACATTTAACGTTGCTAAGGCGAACCTCAATAACATACGAATTTTACAACTGTCTAAGCATTTTTACGCAATACAAAGAAAGAGGCAAAAGTCAAATACTTTTTAAAGTACGTTAGAAAGTATTAAATATTTAAAGTTTCACGAAATATAATAAATATTACGGCTACTTTTTTTAGTCTTCATTTTAATTAAAAAATTAAGCTACTGCCAAAAACTCCAGCCCCTGAATATGTACGTCACTTAAAAAAAAAAAGAAATCATTCGATAAATCGAAAAAAAAAAAACGTTTTTCTTTTATACAATTTTCGTACTTATTTTTATATACCCTGCAGAAAATTAAAATAACAGTAATTAAATATCTCTGGTAAAATGCAGTTCCATGCAAATCATTAATCAACTTAATCATTCTTCTGACTCATTTCAATTAATCGATGCTCTAAGAGTACTTACTATATAACTTTCTCGGCCCACAGTGATATTTTCAATATCATCGTTAAATTAAGAGGCTCGGTAAAAATATGTAAAGAGGCGACGAAACAAATTTAATTCAGAGTTAAATTTGTCTTGGTAAAATGTATCCGAAAAGCTATGGAAATCAATTATACCACGTAGAATGTCAACGGAACAGGCACAAGTCATTAATATAACATCATTAGATATACTTCAAATAATTACCGCTCATACACAGCTATATATGGAAAATCTTTTGGGCGGTTCTTTAAAGTATTTTTAATTAAGTCTCTTAAAAGTTTATTAAATATTATTTTCCTAAGAAAAACAGGCAGACGGTCAAATCATTTTTTACTTTCTTCTATCTTTACAAGAACTGGATTCGTGAAAATTTTCGAATTCCGGTTTTTGGCGGATTTATACGGTTTAGGGGTCACAGATCACGAAAAACATGTTTTTACAAAATGTCTGTCTGTGACATACATTTTGTGGGGGCTCTATCTCAAGAACTATAATGAACGGAATTTAATAAAACTTTAGACTTAGTTAGTCCCTGATACAAATTGGTGCTGATTACTTTTTGGTTTAAATCGCCCTACTGGTGGCGCTGCTATGCTGCATCATTCATGATTTTCACAATAGCTATATCTCAAGAACTAAAGCACGGATTTTCAAAAAATTTCAGATTCAGTTAGTCCTTCATATAATTGGGTGCTGCTAACATTTTGGTGTAAATTGCCTAATAGGTGGCGCTGTTATGCCGCATTATTCATGATTATCGCAATAGTTCTATCTCAACAACTAATGCACGAATTTTCAACAAACTTCAGATTCAATCAGACCTTGATATAATATGGTGCTGATAATCTTTTGGTGTAAATCGTCCAACAGGTGGCGCTGTTATGCTGCATTATTCATAATTATCGCAATAACTATCTCAGGAATTAATGCACGAATTTTCCCCGAACTTCAGATTCAGTTAGTCACTAATATAAATTAGCGCTGTTTAGCTTTTGGTGTAAATCGCCTAACAGGTGGCGCAACTATGCTGCATTTTTCACGATTTCCACAATAGCAATATCTCAAGAACTAATGCATGAATTTTCATAAAACTTTAGATTCAATTAGTCCCTGATATAAATTGATCCTGATAAGTTTTTGGTGTAAATTGTACGTGCCACTGCTACACTGTAAAAAAGAACTCTGAAACGTTTGTCTACTTGGTGGGGCAGCAATGTGGCCCAACGGTTCTGTTATGTTTCCACATATTTCGGTCAGATTTTCGAAACGTTTTCGCATATTTCGGTCAGATATTCGCAAAAGGTTTCCGCATATATCGGACAGATATTCGGAAACGTATCCGCGTATTTCAGCAGAATATTCAGAAACGTTTCTGCGTGCTTCTGAAATGTTTGTGTATATTTCGGATAGGTTTGTGTATATTTCGGATAGGTTTGTGTATATTTCGGATAGGTTTGTGTATATTTCGGATAGGTTTGTGTATATTTCGGATAGGTTTGTGTATATTTCGGATAGGTTTGTGTATATTTCGGATAGGTTTGTGTATATTTCGAATATGTTTGTGTATATTTCGAATATGTTTGTGTATATTTCGAATATGTTTATGTATATTTCTTAAATGTTTCTGTGCATTTAGGAAACTTTCCTGAATTATGTCATTTTTTTATTTAAGAAAGTAATACGCTTTTTAAAAAGAATTAATATTATCCGATGGAATCTTATTGCATAATAATTTTAGATTTACTGTTAATAATTTGTTGCACATACAAAATTAAATAAATCTTTCGAAATATATACTCTTGTTCATGAATCTATAATAGGTATTATGTATTTGATTAATGAATAATAATGTAGTTTTAGTATTAGTAAAGTACAAATAGCACTGTTTATACATTTTTTCATCTTTTCGTTTTGAACTTAAATTCACAACTTTTGAAATGATGAAATGCATCGTTTATATGACCGAAGAAATTGATAATTTCACTTCTACTAAAGCGTTTTGTCCTCGTTTATGAATTACATATTTGTAAAAAGATAATATTGAAAATTTGATTTGTATATCTATAAATAATTCTTTTTTAAAATGAGGACTCGTGAGCTCTATCCTGTAAATAAATACTTTATGAAAACGTTTAATTTCACTACATATAAATAGATGGATTCTTTTATAAATTTAAATAATTATTTTTTTTTTCGTATAAAAAGATGCACTATTTAAAAATAATATCTGCGATTAATTACTTTATTTTCATGCATTGTATACCAATAAATAGATGCATTTTCTCAGGTTATCTCAGCACTTCTCAAGTTATACAAATAAAACAAATACTTTTAAAGGAATATATTTAAAACCATGATAATTGTAAAACAATACATTAAAAATGTACTTACAAATAGACAAAGCTTTTTCAAAAATATATCTATTTATAAGTATTAAAATCACGAAAATAAATTAATTACTCAACAGATATGATATATTGTGAAATAGTATTCTATAATTATGAGATTAAAAAAACAAATATTAAAAAGTATAAAAAAATCCATCTATTTTCGTAGGGAAATTAAAATTTTCAAAGTATTTGCAGGATGGAACTCACGAGATCAAATTTTAAAAAGAATCTTTTATAGATCTATAAGTAAAATTTCAATAAGATCTTTTTTACAAATATATGATTCACAAACAAATAGGATAAAAGGTATAGGATAAAACGTATAGTATAAGTGAATTCATGCATTTCTTCAGTCATATAAACGACATATTTCATCGCGAAATGGAACATAAGTTCAAAACGAAAAGATGATAAAAACATATAAACAGTGCTATCTGTATTTCACTAACACTAGTACTCAGGGTTCGTACGTTTCAATGATCTTTTACGAGAATTTTCCTAAAGTAATATTCGCCGTATTTAACGAAAAAAAATTCTATCTTCAGATATACCAAGCAGCACTTTACGAAATTTCTAGTACGAAAACACCTAAGATCCCTTGATGCGTACAAATCCTGTTATTATTCGTTAATCAAATATCTAGTCTTATATCTATTATAGATTCATGGACAAGAATATATATTTCGAACGAGTTATTTAACTTTGTATCTGCAACAAACTATAAACAGTAATTCTAAAATTATTATTCAATAAATCGAATAACATTAATTCTTTTAAAAAAACGTATTATAAGCGTATTCTTTAAGTTCTGAACACTTTGTTTTCGGCATTGGTGGTACATAAACAATATCTTTGACACTGTCAGAACTTAAAGAACGCATTTGTGCAGAATTCAGAGCCATTGACAGAGTGATGCTACAAAATGTTTAGGACGAACTGGATTACAGATTGGACGTATGCCATGTAACAAGAGGGCCACACATCGAACATTTGTAACTGAAAAAAACTTGGTATATTTCTCTTTAAATTTATGTATCACTCATTGTAATATGTGTATTAGTTTCGAAAATATGATTTTTTTTTTTTTTTTTTTAAATGGGGTCCATCATTTGCAATAGCCCTGTATATATAACGGTAAATTAAGTGGGAAAAATTAATTTTTTTCATAAAGTTTATACACCCAAGTTGCTACTTTCGTACACCCAAGAGAAAATTAAAATAACAGTAATTAAATATTTCAAACAAAACGCAGTTCCATGCGGAAAACCATCAATCTTCACGCTCATTTGAATTAATCGATGCTCTAAGAGTAAGTTACTATACAATTTTCTCGACTCACGTTGATATTTTCAATATTATCTTTAAATTAAGAGGCTAAGTAAAAATATGTAAGAGACAGAGACGGGAAACAAATCTAATTCTGGGTTAAACTTCTCATTGCAGAATATATCCGAAAAGCAAGGAAGATCAATTATAACCACGTAGAACGTCAGCGGGACGGGCACAAATAATTAATAATAACATCATTAGACATACTTCAAATAATTACCGCTCATACACTATAATATATTCGAATTATTTTTTGCGGCCCTTGCAAAGTCTTTCAATTTAGCCTATTAAAAGTTCATTAAATATTTTTGAGTAAAACCGACAGGCTGGAAAACCGTTTCCTTTTCTTTATTCTTTTTTATTTTATGTATGACATTGGAAAGTGTTAAATATTTACGTTTAAATATAATAAACATAACACTTATTTTTTCTTCTTCCATTTAATATTAAAAATCAGCTGCTCTAAAGAACACTTTTTAGACTTAAATCGTATATATATATATATATATATATATTATTTTTTTAACTCCATTCGGTATAGATTTTTTAAAATATAAAGTCTATATAATTAAGTTGCTACTCCATTTCACCCTAGAGAAAATTAAAATAACAGTAATTAAATATTTCAAACAAAACGCAGCTCCATGCGGAAAACCATTAATCTTCACGCTCATTTGAATTAATCGATGTTCTAAGAGTAAGTTACTATACAATTTTCTCGACCCACATTGATATTTTCAATATTATCTTTAAATTAAGAGTCTAAGTGAAAATATGTAAGAGACAGAGACGGGGAAACAAATCTAATTCGGGGTTAAGTTTGTCATTGCAGAATATATCCGAAAAGCAATGAAGATCAATTATACCACGCAGAATGTCAGCGGAACCGGCACAAGTCATTAATAAGAATTTTAGGAAAAGAAAAGGAAGATAAAGAGCGCAAAAATTTTTGGCAACACAATTGTAAAAGAGAAGATTAAAAGAAGAAAAAAAGTACAATTGGAGCGGTCGATTCCAGGAAGCAAAGCCAAAGAAAAAAGTAACAAGGAAAAATCCGATATAAAGGATGGGAGTATAAAAGATGTATTTCAAAGATAAAAACGACAAGCATTAAGTATAACTAAAATATTTAAAAATATAAAACATTTAGAATTAAGTGCTTTTTTAAAAGTTCACGGATAGTATATGAATGCTGCTAACAATTTACCGTGTTCGCTCGCATAATTTTAACACGTTTTTGATCATTTCTTTGTTACAAAAATTAGTTATAAAAGATGGATTTCAAAGGTAAAAACGACAAGCATTAAGTACAACTAATATATTTAAAAATATATAAAAGAAATTGTAATTAAGTGCTTTTTTAAAATTCATTTATAGTATGAATGCTGCTAACAATTTGCCGTGTTTGCTCGCATAATTTTAACACGTTTTTTATCATTTCTTCGATACAAAAATAGTTATAAAAAATGGATTTCAAAGGTAAAAACGACAAGCATTACGTATAACTAAAATATTAAAAAATATAAAACATTTAGAATTAAGTGCTTTTTTTTTAAGTTTATGAACAGTATGAATGCTGCTAACAATTTACCGTATTTCCTCGCATAATTTTAAGACGTTTTTGATCCGTTCTTCGGTGCAAAAATTAGTTATAAAAGATGGATTTCAAAGGTAAAAACGACAAGCTTAATGTACAATTAAAATATTTAAAAATATAAAACATTTGTAATTAAGTGCTTTTTTGAAGTTCATTGATAGTATGAATGCTGCTAACAATTTACCATATTTGCTCGCATAATTTTAAAGACTGTTTTGATCATTTCTTCGGTACAAAAATTGAACACGTAACAAATTCATTTGCTTTTTTCCCCGCTTTCTTTCTTTTTTTTGTGATCTATATTAATTTTTCTTTTATGACAATACGGAGAAAAAAAACTTAAAAACAGAGGCATAAACATCAGATTTTTTACACGTTCATTTCTTTAAAAAACTTCCAAGTGGACACAATTCTCTTTCTGGTAATTAAAAACTGTTTTCATATGTGCACAATTCATTTTATTGATTTTTTAGAAAATATAGTAAATAAATGGTATTTATCACATTTTAAATGCGTTTTACTGCAAAGATGGCTGAATGAAATATTACAATAATCCATAAGTTTTGTTACATATGTGAAAATATTATACAGGGCTATTACAAATGATGGACCCGATTAAAAAAAAAAAAAAATCATATTTTCGAAACTACTGCACGTATTACAATAAGTGATAGATGAATTTAAAGAGAAATACACCAAGTTTTTTTCAGTTACAAACGTTCGATGCGTGGCCCTCGTTACATGACATACGTCCAATCTGTAATCCAGTTAGTCCTAAACATTTTGTAGCATCACTCTGTCAATGGTTCTGAATTCCGCACAAATGCGTTCTTTAAATTCTGACAGTGTCAAAGACATTGTTTATGTACCACCAATACCGAAAACAAAGTGTTCAGAACTTAAAGAACGCATTTGTGAAGCTTTCAGAACCATTGACAGAGTGATGCTACAAAATGTTTGGAGCGAACTCGATTACAGATTGGACGTATACCGTGTAACAAAAGGATCACACATCGAACATTTGTAACTGAAAAAAAAACTTAGTATATTTCTCTTTAAATTCATGCATCACTTATTGTAATATGTGCAGTAGTTCACTTTTACACATAAAAACACGGCATTTACAGTTTGTACTACAAATGTTATGGAATTGAATAAAGTTTTTCATTTTCCGATACTGAGATAATAAAAAAAAAAACTATTCTCCGAAAACTACCTTTTCGCGACTGCTTTGTCTCTAACAATGACTTAAGGCTCCTGTCCCTGCCGGCGAAGGGATTCACGAGCTAATGCTAATCCTATGGGGAGGGATTTTTCTAATATCTCGTTTGCATTTTGACATTTTTCTATTTTATGCATTGGATAGCCGAGATCCGTCTCTACTTCGCACCTTTTTTACTTTCTCGATTTTGGTCGCAGATACTTTTTAGAATGACACTTTCATTTTCAGAACCGGTTTTGAAAGTGAAAGTAACTTTATAAAAAATATCTGCGACCAAAATCGAGAAAGTAAAAAAGGTGCGATGTAGAGACGAACCTCGGCTATCCAATACAAAAGAAAAAAAAATATTTAAAAATGTCGAAATGCAAGCGAGATATTAGATAAATTCCTCCCCATAGGATTAGCATTAGCTCATGAGTGTCTTCGCCGGCAGGGACAGGAGCCTTAACTAGCCAAGTCTGACATCATTTTCTGAAAGATGTTTTGCCTGCGAGTCAATTTTTTAGTACCTCAACGAGAATACCTGCAATTAAGAATAGAAATGAATGTGCGGAAAGCAGAGAGCTCAAGTTTGAAATTAATTTCATGTCTAACACTATCCGGGTACAAATTCCTTCCCCCCCCCCTCTCAGAAATATATGCGTTTTGCTAATTTTCATTATCCACACCTCTTCCCTTAACACTCCTCCAATTTTTTTAAGATTTAATTTCAGTTATAATTACGTTGAGGCAGATATACTCATTATCCGAGAGTTAGATTTAAGGCTGCAGTATATTATAGAGCTACTAGACATATTATATAATTAATGATTTATTAGAGTCGGAACAGCGGCTGAATCTAGCAGCAGTCGAAAGGCTCGTTATAAACACTGCAATAGCAATTATTCAGGTTTAATAAGATACACGCATGTCATCACAGTATTCTGTCACTATGTAGTGTTATATCTAGACAGTAGACAATCATAATATAAAGCGAATTTGTATAATGCGGCCTGTTTTCACTCATTTTATTTAGTTATTCGCTTTTCAAAATTGTAAAAATAAAATAATTGAAAATTGCATGACAAATGTGCTCTCTCGTCAGTTTTGACGAGTGTTGCCAGACCACTGTCACAAAAAGGGGACATGGAGATTTTTTAAAAAGCCGGACATCTTAACGCATGTTAATGGGTGTAGTTTCACCCCTTCTTTATGAGTTCGTTTAATTTGAAATCTTTAGCTTGAGCAAAAAGTTCTCGGAAATTTTTAATCGAACAGTTACTAGAATTTGTATCGAATATAGAAGTAATTGTGGTATATCTATAGAAGTTCAGGAATTTCGGCTCCAAAATGCCTATTGAAAAGTATTATTTGTGCATGTGTTAATCCGGCATTATTGGAGAAAAGGTTTAACGATTTTGAAAGCCGTCGATGAGATTAATGAGGGTGAAGGTGCTGGTACGGCGACAAACTTCGTACTTCCAGCAAATCCGGAATCTGGCAGAACGATGGCAGAAAGTCGTGGACTAAGATGGTCTCTCTACTTTGAAGAATAGTCCTTGTATCTTTTGTTGTTAATTTGCGCATGACAACGCAATTTTCACAAATTTCCCAGAACTTTTTGCTCAACCTAGTAAAATGTGGTTTGAGTGATTTTACGTAGAGATCGTGTTGGGGTTCAAAATGGATAAGTAGTTATAAACTGGAATTCTTATTAAGCATTTAACATTGGTTAGCATAAGAACATAACTACCGAACGAAAACAAAGAATCATATTTGGGGAGAGGCTTATGTGAGGAGGGGTATACGTAAACGAAAAATCTGAGCAAGAGGTACGTGAGAGAGAAAAGCTTGGGATCCGCTGATCTAACGGACTCACCAAATTTAAACCATCTGACTTTTTCCTGTTGGCAATCCAAAAGTACAAAACTGCATTAATAAACCATGCACACAAGATGAGTTACAGGAGAATATCCAGTGCCAGATCCAGCAACACCTTCTCGATTAGTGTTGCTACGTCCAGTGTCACAAAGGCGGGACAGCGGCTTCTAAGTCGGGATATAAAAATACAGTAAACCCAAAACGGAGCACCCGTCTATAACGGAATCTGACTTTAAACATAAAATTCCATTGTCCCTACGGCAGGAATATCATACAATTATGCCTGCAAAGATGAAAGCCTGTTTAAAACGGAATTTCTCTCATCTGCCTTACGAATTCGCTTTATCAGATTTTATTATATTGAAAAGCACAACAATCTTGTACAGTAAACGCTATGAAAGTGAAATCGCTAGGGACTGATGCAAAATTCCAATTTAGCAAGTATAATTTTTGTATTCAATCATAGGAACAACGAATTTTTACTTTTAAAACAGATTTCCATAACTAAAATGTTTCGTTTACAGAGAGTTTACTGAATGAAGTACAGTAAAACTTGTAAAAACAGAATCGCTAGGAACCGAAAAAACTACGTTTTAGTCAGGTTTCCGTCTAGGCAGGTACATTTGTAAGGTATTCCCTCGGAAAGGGCTATAAAAATATTCCGTTACAGATAAGTTCTGTTTTAACAGATTTTATTGTATTAAGTTCCACTCTATACAGACTAACGTACAGCATGGTAATAAAAGAAAAAGTGTACAGCATAAAAAAAAAAAAAATCTGGATTTTTGGCGTCCTGGACAGTAATTATGCGGGACGGATCTTGGAACCCTTGAAAATCGGGACATCTAGCGTAAATCAGGACACCTGACAACGCTAGTCTCGGTATACATACGACAACTTTTCGTGACGACACCAGAGGACATAGGTTCTGCTAATCTCCTTCAGAAACGTGCAACAATACGTTCAGCTATGTATTTGGAACTCGAGAGGATTATTTGTATTTCCGGCGCGCCTCGAGTGACAACTTCATTCCTTAAACATACTTAAATCGCATGTAGTTGTTTATTCCCTTTTTTTGCGTTTTTCAAAAACAAACATTTTTCTGGGTTACCTTCCCACTATCACCTTGTAGAATTTATTTCAATAAATTCTTGCAGAATCTTAAAAGCAAAGATATTGTTTTATCAATTTATAAATATGAAACAATACAATGTAATCAAAATAAAGCAATTACGCTCCAGCTTTATTTTTTAAGGCTGTTCTCAAATCCAAAGGGTCAACTTTCTGACGTAAGCTTTAATTCATTTTTGTTCGAAAACGCATGAAACTAGAAGGTGTTATTCAGAAACTATGTCATCGAACTGTTTTTCAATTTTGTAAACGCAATAGATTTTTCAGAAAATACTATTAAAGTTGGCATTTTGAACTGAACTTCCGAACGAAAGAAGAAAATCTGGCCAGTAAGGGGAGAAAATGCCGTGTCACGTGATCAAAATCGCTTATAACTCAATAGATAATTTATTGATCCAAAAAAAGGAAAACACAGTTCGATTCCAAATCGCTTCCATAGCCAGGCTTTCCAGTTTTATATCTTTCCGTAAAAAAATTAATTTGCAAATGTGTCAAAACGTTTTGCGCTTGTTGAGCAGAGCAGTTGAGAACAGCCTTAAAGCTGTTCTCAAATCCAAAGGGTCAACTTTCTGACATAAGTTTTAATTCATTTTTGTTCGGAAACGCATGAAACTAGAAGGTGTTATTCAGAAACTATGTCATCGAACGATTTTTTCCGTTTTCTTGTAAACGCAACAGATCTTTCAGAAAATACTGTCAAAGTTGGCATTTTGAACTGAACTTCCGAACGAAAGAAGAAATCAAGTCAGTAAGGGGAGAAAAATGCCGTGTCACGTGATCAAAATCGATTATAATTCAACAGGTAATTGATTGATCAAAAAATGGAAAACACAGTTCGATTCCAAATCGCTTCCATAATCAGGCTTCCCAATTTTATATCTTTCCGTTAAAAAATGCATTTGTAAATGTGTCAAAACGTTTTGCGCTTGTTGAGCAGAGCAGTTGAGAACAGCCTTAAATACTACACAATAAGAATAATTTGATCGTTTCATATTTGATTAAGTTTATAATAACAAAATTGACATAGATTTAACAGTTTGTTCACAAATGAAGATATTAAAAGTTTCTTTTTTTGGAGCGAAGTCATATTATAATCAATAATTTTCTTAAGTATGCGATTAGACAAAGATGCGCGAAATTCCGTTATTAAAATTCCATTTCACGGTTCCCTTTCTTCATTATACTCAAAAATTGATCGCTTTTTAACGACTTCAAAACTACTTACTCCATAAAGACAGCTTCGAACATCGTTTACGCAGTGGCGAGAGGAAAAAAAAAGTTCCGCTAATGCAATTATAAGTTTGACGGTTATTTAGAGGATTGCTTAAATGTAATAATAAAGAATGAATTATCTTTACTTATTCCATTAAATAATGATAGAACAATTATTCCATTTTTGCAATGATTTTATGAAACTCGTTAATTTAACTGCATGGGCAAAAAAAGTAAATATTTTACTTCACAAAGTTCATAAAAGATTATGTAAATCAATAGCGTAGAACAATTAGGCAGTTTTTTTCGCAATAATTAAGGAATCCCACTCCGAGCCTAATTTCCAATCCTGGGATTTCGTGATTGCACAAATTAATTCGATCTCAGGATTTTGCAAACAAGAATTTTTACAATATTATTTTCTTCAATAATTAAATGAAGTAATTTTTTAGAAAAGATATTTTATGTAGAATTAAGAGCAGCAGAGGTTTGTGAAATCTACAAAGACGAGTAATACATTTCAAGGCAAAGAAATTGCGTAGTAAACCAGAGTCGCAATTAGCGAATCTCATCTTGAGCCTAATTTCCAATCCTGGGATTTCGTGACCTTACAAATTAATTCGATCTCGGGATTTTGCAAACAAGAATTTTTCAAATATTACTATTATTTTCTTCAATAGTTAAGTGAAGCAACTTTTTAGAAAAGATATTTTATGTAAATTAAGAGTAGCAGAGTTTTGTTAAGTCTACCAAATAAATAAGAGGAGTGGCAATACATTTCAAGGCAAAGAAATTACAGTAAATTCTGTCTAAGACGGACTCTGTATAAGCCGGAAATCTGTCTACCGCGGAAATTTTTTTCAAGTCCCGGCGAACTCATAGAAAACAACATTAATTCTTGCTGCATAAGCCGGAATCTGCCTAACGCGGAAACGGAAAGGGTTTTAAGGTCCCATCGAAACCAAAATTTTGCATAAGGCAGAAAAAAGGATACTTTTAAAATGAAAGGTATTTCGTTTATAAAACTTTAAAACTGATATATATTCGTCAAATACTCAATGTCGAGCATAAAAATTAAATTCCTTTAAAAGAGTTAATTCAAAAAAACAGAAACTGTTTAAATTTTAAGGAATTCTTGCTTATGCCATTTTTTCCTATATAAATATGCATTTAAAAGTTATTATTACTAGTAGAATGCACATTTATGAAAATATGTATTGTCTAAAGTACAATATATTAGGCTTTAAGGTTGTACTCAAATTCAAAGTGAAAACTTTCTGTCTCATTCCCGAAATTATTATTATTATTGTTATTATTTTTTTGTGTGTGTGTGTGTAAACTTCAAATTTGTAGGAAGAAATTGAATAGCGTTTCTCATTTATTTATAAAGACAAAGGATCTTCCAGAATTTCAGTTTTCAACAGATTTTCGAGTCAGGACAATCAATGAAAGATCGTCATCTGCGAGCAACTCATTATAACTCAAGATCCAATCTTTTTATCGAATACATAAAACGCTATTCGATTGACGTATGCTTCATTCCAATAAATCATGCTCTTTTGCATTAGCCGGAATATTGTCTACCACGGAAAATTTTCTCAGTACCGACCGATTCCGCCTTAGACAAAGTTTACTGTATGTAGTTAAGCAAAGCCGCAATTAAGGAATCCCATCCCGAGCCTAATTTCCAACCCTGGGGTTTCGTGATTGCACAAATTAATAATTTCATGGCTTAAGGTGCTGTCTTAAGGCTAATGTTCCTGTTTTAGTCAAATTGAACAAGTTATTTTCAGTTTTGTGCATTTTAAATTAACATACATTGTTAATTATATTGATAAATGCCTATGATTATTGGTTGTCAAAGTAATAAAATGCAAAAGTTGTATTATTATTTATGTTTTGTTTGAAACTTATATACACACACATACATATGTATGTTTATTTGTTAGAAATGTGTTTCTATACACGTACAATTAAGAATTATGTATATTTATGTATGTGTAAATTACTTAAAAATTTTTTTGGACGTTTTCGTTTTCAGCCGAAAATAGGAAGATTACCGAAATTAGGTTTCAGTTTCGGTCGATCATTAGTTAAAATAGTTTAAGAACACATTGCACATTTTATAATACATGATTTTCTGCCATGGCTGCTTTTATTTACTTTTGAAATACCAAAAATTTAGATATTAATATCGTGTAAAGGCACTCTTTTATATGAAATAGATAAATTAGAGGATTATTAAAATATATAACGTGAACTTTAAAAAAAGTTTAAAAAGTTCACAGTCTTACTTAAAAGGCGACTAAAATGATGACCAAAAAGATGTTACAAGTTAAAAATATACATTTTATTTAAAACTTCTTAGTACTTTCAAGCTTTTCCAAGCTCATCATCAGAGAATATTTTAATAACTAAGTGTTGTTTATTTATACAAATACATCGCGTTGTTTTGAAAATGAGAAAGCCAATAATTATTGGAGTTGAAAGTAGAATTAGCAGTTTCTTGGATTAAATTTAATCACAGAAAATATATACTATTTTTAACTGCAGTTCCATAAATTTTATTACTTTTAAATGAGTAGCTGGAAAATTTTAATTTAGTTATTAAAATATTCTTTGATTGCTTGGGAAAGCTTGAAAGTACTAAGAAGTTTTAAATAAAATGTATATTTTTAACTTGTAACATCTTTTTACCACGACTGTCAAGGTCAAGTAGGGTTATGTATTTCACGCGTATCTGGGTATGTAGATTTCTTTATACCCTCGAAACATCCCAACGGCTGGATGGATTTTAATGAATGAGGTTTCTATGTATTCGTCTTAACCATCCAATGGTTATAGGCTAGGCTTTGTTTTCATAAATTGAAAATGGCGGCCGTAAAATACAAAATGGCAGTAGAGACGAAAAAAAAATTTTACGCATCCTATTGAGTGACATATTATTGGATAGGACTTTCAAAATGAAGACTATGTTTCATTGACTATTTTACAGTCAGAAGCTCCGTTTAAATATTACATAACCTGGAAGTTGTGTAGGTAGGATCTCTAGCTTTACTGCAACTCTAACCATCATAGACATCTATAAGCCTCATCAAAACATTTTTCACAAATAGGAACTAACAATTAAACACAACTTAAAAGGTCATCAATGCAAGTAAATAAATAAAAATAAGTAAGTAATATAAAAAATAGTTTAACATTGATGAAAAATAATTAGTTCGCTTTTTAAGCAGTCGGATTTTTTGATTTCTTAAATTTAATTTTTATTAACCATTTGGAAAAAAGGTTATTGTCCTCTGTCAGGGTAGGAAATCAAAAACATATCTGAAGCGTTTTATTGGTCGAAACCGCATTTTATTCGTTTTCCGATTGGTCTATACAGTAATTTGTATTTGCCCTTTACTTTTAACAGAGATGGATACTTCTGTTGCCACTATGACGGAAAAGTAATAAAAACTACAAAAAATAAATTAATAACTCAGAAACAAATTGAGATACAGCTTTCAAACAAACTGCATTTAAAAGTACATTTTTTTCTCTATACGACGCTGTAAAAAGTAATATTTTGGGATGTTTAGAAGTTTAAGAATGAAATTTCATTTAAAATTGGTCGTCAGATTTCTTGGAAATCTGACGATGGAAAAGCCTTTTCTCGAACAGCCAATGAAATGCTCGGATAATACGTAAGTTTCAGGAAATCTGAGGAACCGCAGGCGATTTTTGTCGCTTGCAATTTTTACGTGTAATAACACTATTAATGTTTAATCCATGGCGTACGTAATGTATGATCAATTCCGTGCGATTTTGTGTGTCTTAAATTTTAGTCTTTGAAAGAATCATTTTCCAAATGGTCGTTGTAATTTGTTAAATTGCTTTTTTTTTTTTTTTTTTTTTTCATTATTTTAGTCGCCTTTTAAGTAAGACAGTGAACTTTTTAAAGTTCACATTATATATTTTATGTTTGAATGAAGATGAAAAATTGCGTTGCGTCTCATGATTTTATTAGGAGGATTATTAATTTGGGTTATTTGATTTTCTAGATATTACATTAAAATAATATATTACAGAAATATTTTCCCCAAATAACACAAACTTATTACAATACACGTCCATAAAATCCTTATCAAATTCAGTTTATACAAGCTATCGATATACCCTTTTCAAAACAGGATTTCACTGCATACGAAATTTTCATCATCTGAACACCTATTCGAAAAATATACCGTTCCTAGGTTCAAAAATGGATGCAGATATACATAAAAACATTTTCCCTAGACTGAATTCAACCTTCGAATGGTTATAGATTTTTCCCCCTTTCCAATCCATGCTTTTTTCCGTGGAATGCATGCTTGCAAATAGAACCAATACTTGAAGTTCAAACAGGAAACATTTTTTACGTACGTCAAATTTACACGGCGTTGTAAAATAGCTATGTATTTCTGGTATATTTATAGTAATATTTCTGATATCTTCGAATGAAATAACAAATTTCGTTGTATGTATGAATTGATCACAGTCAAACTAATTGTTGTCTTTTTTTTACGCAGGTATAAAATTTTGCGCAATAAATTAAGTAACGAAAGAGAGCTTTTCACACATGTATATTATAAAGCACATACACATAAATTTTTCTGTCAGTAACAAGTTAAGATCAAAAGTAACACTATATGTTATAATGTACTACTGCTTTGATCGCAAATGTCTTCATTTCTAAATATTGCATAATTTCAATATTTATGTCAGCGAAAGTAATGTACTCATAGAAATTTGTTGGAAAAACTATAACCTGATTTACCGATATTTTATGGCTTTTTAAAGTAGTTCTGAAGCAGGATTTTTCTTTTTATCAGTTAAATCTCACGCTACAAATACAAAAATTTAGCTATCAATACCTTCTAAAATGCAATATTTTATATGAAATAGATAAATTCGAGGAATTTTAAATTTCGGGTTATCTGATTGTCTAGATTATTACATTAAAATAATATATTATCACAGAAATATTTTCCCCAAATAACACAAACGTATTCCAATACACATCCAAAATCCTTATCAAATTCAGTTTATAGGTACAAGCTATCGATATACCCTTTTCAAAACAGGAGTATCAAAAAAAGTTCACTGCATATGAAATTTTCACCATCTGAACACCTATTCGAAAAATATACCGTTCCAGGTTCAAAAATGGATGCAGATATACATAAGAACATTTTCCCTAGACCTAATTCAACCTGCGAATGGTTATAGATTTTTTTCCCTATCCAATCCATGCTTTTTCCATGGAATGAGATGCTTGCAAATAGAACCAATACTTGAAATTCAAACAGGGAAAATTTTACGAAGGTCAAATTTACATGATGTTATAAAACAACCAACGAGTTATATATTTCTGGTATATGTAATATTTCCGATATTTTCGAATGAAATAACAAATTTCGTTGCATATATAAATTGATCACAGTCAAGCTAATTGTTGCCCTTTTCTAGGTGGTTAAAAATTTTTACTGAATAAATTAAATAACGCACACTCAGCAATGAATACTCACAAGGAAGGTCTCCATACGGGCATATTCAGAAAAATCTGAAAAAAAATACAGAGTGTTCTTCTCATGTGGATATATACATCCATAAAAAAAATTTTGGCGGAACCTCGATAGAACGTTCGTAAAAAAATAATGAAATTTTCGTTTATTTGGCGATTTATCATCTGTTGGCGATGAAATGAAATTTCGAAAAATACTTTTTCATCTCGAATACTCTTTAAGATAAAAATATTTCATATTTAACTTAAATAACTGTAGTTTTGTCAGTTTTAGTTTGATTTAGCTATAGTTTTGTCATATATGTATTTATAATGAAAGTTAAATATCAAATTTTATGAATTAAAACAAAATTAAAATTGTTTCAATATCTCAAAATTAAGTCTAATTGAGCGCTGTCGGTTCAATTTTGTTGCTATGGAAACGACGAATTCTTTGGTTTGAAATGAATAACTGCTAAATGAATCTTGTCTTTATTTTGGAATACGCTTTAATATATGAAAGTATTTTTTATATATGAAATTATTTTTAAAATAATAAAATTAAGTAACAAGCAACATAAATATGTAATACGAAAAAAGGTATTTATTAAACTCTCTCATTGTTTATGTTTAAATTCATTAAATACTTTTTACACGCATTCTAAAAATCAATTAACAAACAATTTTCAGGTGCATTAAAATCGCTTGCTTTTGGCGAGGAAAAGTACTGCTCGCCAAATCGCGTGACGCTTTCGTCTTTTCGCGCCAAATACTCGAAGGTATTTTATTTTTTTTACAGACTTTCTACTGTAATTCCGCCGCTAAATTTGACTCATCCTTTATTTATAAAATACCAATTGAACTACTTATGTATGTAATAAACATACATAAGTAGTTCAATTGGTATTTTTTTCAAAATATTCTGAGTATGCCCAGTATGGAGACCTTACTTGTCAGATTTCACGAAATTTTCTTTGTTTTTGACGAAACAGTTTCCTGGGATATGCTGGAGCGAATATTTTGTCAAATTGATTAAATTACTTTCTTCACTTGCTTGACGATATAAATTTCGTCAAAAGTTGGCTGGTGGTGCCATCTATCGAACAGTTTGGAAGCTCCTGTACTTATTGACAGGGGGAAGGAAAAATTCACTTCTCGTTTTCCTCGGGGCGATTCGAAGCCCCGGCCTTTGGCGTGGGAGACCGTTGCTCTTTTAACCTCGCTATTGGGGACTTGTATAGATTCGCTTTTAGATTGATGTAATGAATTCTGCTGCGTGTTTATGTTTTTATAAGGTTGGTTGTAATTTTATCGGTGCTGCTATAATTTCTAAAAGTTTTAAGTAAGGCTAATTTATTATTATGGTTTTCTCATGGTCAATGAATAATTATAATATGACTTAATTAAATAATTTATTAGTGAAATTTTCTTTGCTCAATGAATGGTTAATATATGGTCTGGTAAATTTGTTGCTCACAAATAACGAATTGTGAAATGCATATTACGCGAGATTTTATCACTTTGAGTAGAGGGATAAGATTTTAACACTGTACTGTTTATAAAGGGGAGAGGAATCAATTATGTTTATTTTTAATTTGATATAAAACAGAATATACTTCTTAAATAAATTTTAAAAAAGATATCCTGGAAGTTTGAAGTTTTATTGACCATTTTTGGCCATATTGACCAAAATACGGGTAATTTATTCTTTTCGAATTAAAACATAACGAACAACATATAAATAAATAAATAAATAAATAAATAAATAAATAAAAATAATAATAAGCATTCCTAAAAATTTTAACAGCTAAAAAGTAACTAATGAAGAAACAATAACTACCTACATTTCAGTATTTTCTGAAAAGCACTAGAAAGTGCTGTTTTAAAATAAATTATTACAGGACTATCATAAACAATCAAATATCTGCTTGCTAAAATCGCAGGATTTGATGAGGTACAGCAACTGTTTCCTTAAAATGCATAGAGTCTGACCGTGATTGAGGCAAAACTTTCGTCAAATATTTGAGAGAGTATCTTTCGTTAAAAATTACGTGATGTTGATAGGAAATGATCGTCAAAAACGACGAAATACAGCTGAAGGATTTCTGAATCGTCAAAAGTGAGAGTTTTATTTCTGAGAGTGCGCAAAAGAGCTTTTCACACATGTATATTATAAAGCACAAACGCGTCAGTTTTTCTGCCAAGATCAAAAGTAACACTAATGTTGTCATGGCTTTGATCGCAACTGTTTTCCTTTCAAAATATCGCATTATTTCAATATTTATGTTAGCGAAAAAAATGCACTCATTGAAATTTTTTGAATAAACTATAACTTGATTTCCCGTATCTTATGATTTTTTAAAGTAGTTTTCAAGCAGGATTTTTCTTTTTATTAGTTAAATCTCACGCCACAATAAACATTTGCAACAATAATGTATGTAATGTAACATTTACAATGAAATCAAATTTACAGTGTAAATGGCGAAAGTAACACCATATGTTGTGAAGTACTATTTGTTTGATCGCAAATGTCTTCGCTTCTAAATTGCATAATTTCAATATTTATGTCAGCGAATAGAACAAAAAATGTACCAATTCAAATTTGTTGGAAAAACTCTAACATGATTTACCTATATTTTATGATTTTTTAAAAAGTAATTTTTAAGCATGATTTTTCTTTTCTATCCATTAAACCTCATGTCACAATAAACATTTGTTTGCAAGAATGCCTATGTAATGTAACATTTACAGTTAAATCAAACTAAGGGAGAAAATGCCAAAATTCAATAATTGCAGTTTATCGACCAAGCTAATCAAGGACAACTTCATTTTTATTTTTCACCCTGAAGTTCATATATTTGTTCGTGTATATTAACCCTTTATGTATTGAATTATGAATTCATGAAAATTTTATCTTCTAAAGCATTCTTCGTGAATTGTTTAAACTACATTAGAAGATTTACATAATCATTTAATAAATTTTAGGAGGATTTTAGAAGGATTAATTAAATTTGAATTTATAGGGATTTTGTGCAATATTTGTAACAAATCTTTTATTTTAAATATTTTTCTTAGTATTTTGTAGAATTAGGAAATGTACAAATGTAATGTTCTACAATATAATGTTCTACAACTATATACAATAGAAATATTTCCGAATTGAAAATCCCCCCCTCCCCCCCCCCAACGCCAAGGAAGCTGAAAAGATGCAAAGGCAAAAGAAACTATCCTTTTAAAAATATTTTTGCTTTGTGTAACCACTAATACTTTTGGAATAAGATAAAGAAATGTATTTATAACTCATTCTAAACTGTATTAAAACTAATCGATGTATTAAATGAATTTTATAACAAGTTATTTTAATGGTACTTATAAGTACCGTCAATAGATAAAGGGTTAATATTAAGTAAATACATATGTAATTGATAACAGGATTATTAATTCGTCTAAACGCAATATGAACTAATCTACATTTATTATTTTAAAGATATTTTTCTCCAAACAGGACAAATGCGGACTTTGCAAATACGAGCAATACTTGAAATTCAGACAGATTTTTTATTCATTTATTTATTTAGGCCGAAATTAGATGGTGTTATAAAGTATCCCACGAAATGAAACAGTTATAATATTTTCGAATGTCATAAAACATTTCGTGGTATATATGAATTTATCGTAGTCAGAATAACTGTTGCAATATTTGTGTGGGTAAACAAAAAATGAGTGAAAAAATTAAGTAACGCAAGAGAGCTTTTTCATACATGCATGTGATAATGGTATATGTGAATTGATCATAATGAAAATAACTATAGTAGTCTTTGGATAGGTATAAAAGTTCAGAGAATAAATTTAAATTACGCAAAAGTTTAATACATCTTTTCAAGCATAGTTTTTAGGGAAAATCACTCATTTTGATATACTGAAGAATTAATCGAATAAAGAATAACATTACTACAGTAAATATGATAATACAGTCATTAGTTCGGATTATTTATTCTCTGAATTTAATATTAACTTTGCTATTAAAAATATTTTTCCTTCACAGTATAAGATATCTCCATAAAATTCTTTTCAAATTAAGTTTCTACAAGTCATAGAAATATATATCCGTTTCAAAATAGCCGGATCAGAGACAGTTCAATGCTTACGAAATTTTTACCATATGAAAATCTGTGGGAAATATATAACTTCCATCGGTTCAAAAATGCATGCAGGTATACCCAAAAACACGTTACTTGAAACGAATTCAAGCTGCGATGTTTTATATTTCCCTCTTCTAATCATGCTTTTCTAGAGGAACGCGGTTGTTGAAAAAGTAACCAATACTTGAAATTCAGACAAGTTTTTCTTTTTTATATTGGTCGGAATTTGATAGTGGTGTAAAGTATCCCACTAGATGAAATATTTATCGTATTTTCGAATGCTACAAAACATTTCGTGGTATATATGAGTTGAAATAGTCAGAATAAATGTTGTAATGTTTGATGGGTATAAAATTTCAGTTAATAAATTAAGAAGTGCAAGCAAAGCTTTTCACATACATCTATATTAATAAAGTCATAAATGTATTCAGGGTTCCTATACAATTTTGGTAGAAAAATTCCCCGACTTTTCTAGGTTTTCCCCTGACCTTTTTCAAAAATTTCCCTGATTTTTCTCAAAAAAAATTCGTCTTATATATTATTGTAAAACCCTCCACAATGGACAACTTTAATCTAGAAAAATGCTAAAAAAAAAGTTATGCGCTAAATGAATTTCCGATTTTTATTTATTTTCCATATTATGCTGTTGTTATATACTAGTCTGAATAAATTTTAAATAAAAATTTTAGATTGGATGAATAATTAATTCAAAATTTCTTCATTTACAATAACCGAGATTCTAATGGAAAGTAGTACAATAAAAATCACCTGACTTTTCCCTGACCACTTCCAATATTTAAAATTTTCCCTGACATTTCCCCTAAATTTTCGAATTCCCTGACTTTTCCCTGTTTTCCAGGTTTTTCCCTGACCCGTAGGAACCCTGGTATTCATCCGTTAATAGCAACTAGTTCAAAAGTGACAGTAGATATCGCAACATGCGCTATCGCTTTGATCGCATACTTATTTGTCTCTAAATATTGCAAATTTTTAATAATTATGCTATCAACTGAGAAAACTTAAAGTTCGTTTCAAAATTAACTAAATAACCAGTTTTTTTAATGATTTTGTGAATGTTTCAAATATATATATATATATTTAAATCAAAGCTAACAACAAATATTTCTTTTCATTTAAAAGAAAACTGTAGTAAAAATTAAATAAAACGAAATTAAAAAGAAGGTAATATGATTACCACAACTGGCAATTTGTAGCCTAAGCTGGGCGAGGACCTTTTTAGCTGTTTTCATAATTCATGTAGTTATTCTCTTATTAAATAAATAAATATGCACATTTCCTTAATTTAGGTTATTAGATTTCTTAGATATGATATAAAAATCTATATTATTGTTATTATTATTACTGAGATGTTTCTGCAAACACAAACGCATTTCAATTTAATATATCTTCATAAAAGTTAAATTTAAGTTTCTACAAGTCATTGATATGCCTTTTAAAAAACAGGAGGATCAGCGATAACTGTACGACTATTCCATGTCACGTGTGGGACAGCTTTTCTACATATTACTGCTTTTTTAACAATGCTATTATATCCTCAAATTAAAAAAACTATGCTAATATGAAAATCTAGGGGGTTTGTTATTTTTAATGTATAGTTTATATTTTAATAACTTATAAGTTAACAGATATAAGTATTTAATCCTTTTAGGGGCGGTGTGAAACAACTTAATTTTAACTAGCTGCCCTTGGCGACCAGTTTGGTCTTCCTTAAAATTTATGTTTGGGAAAGCATGATAAGCATTGTATCATGTTACTTTCATTCATAATTTAATTTACTTGGACTCCCTTAAATATAATTAATATAATCCGTTAAGCTAATATTAGTTTTTGTTGCATTAAAATATCTCAATTTGTTGATTTTCTGTAAGCAAATCAATTCTATTGGTTTACAATGGAAGTCTATGGGAATTTGGCGAAATATTAGAGATATCGCCAAGTTGGCGTCACTTTTGGCGACTCATTTTGGTCACAAAATTTGGCGATATACTGCCAAGCTGGCGATAAACTTGGTCGTATTTGGCGACAGAACTTTTTGAAAATTTTGAAATTTAAGAAGAAAAATTTGAAATTTAAAAAGGGGTGAAAATGAACGAAAAGCGTTCTAAAAACGTTCTAAATAGCGATTTCTACGCAATCTCATGAAATATAAACCGATTTCAGAAGTAATGATTTCAAATTGATGGTGACGCTCTAACATAGCCTAAATTTTACGTTGTTGTCACTACCACCTGGAATCGTGTTTTTTGTTTTACTGAGGGATCTAACCTTTTAAATTTGGAATGGTAATTACTTCAAAAGATGCAAATGCTTTCTAAGAATTGTCGAAAGGAAATTCCAAATTTAAAAGGATGAAATGAGGGAAAAGCGTTCTAAATTACGATTTTTATGCAATTGTATGAAATACGAAACTGATTTCAAACATAATGGTTGCAAATTGATGGGGATAGAACCTGCTCAAACATAAGCTATATTTTATGTCGAGGGTTGCAGGAGCAAAAAACTTTCTAAATTGCGATTTCTGCGGTACTGAAGAGGCTAGAAGCTTTAAATATAGCACGGTAGTTACTTATAAAACATAAATGTCCTCTAAGAACAGTCGAAAATAAATCCGCAATTATAAATGGGTGAAGCGAAGGGAAGGAGCGAAAAGCATTCTGAAAGAGTCCTAAATTACGATATCTATGGAATCTCAGGAAATAGTAAACCGATTACAGAAGTTATTGGTTGCGAATCAGGAGTGACAGTCCCTGATCCTATTCGAGCTATATTTTATGCCGGTGTCCCTACCACCTGGTTGGCAGGAACAACAAGAAAGCTTTTAAAAACATCTAAATTCCGTTTTCTATAGAATATTAGGAAATACCAACCGATTTCAAGGTTAATGTTGGCAAATTAATGGTGACAGTCTCTGTTTCAACATTTTTCGAGACATTCTATTTCAACTCTGTTTCGGCATTTTATGTTGGTGCCACTAATACCAGAGAGGTGGTAGACTGTTAGACAGGAAGCTTGGAATTTGACATGATGGTTAATTTTAAGATGTAAATGTGTTAAGATTGCTTCTCAAAACTTCAAATGAATACTGAAATGAGCGTATGAAATGAGCATAAAAGTCTCAAAATACTTCCTAAATTACCATTTATTGGAATTAGTTCTAGTTCTTATTATTAATTAAAATCTCATTTATGTCTGTTGCTCTTTTATAATGAAGTTTAGTCAAACTGCAGCTTAATTTGCAATTTTTGAATTATTTCAAAAAGTGTTCTTCTAATAAAAAATAGTCATGCAAATATCACTTGGCATATTTCAACTATTACGTGAGCAACGCCGCGGGATTTGCTAGTAGGTTATATTTTACCAACTTATAAGTTAATAGATACAGGTATTTATGTAAGTGTCACGAGCAGGAAATTTTATCCATTTTACATGGAATGGCCCAGTATACGAAATTTTAACCATCTGAAAATCTATTCGAACAATATAGTTTTCTTTAAAAATGCATGCACAGATGCCAAAAAACAATTTATATAAAACTGAATTCAAGTTGCGAATGATTATCCCCCCCCCCTTCCCCCCGTTATCCTTCTCGTTGCATGTAATCTTTGCAAATATAATATAACCAATACTTGAAATTCAGAGAACGGAATTTTTTATTTAAGTCGAAATTAGTTATAAATATAAAATATACCACAAGATGAAATATTTATGGTATTTTCGAAAGCCATAAAAATATTTCATGGTATCTATAAATTGATCATAGAGAAAATAACTATCGGAGTCTTTGGATAGGGATAAAATTTGAGAGAATAAATTAAAATAGGCAAGGGTTTTTCATACACATTTTGAACAGAAAAGTACACATAATTTAATAGAATAAAGGATTTTTTCAATAATGAAGAACATTGCGACAGTTATGTAAATCTGATAATATAATCACTTGTTTGAATTATTTGATTATCTGAACTTAATAAAAAAGGAAGACTTTTTTTTTACGAACTATACAATTGTAATAGTATAAAATTTAGTTACTACACACTATCGATAGACTTTTCAAAATAAGCGGATCAGATTCAGGGCCGGCGTAACAATCGATCAGCCCAGGAAACGCTCCTCGTCTTCCCGCAAAATTCAAATTAATTTACTTCAGTGTAAAAAAAGATAAATTTGTTTATTTAAGTTCTCCTTTTAAATTCCTTTTAAAAAAGAACAGAGCAGTATAATCCGAATTTATAATTACCGGTGAATATATAGATACATAATATATATAATGACATAGATAATAACATTTAAACATAGTAGATAAATGATTGGATGATCTAGTCAGGCAATCAAGGACGTAGGGTCCCGCAAAGTGCATTGCCCAGGGCCCCGAGTGACAATACGCCGGCCCTGATCAGATTTAGCCTCACTGCATACGCAATTTTCACTATTTGAGCACCTATTGGGAAAAAATATAGCTTTCTCCGGCTCAAAAAATGCGTGTAAGGATTCCTTAAAAACACTTAAAAATAAATAAATAAATAAATAAAGCTGAGAGTGATTCTATTTTTTTTTACACCTCTTTCTCTAGTCATGCTTCGCTCGGTTAATGCGATTTTTGAAAATATAACTCCAGACAAGATTTTTTTTTTCTTTATGTAGGTCGAAATTAGATAGTGTTATAAAATATCCCACATAATGAAAAGTTTATATTATTTTCCAATGCCATAAAACATTTCGTTATATATTAACTGATCGTAGTTAAAAAAACACTTTTGCAGCCTTTGGGTAGGTATAAAATTTGAACGAATAAATTAAATACACAAGAGAGTTTTTCAAAAATATTTTCAACAGAAAAATACTCATCATTTAATACACTAAATTTTTTTTCGAGAATTAAGAACATTACGGCATTGAATATGTAAATCCGATATAATTATTCGTTGGTTTTCAGAAAGTCTGAATTTAGTATTAAAACAATTACATTTATTCTTATATTTTTTTTTTTCCCACCCCTAGAAACTATATACAATCGTACTGAAGTCTGAAACATTTCCATAAAATTCTTTTAAAAATCAGTTTCTACAAGTCATCGGTATACGCTTTTCAAAACAGGCAGGTCAGGGATAGTTCATAGCATATAAATTTTCCTTCTCTGAATAACTGTTGGAAAATTTTTGAATTTTTTTTCGGTTCAAAAATGCATGCAGAGATACCTAAAAACGTTTTCCCTGTAACGAATTCAAACTGCGAATGCTTTTTTTTTTCTTTCTTTCTTTCTTTTTCGCTCTCAAATCATGCTTTTCTCACAGAATTTTATCTTTGTAAATATAACCAGTATTTGAAATTCAGACAGGAAAAACTTTTATGTTTGTCGAAATTAGATAATGCTATAAAATATCCCGCGAGATGAAATATTTATAGTATTTTGGAAATACCGTAAAGTATTTCGTGTTTTGCATGAATTGATAATGTAAAAATAGGTGTAGAATTCATTGTGTGGATATGTAATTTAATTGAATAAATTTAATATACGGGAGCTTTTCAGATACAGCGCGGCTCAAATTTATTAGTATACAAATGTTTAGGAGTGACAATGTTAGCCTAGGAAGAGGCGTCACATTTTTGCAGCAAATATTAACATAAATGATTTTGATATATGAAGAGCTCAGATGATAAAGGTGGTATGTGGGAAAAAAAAAAAGAGAGTTAATCATATGATTGAAGATAATAAATGGATCTCTACCGTCTGTTCAATCACTATTTGGGGGAAAAAACAGAAAAGAAACTAATACTCACAGTGATTTTAATTGATAAAGGAAGCATTTGACAACAAACACAAATAGATATTCGGAACTTTACAGCTGTTTTTCTAAAAATGATGATTGTGTCACTTATCACCTTTATCATCTGAGCTCTTCATATGATAGATAAGGGGGTACAGATGACGAAACTGAGTCAGTTGGCCCATTAGAGAGAAGTGTTGCCATAGCTAACAGCAAAGTAACATCGCATTGCTCCCTGTAATATGAAATGAATGGCAACCCAATTACTGATGACTGCTGGCGAGGCGAGTAGGGGCGATATTAGTAATCGGGCTACTATTCATTTCATATTACAGCGGGCTGCGCAATGTTGTGGTAACACCCCTCTCTGGTGCGACAAGCGAATAGCAGTTTTATCTATAAACATCTAATATCTATCATATATATCAAATTCATCTATGCAAAAAATGCGACTCTACTTTCTCTGCTATATGTCTAGACCAGTGGTTCCCAACGTGGGGCGTACGCCCCACAGGGGTGCAATATGGCTTTTCAGGGGGGCAATTTCAGATTTCTTATTAACAAATTTTCTGGGTTTTTTTCCCTAATGAAAGTAGTGTCAGTCTAAAAATATAAATAATAGATGAAAAAATTTAAAAATAACTGAATAAAAATTAATTTTCGAAACTGAGCCATTTAAAACTCAAAATACACTGACACCGGAATAATTATGTGAATTATTTTTTAAAATATTTTGACACCTTTTATACATTACAAAATTCCTTTAACTTTTCTGGTTTTAATATTATTTTAGTAAAATATACTTCTTTTACTATTTATTAAAAAAAAAAAAACTTGAACATCTATTCATAGTGTAATATGTCCCATAAAGGAACTTTTACATATGAAATTTTGTAGGGCATATCTAAAATTGACTATTTAAAAAAAAAATGTTTTAAAAAATCTAAATGAGGTACTATTTTTATAAAATTAATAAATCCCTGTGCGCATTACGGTAGGAAATGGGTAGAAAGTAAACTTCTTATGGCTCTTCTGGAGACCACATACACAATATATAAACATACTTCATGGCATATGCATTTTTAAATTTAAAATCGGAGAAAACGTGGCGGACAAATAATAATAATGGGGAAAAGCCCACTATCAAAGGAGTGTGTTATGAGGGGAAAGAAAAATAGTTACTTAAAATGGATAAAAGCAAGAATCCGGAAATGTTACTTGTGAATTATGTTATCCATACAGTTTGGGTAATAACAAATGTCACTTGCTCTTAATGAAATACTAAAATCCGTTATAAAAGGCATCAATTCTATCAGAGGTATACAAAATGTGAGAGAGATTTCAAGAAATTTTACGAAGATAAAAATGTAGAATATTTCTCAGTTTTTAAATTTGAGGTAATTTTCCAAAAAACAATAAAACTTTTGTACATGTAAATACGAAGATCAATGGCCTCATTGCATTCATAGAGTTATGTTTAAAACGTACTTGTAGTAAAAAAATATGATTTTGATAAATTTAAGAATGCAAAATCAGTTATCAGAGTCAATGCTATTATCGGATACTTCCTGAAAAATAGAAGTTTATTTTTTATGCAATAAGATTTATATGATATAGAAAGGAATTGGGGGGGGGGGGGGGGGCATCGTGATTTTAGAGATGCGTAGGTGGGGCGCGGCCAAAAAAAAGGTTGGGAACCACTGGTCTAGACAAAAAGAATTATTAAATGAAACCAGGGTCGAATCTACTTATTCTGTAAAAAATATAGAATGCCTCATTCCCTTTTTTCCCCCATTCGACTATGTATAGATGTATATATAGATTATTTATTTATTGATGAAATTTTAATTTCATCGTGGAATATTAACCGGAAATAAATGGTGAATTGTTTGTATTGTTTTTAAGTGCAAACGGGTTAAAGTTCCGTAACCAGGCTGCATGCGATAGAGACAAAATCATGCTTGAAAATAATTTTAAAATCTATATAAAAAAATAAAAATAAAATACTGAGATAAAGTTTTCAAACAAATTGCATTTGAAAGTACGGTTTTGCCCCAACAGTTGAGTGTAAAAACTAAAATTGTGCAATATGTGAAAGTAAAAAAAATAAAGTGCAGTAAAACGAAGTTTACTGTTCGTAACCACCGTCAAAATGACGTCAGCGTTGTTCACGGATGCGTTTTTCCTTTATAATATAGAAAGACAAATTTAAGTGATTAATTTCAAACTATCTCATTGGAAATTATATTAAAGATATAAGTATCACTATTTTATTTACTAAATTTATTACATTTTCAACATGGTAGTGAGAAAGTTTAAATTCGGGGGGGGGGGGGGGAAGCTATGCTGCAAAAAATCTAATTTTTACAGAAAAAAACTTTAAGAAAAACAGTTTTTTTTTTGTTTAAAAAAAAAAAAAGTGGATTTTGTCATTTTTTCATTTTTTTTTTTTAAAATCGTTTTAATGAAAAATTAGATATTTTTTGTAATTAGGTTTTACCATTGGCGCCAAATTGACAGTTTTTTTCTGTCAATTTGAGAGACTTTTTTCTACAGTGTAGTGGTTTTAAAAGTTCGGCGTATAAGTAAATATACATTTTATTTATTTATTTTTAAATCACCACTCTTAATTTATACCAATCGGACTTAAAAAACGATTTTTCTTTCTATCTAAATGATTTTCTAATAAATATAACGGGATGTGGACATCATTCTTGGGCTTATTTCCTTCCGCTTTTCAAATCTGATTGCAGTAGTTATGTCAAGACGAAATAACACATATTGTTTCATCTTGATTTATTTCTTCTCTGCAATATATCGGATTGATTCCATCTGCCTCCATTCTCGCATCATATCCTACACTGAACTTTCATCCCAAACATTAATATTCAATGTCCTCTATCATATTGTATTTCTATCATCTTTCGTAGAGGCGGAGGGAGGAGTGGGGAGACGGACAAGAAAAAATGTTTTTTCTTATATTTTTTGTCACTACAAAGAGTGCACTTTAATCTAGCTGAAAGATACAGATATCGATTTTATTGTTTCAAGCATCAGATTTTTTTTAAAAAATATATAAATTCTGTTTGATTTTAGGCTTTAACTTTATTAAAAACAGTGGCGTAGGAGTTACTATTTTTGCTATAATAATATAATACAATACACACATTCACTTTATCAAGTTTTCTTTTATTTATTTATTTATTTCAGTTATATTAAGTTATAATAGTTATAGACGTAATACATTTAGTATATTACATTACATGTATATACACCTCACATTAATACAGTATTATATGTTATATGTATGTTGATACATATACTATATATATATAAAGTATATTTAAAGTAAGTAATACTTTACATTAATACAATTATATACGTATGCATTATGGGCTACTGTATGCATAATAAAATTTATTATGCATACATATGGGCTATATGTATGCATAATAAAATTATACCATTACATGATATTACATTATATGTATATTATCATAGTTATATTTAATTATATTATATTTAGTTATAATACTTATTTTATTTATTTAAGAAATATACATTTTACATATATATTTTTTAATCGTCACCCTTAATTTATGCCAATCGAACTTAAAAAAATATTTTTCTTTCCATTTAAAGGATTTTCTAATAAGTATACGGGATGTGGACATTATTCTTGGGCTTATTTCCTTCCGCCTTTCAAATTCTATCTGATTGCAGTAGTTATGTCAAGATGAAATAACATATATTGTTTCTTCTTGATTTATTTCTTCTCTTCAATATATCGGATTGATTCCATCTGCCTCCATTCTCGCATCATATCCTACACTGAACTTTCATTCCAAACATTAATATTCAATGTCCTCCATGATATTGTATTTCTATCATCTTTCGTAGAGGGAGGGAGAATTTGGGGGTGGGGGGTGGAGGGTGGACAAGAAAAATGTTTTTTCTTATCTTTTTTGTCACTCCTAAGAGTGCACTTTAATCTAGCTGAAAGATACAGATATCGATTTTATCATTGCGAGCATCAGATTTTTTAGGATTTTACAAAAGATATATATGAATTCTGTCTGATCTTAGGCGTTAACTTTATTAAAATAGTTAAGTGGAGCAGGAGTTACTATTTTTGCTATAACAATATAAATAATTCAATACACAAATATGCATTATCAAATTTTCTTTAGAGTGAAATAAATTAGTATTTGATTTTTTTTAACCGTTTAACATTACACATTTGTGTCTGCGCGCCCGTATGTGTGTTAATCCCTTGAAGAACGGTGGAATATTAAAATTTAATCAAAATTTGTACCCTTTATTTATAGATATATATTTGGCTTTTATATAATACGCGAAAAGAAATAATTTCACTTTTTGAATTTTCAATTGAAATTGTTCGCAATTTCTGGTAAACTTCCAACATAGTAACAACTAAATCACTTGCCTCCGACAAGGTAAATATGTGGAAAAGAAAGAAAAACATATGTAAAAAACTACGGTGGTGCTATGAACACTTCATTTCCAAAATAAATAAACAAAAATTCTCTTAACCCCTTCACGACGAGCGCCCTTTACAGAATTTTTAATCGTTTACCACCGGTTTTTCGAAACAGAAATTTTTGCCTAATTGAAACGCAAAAATGCTACGATTAAATGAGGGGCTCACAACCATAGTAGACCAAGTCCATTTTGAAAAAAAATAATAATAATAAAATGAGATAGTCCATTTAGAAGGTATATAAAATCTGTTTTATCCACTCCCACAGTAAAACAGAGTTGGTTGACTGTAGGAGTGGAATAAACAGATTTTATGAAGCTTCTAAATGGACTTGTACTTTTTTTTTTTTTTTTTTTTTTCAAAATTGACTTGGTGTACTATGGTTGTGAGCTCCTCAAATAAGGCAAAGTTTACAATTAAAAATAACTGGTGAGAAAATTCGAGAATTCTGAGCGGCAGGTATACGTCTCGCTCAAACCCAAGGGGTTAAATTTATTTAATGGAAATACATTAAAATATGTTAAATAAGTATTTTTGGTTTTGTATAAAATATTTAAACAATTTTCAAATTAAAATCAATCAGATAGGTGGTAAATATATACATCATAAATTAAGTTTTTATTTAACTGGCCTCGTGTGTTCAAATCTTGTAATTCAATTTTACACACTTCCTGCACTACAACTGACCTAATTTTTGGTAATGTCAAGCAATTCCGGTGACAATACAATATTATGTTAAAAAAATATTTGAAATCTGCCTCCAGCACCCCTCAGGGGGTAAAAACATTTCTCCAATAAGGGTACGTAAATGTCGTCACGTATGCGATCACGTAAATGGCATTGCTTCAGAAATAAGCTGATGTTCTTCGCATGAAACATGGTATGGTTGGTAATTGCGCAATCTTTCAGTCCCGCGCAGGACGTGAATGGGTGTGGGCTCGATCCTCACAAGAACGTGGATCGATTTTTTCTTGCAAGGGAGCAGCTGGCTTTGAAATTGTATGTCTAATTTATTTTATATTCAAACAAACTGACAATAAAAATAAAAATATCTCCCGCAATTTGAAAAGGGTATTTCTAACCATCAACTGTCCTTCAACATTTTGTTTTCCTTTTCAGTACAATATAATAAAAGCTTGTTGTTTAAAACATTTCTTACTTATAATTTATTCAAAATGCTGCTTCTATTTATAGTTACGTTTATAGACTCACTATACAACAGAAAGACAGACAATCTCGATCTATATATCACATCTTTTTGTTTGCGTCATCTTTTTAATATCTTTCCTTCAACTATCTGTCGTTTTCACATTCAGTCTCAAAAACGTCGTATACTTTAGAAATTTTATATGTCTCATCCTCCCCTATCCTGTTACAGAAAAATAACATTAAGCTTATTGGAGTCCACATTCGATTGTTCATACCGTCCTCTCCACAGAATTTATTCGAAATTTACGTGCTTATATTTTTCCGAAATGTGTACGGAGTTGAGTGCGTTTGTTTTTCTGTTTGTTCCCGACAGATTATTTTATATTAAAGTTTTGATAACGGTTTTATTGTCGCTTTACTGTAAAGTTTCGTTTTATTTATAGGTTTGTTTATATCTTTTGTTGACTTTTCTCTGCAGTTTATTTTCTTGAATTGCTCTTTTATGTTATCCAGTGCTTTATCATCTTGATATTTTGAATCGTTTCTGGTACATCTTTAAATTATGTTTTGCTCGACTGTTAAGTAATTTGAGTGTTCGTATCTGAAGAACGTTTTTATTTTTTTTTATTTTAACCTTTTATATTCTGAATTTTGAATTTAAAAAAATTGCTTCACCGGAATAATTATTTACGTTAATGTCTCAGATATCCAGAATTTAATAAATCGGCAGTTAGAACTATTTTTGAAAAATATTTACAAGAATAATTAGATTAATGAACAAAAAAATACTGTTATGGAAATCTCACAGTTCTTATAAGAACAGTGTAAATAAACGTACTGTGATCCTATCTGTAACAGAGAAGTGTTTTGTAGTAGCCAATTTTTCGTATAACATTTTTTAACAGGATAAAAACTACACCTAGGTAAACGGTTGAGAAGTTACCTATATTAAAAAATATTTAGCTTCGACTGTTTCACTATGCTTTCTAAATTTGATGGAGTTAATTATTTTGTATGAAAAAAGCAATCTACTTTTATTAGCAGACGAATTAAATAAATGTTAGAGTGAATTTTCTTTAATGGTACTTAAAAGTACGGTCAAGATATAAAGAGTGGATTAAAAATAATAAAGTTTTTCTAAAAAAAAAAGGGGGGATAAATAAAAAAAATAATTGGTTTTTTAATTTCGAGAAATGGATCATCAACAGTTCAAAACTCTTTAAGGGGGAGAAAAATTGAAAATTTTGATTTATTTATAGAATTGAATAATTGTGGTAAAATTAATCTAATATAATTACGCATCGAGTTTAGTTTACTGGAGTTCCATAACCTGCGACTTATTCTGTTGAGCTGATTCAGTTATCAGGCAGTTATCGTTAACGTTAAGGTTAGCTGGGTGAATTGGGTTCTCCAGATTCGCCAGGGATGGCTCAGTTGGCAGAGCATTGGCGGCTTCAGTCAAGAGATCCCTGGTTCGAATCCTGGCCCGGACATTTTTCACCTACTTGGAAATTTACAACTCATATGTTTTATTTACCAATACAATAATTCTGATAAAATTAATCTAATCGCAATAGTATTACTGGCTAATTGTTAGCAACTTCACTCAATAAGTTCTCTCATATTCATGCTCTTACGAAATCAGCAACATATGACGTTGTTTAGTTATCTCGAAATCAAACATCTCCTATACAACTGGTCGCACAACTTTCAGCGTTAGATTTGTCTAGATAAGGAGTTATTTGGCCATTTGGATCACCAAATCACAAAGTTTGTCGTCCGCCCTTGTTCAGGGTCTACGATTATTTATTAACTTCTTTTTTGTAAATCTAGTTTTAAAATAATGATTGTTACATATCGTAGCAACATTCTGCATCAACATTGCTTCCATAAATCATTCTCAACCTTCGTGATTTATTAATTTTGTATAAAATGAAAACTGAAGGGAAGCGACAATGAAAATCTTGGAGCGAATAAATCGTTTATGAACTTCGTACTTATTAAATATTCGAATCGTCACCAATGTATTAAGTTGCAAATAGTTTTCGATTTAAGGCACAAGTGAAAATTTTGCCTTATTTAAATATTTTATTCGCTTCTTGCCTGCAAATCCACTTTCACAACTATGATAATTTTGACGCGGTGAAGAAGTCTCTGACACTTCACAGCAATATCATTGTACATCCACATTTCTTCCATAAATCACTTTTAATCCATGATTTACTCAAAATTAAATAAAAATTTAATAAATATCTGAAAACTGGTAAATTATTTATGAATATCATACTTTTAAATAATGTAGCTTCCAGTGTATTAAGCAGCAGAGAGTTTTTAATTTAAAGCACACATGAAAACTTTGTCTTATTTAAATATTTTATTAGCTTCCCACCTGTAAATCCACTTTCACAACCATGACACTTTTAACGCGGCAAAGCAGTCCCTAACATTTCGTTGTGATATTGTGTATCAACATTTCTTTCATAAATTACTTTTAATCAGTGATTTATTGATATAGTATACAATGAAAACTCAACAAGTATATCCGAGAGCTGACAAGTCAATTATGAACATTTTATTTTTAAATATTCTAGCTTCCAGTGAATCAAGTTCTAAACAGTTTTCGATTTAAGACACACATGAAAAATTTACCTCACTTAAATATTTTACTGGCTTCTTGCTTGTAAATCCACTTTCACAACTATGATATTTTGACGCGCTAAAGCAGTCTCTGACACTTCAAAGCAATATCATTCTTCATCCAAATTTCTTCCGTAAATTACTTTTAATCCATGATTTACTCATATTGTACAAAATGAAAGTTTAATAAATATATCTGAAAGCTAATAAATCATTTACGAATGTCATACTTTTAAATAAACTAGCTTCCAATGTATTAAGCTGCAGATGGTTTTCAATTTAAGGCACAGAAGAAAACTTCCTTGCCTTATTTAAATATTTTATTAGCTTCCTGCCTGTAAATCCACTTTCAAAACCATGATAATTTCGACGCGGTAAAGCAGTCATATTTCGTAGTAATATCATTGTGGAACAACATTTCTTCCATAAAGCCCCTTTAATTTTATGATTAATTTATTAGATTTTTTAATTTACTGATACTGTATAAAATGAAAACTAAACAAACATATATGAGACCTAATAAGCCACTTATGAACTTAATACCCTGGAAGCTAGATTTTTAAAAGTATGAAGTTGCAAATAGTTTCCGATTTAAGACACGTATGGAAAATTCCTTGTCTTTTTTAAATATCTTATTAACTTCTAGCCTGTAAATCCACTTTCACAGTCATGATAATTTTGACACGGTAAAGCAATAGCAATCTCGTAGTAATATTGTTGTGCATCAACATTTCTTTCATAAATCACTTTTAATCAATGATTTACTAATACTGTATAAAATGAAAATCGAATAAATGTATTCGAGACCTGATAAATCATTTATGAATGCCATACTTCTAAATACTATAGCTTTCAGTGTATTAAGCTACAAATAGTTATTTATTTAAGGCACGTATGAAAAATTCCTTATCTTATTTACAGATTTTATTAGCTTCCTGCCTGTAAATCCACTTTCACAGTCATGATAATAATTTTTTTGACGCGGTAAAGCAATTTCGTAGTAATATCATTGTGTATCAACTAGGGATTGACCGAATACCGAATAGTTGATTCGGTATTCGGTGGTTCGGCTTGGGCCGAATACTTAAAAGTATTCGGCCGAATAATTGCAGATAAATATTTTTTTAGAATTGGAAGAATTCGCTTTTACTTAGCAGTAGAATAGGCTAAACAATGAGCTTCAATATTATGTGCATGAGTTCAGAGTTCAGCTGCACTACAAAAAACAAGTCAAAAGCCATTTTTAATACAAAAAATTCCTTCCTAAAATAGTTTACATAGGGGTGAAATTAAAACTGTCTACAATAGAGAAAAATAAAGTAAGGAAGATGCACATCTTTCCCTTATCATTTAATTTTAATTACTTCTACATTAGTTTTTTTTTTAATTTAAATTAATTTAATGTATATTTTCTTTAATATACACATCAAATAAGTATATCAGAGTTCATATCTGTATATCTAAGGTTATTAAAGAAAATACACACATCAAATAAGTATACCCTTATGCCTATCCTATAGCTTTTATAACCGTTATATCAAAATTGCTCAAATTTGTTATCTTCATCACAGTGTTAAAATATTAATCAAAATATAAATATCTATCAATAACTTGATAGAAAATAGTTAAATGTACAAATTGATATGATATCTTTTGTATTTTCAGGACATTCTTATTCAATATGTTTATAATTAGACTTAGACAATCAGTAAATCAGCTTAATGACAACATAGTTTCTTTTTATTTGAATGAACTTTTGTTTTTCTGACAATCCTTATCCTTAATAATAGCCTGCATAATTTAATATTTTCATAGGTTATTTGTGGGTATTGACTAGTGATAAAATAATAAAAAATAAGTGATGGGTTAATGAATTTGTGAGTGGAAAGAAGTCATTAAATTTTTTTTGTTAATTAGATTTAAGTATGAAAATGTAACTGAATTAAATTATTGAGAATTTAATTTCAATTAAAGTTTATTAAAAAAGCTAATAATGCAAAAATACGTATTAAAAGATTTCAAGTATTCGGTTGCCGAATACCGAATATTCGGTTTACACTTCAACCGAAGCTTCTGTATTCGGTAAAATTGCTGCTTCGGTCAATCCCTAGTATCAACATTTCTTCCATTAAATCCCTCTTAATCCACAATTTATTTGTATTGTATAAAATGAAAACTCAATAAGTATATTATACAGCTTATAAGACATTTATAAATGCAATACTTTTAAATACTCTAGCTTCCTGTGTATTAGGCTACAAATGCTTTTAGATTTAAGGCACGCATTTAGTCTTACTTAAATATTTTATTAGCTCCTTTCATGTAAATCCATTTTAAGAACAATGGTAGTTTTGGTGCAAGAAAGCAGTTTGACATTTCGTAGCAATAAATATCACTGTGCTTGGTGTTAATTGCACATCTATAGCTCACTGTGTGAAAACTTCTTCCATGAATCACTTTTAATCCATTATATATTCATATTGTATAAAATAAAAACTCAACAAATATATCTGAGAGCTGATAATTCATTTATAAATGTCACACTTTTAAATATTCTAGCTTCCAGTGCATTAAGTCGTAAATAGATTTAGATTTAAGACGCGTATACAAAGTTTGCCTTATTTAAATATTTTTTCAGCTTTCTGCCTGTAAATCCACTTTCACAACCAGGATAATTTTAACACTGTAAAGCAGCCCTGACATTTCGTATAATGATAACATTGAGCATCAACATTTCTTCCATAAATCACTTTTAATCCATGATTTAGTGATATTGTATAAAATGAAAACTTTAAAAATATATCTAAGACCTGATAAGTCATTTACGAATGCCATACTTTTAAATATCTAGCTTTCATGTATTTTTGCAAATAGTTTTCGATTTAAAGCCGGTATGAAAAATTCTTTGTCTTATTTAAATATTATTATTACAGATTTTATTAGTTTCCTGCCTGTAAATCCACTTTCACAACCATGATAGTTTTGAAGCGGCAAAGCAATCTCGAAGTAATATATAATATAGCAATAGTGCACCAACATTCCTTCCATAAATCACTTAATCCATGATTTTTTTCACGTTGCATAGAATGAAAACTCAACAAATATATCTGAGAACCAAAAAGTTGTTTGTGAACCTCTCACTTATAAAATACTTTATAAGTTACGGATAGTTTTCTATTTACAGAATGTAGGAAAAACTCCTTGTCCTAAATTTAATTTAGTCACTGAATTTTATCTCTATCTAACACTCATTTCGATTATGATTAATTCATATATACTCATATACACAGCGCAATATATTCGGTATTCGGGAAAATACTATAAATATTTTATGTCACGCGATATTTTACAACACTATCAATTTCTACACACATAAGAATTTCTCTATCCGAATTTACAAGTATTGGTTATATATGCGCAAAGATTGCGTTCCTGAAATAGGACACGATTGAGGAGGAGAGTGGACAGAAAAATTTATTCGCAACATGAATTTGTTTCCAAAGATGTGTTCTTAAGCATCTGTAAATGCATTTTTCAAACGAAAACTGCTGTATTATTTTCAGAAACTTCTTTTATATGAAGTGAAATATCCTTAATCTGTCTTTGAAAAAAACAGTTTAGATTCGCAGATACTGAAACAAAGTAATTTTATAGACACGCATTAAAAGAAATAAGTTTGCGAAGTTTGATGTACTGATAATTGGCATCTAAAAGATGAACTGTCTTTCCTAATTGACTAGAACCTATACTAATTACCATCTTTCTTTTTGCCTCACCATCAATGTTCTATTTAATTAATATTATACCGTAATAACACCATCCTAAAGATCATCAAAGTGTGAACAGGGATATGAACCAAATATATCTTGATTAGAAACCATCAAAATAATCGAGTAACTAAATAACAATACGAAACAACAGTCCAGTTTTTTCGGAATTTTGAGATCACAGTGTTATCTGTTAGAAAAGTTAGTTACCATAATTTGTCAACCTTCGAGTATCGAAGCAAAAAATCGAGGTAATCCTTTAAAAAACACAGTTGAACATTAGCATAAAATGATAAAGGACGATAAAATTCTACACTCGTAAAAGAAAGAACTATCTTATAACTATAAACGACTATAATTGTTCTGCTTACTAGTACATTGGCCAGAAAATGAAGAACTTGGGCCGGTGTTCGTAGATACGAAATCAGGGAGATCTGGGTAGGATGATTATAAAAGGTTTTTCCTTACACGAAAACGACTATTCGGGTCACTTTTAAATCCATGATTTACTGATACTGTATAAAACGAAAAATTAAAAAATATATCCGGGACCTGATAAGTCATTTATGAATGCCATGCTTTTAAATATCTAGCTTCCAATGTATTTTTACAAATAATTTTCGATTAAAGGCCTTGTCTTATTTAAATATTATTATTATAGATTTTATTAGCTTCCTGCCTGTAAATCTACTTTCACAATCATGTTAGTTTTGAAGCGGTAAAGCACTTTCGTAGTAATATCACTGTGCATCAACATTCCTTCCATAAATCACTTAATCCGTGGTTTATTCGTATTGCATAAAATGAAAACTCAACAAATATATCTGAGAACCAAAACGTTGTTTGTGAACCTCTTACTTATAAAATACTTTATAAGTTGTAGATAGTTTTCTATTTAAGGAATGTAGAAAATTCTCCTTGTCTTATTTAAATTTAAATTTAAATTTAGTCACTGAATTTTATCTCTATCCAACACTCATTTAGATTATGATTAATTCATATATACTCATACATACACCGTGCAATACATTCAGTGTTCGGAAAATGCTATAAATATTTTATCGCACGGGATATTTTACAACGCTATCTATTTCTACGCACATAAGAATGTTTCTATCCGAATTTACAAGTATTGGTTATATATGCGCAAAGATTGCGTTCTTAAAATAGGACACGATTGAGGAGGAGAGTCGGCAGAAAAATTTATTCGCAACATGAATTTGTTTCGAGAGAAGTGTTCTTAAGCATCTCTAAATGCATTTTTCAAACGAAAACTGCTGTATTATTTTCAGAAACTTCTTTTATATGAAGTGAAATATCCTTAATCTGTCTGGTTTGAAAAAAACAGTTTAGATTCACAGATACTGAAGCAAAGTAATTTTATAGACACGCATTAAAAGAAATAAGTTTGCGAAGTTTGATGTACTGATAATTGGCATCTAAAAGATGAACTGTCTTTCCTAATTGACTAGAACCTATACTAATTACCATCTTCTTCTTACCTCACCATCAATGTTCTATTTAATTAATCTGATACCGTAATAACACCATCCTAAAGATCATCAAAGTCTGAACAGGGCTATGAACCAATTATATCTTGATTTGCAACCATCAAAATAATAGAGCAACTAAATAACAATATGAAACAACAGTCCAGTTTTTTCGGAATTTTGAGATCACAGTGTTATCTGTTAGCAAAGTTAGTTACCATGATTTGTCAACCTTCGAGTATCGAGGCAAAAATGAAGGTAATCCTTTAAAAAACACAGTTGAAGATTAGCATAAAAGGGTAAAGGACGATGAAATTCTACACTTGTAAAAGAAAGAATTATTAATAACTAACTATCTTATAACTATAAATGACTATAATTGTTCTGCTTACCAGAACATTTGCCAGAAAATGAAGAATTTGGGTTGGTGTTCGTAGGTACGAAATCAGGGAGATCTGGGTAGGATGACTATAAAAGGTTTTTCCTTACACGAAAACGACTATTCGGGTCACTTTTTAATCCATGATTTACTGATATTGTATAAAAAGAAAATTTTAAAAATATATCCAAGACCTTATAAGTCATTTATGAATGCCATGCTTTTAAATATCTAGCTTACATTGTATTTTTACAAATAATTTTCGATTAAAGGCATTCCTTGTCTTATTTAAATATTATTATTATAGATTTTATCAGCTTCCTGCCTGTAAATCCACTTTCACAATCATGATAGTTTTGAAGCGGTAAAGCACTCTCGTAGTAATATCACTGTGCCTCAACCTCAATGAACATTCCTTCCATAAATCACTTAATCTGTGGTTTATTCGTATTGCATAAAATGAAAACTCAACAAATATATCTGAGAACCAAAAAGTTGTTTGTGAACTTCTTACTTATAAAATACTTTATAAGTTGCGGATAGTTTTCTATTTAAGGAATGTAGAAAAATCTCGTCTTATTTAAATTTAATTTAGTCACTGAATTCTATTTCTATCCAACACTCATTTAGATTATGATTAATTCATATATACTCATATACACACAGTGCAATATATTCGGTATTCGGAAAATAAATATTTTATCTCACGGGATATTTTACAACACTATCAATTTCTACACACATAAGAATTTCTCTATCCGAATTTACAAGTATTGGTTATATATGCGCAAAGATTACGTTCCTGAAATAGGACACGATTGAGGAGGAGAGTGGACAGAAAAATTTATTCGCAACATGAATTTGTTTCGAGAGATGTGTTCTTAAGCATCTGTAAATGCATTTTTCAAACGAAAAATGCTATATTATTTTGAGAAACTTCTTTTATATGAAGTGAAATAACCTTAATCTATCTGCTTTGAAAAAGACAGTTTAGATCACAGATACTGTAACTAAAAGTAATTTCATAGACAGGCATTAAAAGAAATAAGTTTGTAAATTTTGATGTACTGATAATTAGCGTCTAAAAGATGAACAGGGCAATTACGTGATAACTTACGTTACCTTTAGAATGATTTACTGCAGTAATTTCAGTAATGTAATACTAAAAAATAGTCAAATGTAAAGTTGAAATGAGTTTTTAATTAAACCTGCCCAAAGCTCAATTTGGATGAAAATTACCTAAAAAATAAGAATGAAAATTACATTTTTTATGGCAACTTACGTTCGTTTTTCAGTAATTTCAGTCACCACAATAAACGTCACTGTCAATGTTCAAGAAATAACACTAAAACTAGGTAATTTTAATCTAAATTGAGCTTTGAATAGGTTTAATCAACAAATCATGTCAAATTTACATTTTGAATATTATTTTGGGTGTTATATTATTAAAATTACTGAAGTAAATTGTTCTAAATGTAACGTAAGATACCATGGAATGACCCAACAGTCTTTCCTAATTGACTAGAATCTATACTAATAACCATCTTTCTTTTTGCCTCACCATCAATGTTCTATTTAATTAATCTTATACCGTAATAACACTATCCTAAAGATCATCAAAGTCTGAACAGGGATATGAACACAATATATCTTTATTAGCAACCATCAAAATAATCGAGTAATTAAACAATATGAAGGGTCAAGGGGATAAAACACAACAGTCCAGTTTTTTGTGAATTTTGAGATCACAGTGTTATCTGTTTGTTAGAAAAGTTAGTTACTAATGATTTGTGAACCTTCGAGTATCGAAGCAAAAATGAAGGTAATCCTTTAAAAAACACCGTTGAAGATTAGCATAAAAGGGTAAAGAACAATGAAATTCTACACTCTTAAAGAAAGAACTATTAATAACTAACTATCTTATAACTATCAATGACTATAATTGTTCGGCTATAGCACATTGGCCACAAAATGAGGAACTTGGGCCGGTGTTCGTACGTTCGAAATCAGGGCGATTTGGTAGGAAGATTATAAAAGTGTTTTCCTTGTACGAGAACGACTATTAGGGTCACTTTTAATCCATGATTTACCGATATTGTAAAAAATGAAAACTTTAAAAATATAACCGAAACCTGATAAGTCATTTATGAATGCCATACCTTTAAATATCTAGCTTCCAATGCATTTTTACAAATAATTTTCGATTAAAGGCATTCCTTGACTTACTTAAATATTATTATTATAGATTTTATTAGCTCCTGCTCTAAATCCACTTGCATAATAATCATGATAGTTTTGAAGCGGTAAAGCACTCTCGTAGTAATATCGTTACGCATCAATATTCCTTCCATAAATCACATAATCCGTGGTTTATTCATATTGCATAAAATAAAACTCAGCCAATATATCTGAGAACCAAAAAGTTGTTTGTGAACCTCTTACTTATAAAATACTTTATAAGTTGCGAGTAGTTTTCTATTTAAGTAATATAGGAAAACCTTCTTGTCTTATTTAAATTTAATTTAGTTACTGAATTTGATCTCTATCCAACACTCATTTCGATTATGATTAATTTATATATACTCATACATACACCGCGCAATATATTCGGTATTCGGAAAATGCTATAAATATTTTATCTCACGGGATATTTTATAACACTATCAATTTCTCCCTACATAAGAATTTCTCTACCCGAATTTACAAGTATTGGTTATATATGCGCAAAGATTGCGTTCCTGAAATAGAACACGATTGACGAGGAGAGTGGGGAGAAAAATTTCTTCGCAACATGAATTTGTTTCAAGAGAAGTGTTCTTAAGCATCTGTACATGCATTTTTCAAAAGAAAAATGCTATTTTTTTTTTCTGCAACTTCTTTTTTATGAAGTAAAATATTCTTGATCTGCCTGCTTTGATAAAAGACAGTTTATAGATTTACAGATACTGAAATTAAAGAATTTTATAGACACGCAATATAATGAAATATGTTTGTGAAGTGTGGAGAAAAAAATACTGATAACTGGCGTCTAAAATATGAGCAGTCTTTCCTAATTGACTAACACCATTACTAATTATCTTTCTTTTTGTGTCACCATCAATGTTCTATTTAATTATTCTTATACCGTAATAATACAATCCCAATAATCATCAAAGACTGAAGAGGGATATGAACCAAGTATGTCTTAATTAGCAACCATCAAAATAATCCGAGTAACTTTATAACTATAGTAGAAAACAGTTGTATCTTTTACAATTTATATGATCTGTGTATTTTTCTGACTTCGTCATGCACTATTGTAAAATTGCTGTCCATTTTGTTGTAATTTATATTACTATTATGCTGGATAGTGGTTATGAAAATTTAAGCTCACCGAATATTTTTAATAACAAATATTTGGCTAAAAGGGAATTATGCAAGGATTAGGGTATTGTCAATTAATTTTACTGTGTAGTCATAGTAATTAGTTTTTGATTCGCAAACATATCATTATATACGAAATTTTAAAGATTACTGTTTATATTTTAGAATGGGATGTAGACATTTTTACATGAGTGTGTAAAAAATTCCAAGCAATATCTATGAACATTGTAGCATGTAAAACTTTTGCATTAAAAATATTGCAACATATGCTGCTTATACGAAATGCTGGTTAATAGAATGAATAATGCTTTCATGCGTAAAATAACTAAAAATCAAAATCAAAAAGTTAATTTTTTGAATATCTAACTTAATAATCCAAGTTTCATTAAAAATTTAATATATTAATAATGGGATAGGTTCGAAAGGATAAACGACAACAGCCCACTTTTTTGTGAATTTTGAGATCAGGGTGTTATCTGTTAGTTAGAAAAGCTAGTTACTACGATTTGGCAACCTCCGGTGATCGAGGAAAAAATAAAAGTAATCCTATAAAATCATGGAGGAAAGAGATAGATGGAGATACAGTATGCCGTAAAAACTGCAATATGATGCGCGTTATTAATCAAATTTAAATGCCCTCATTCGGCCCAAACAAAAGAAGAACGTGGAACAGAGACCGAATTTTTTGACATTTCCCGTGCATTTCTTTCTCTACATGAAAATGATCTGCTTATATTTAAGCATTCTAAGTAGCATTCATTGTATTATGAATTAAAAACTGTATTATCAGAAGTTTTCTTCTTTTTTTGCGAAAGTACGTGTTTGTGTAGCGGATTTTAGGGTTACAGTTTTGGCGTCACCTCCAGCCACCACACTTCATCTCCATTCTTTCTCTTTACTCTACGCTTTAAAATACTCAGATGAAGATTAGAATGAAAGGGTAAAGGGCGATCGAATTCTACACTCGTAAAAGAAAGAACTATTAATAATTATAACAAACTGTCCTCTAATTATCAGCGACTATAAATGTTCTACAATAGCATACTGGCCACAAAATGAGGAACTTGGGCCGATGTTCGTATATTCAAAATCAGGGCGATCTGGTAGGATGACTATAAAAAGGTTTTTCTTGTACGAGAACGACTATTCGAGTCATTTTCCTTTCAAAAGTCCTTGAGCAATACGTGCGAAATTGACTGATGTTTAACAATGTGCCATCGCATTGTTTTTCTACTGACATTTCACGTATAATTATTTAAAAAGTTTAAATATTGAAAGAAATGTTGAGTATTCAAAGTTTTCTTTTGTATAATTCCAACATACACGTTTTAAGGGCATTTTAAAATCTATATATATTACTGTGATAAAAAAGTAACCGAAATGGTAGCATAAAACAAAATGAAAAAAATTTATTGGCAGTCTTCTTCCATATTTTTAAGAGGAGCTTTGAAACTTTAAACAATATCCTCAGCTTTGGTCATTACAAAATATTAGAAAAATCAATTACCCAAGCATCTGACCTTTATAAGATTTAAAGGAAATAAAAGAGCTATATAAGCATGTTAACAAAATTACATGAAACAAATCGAATTTAATTTTTTTTCTTTAGACAGGATGGAAAAGGTAGAACATTATATGTCATTAGAAATTTATTAACGCAGTCTTCCTTAATATTTTTAAGAGGTGCATTTCAGTCACACAATATTTTTCAATTTTGATGTTTACTCTTACAGAATTTAAGACAAATCGGTGACCCTGAACATCTTTATCCTCGTATCTTATCTTTATATAAGATACATAAAAATAAAGTTAGATAAGGAAAAAAAAATACGTATAAGTTTTATAGGTTTAAAACAAATCGAGTTTAAAGTTTTTCTTTCTACAGAGAAAAAAGAAAAAACTGAAGGAGAAAAAATATATAGAGACAGAAAAAAAAGTAACTATACATCAAATGTCAGATATTCTAGACAAGTTTCCATAATGCAAAAGATAAATAAAAGAACGTATATAAGATATAGAAGGAAAAATATAAGGGAAAAAAACGCTCTTTCACACATTTTTTAAAGATTTTTTTTCCTCTATTAGAAAATAGCATTCACCCAGTATGATGCAAAAATTAATGGATTTCTAAAAGGCTTTTTTAGCTCTAAAAGTTATCTAAAAAAAGCAGGGGAAAAAAATGAATGACGTTATAGATATTTAGCTACAGTAAGGAAAATTTCATTTTTTGCCTTTTTTTTCCCCTCCTCCCTTATGTTCACGAATTTGATCGAAAATAAGATCTAATCGGGAAACGCGAGAATTTTCAAACCTGTCAAACTATCATACAATATTTCACGAAGTATTTTCGATTAACTGCAAAAAGTTGCGTGTGTTTATTTATTCAAATATATGTATTGGTTTGAACTTCTTAACAGACAAAGTTTCATCGGAGTTAGAAACACGATTCAAAAGTCTTACATTATTCATTTAATAAATGAAACTGCCAGATTACCACCTAAAACTATTTCTGCATATGAAATTTAATTTTTCCCTGCGTATTATGGATTGATTTTGGAAGAAAAAATAGAGTAATAGTAAAAAAATACAGTCGGACCTCGTTATCCCGACACCCGGTTTTCACGTCACTTTATCGTCTTATCACGTCAGTTTTTCAAAGTCCCAATTTTCTGTATATATGATTTCAACGTAAATAAACTCCGGATTTTACGTCGTTGAATACTTTTCAACTCCGGATATCCCGACGGTTTAGAAAAATTGTCCATTTTTCATAATCCATCTTATAAGCACGGAAATTAAGCGATAAGAAATGGCTTGGCCAAACTTTTCACAAAGTGTTTAAAGTACCCACTGAGATAAACGAGAAATTTTACTTCAATCCTTTATCTGAATAAATAAACCCACACACTATGAATGGCCCACTTAAGTTCCAGATAGACGTATCAGTCTACTCGCGTTTTTTTTTTTTTTTGTGTTGTTGTTCTGGCCAGGCGGCGCTTTCTTGTGGTTACACGACGTTTTTCATCAGACTAAAACCGAAGCATTGCATTGCATTGAAACGATCAGAAATTATTGAACATCCATTTCTAAACAACGAATATTGATTATAATTCATTATATAATATTGAAAAAAGAATTATAGAAGCACATCTAGGGATAAGCAAACCTTAATTTATCAATATTTCATGTAAACAAGTCTAAAGCTGAATTTTATACTTTTCAATTTTGTTTTTGTGTTTATTTTGTTTAATACTAATGTTTTATTACTTAAAACTGCAAGAACAGTTATGAATTTAAAATTGTCTTAAATTAATTAAAATTGTAGCTTTTTAAAAAGTTATTTTTCTCCGACCCCGGTTACCGCGACACTCCGCTTATGACGACGCGTTTTCCTGGTCATTAGAGTGTCGGGATAACGAGGTCCGACTGTACTTTGTAAGTAAAATGATTTTGTATATTGTCGGTATTGAAGTCTAAAACAAAGGATTTCTTTAAGTTACTAGATTATTTTCTGAAAAATCAGATCACCTTTAATCCTCACGCACGGCTCTCACGATTTAGGCCTGTTATTAAGTTCGTCGGCTGTTACGGTTTATGTGAAAATCAAAGACTAAAGGCGCATCCCACACTGAGACGACAAGCGACATGAAGCCGAAACATGTAGCGCAAAAACCGGTCAAAATAAAGAACGAAGTTGTTTCGAACCTGTTTTAAACCAGTTTTTCCAGCGAATTCAAGCGACATGTCTTATGCGTCGCCTTAGTGTGGGATGCGCCTAAGGGTTTTCGACAGGCGACTATTGGCAAGGAAAAAAAATATCGGCAAGATTTGCGTCCTGTACAAAATATACATATCATTTTAATAACTTACTTTACATTTTGATTTTATAAGCTTATTGCATTTCAGTATTAAATTAACTCTTTAGCGGTGAGCAAGCACCCCATACACACAATTTAATTGTTGGACCCAACAATTTCCAAGCATTCACCTACAACTTATTTAATTGAAGAACTTCTGTGATTTAACTAGTCAAAAATAAGAATTCGAAGATAGTAATGAGCCAAATTAAGGACTGTTAGCTTCTTATTCAGCACGTACAGGTGACTCTTTTCGTGAAGGGGTTAAGTAAATAGCTGAGCTTGGTAACTCTTTTGGAATATTTTCTTTGCCAGATTGAATTTCGGGTGACTTTTCCTTTTAAATTTCTTTCTGAAGATTCCAACAGTGATCTTGCTTTGTTTCTAACAGTTTTCATTGCATAAAAACTGGTTTAACGCAAATAGTCATAATTTCTAAATTTCTTACTTAATGAACATAATAGCAGGTCATTTTGTGCATCTATAAGGTTTATACCTTCAGTTAAAGTTTCATGAAATTCTATCCAGTCATTTCTTAGAAATCATGCGCGCAGTGACCAAAATCAACGTTTTGAGAAAATTGACTTTAACTCCTTGAGGGGTGGTAGTATTTTTATGGAACCACTTAATTTTAATTCCCAAATGCCACAATGGCACCAGAATTTAGGTTAAAAAATTTTCGATACATTATATATGCGAAATATTGCTTTTTCTTATTTACAAATAAATTTGTTTTCAAATTCCGGTGCCATTCATTAATTTCAACACATTCGCAATGGAATTGCTTTGCCCCTGAAAGGGTTAAAGATCGAATTGCCCATTGAGACCTAAATAAGAGAGCTGATAAAGAGAGCTAAAACTATTTTAGACATACCTTCCCTTCTAAAGCGATTTTTTGCATGGGCTTTAATTTTCTTTAAGAATAAAATTTTAATATAAGCTATTAAATAAATAAAAAAAATATTTTTGGACACTTTCAAAGGTAACTGACTTCTTAACCCCTTCGGGACCATAGATGCATATATGCATCGTCAAAAGATGTTTGCAGCACTTGTTTTTGATACCACTAAAAAAAGAAAAGTAAAATTTTCCTTATTTAATTAAGAAATTTTTTTGATTGATAAACTAAGTTTAATTATTTGACAAAAAGTGGTGTCAACCTAATAATATTCCTGTAAAAGATGCTGGTCTCGAACGGATTAAAATCCTCTCATAGCACACCAGTATGATGCATGCGTTTAAAAGCATTGATAGAGGTCATACTCGTATCATACAGTCAAGTAAATATAATGCATTAAGACTGTTCTCAAAAAGATATTTTCCCGGCTCAACAACGGTGTCGAAACTGACTCATTTTTAAATATAAATCTATTATACTTTCATGTACGAGTGTTCACTTTTTCAGAAAGAAAAAGGGCAGGTGTTAGTCATTAAAAAGGGTACTAGTTCAGTAGAAAGGGACACTATTTCAAGAGAAATTGTAAAAATATGTTTAGTAACGGTTTTTAAAAAATACATTAATTTTGCATTATTTAGTTAATTATAAATTTAAAAAAACTACAATTGAATTACAATGCGACTGTATAATCGGTGTTTTTCTTAAAGAAATGAGGAAGTTCTATAATTTTGGCACACTCTTGGGTTCGCAGATTTTGAAATACTATGTTTCGGCGAAGATTTTTACGAGATCTACAGTGAAATGTAATCCAAGTTGTGACCAAAGATCTCTTGTAAAAATCTTCCAAGAAACACAGTATTTGAAAATCTGTGTGTCCAAGAGCTTGCAATTACAGAACTTTCTCGGTGCAGGGTGCATTTTGCTTATTTAAAAAGGGACAATGCGCCATTAAATAATGAACTAGAGAGAACACTATGATTACTAACCCTTAACCGGAAACGTACCGTCTGTGAGACGGTTGCGTCTACATATCTGGCCTTAATATTTTCTCTCTGAGACATTCAAAACTTATTTTTATGCTGTTATATTAAAGAATTGGTCCTGTCAATGCATTACTATTAAAGAATAAATGTTTAAGTTCATTATTTGGTAAATTATTAAGTGCTCTGTTTGTGCACGGGATTTTCACGTTTCCGGTTAAGGGTTAAAATGATTTGTAATCGAAGTTTCTTCCCCCATTTTCGGATAAATTGATTTCATTTTCAGTTACAAGAGATTGTTACCCCAGGACAATACATATCAAGTCTTAAAAAAAAAAAGAGTACTCACCGATTTTCTCGTTTCGTAATCGAGAGGACTGGCCACATAAATTGCGCCAGTTTCGTTTTTAACTGCGAAGGCTCCTCCTATGTTACCTGCCGTAATTTCATAACGGATCCGAGAAGCTAAAAAGAAAATAATAATTCGTTGAAGATATAAACCTCATATAAAAGAAAAGATGCATCATATAACAATAACTATGTAAAATTACAGCGTTTCCCTAACGTACAAAGACTGTCACATCAAAATTGTTAACTCTACAACGTTCCGTTATAATAAGAAACGAGGAATTGATAAAGAAATATTTAATAGCTATTTCATAAATTAATGTTGCAGCATATACTTGATTTATTATCTTCCAAAATGGACCTTTTTTTTTTTTCCTTTTAAATTTGTGATAGTCCTCATCTTAAACTCTTTCCATCTACAGTAGACTCTCGATTAACAGGGATCGGATTATCCGGGTGGCGGATTAAACGGGACGGTAAAAATCACACAGCTTTGGATGCAATTTATTATGTTGATGCTGCATGATAATTAGTAACAAGTTGGAAATTGCTCGTCAAACGTGGCAAATGACGTGCGTTCGTGCTATATCTAGTTTTATAAATATTTTTTGCACCGCATATTGTAATGAATGTATATTTTAATGCACTTCATAAGTGCATATCAATTTCATTCTGTTCGAAAGGCTGTAACATCATTAAAATGCACTTGCAATAACTTTTTCCCATTGGCCGTAAATGTAAAGGAAAACTTTTGACTGTCCCTGTAATTAAGCTATACATCCGATTTTCATAAAATTTGAAATGACTCGACAAAATTTTGTAACAATTATATATTTAAAACTTCAAACCATTCGGTTGGGTACTTTTTGCTCTGTTATATGCGGACATACAGACAGACGGATTGAACGACGACTATAGGTGCTACGTATTCATATAATTACGAACACACCTAAAAATCGGTTAAGAAATCATGGAAGGCAATTTTATCGGATGAAGAAAATGAAATTCCTACAGAAGGGGACGAAAGTACTGATTTGCAGAGTAAAATCTCAGAAGATTTGAAAAAGTTAAACTGTTCTGAAAATTTGGACGAAGAAGCAATGCAACAATGGATTAACCCCTTGAGGGGCGGCGGTATATATTATATACCACCTACGATTAATGAAGTTTTACACCAGAAAAATTTTATTAAATTTTACTTTTCTAACTTTGGTGGGAAAAAGCCGTAAAATTGCTTTTACTTATTTTGAAATAGAATTTTTCAAAGATTCCGGTGTGAGTTCAACATTACAGGAACACAATCACTTGCCCCTCAAGGGGTTAACGAAGGTTCGAAATTGGAATGTCACGAAGTTTTAAGTGACAATGATATTGTGTCGCGTGTCGCTTGTGGTTCAGAAGAAAGAAGGAATTTCGAAGAATATCCTGAAAGCGATGAAGAAAACCTTGTAACTCGACAAAAATTAAGTCACGGTGGTAACGCATTAGTACACACTGAGACATTACTTAATTACTTGGAGCAAGAAGATGAAAGCAGACATGCTGAAAAAGTGATGTTGAGAAATTTGCGTCGTAAAATTCGTCAAAGAGTAAATGAAAAACGAAAATAGACTTCTATCATTTCATTCTTCACAAAAAAGTGAGCTAAACTACATTTCTATCATTTATATTGTGCTAATTGTAAATCTAAATAACATTAAAAGTTACGTATGAGAATCATCGAAACATGAAACCTTTTATAATATTCCAGACTTTAAAGACTATCCTTTTTTAACTCATATCTATTACTTTCATTTCAGAGTTCGTTAATGTATATGCATCTGCCCAACCTAATTCTTGTGGTTCAATGTCTTCTACATTTGCCATGCAGATGTCTGGACTTTGTTCTGTTCGTTTGTACCGCGTTTTATTCCTTGCCATTCTCTGATGTATCTTTGAAAAAGGAAGTGGTGCTTTTCTCTCCCTCTACTTTATTTTACTTTACTTTATATTATTCTAATCAAGAGAAATTAAAATTTCTAAATGGAAAGCCGTCAGATTTTATGTGTGAAACTTCACACTAAATGCTTTTAAAATGGAAAAAAATAATACAATCTTCAAATTCTTAACCCATACACTATAGGTTTTATAAGTGAAATATGCAAATCGCTTCGCGGGTCTAAGGATCTGGGCGGACCCTGGGATAATCTGAGGTAAGAGAAATTTCTTATAATAATTTGACATTTTTTATCCTTTTTCCAAAATTTTTCATCAAAATTTGCACAAATTCTATTATCCGGGTATTCGCTTATCCGGAGTGAGGCATTTCCAGACCATCCTGGTTAATCGAGAGTCTACAGTATTCTTACTACAAAAACACTATTTTTATTTCTTAGTAATCTTACTTTTATTTTTCAAAGTATGAATGTCACTGCTGAACTACAGCTACATCGTTAAAAATCTGCTGCAAACTGACGAGTAATTCGACCATTTTCTACAGACCGGTCATTTGACCATAAACTGAAGCGTTCTCATTGGTCAGAATAAATTACGGTTATGTGACCGTTTTCTTTAATAACAGTTTAATGACTGGACACTCTTCTGAAAATTTTCAACAAAGTATATCAAAACCTTGTCAATTTTGACAAATTTAAATCTTTGGACACAGACTCTCTAAAATTTCTGGCGGAATTTCCGAAAATGAAGCTGTCCTAAAATAAATAAATAAAATTGCAACTAAAATCGAAAAAGTACGAAAGCACCAGAGTTCGACATCGACCTCAGATTTCTTATGCAAAAAATCATTTAAAAATATTAAAATGCAAGCGATAAATTTAATACGAACTGGTTTAACATTAATTTGCTAATGTTTTCGCGTTACTAATTTCAGAGTTGCCAAGTCTCCGGCTTTTTGCACACCACTATTATCTTACCGAAAATGTTGTTCTTTTAAAACGCACAAATGTTCCAATTAAATAAAAGAACATCTTCTATATTAAAATACTGGTATCCAAAAAGCCGGAGACTTGGCAGCTCTGTAATCTTAAATTAGTCTAAATTTAAAAATATCACTGACGTAGGCGTTTTGGAGTTATGGCGTCATGGACATAAGAATGACATTAGAAATTTAAAAACTCATTCCTATTCTTTAGCAAGAAGTGCCATTATTTTATTATATGGATTAATTTGAGATACTAATCAGAAATAAAAATAATAAAATTTATTCTTTTTTTGAAAGTAAAAAAAATTACCATTATCTGAGAATGATCCTATCAGGAAAATTCAAGGAATGATTCCTTTCAGGAATTTCGCTATACTTTCTAAATCCATTTTCCCCCTTTATCCCCCCCCCCCCTCCTTTAACTTGACAAATGTCCTATTTGTGCATGAATACGGATAGTCATTTAAAAATGGTGATGCGAGTGGAAATAATGACCACTCTTTTTTTAATTAGTCAATTTGGGAATAAAGGTCGGTAACTGATTTTTATTATTAACAGATAATATTTAAAATTAAGTGCAAAAATGGGGAAGTGGACTTACATTCATCTTTATCGTTAGCTGTGACTGTGATAACGGTGTGTTGGACGTCCTCATCCTCGTTGACTTCGGCTTCATACAAGGCTTGCTCGAAGTAAGGTGGATTATCGTTCTTGTCGGATGCCGATACGGATGTACTTGGTCACTGCAAGGAGAGAAAAACAATAAAATTAAAAACCATGTGTTAAATTAAAATGAAATATGAATAATAATAAAATTTAAAAATGAAACTTTTTTTTTCTACTTTTATATTTACTATTATAACAATTGTAAAAATTTAAGGGAAATAGTTTTGCTTCAAGCAATCTGCAATTATTTTCATTATACAACACGTTTTTATTTCCGCCTTAGCACATATTTACAATCAGAAATATAAACACAATGAAAAGTGATCAAAATAATAAAATATCTAATTATACAGTATTTTCTAAACCGTATCTCTTTCTAAACTATATCTTTTTCTCTTTCTAAACATTTTTACATATTTTTAAACTTGTTTTAATTCTGTTTGTTTTTCAGATATAACCAAGAAACAACGTAATAAGCAGTATTTAAAAACAATTACTCAAATTACTCCTGGACAGCAAACTAGTGGCAAAACTAGTTTTGCAAAAATAATTTTGACGTGCAATAAATACTTAAACTTTTGTTAAAGTTTTTTACAATATACATTTTATTTCTCTAAAACATAAATAAATAAATACAAACAGAAGTAATAGTCTAAATCAGTGGTTCCCAACCTGTATTGGTACGCGACCCACCTTTAAAATAAAATAAATTTCGCGACCCACGCACTATGAGGGTGAATCTACTAGCAGTATGGAAATCACTGTATGACCCCAATAAGCTGTCGGATGTCCTATCCTACGAAACAGGCAAATTTTCGTACGAAGGATGCACTATCAGCAAAATCAAGTATCGGTAATCCCGATGTGTGTAAATGGAATAATTAAAACAACACGCATATTACAAAGATAAGGAAAAAATAAGTTTAATTATCAAAACACAACTTTATAATCAATGAGATTTCTTGCACTTGTGTTTACCGATGACGGCATCTATATGAGAGATAAAACTGGTTAATTTTAATCTTAACCTCTATACTCCCAGGACGTACGCAGCGTACGTCTTCTCATTTGAGTAATCAGCGACCAGGACAGCGACCAGGACGTATGCTGCATACGTCCTCTCATTTCAGTAATCAGTGACCATTATATACACCAATACGTTCACTACACATCTTACGACATTATAAGAAAGAAAATAAGCTTTGGACCATCACTGTTAAAAATATCGTGAAAAATTATTTCTGTTTTTAAAGGCTATTTTCTGACCAATGACAACGCTACAAGAGCGTTTATGTAGAACTCTCATTGGTCAGAAAATAGATAGCCGTTAAAAACAGAGGTAAGCTTTCGCGATATTTTTAAAAGTGATTGTCGAAAGTGTGTCGATAGCACCATCGACAAATAATCTATGCCATCGCGTAGATAGCAACGTCGATAAACAATATCGACACCAAGAGAGTGGGTGTAAACCGTTTGAACTTTCTAACAGTAAGCAGCTAGAGGGCGAAAGGAGCGGCGTAGAATAAATTAGCACAGTTACTTCCAAAATCAAAACGTCGGTAGAGATTCGACTGTTGTGTTTTCCCACGTTTTATATTTGTCATATATTATTTATTTTTGTCATGGATGGTGAAAGTAGTGATGATGAAGATTATATTCAAGGGAGTGAGGACGATTCTGAGACCAGTGACTCAGAATTTGAAGACGTTTCAGATGAAGATGTAGAATCCAGAACAGTTGGCGATTGGACCTATGTTGTTGATCCTTTTTGTGATAGTCGCGAAACGGAATTGAAAGAATTTGAAAATGGATTTGATATCCACCCAGCCGTGGACATGGCAGAAATGGTATGTCCCCGAAAATGCTTAACTATTTTTTTCGAACGTAATACACCATCTATGTAAATGGACCGATGAACGTGAAAACCAGAACTTTGAAGAAACTAACTCTCGCTCCTTGAAAGTACATGGGTGACATGGCGTGAAGTGACAATACCGGAAATGTATATATTTATTATTATTTTTTTTTTTTTTGATGGGGCTTGTACGTTTTCCAGAAATGAGTGACTATTGGTCGGCTAGTAACTTGTGTTGCGGACCGAAATGTTTTGATGGTAAAATTATGAGTCGAAATCATTTTCAAAGTATTTTTAAACTTTTGCGTTTTTCGAGTCCACTAGCTGCAAGAAAAGGGTATCCAGTTATTCGATTTGCACAGTATTTGGCAATATTGCGGGAGTGCAGCCAACTGATTTTAGATCCAGATGAACATATCGCTCACCCGCAAGAAAAGTGACACATATTCGGCAAAAGTAAATTTTGCAGGAGAAGCAAAAGAAAATTTGCATGATTTTACTGTAACATGAAAATATAGAATTTATCTCTGCATGCAGGAATGAAAACGTGGATAAAAACGTAAAACCTGTATAAATGAAGACATGAGATGAGGTTTGGAGTGTTGGCCAATTTTACCACCCCACACAATCCACCCCTTTTCTGTGGTCACAAATGGACATATAGCGTAATAAAGTGGTTTTCGGTATAACTACACTTGTGAAAGTTTTTGCGTAGCAAGAATGACCTATGACTGACCTATTAGTGGAATAAAAAGCAAAAGGAATTTTTGTGAGATGCGTCACTTTTCTTGCGGGTGAGCGATATTGCAATTGACGAGTGTTTGATGTTGTACAAGGGGCGACTGCATTTCCGGCAATTGATAAAAGATAAAAGACCACGCTTTGGCTTTAAACTTTTTTGCTTATGTCCAAGTGATACCAAATTTCAAGGGTGCACATGGAATTTTTCACCGTATATTGGCAAGGATATTTATGAAATGCCTTTGCTTCAAGATTCAACGGATTTACCCGTATCGGAAAGAACTGTACTTTATTTAGCTCAAGATCTTCTCAATACAGGGAGGCACATTGTTGTTGATAATTGGTACCTATCTATGCGTCTTTGTGAGTACTTATTAAAACATGACACTTATGTAACTCGAACCATCCGGACTAACCGTAGTACAACCAAAGCAGCTTAAGGAAGAACCACTTGCTAAGGAAGCATCTTTATTTTTACGAAATGGTGACAATCTTTTAGTAAGATTCAAAGATAAAAGAGATGTATACGTTCTGACATCTGGCTATTATACATCCACTGAAAACAGGAGCTGCTTTATGAGGTTTTGAAAAAACCGCGTTTTCTACATTCTAGCCACGTGATCTTTTCTTTGCATTTTTTTTAATGCTGTGTATTAATCGTTGTGCAAAAGCTTTTCTGTTTACTCAAAATTAACATTTTCTTGTAGATTTGACAGATTGCGCAAATCTTTCATTCCACACAATAAAAATACAACCTTAGTTTAATACCGCTTGTATACCTTTAACATATACACTTCTTAACGTACTTTATTTTTACAGATTCTATTTCCAGCAATTTATTACCTACCCGAACGCATTCTTACCAAACAGTAACAGTTAGAAATTTATTGTATTAGTTAATCACGCCAAAAGAACTACCTATCCCCCTAAACTCTTCTTGTATAAAACCGTTGACACTTCAAATCTAATAAAATATCGGTTCAAAAGTGAAGAAATAAACTGCAATAAATTCCAGCGCTACAAGAAACTATCGTGACATGTAATCCATTAAGATTGCGGACACCATTACAAAAAAGAAAGAGAAAAGAAAAACTTTATAGGAAACAAGAGTGAGGAAAAAAAATTCTATTGTAAAAGAAATAAGATTTATGTGAAACTTTACTTAAATGGTCTGAGGTAACACAACCTAAATGATTATTCCCTCCTACATTCCACGTAAGTTCGCAACATTAATTTACCAGTCACGGTTACAGAACTCCAGTAACTTCCCTACTTTGTTTTTGCCGATAGCCAGATTCAAAATCAATTTAACACTTGAGAAAAGGAACACATTCATAAACGTCGAACGGACTGAATGAACTACAAAGAGCTGGTTGCCAACAAATAAAGGGGGGTAAAAAGAAAATATATCCATTTTTCCGAGGACAGGAAGCCTGAATCTTTGGAGGTTTGCCCAAAAGTCGAAGAAAGTGAGGTGAGACTCCAGTTTCAATTCGGAAGTGATGAACGAGTTCCTAACGACAAACAGCACGTAATTCGTGTTAACCAAGGTAACATTTTCTTGTAATGTTGCATTGGCCATGGCTTTTTTTTATAGGCCAAGTATTTATGTAACAATCTATGAAAAGAAGAGATGTTTAAATGGCGCATTAGAAATGCTCAGAAGTAAAACAAAACGATTTCATTTCTTCTCATGCTTATCTATACTAATAATACAAAGATGAAACGTTTGTTTGATTGAAGGAATCTCTGAAATTAACGAACCTATTTAAAAAATAATGATGGCAAAATAATGATGACAGCCTTCTGCTGCACAAGGCTACTTTTTAAGTTAGTACCACTGCCTTCAAAGGGGCGCCCAGAGTGAAAAGACTTCTAAAATAAGGATTTCTTTAAGACTGTCATGTCTAAAGATCTAGACAGGGTGGTTGCATTTAAGAGTTAAATGCTCATTAAAAACTGTTTTTGGAAGAAAAAAAAATCAAAATTTACCTAGGATGCATAACGTGCGAACGCGTTCCTACCGACAAACAGCACGTATAATTCGTGTTAACTGAGGTAACATTTTCTTGTAATTTCACGTATTTATGTAACAAACTATGAAAAGAAGAGAGATGTTTAAATGGCGCATTAGAAATGCTCAAAAGTAAAGCAAAACGCTTTCATTTTCTTCGCATGCTTATATATACTAATAATACAAATGTGATATTGTATAGTTTTGTTAAAAATGCCCCCTTCCCCCTTTCCTGTATTGTCACTAAGCTGTTTATGCTTTCGATACTTACATACATTTAATATAAAGTTACGTAATTAAATATCATCACATACACTTCTATAACAATATTATCACCAACATGTATACTCTCATAATGTAATGAAATATTGTATATATTTCCATAATATATTATCGTTTACACGTCCATATTTTCTTGATTGCGATTTGTTGTTGTTCAGCGAGAGAAAAATCGCTGCATTGATTTAAGGAAAACAAAATGTGCAGCCCATAAAATACCAGAACAGTCTGAAATAAATTAATAATTTCACTATAACAAGCAAACTTAAGCTATTTTACGTTTGGTACAATAAAGACATAAAATTTCTGATATCAGGTTAAGTATGAAAACGAGGCCAACTTCTCCAATTTGAACTTCTATTTGTCACACCTGAATAAACTTAATCTAATAAAATTTACTATTTCGTCGCTGCTGTTACAAGTTAGATCCTCCAAAGTTTGGTTACTGAAGTTTTATGCATTCCATACTTACGCAAAGTTTCAGAAAAGCATAAAACTTCTTTAGAGAAAACACACTTTTAGAGGAAAAACTTATAAGAATGTTTATGCATTAGATAGCTCAACGCTGTTGTTTATGTAAGGATTTTAGTAAAAATTCTAAACGCGGAAAGGAGAGAGAAAAGGTTGAATTTCAATATGTAAATTTCCAGACATAGAAAAGGCCGTACAGCTATTAATAGAAAAAAAAAATGTATGTTAGTTTTTAGAAGTAAATAGTATTACAACGTCTATATAAATGAAGAAAAATACCAGTTTTGCGAAAAATTGAGGAGGAAAAAGGTAATTTTATTCAAGAACTATGGAAGAAATTTTATTTTATTGCTTACAGATAGGCTGTATAGATCGAAACAAGCTATTTTTCTCGTTCAGTCGTTAGATAATCAAACATGAACGTGAAACGAAATAGTATTAAAATACAATCCAAAATTATCAAAATATTCTAAAAAATATAAATATTTTATATGAAACTGTAAAAAGAATTTACTTTGTTAGTAAAAATATGCATTCTACAAGTGCAAGTTTTCTTAGATTTTAAATTAACAATAATCAGTTGTACTATTATTTTTAACACAATCATACTGATTGGTAAAGTTACCTTACGAATTGAATATTTCAAACTGATCGAAAAAGTGCCCAAGCCGGGAATCGAACGCAGATCCTTGGTTTACATTGCTCACCTGTTGTCAATCCTAGATAGCTTAAGGCTTCTGTCACTGCCGGCGAAGGCACTCATGAGCTAATGCTAATCCCATGGGGAGGGATTTTTCTAATATCTCGTTTGCATTTCGACATTTTTAATTTTTTTTTTTCTTTTTGCATTGGATAGCCGAGGTCCGTCTCTACATCGCACCTTTTTTACTTTTTCAATTTTGGTCGCAGATATTTTGTATAAAATTACTTTCACTTTCAAAACCGGTTCTGAAAGTGAAAGTGTCATTCTAAAACATATCTGCAACCAAAATCGAAAAAGTAAAAAAGGTTCGATGTAGAGACGGACCTCGGCTATCAAATGCAAAACAATTAAAAATGTCGAAATGCAAACGAGATATTAGATAAATCCCTCCCCATAGGATTAACATTAGCTCGTGGGCGTCTTCGCAAGCAAGGACAGGAGCCTTAAACGGTAGAGCATTGGCAATGTAAGACAAGCATCTGGGTTCGATTCCCTGGTTGGGCACTTTTTCGCTCAGTTAGTAATATTCAATTCGTAAGATAACTTATCAATTGTTTTCTTAAAATGAAACTGTCGTCTTGTTAAATGTAAAGAAATGAATTTTGATTTAGAAACTTAGTAATTAATAATTGTTTGCTTGGCCTAAGATTCGATTAAAGTTTCTACAGCTTAATGATTACGATTTGGTTTGTTAGTACTAGGGGCATTTATTATTATTCACAACCCAAAATAGGCCAACAGTTTTAAAGGTCACATGAGAAATAGGCACAGTAAAACTTGCTACGAAGGAACTTCAAGGGAGATCACGATTTTAAGGGAGACCAACAATTCAAAAGTATTTACAAGAGCAGGTTCTCAGATTATAAATTAACACTAGTGAATGGTTTCTTAAAATAAAGCTGGCGACTTGTTAAAGGTCAAGAAACCAACATTTTAAAACTAGTTTTTCCTAGTTTACGTGATATTTTTAAAGAATTAAAAATAATATTCAAGTATGTCGTGTAAAGTAAAACAAAAAGAAATAAATTTAATATTCCCAATTGCATAAATACAACTATGATAATCCGTAAGCTGATTGAGATTTACAAAGTCTTTTGCTGTGAAAACCATTGCCTTACCTGCAGTTAAGAAACTTAGAATTAACTAATACTGGTTTGTTATACATAAAATTTGATTAAAGTTTCTCCAGCTTAATGATTAAGGTTTGGTTAATTTGGTTTATTAGTGTTATGTACATATTATTATTATTATTATTATTATTATTCACAAAGGAAAAATAGGCTTACAGTTTTAAAAGTTACTTGTGAAAAGAATACAGTAAAACTTGCTTTGAAGGAATCGCAAAGGACGACAATAAAATAAAAAGAATTCCATTTTAGAAAGTTTTCTGTCTTAGCATTTGATATATTAGGTCGTCAAGGATGAAATTTGAAGTTAATAGTATTGCCAACTTTAACAGCTTATTATTTGACATTGGCTCAATATTTTACCAATCTTTTTTTTTTTTTTTAAGTTACACATCTCGCCTGTTTAAAGAAATCATTGTATAAGCTCTAAAAATATATATAAAACCTTTTTAAAATTAATTTTGTTGAAAATGGAACGGTTGGAAATTTGCACCATTATGAAATATAAGTTCTTGATTAGAACTCGGCATCGATTGTTATTGGGTGATAGATTATTATAAAAAAATATAATAAAAAATTATTCGGTGTTTATCTTTAATATTGAGGATATAATTACTGTGTAAGAGCAATTAAGTATATAACGATACAGTGTCATACACTATGCCTAATATATGGTTAAATATCCTGAATATTAAAAAGATAAAGGCCCTTCATATATTTCAAATTCAGTCCAAGGATCCGGGACAACCTCTACTATATTCTGTGTAATTTCAACTGGCTTCTCAAGGACATACCTCCCCTCCACTTCATCCCTTCGTTGTCATGGGAAAAAGTACAACGGTCAGTCAGTCAAATACGGTGTTACCATAGTTACTGACCTAAGATACTGACCTTGAGAAGTCAATTGTAATTATATACAGGGTGTCCGGTCTCAACGGTGTCCAATGGCTAATTCCTAAACCGTTAGTCATAGACATATAGTTCCAATTACAAAAATGTTTTAAATCAGGTAAAGAAATATTTTAAAAGCGATTTCGGTCAATAAAAACATTTCTTAAAAAATTACGAAATTTAAATTTTTATACGGTCCTTCGGTCCTATAAGTTATATTTAGTAAAATTTTCCTTTTACGCTGACAAGTAATACAAAAAAAGTCCCGTTGTTCTACGATTAAAATTGACCGAGTAATACCTGTTTAAAGATGTAGCATATTTTTTGCTGCAAATTGGGGGTCATTCACAAATTTAGTCGAAATATGATTTCGTCATTTATATTAAAAAATGGTTGAGAGTAAAATTAACATTGCAATATAAATTTGAAATCTTTAGTCATTCTGACATATTAAAGCAAAATATACAATTTGTAATAAATATTTAAGAAGAAAGAAAGAAACAGAATTTTTGTTAAATAAAATGATGCTAAATTAACAGCCTCAATTCTTTACAAAATGATACGTATTTTAAAATATTATCAGATTACACTAGCCTGCAAAAGTTGGGTTATTTCATGTTTTCTAGCTTTTGATAATTGAACCTTATCTTACAGGAAAATACCGCTGAATCCGGAATTGACCTTCATTTTTAGCCATCACATCAGGATTTTTCGTAAATTGTAAATTTTAAAGTTAAAATTTAATCTCCTCCCCCATGTCATCACACCACCCAGCTGTAAGAATCCCAAGATAAGCAAAAATATCGAATAAATTATTGAATAAAATAAGTTTTACATGTGTTTTATAGTATGAGATTTTCGCTATATTTTAATTTACACATTTGCAAAAAAAATTCTAACGTGATTGTTAAAAATGAAAGTCATTTTCAGATTTAGTGCTAAAAAGTACGTAAAAATCAATTATTAAAAGTTAAAAAATACAACCATCTCCTCTACTTTATAGTATCCGATTTTTGTTATTCTTTAAATACGACAATTTATGATTTGCAAAATATCCTGACATGATGGTTAAAAATTAAGGCAATTTTCGGATTCAGTGCTAAAAAATACATAAAAGTTAAAAAACCCAACAATATCCGTCTTATATTATCTAATCTAAAACTTTTTCTTAAACTTCTTGGCGGTAATCTATCCGAATTTTTTTGTGTTATCCTGTAAAATAAGTATAAATGGTAACCACCGAAAATCATAATAATATTAGATTGTTATCGGATTTGCGCCAGTATGTAAAATGTAATCTCGATCGGATATTTGAAAGTGGGTTAAAGTTCGAATACAAATTTTGAACTGAAAAATCATACATAAGATCGTTGAAGTAGCATAAAAACTTATAAAAATAACATAATTTTTTTAAAAGAAATCATAAAAGAAACAGTCTCAAATCCTGACAAAATACAACATATGTTATTTCAGCCAATCTGAAACTTAATAAAGGTTAACTTAATCGTAATATTTGTACGATTTTTTTCAAAGCGCAGATACGCATGAAATGAGATCTTCGAATACTTTAAGCACTTGGAATGTGACCCCTCAAAGCCAAGCCGAACTCATTTGTTTTCAGAGTAGGAAAGTGGCATAAGTCATGCATTTTTAAAGTTTCATAACTCGCACAATTTTAGTGTTATATGAATGGGACTTTTTTTTGTCTTACTTGTCAATGTAATAGGAAAATTTAACTAAATATAACTTATAGGACTGGGGGACCGTATAAAAATTTAAATTTCGTAATTTTTTAAGAAATGTTTTTATTGGCTCAAATCGCTTTTAAAATATTTCTTTACCTGATTCAAATCACTTTTCTAATTAGAACTATATGTCTATGACTAACGGTTTAGAAATTAGCCATTGGACACCGTTGAGACCGGACACCCTGTATAGTATAACAACACGCAATAAATAATGGACTCCTCCATTTTAACCCTTTCCGGCGCAGAGTAATTCTGTTTATAAACTGATGAAATGAAGGACTGATACCAAAATTTATAAACGTATTTATTAGAAAATACAAACTTGCTTATTTTCACGTACGTTATATAAAGAATTTTAATCAAATATTCTGGGTGCCAGTAAAATAAAAATTAGGTGTCCTTTTTTAAGAACACTGCCCGCGAAAGGGTTAAGCGAAGTGAAGCGTTTGGACAAAGAACCGTGAAGAAAATTCTCTCTCTGTTGAAGGTTGCGGGTGCAACCAAAAGTACTCGGTTGTTTAAATAAATGTGTATTTTAGAATTTTACATCTTTTAACATCTATGTTACTTTAATATCACGTTTTAAGTAAGCAAGGAACCTTTTGACCTCATGTTACATTTACGATATTTATTTACTTAAAATTCAAATGAACGTAAATAAAGTAACTGATTTCTAAAAGAAATTTCTACTTTTCTGGCGCGACAGCAACTAATCACTGTCACCTGGACTACGACAAACCAATTAACTTGGAATCCACCCAAAAGCAAAGAGTACAAAAAAAGAACTTAAAAGTCGACTTAATCGATGTTGTTGTTTTTCCCCCTCTTCTAATTGAACACACTCAATCTAACATCATGTTTCGCTTTCTTCACCTCTAATTTTAAGTGGTATTTAACAATTCTCCACCGAGTCCATTAGAAAATTAGGAAAGAAAAACTAATTTAGAGTTAAACCTCAGGGCGAATTGCAATTACTTTAATTGACTACATAATTTTAAAATGAATAATTGGCCGACAATATACCCACCATTAACGCTTTTGTGTGCGACGACAATTAACAAACTTTCATTTTTCCTCTTTTTATTTTTACGCACAGCAGGATTTAAACGAGCCACTTGTAATCTCGAAGAAGGCAATTTGAAGAATAATCGTTTCGCCATTTGCAAACTTCTGAAATAAAGGATTTTTCCTTATCGTTCCATTAGTTAGATTTTCGCAAGTCAGGACAAATCCCTTTCAATTTTTAAATTACCGCTGATTGAAAATAATGTAGTGAAAGTAAGTTGAACAAATACAAAGAAAAGTATCACGGCGCTTTAATATTTGTCAAGGCTATCTATCATGTAAGGTTTAGTTAATAAGTACGAAAGTAATGAGATGGAAACTTATTCTGGAATTTATGGGTTTGTTAAAATTTTAAGTTGGAATGAATTGATCACTTTCAAAATAAACTCTCAAATTCTTTCTTCAATTCGGGGAAATATTCGTGGCAGCACTGCCACCGATATGTATCTGAGAACTGCAGATATTTCCGTTCCTTCTTTTTTCCGTCCTAGGACAGAAAATTTCCGTAATTTGCAAAAAAGAGGGGTTTTTTTTTACTCTTTTTTTCTTCCGTGGATCCACTTGGTTTTGAACATGGGACCACGCGTCTTGAATCGAGCATCTTAACCACTCGGCCAGCGAGCACTTGGTAGAGAGAGAGTTTAAAATGAAAATAAGGGTTTTCTTCAAATGAGCGATTGGTAAAGTTGGTTAAATTTCTTGTTCAAAAATCTCGGAAATTTGAACTTAATGGCAGGGACATTTCGTCGTTATGAAATTTTAACAGGCGTTTTAACTGTTATAGAATAATAGAGGATAAAAATTATTACATATGAGACATTTTTAATAAGACATAATTTAATTGTTAGATGTAAAATATGAATACTATATTTTAAATTAAATTCGAGAAGATTTTTTTAATCGATTTTTTTTAACTTATTGAACTACTATACATTTTTTAAATTCATTAAATTGTTTATTAAGAATATTTTTACATGCCGAATATTTATTTATTTATTTATTTATTTATTTTTTAATACTCTGAAAAATAAATTGCGAATAGTTTAAATGAATGAGAAAATTGCTAATCTATTAAATTCGAAAGCATTACTTATTTCTGTTTGACTGTTTTTGAATAAATTAGAAATTTTAATTTATTGAATATTAGATTTTTCATTTAAATTCGAAATTTGGTATTAATAAAGCCAATACTCATGCGTGCAAAGAATAAACGGGATTCCCCCCCTCTTTTTCAGATTTCCCGGAAGACTTAAAGGAAAAAGTATGTTTTCTAGGAAAACGGAAACTATTTGTTTAAAAATGATGAATAATTTAGTGTATGAAGACGAAATTTTTCTGACAATGTATCACTGTTAAAAATTTTGCAGTAGGTTGAACCAACTTTTCTTGTTGCAGTAACTGCATCCATAAGATAGTAAAATCTCACTCCAAGATTTGGAATTCCGGTTGAACCTTAGCTCCAAATGTTGGTTCGATTTCTCCATCTTATGGTTGCAGTCAATGCAGCACCAAAAATTGGTTCAACGTATCACAAAATTTTTAACAGTGTATTAGCGCTTCTATGGCGTGCTTTCTTACAGGCCATAAACCCCATATTTCCGGTATTCAAAAAATTTCTTAGCCTTTAATTTTATTGAAATACAGTTTATTTAAAAAAAACTAACTGTTTAATTATTAGATGAATTAATTATACAAAGCAAGATTGTTAGTAATGTAATTTTATGGGTTAGGGTTCAACATATTTCTTTGCCCAAGCCCCAAAAATCTGATTATCCGCCCATGCGTATATGTAAGCGAGTGCAAAAACATTTCTTTTAATAAGTGTAAAATAAAAGTAGCTAAGTTTTGCTATTCCATAAACGCATTCTGAATGCATATTTTCTTTTATCTTTTGAAATGTCAAAAAAGAATGAACACATATTAACTACAATATGAGACATGGTAGAAATGCGATATGGTGTATCTAATGCACATTTTCCCCCCTATCTATTTTTTTTTTTTTTTTTCAGAATCTATTCTTTTTTTATTCTTCTGTTAAAAACGAAAAAACTAACTAAACCTGTGGCACTATAATTCATTAAGGATCCTGACCTACAGTGGGGCCTTGTGGCAACAAGGATGATGGATTATTATTATTTATTTTTAAATAGTGTACTTGGGGAAACAGAAATAGAAGGAAAAAATTAAACATTTTAAAACGTTTTTTCCCCACCTTTGAGTACAAACAAATATTCAATTCCCAATTCATTTTTACACACAAAAATTCAGAACATATGAAGCAGATAAATTAAAAAATCTGTCATATTTTCTCAATAGTTACCATGGGAACAGAAATACCGTATTTACTAATGTTTAATTCGTACCCCTGATTTTGATATGGAAAAATGAAATATATATGTGTTTCTCACGTATAATGGCGCACCATAGAATTTTAATAGCTGAAAAAAAGGATCTTTAGAAATCCTTAGTTAGAAAAAAAAATCTCTATAGAGATCATTAAAAGTTTCAAAGTAGGATTATGAAATATGGTGTAAGGATGCGAAGATGATATTATATATGCAGATTTATAGATTATGATAGAGGCAATTTCAGCAATAATAACAATGGCATACTTGTGACAGCCAGAATTTGTTAATTTTGAAATAAATATAAGATATTTTACAAATGAGCGTATTTTTATTTTCCTACTGATTTAGTTGTGCAACGTTAATCTAATAAAGATGTATGATGTATTTCTATTTTATCGGATTTGACTTATTTTTCAACTATGCTAATTTAAGATAAGATTTATTTTTCAATTATGCTAATTTAAGATAAGATAAAACCATTACTTTTTCTAGCCATTAGGGCAGAAAGCGCAGGAGGGAGTAATTACTGTGTATTTACTGAAAATAGTGAAAACAAATTACACCGCATGTAAAAGTGCAATATCTAACAAAGCGCTTATCTAACTTGCTAGTTCTATATTTGTATAATTGTATCGCAATGTCTACGTGTTGTAAAGTGATTGAGAGAAAGCATATATGGTTTGATATAGTTGTCAGAAATATTGCCCATGGAATGTTCTATTTATATTTTTGGTGGGAGGTGATGCGCGTTATATAGGAGTAAATATGGTAATTTAAAAAAAAGAGAAGAAAGAATTGTATCTTAACTGGGTTTAAATTGTCAAAATATTTACATTTTTACAACAAAAGGAATTGTAATGGCAAAACACACTCCTTGAAAGATATTCTTGCAAAGAACGGCGTTTTAAAAATAAATTAAGAAACATCTTTCTAAAAATAAAACATTAGACACAAACGTTTTATTCACAAATCATTTTAAAACACGAAACCCAGCAACGTTTAACCAAAATAATTGAGATTTTGTCTAGACAAACAGATCGGGACATCAGCAAAAGGAAAGTAGCATATTTTCAAATAATTATGGCGAAACATATTCCTTGAAAATATATATTCTTGGAAAAAAATGGCATTAAAAATAATAATGATGATAATAATAAATAAAAATTTCTAAAAAAAAAAAAACTATCTTTCATTAGAAACAAATATTTGATTCACAATTCATTTTCAGTAACGTTTATACAAAACATTAAGATACATTTAAGAGTCATATTTTCTGAAAAGTTATCATGGTCCTAGATAAATACTCCCGGCAGAAAAGCAACTAGTGTCGTTATTGAATAAGGTTCAAGCTGTCAATATTTTAACTTACAGAACAATGGATTCTTTTATCCTCACGAGAGACTACGTGTAAGAAAAAGCAAGCTGTCATAAAATAAACATTAAAAATTATAGAATACAACGAAAGTGTTCCTAAGTATCATTTAATATTCCATGAAGATGTCGATTTTTACAAGACTTGCTACAAACCCTGGCACAGTAACGGAAATTTAATTACGTTTTTATGAAACATTTGCGTTTGAAAGCCAAACAGAAGCGATTTCTGCAGCGAGGGTAGCGCAAAAATGAAAAAATAATAAATAAAAGCAAATAAAAAGGAGGAATAATGGAAAAAAAATCATATGAAACAGAAAAAAAGATATTGTAAGAGGGGGAAATTAATTGTCTAACTCACCAATAAAATATTTTTAAATGGCAAGCTATGAGTTCTTTATTTAAAAAAATAAAATAAAATAAAATAAAATAAAATAAATACCAGTTCCTTTCGATTTTAAGAAAAAGCAGGGGCACCCAGAAAAAATTGTAAAGGGAACAAATCGAACAAGATTGTACTGGTTAGTCACATGGAAAGCAAGTGATTGGAACTGACACGCTTTAAACTGAAAAAACACCGTTTCAACAATTAAAATAAGATTTTTTAATGACAGAAGTATAATCCAAATTCATAAATCAATTATTAACAATTAATCAATTAATTATAAATCAGTGTTTCACCAAATTTCCAAGGATGTAAGGCTAAAATGACTTCTCCTTAAACACTTCCCGGTACAACTGAAACGTAATTATGACTGTTTATTGATGCAACATTTTTAAGGTTCCGTACCCCAAAAGGGAAAAACGGGTCATATGATCAGATTGTTGTCCGTCTGTCTATCAAGACAGTTTTCTTTTATTCCCAGGCTGAGCTGAAAGTATCAAGTTGAAAATAATAATAAATTCCATGGCCAAATTAATAATAAATTCATATTTTATTACAAAAATTGCAGCTTTTAACTCATTGTAATAAAAAGTAAAGTCCTTAGAATGCCCCCTGCCCCCCCCCCCCCACACACACACACAAACAAACCACTCCTAAAACTATAGGGTACTTCTGGTCGACCTAGAATCTTGAAATTTGGCACGAAGGAAGTTCTCATAGCACATGTAAAGGAAAAATTCAAAAATCCTCAATTTATAGTTCTGCATCCACTTATTACCTGACAAACTCGTCTGTTTGTCAAGACCATTTTTCCATGAACTACTGAACGTATCAAGTCGAAATTAACATTAAATAATAAAATCCACGGCTTCCAAACAACTTTTTTTTTTCTTATACAAACTCAAAACCTGCTGAAATGCCTAATCCCTTGCTTCGAACGAGTCACAACTGAAAAATTGGGTTTTTTGAGTTATGTCTGCCATTCTACTTGGTCTCTACCAACCACCTAAAGTATCAGATAGTGCACTGAAAATCCATCCACCAGGTAGCAGTTGTGTTTCCGAGATGGCCACTGACCCTAACACAGGCGGAAACAATTTTTCGCATTTCCTGACAAACGGAGTTTTTTGACTTATGACACTTTTGAAGGGTGGGTGAAAATAAATCTTTATCTCGAAGTAAGGTCTAAAACTTCAGATAGACGCATCTGAAGACTACTCGGGGTCTTTTTGTTCTCGTCAAACGGCGCTTTCTTGCAGTTACGCGGCGTTTTTCCTCTTTTATGGCTTTACGGGGAAATTGCTGGACATCCGGCAAAGCGGGGAGAGTTTCCTTCAAGTTCGATCTAATCTGACCTCCTGACCCATTGTTGAACCATTCCGTCCTTTAGTTAAAAAACACAAATATGCTTTAGCATGACAGTGAGCACTTTTGTTTTGTATGTTAAAGAAATATATTATAGATCTGAGGGTCGGGGGTCCTGGCGCCCAGAAGATAGAAGGACAACTAAATAAGGACCAAAGATAAAGTTAACATTATAACAGCAGTGTGAAACACTAGGAGAACAGTGAAGAACACGTTTCGCTCCGATTTCGCAAAAATTTTCGCATTATGAAATCTCAGTATACTATTTCTGAAATGAGTTACCAACATATTTGAAAATATCTTGAATATTGAAAAAAAAAAATTTTACCGCAGTATTTCTTTGCTTAAAAGTGGCGCATAAAAATTCAAGTACACTTTATTTATACTTTCTAATACTTTAATTAACATATCAGTTAACAGGTTGATTTATTAAAATAGTAGCACATTTTGAAGAATTTTAGGGGGGAAAAAATAATCTGTCCTTGTAAAAGATATTTTGGGAGAAATTGGTATAAAAAAATTAAAAACAAACTTTAATATTTTTCATTAGAAACAAATGCTTCATTCCAAATTCATTTTGAAACACAAAACAGAACAGCATTTATCTGGAACAGATAAAAATTTAAAAAACGTGCCATATCTTCCCAAAGTTGCCATGGGAATAGATCAGAACACCCGATTAAGAAAGCAACTTGTGTTTTTATTGAATAAGGTTTAAGCTGTCAAAATTTTAACTTTCTACAACACAATGGGTTCTTTTATCCTCACGAGAGACGGCGGGAAAGAAAAAGTAAGCTGCCATAAAATAAACATTAAAAATCAAAGAATACAACAGAAGTGTTCCTAAGTATCATTTAATACTCTATGAAGATGTCGATTTTTACAAGACTTACTGCAAACCCTGACACAGTAATGGAAATTTAATTACGTTCTCATGAAACATCTGGTTTGAAGACTAAATAGAACCGATTTCAGGAAGGCAGGATAATACAAAAAAAAAAATAAATAAATAAAATAAAATAAAATAAAATAAAATAAAATTACATGAAAACTGAAAACAAACAAAAGAAAGAATTATGGGGAAATTCGGAAGGGGTTAGAAATGAGACAAAACAAAAAAAAAATTGTATGAAAAGGAATACATTTTGCAATGCACAGATAAAACATATATTTTTTTAAATGGCAAGCTGAGAGTTCCTTTTCTTTTATTGAAAATATTGAGTTCGTTTGTATTTTTGAATACATTGTTAACAAATTGACTTATTAAATTAGTAATATATTTCGAAGAATTCTAGCAAAAAATCTAAAAGAATCTTTACTCATAAAAGATATTTTTGGAAAAATTGATATATTTGAAAAATAAAGAAAAAACAAACTTTCTAAAAATTAAATGTTCTCGTTCATTAGGAACAAATGCTTCATTCCAAATTCATTTTGAAATAAATAAATAAATAGAACAACATTCATCTGAAACAGATAATTTTTTTTCAAAGTGTCATATTTTTCTCAAAGGTTACCATGGGAGTAGATAAACACTCGAGAAAGAAAAGCAACTTGTGTCTTTATTGAATAAGGTTTAAGCTGTCAAAATTTTAACTTTCTCAACAACACAATGGATTCTTTTATCCTCACGAGAGACAGCGGGAAAGAAAAAGTAAGCTGTCATAAAATAAACATTAAAAATCAAAGAATACAACAGAAGTGTTCCTAAGTATCATTTAATATTCCATGAAGATGTCGATTTTTACAAGACTTACTGCAAACCCTGACACAGTAATGGAAATTTAATTACGTTCGCATGAAACATCTGGTTTGAAGACTAAATAGAACCGATTTCAGGAGGGTAGGGTGGCAGAAAAAACAAAAGATGAAGAATTATGGGGGAATTCGAAAGGGGTTAGAAATGAAACAAAAAGAAAAATTATATGAAAAAGAATAAATTTTGTAACGCACGGATATAAAATATATATTTTTTTTAATGACAAGCTGAGAGTTCCTTTTCTTTCAATGAAAATATTGAGTTCATTTCGATTTTTCGAATGTAAGGGAAAAGTGGAGAAGGGCAGGATGAAATATGAAGGGAAGTTAAAGAGAACAATGACACGAGATTGCATCAATCACATGAAAGCGAGATATTGGAGTTGACACGTTTCAAACTAATAAACTCGGCTTCAACAGTTAAAATGAGAATGTTGAATGACAGTAGTATTATTAAAATTTAACTGTAAATCAATGTTTCTTTAAATAGAATGATGAAAGGTTTAAATGATTTATCTTCTTAAACAATGCTATGTATTCAAAAGTAACTATGACTTTTGGTATATGTGTCTAAAATTTGCATTTTAATTTTCTAAAAAAAAAAAAGGTCCAGACCATTATGAAGTGTGAATATTTTTTTGAAGTGAGTTACTCTCAATATAGCGACTTGATTTAACAGGAAAATGTATAATTAAAGCGGTATACCCCGAAAGTATATATTTACTTATTTGTTTACAGTACTACTTAAAGTAGATTATGATTTCTTTTGTACTACAATTACTGTAATAAAATATTGAACTTTCGAAAAAAAAGACCCAGTCTATTGTGAAAGGTATTTGAAGTGAATTACATCATACACAGGGCGATTGATTCAAAATAACGTGGCCAACATGAAAGGGCAAAGCAGGCATACAAAAAGAATTAAAAATCCCATATGAACATGGTGTCGCAAGCAGGGCGGTTCAAAATAACGTGGCCAACATGAAAAGGCAAAACAGGCATAAAAAAGGAATCAAAAATCCCATAGGAACACGGTGTCGCAAACGCCATCCGGGGCAGCTAAAGGGGGTTGAAAATTATATGCAGTACAAGAAAAATAAAAAAATCATTCTACACCATTTTATTTATACTGTATTTCCACACATGTTAACACATTTACGATCAATAGTAATACAGGAGAGGCTCAAAGATTTTGCCAGACACCTGGAGACATGCATTACATCGACGCTGCATTAACTGGCGCACCTTCACAAACATATCAGGTGTATTTCGAACATATGCTGCTGCCGCAACAATTCTTCCTGCGATGAAACCGGTGTTTCGTAAATAAGTGATTTAAAAACCCCATAAGAAAAATTCTACTGGAGACAAATCTAGAGATCGCGGTGGCATTTCGATATTGGTCCACCTCGACCAATAGAACGTCTGGGAGTTCTGGCCTGCAGATATGTTCTGACTTGTCTGCTGAAATATGCGGGAGCTCCGTCGTGCTGAAATTATACATGTCAAGTCGCTCAACTTGCTCAGCTCGTGTTTTCACGGAAACACCTTCTAGCGGCCCCGGAGGTCGTTTTGCTTTGCCCTTTCATGTTGGCCACATTATTTTGAATCACTCGGTATATACTGTAATTTTACAGGAAAAGGGTATAAATGGTATAAAGTGTATGGTATAAATGGTATAAAGTAAATGGTATAAATGGTAAATTTAGACCTCAAAAACGTAGATTTAATTGTTTACGGTACTAATTAAAATAACCCCATAGATTATAGATATATAATCTACTAACAAGTAAAAAAATATTAAGTTTCTATGTTGGCCATGCTTATTATAGTAACGCACACAAAGTAATGACCATATATATACATTAAAAAAATTATACCAATATTTTGAATTAAATTATTAATTTACTTTCCAAAAAAAATACTAATTAAAAAGTTTAATAAATTAAAAATTAAAATTCTTCTGAAATTTGTTCGGTACCGATTAAAATTTCTAATTAACTAATTAAAATGTTTAACCCGTTTCCAAACTTAATTCTTAATTGAAAGTTTCGCACGATCTTTAATGTAGAAGTAGTGAATAAACTTTATACCTCTATATCGCCTGTTTAAAAATCATTAACCCTTCATTTTATTCATTTATTTTTTGTGGATGTCCCCTGTTATTTATTACCGCATGTTTTAAAAATTCTTTCTTCGGTATTCCTCGTCTATCAACGTAATTAGTACCGATCGTCAATTGATTTTGTCTTTCTTTTACAATACATTCTGAACAAATATGCTCATTAAATTCTTCTTGCATCATTATTCGACTAAAGAACATGATGAATTATTTTAATTTTGTTGGATGTTATGTTACTATGTATAGGAAGGTGTTTTATTACCATTCCCCACCCCCCACCCCCCTGTTTTGATTTTTTTTTCGTTATTTGTAGCAGTTTTATATTATTATTGATTAGCTTCAGTTTATTTTTTGGATACACTGTTGCTATCTTTTTTCTTCTGTGATTTAGTTTAGAACATATAAATTGTTTTATTATAAAACTATCAAGAAGTTTTCAAATTTCTGCACGATAAATAATAGATTTGAAAGTTTACAAAAATTATTAATGTAAAATATTCATTTATTTGTATTTCAAACCTATCACTGGTCGGGTTTTGTTCAAGGTTGAGTCTAATTTTGACAGTTCGTTTACGTTCGGTGAGAAAGAAGAAAAAATAAGAAAGAAAAATCATGCGTCAAGCATAGAATATGAAACACTTTCCAACGCCTTTAGAATATTGTAAGAAAACTTCACAGTTTAATACGGTGAAATATGATGTCTATGAAACAATTTGGTAAACGCGTAACTGAAAACCCAATTTCAGAAATTACCATTTGTAGTCGGAAAATACCATAATTCTTTTGTGCAGCCCAGTATATGATGTACACGTTTGTATATACAGGTTGAATACAAATGATGAACCCGATTTTTAAAAATCATATTTTCGAAACTACTGCACGCATATTACAATAAGTGCTACACGAATTTAAAGAAAAATATTCCAAGTTTTTTTCAGTTACAAATTTTCGATGTGTGACCCTCTTGTTACATGGCATACGTCCAATCTGTAATCCAGTTCGTTCCAAACACCAAACGCCCCATCCACCGGTGTGGAAGATCCTTGTTCAGGTAACTACGTACCTGCAAAGACCAATGAGTTGGGGCTCCATCCTTTTGAAACAAAATCTGCGCTGTCCTCAAGCGGGTGGTGATCAAGGTCCCCAGACCTAACACCATGTGATTTTTTTTTTTTGTGGGGTTACGTGAAAAGACATTGTTTATGAATGCCGAAAGTACTGCCAGAACTTAAAGAACGCATTTGTGCAGCGTTCAGAACCATCGACAGAGTGATGCCACAAATTGTTTGGAACGAACTGGATTACAGATTGGACGTATGCCGTGTAAGAAAGAGAGTCACACATCGAACATTTGTAACTGAAAAAAACTTGGTATATTTCTCTAAATTCATGTATCACTTATGTGCAGTAATTTTCAAAATATGATTATTATTATTATTTAATTGGGTCTAATCTGTATTCACCCTGCATAATACCTAGTCTGAAAAAATGTAGTTCAAAAAGGAAACGAATAACAACGTTGGAAATTCCCCTTCAGCAATTTCCGTCGATAAGCGTTAATGCATTCACCTTTTGTAGAGCTCTGATATGATCTACAGAATGTATATACAACAACTAATATGCAAAAAATTAATTACATGTCAAAACGCGTTCAGATACAGAAATCGTTCTTCCGACAATTATTGTTCATATACAGTAGTGTAACCACATTATTTTGTGTGTCCCTGTAAATGAACAATGGACGGTATGCTCATCATAATCTATAATTAGCAACTTGTAGTGTACCTCAGTAATGCCTGTCAATTTCAATATGTTTTGAATAGGCGTAACAACATTGAAATACACAACCAACTACCACGCCCCCCCCCCCCCCCCCCCACACACACACACAGTGATGTATAAAGGAATTATTTTGGGTGTTCCTGTAAATGAACTATAAATGCTACACACTTCAAATACCAAACATGTCATATTAAACATAAATAACATAGATCAATTGCATATCAATCCGAGTATATTTACGCGGGTTCACTAACAGAGACAGACAGACCAAATTCATACCAGGTTGGCCACAGATCAGGAAAAAAAGCAATAAAAGAAGAAAACATCGTTATTTTTTATTTATAGAAATATTCTTTTTAACCGCTCAATCCAAAAAGGCGAATTTTTCTATAAGGAAATAATGGTATTTATTTTCTTTATTTTTATTTTTATTTTTTTTTTACAACATTTTACTCCGATCAGTCGTCACAATGCATAAACATTTCCCAGCTATGTTGGAAAATGTTAAAAATAATGTGCCCAAGAATCAGCATTTCATACAAATCTAACATGCTGCATGCAAATTCTAAATTTATAGACTGTTCGAATAAAATACAAATTTTTCGAATAGCGTGAAATATTTCATGCAATAAAAATGAAAGACGCGAGAAACTGTGCAATACAGTTTAAGGGGGGGAAAGTCCAAAGAAGTAGGACACAGCTGTTATTTTTTTCAGTAAATAATAAAGTTTAAGCTTAAATCTTACTTTTAAAATTATTTTAAGTTGCAATTTCAAAATTTTATTAAATTCTGACAGACATAACTTCGATCTATGTCTCTTATGGATGAAAACACCGAAAGAATTTATTTGTATGAGGACGTGAATTTCAAAACTCAGCCTTATCCCGGAAACATTTTTTTTTTAGTAAACCAAGTTTTGTTTGCTCTCAAATTCCTAGTATATAAATAAGGCGAGTTTGGAAAATAAACCAAGGTTTTAGAATGGGGGGGAAAAAAAACCTCAATAACAGTAGTTTTTGCAGATTGTAGTGTTTTTCGGCGCAAGTTTACTAACATAATAAATGAATAGATTTTTTTAACACACAACTGAAAACCCAATAATATTTAAAATTTTAGTTGTTTAAAAGGCGTATAGCTATAGGCATATAGCTATAGGCGTATACGCAACTAAAGTTTGAAATATTATTGAATGCAAGGTGTGTAAAATTTTCTACAGAAAAATTTCCACGATATATATATATATATAGAGGTATTGAAAACTCAATTTCAGCAATTACCATCTGTAGTCGGAAAATATCAGAATTCTTTTGTGCAGCCCAATATATGATGTACATATTTGTGTATACACTATACTACATACTTTGCAAAAATTTAGTTCAAATAGGAAAAGCATAATAAAATTGAATATTTTCCCTTTCAGTAATTTCCGTCAATCAAAACTTTTTTTTTTATTGGGGTATTGGGGGGTGGGGAAGGGGAAGGCAAGTTTTGAAACTTAGGTCCTCATAATAACTTCTTTAAAATTAATTTATTTATTTTGGTTTGATGAAGCAATAGAAAAGAAAATAATATTGCGATCTATATCTATATATATATATATCAATATAAGTTTATTAAATGCCGAGTTTGACTATTTGTATATGTTCAGCGACAAAACGCTTCCTCAAAGTCAAATTTTCATACAATGTTTTATTAAAAAATCTAGATTGTTTGAATACAATACCTCTTGTCGATGTGCATAAAACTTTTTATTAGAATATTCAAAAATAACGCAAGACAAAAAATTAAACATACAGGTAATTTAAAGGGGTCAAATGAAACTAAACAAATCTTTTTTCCAACAATGATCCCCTCTCCCAAGTCTAGACATAACGTTAATATAAGTAAGTAAACTATTGAAGATAATAATAAACTAATTCTAGCAAATAAGCATCTTATTCATTACAGTTACTATGGGAAACATCCAAATCAGTCACCAAAAGATCATGCAAAAACTCTAGTTTCGTTTTGTAAAATCGCGGGCTATTTTTGTCAATCAATTCAGATATTTTTCAGAGTTTTAAAAATTTGCCGATGATATTTTATTTTTTTCCAGACAATTTATTTTATACTTCAAAGCTAGCAATATTAAGATTTGATAACATTTTCGTTCTTAATTCATGATATTTTCATACGCATTTGGCAAAGTTTGATTCATAAATATTCATATTTGTTCAATTCCGAGTCTGATTTTAACGATTCGTTTATGCATGACTGAAACAGTAAAAAAATGTTGTATCCAATAATCAAATTTTTGTCTAAGATTAATAAGTTGCACAGCAAAATTCTAACATTGTTCGAATAACATGTTTTTCAATTTACCGGAAATATTTTATTAAAATATCGAATAATGAAAAACGCGAGAAACTAATCAATGCAGTTCAAAGAAACTAATAAAATCCTACGAAATTGGGCACACTTACCACCAAAAGAATAAATTTTATTCTTCCGAGTCCTGACATAACTTTAATCTATGACTCTCATGCGTGAAGTAGCGAATGAATTTCATCTTTTATATGCATATGAGAAGCAAAATAACTCCTTCAAAACTAATTTCATCCATTTGTTTTTATACGGACAATAGAAAAGCAAATAATAATGCTGCAAAATATTCCCTATCTTTCCATAAATAAATCTCTCGCTTTTATCATCTAAAATACCCTTGGGCGGCGAAGAGAGAATATAGAAGAGAGGACAGAGGAGAAAATCGACTTTCGCTTTTCTCTCAATAAACCTTGAAACTTCCGAAAAGATGCTTTTTAATCTCTTCGACTTCTGCAAAAATATTTTTCTGGGACGCGACTCAGAATATATATATATATAAAAAAATGTATCAATTCATCAAAGCGGCAGAATATAACTCCCAAAAAGTGTCGACTTTCCAATATGCTGCATCTCACTTTATTTCTTTTTAAAGTTTTGGTAGTGGAGTAAAAAAATATATTATATATCCATGTTTTATTCTTTTAGCCTAGACTTTTCTTTTCAAAATATTTTGGGCTCGCAGCCCATTTCATTCAGTCAAACATATAACAACAAAAATATGCCAAAATCTCCGGTTATCCTTACACCGCTTCCTTCTCCCCTGCTGCCTTGTTGAATTGACACCAAGGACGCATAACTTGAGTTTCTCTCTACTTTTATTTTTCTTTCTTTCTTTTTCTGAATAAAATACTGCGCCAAAAAAGAAACCCCTTTGCCAAGATGTATGCTTTTTCACTTAGCACCTACGACCATAAGCGAGATCGCTCCCCAGCTCTTAGGACTCTTACTAGGATGGGCACACAATTTATAGAAGTACCTTCTGTTTGTTTGTGTATATTCGACACAGGAGAATTCTGTATCTATTTCCGCATGCAATTTATAGGTATTAACTCTCCAAGGGCAATCCCTATCATTTAAGTGCCAAATTTATTGTTCTCTTTCATGTTTGTGTTCTTTTGAACTGGAAAAAAAAAAAAAAAAATGTTTGGCTGTCTGCACCCAGCGACCTTGTTCACTATTCTTTTATGTTTTGCGCTGTGGATTTTCGTAAATTCAACATAGAATGTTATGTCCCTTTTTTTAAAATGTTATTTATGTTTTAAATTCTAGAAAGGAAGTATATTATATTATTTTAAAGATTTACTTGCATATTGGTCATTGCTCTTTTATGCTTTACCTTAGATTTTCATATTTTATTGTGTATTTTTGATGTAACATTTTTCATGATGTATTTTTGATTATTGTTTCAGGAAGAAAAATATAGCAACGTACAGGGTTCCTACACAATTTTGGTAAAAAAAAAAAAAAAAAAAAAAAAAAAACCCTGACTTTTCTAGATTTTGACCTTTTTCAAAAATTTCCCTGACTTTCTCAGTAAAAATTCGGCTTATATATTGTTGTAAAATCCTCCAGAATGGTCCAAACTTTTGTCTAGATTAATGTTTAAAAAAAAGTGTATGCTGTATAAATTTCAGATTTTTAATTATTTTTCATATTATGCTATTGCTATATAATTTGCATAAATTTTGTATAAAAATTTGTACATTGGATAAATAACTAACTCAAAATTTCTTCATTTACAACGATAATCGAGACTTTGATGGGAAATAACGCATCAAAAATTCTTTGACTTTTCCCTGACCACTTCAAATATTTAAAAAATTCCCTGGCATTTCCTTGACTTTTTGCCTAAATTTTCGAATTAACTGTCATTTTTCCCCTCTCACCCGTAGGAACCCTGGCACGGATTTCAAGGAAAAATTAAAAAATAATAATCATCACAAATGCATTGTTTTCATAAATCAACAATGCGTCAATAAAATAATGAAAATAAATGCATTTTAATCTCTTTGCGACGAGCGTGCTTTACAGAAATTTTATTCCTTTATCGTCGGCTTTTGAAAATAAAAATGTTTGCCTAATTTAATTGCAAAAATTCTTTGCTTAAATGAGGTAAAATTTTAAATAAAAAATTACTGGGAGGAATACTGAAGGATTCTGAATACTTTACGTTGCGTCACATATATGTGACGATCGTCCAGGTTAACAATGATTACATAACCTAAAATAAAACAAAACATGAAATGGAAAGACAAACTAAATTTGTCATCTTTTCATAAAGGAGAAAAATAATTAACACCCGAATACAAGTGCAGAGTAAAAAGTATTATCACTAAAAGAGCGTTCTATAAGTTTCAGTGCCCCCCAAAAATTAAAAAAAAAACAAAAAATAAATAAAGTATCATAAATCAAAAAGCTTCGATCGTTAAAAGAGAGAAATTTTACTGTTTTACATATGAAAGAATAAAGAATAAAGGAAACTTTTCTAAATATAACTCATAAAACCCACTAATCAAGGATTCTGAATACTTTACGCTGCGTCATGTACATATGACGCTCGTCCCAAACAGGTTAACAATGATTACATAACCTAAAATAAAATAAAACATGAAATGGAAAGACAAACTAAATTTGTCATCTTTTCATAAAGGAGAAAAATAATTAACACCCGAATACAAGTGCCGAGTAAAAAGTATTATCACTAAAAGAGCGTTCTGTAAGTTTCAGTGCCCCAAAAATTTAAAAAAAAAAAAAAAAAAAAAAAATCAAAGTATTATAAATCAAAAAGGTTTGATCGTTAAAGAGAAATTTTACTGTTTTACATATTAATAAAGGAAATTTTTCTAAATATAACTTATAAAACCCACTAATCAAGGATTCTGAATACTTTACGCTGCGTCACGTACATGTGACGCTTGTCCCGAACAGGTTAACAATGATTGCATAACCTAAAATAAAACAAACCATGAAATGGAAAGACATAAACCAAATTTGCCATCTTTTCATAAAGATGAAAAATAATTAACAATCGAATACAAGTGCAGAGTAAAAAGTATTATCATTAAAAGAGCGTTTCTATAAATTTTAGTGCCCCCAAAAAATGTTAAAAAAAATTTCAAAGTATCAAATCAAAAAGGTTTGGTCGTTAAAAAAGAGAAATTTTACTGTTTAATTTTTAGAAAAAAAGGGAAATTTTTCTAAATATAACTGATAAAACCCACTTATAGTACAAAAATTTTAACTTCGTTATAAACATAAAAAAATATATATTCAATCAAATAAAAATTAATGCAAATTGATTGTCATATGATGAAAAACAATATTTGAAACTTCTCCCCACCCCCTCCCCTATTGGAATTGAACCTCTAAAGCTGACGGTTTGGGAATTAGCGCTGAACGATAAGAAAAGACCCCCTGTATTTGTTTTGCGATTTTTATGCTTTCGTGACTGAGAACGTTGACTAACTAAGTAGTATGCATCTTAAAAGAATGCATTTAAGCTTTAACCATTTTGTGACAAGTATGACGTATACGTGAGTACGGAGTTTTCAGAATTTTATTATTCTTACCAGTAATTTTGAATAGTAAATTTTGTTTATTTTAATCACAGAAAAAAAAAATGATTTGGATATACCAGAGCTAAAAGATTAAAAATTCTGTACAAGTACCTTCGTCGCGAAAGGGTTAACAAGGATTACATTAATGCTAAAATAACACAAAACACAAAATGGAAAGACCTAAATCGAACTTCTCATCTTTTCAAAAAAGAGAAGAAAAATCAGTAGCCGAAAATAAAATGCACCCACAAAACAAACAAAAAAGGGGAACAGATGTCACATATTCTCGCGGCCGCCATCTTGGATTTTTTCTTGGCGTGAAAACCCCTTTTCCGCCAAGTAGTAAATGTCGCCAAGCAGCGATTTATGCGCATTTTATGCGATTTATTTATCGATAAAGATCGCCAAAATCTCAAAAAAAAAAAAAAAAAAATCGGCAAGAAATCTCAAAACATCCAAGATGGCGGCCGCAGGAATATACGGCATCTAAGCCAAAAAAAAAAGGGGGGGGGAATGCCTTTATATAATACTGGGCAACAAAGATTTTGGTGGTTAGGAAATAAACACCATTTCTATACGAAATTGGTCACCTGAATCCAAATATGACCTTGATTTTAATTATCAGGTCTAGGTTTTAAGGTGTTAGTCAAAGTGCATGATGTTTATAAGCGTGTGTTGAATAACTTAAAGCAGGGATATGGAACAATGATCCGTAAGCTCATAAAGGACAAAAAATTTCGTGAAAACGATGCACGAGAATGAAGTATTAGCTTGGCGATCCTTTGTAGAAGTAGTGCAAAATTTCCTTGGGAAACATAAACGTGAAAACTACAAAGACCTTATCAGTAACATGTTGCCAACATTTGTTAAAGAAACAGACTTGTTTAACTTCCCTCAAAAACACTAATATCAGACCATGTATACTGTTGGAAATATTTTTTACCATGTAATGGAGCCAAATGGACATGAGTGCAGTAAAAAAACTAGACCTGACTGAGAAAAACAGAAGTTATTATTGAATTTATCAGACAAAATTATCTAAGAATTCATTAAAATATCCCAGGCACCAGACAATTTTTCTTTTGTTGTTGTTGTCCTGTGTAATCGAATATCATAACGTCATTTTAAATAATTATTAGCTGCAAAAAGCAATAAAATACAATTATCTTAACCCTTAAATGCCTGGTGTTGCTTTTCGGCAACATACCCAATTTAGGCTCTAAAATACTATTAGAATAATATTGAAGCTATAATGCCTAATGTTGCCAATAAAATACATTCTGAAGATATTATTAAATCGATTTTCAACATGTAGCTGGCAACACTTGTGCTGTTTAAGAATAAAGTTAGATTTATTTTTTCAATTGTTGCTACTTGTTCTTTTTGTTTTGTTTGGGAGCTTGCGAAATACCCTATTTTGACCTGCAGTGAGCAAGTAAAATTTATTTCTTATTATAGTTCCTAAAATTCTTGTGTATTTAATATTATAGAATTTTATCAAGGGAAATTATTTTTTCAATTAAAGACCAGTATTGCCGATTAGTAACAAACTGTTTTTTAGCCGTAAACTATACTTAAAACAAAATATGATTTTTTAAAGTATTTTTCCCATGATTTATTTAAAAAATGAAAGCCGGAAAACATTATTACAATAATTTTTGAAAAATCAGGCATTTAAGGGTTAAATAGATATGCGTCTAAACAACTGCCTTAATAATGATTGTTTTAATGTTAAAATAACACAAAATATGAACTGGAACTGCATAAATCAAAGTTGGCAACCTTTGATTAAAAAATTGGCAGCCGAAAATAAAGTAACAATAAAAGACAACCAGAAAACAAATAAACATAAAAAATTCCTTTCACGTACTTTGATAATGCATATCAATAGGGTAAACAACAATCCATCACGTTTCCAAGCCGCGAAAACTACAAAGGGAGAATTTAACAGGGGTATGATACAGTAAAGCATTAAAATAGAGACACAAAAATCAATTTTATAAAACTCAAAATTGATTTTTTAATTCCGAAATTTGTAATGCATTGAATCTCATTCACGACGAATTTTTAAATTTTTTTTTATCAGGTTTTACCGGTAAATCGAAAAGTTTTGCCTAATTTAATCGAAGAAGTGTCGTCAAGATTTTAAAACGTAAAATTTTCTATTTTAAATTACTAGTAGGAATATTCACGGATTCCGAGCACACTATACACGATGCTCGTCTTTAAAATGGTAAATAAAAAATTCTAACACACATAACACATTGTTATCCAAAATAGATTTTGATAATTCGTAGGTATTTTGCCTGCGTTCGAATGTAAATCTGGTTACAAATGTAAAATGTGCTGCACCTACATTAACAAACTTCTTGTATACATTTATTTATTTACTTACTTATTTATTTATTTCGGAAATTTCGACGATTTTTTTTTCTTTTTGATCTTTTCAGAAGAAAAAAAAGATGTATTTTTCAGCAATATTTAACTTTTTTTAGTACTGCATATAATTATGTACTAAACCTACAAAGCGGGCATTATGTTAATTAGACGTATCAAAAATACTATCCAAATCTGTTTGTCAAAATATTTTTGGCATACGCATTTGTAAATAAAATAGTTTTAAATAATTGCAATAGTGGATATCGCATTGTCACTTTAAATAATTTTTAACCATATAAAGGGCATAAGATACAATTATTTTAAATAAATACATACCTAATCATTTTAAAAAGCAACAATAATTACATTAATGTTAAAACATAAAATGGAAAGACATAAATCGAACTTGTCATCTTTTTACAAAAGAAGAAAAAAAACAGTAGCCCAAAAGTAAGTAACAATAACAGGCATTCACGAACCAAAACAAAAAAAAAACAAAAATTCTTTTCATTTAACATATGCATAGTTGCATATAACGCAGTCTTTAAATAATTATCGATAATTTAAAAAAAAATAATAATCATAAAACAGAATTATATAAAAACAACAAAACAAATGCCTAAACAACGATCACATTAATATTAAAATAACACAAAACATGTAATGGAATTACATAAATCGAACTTGTCATCTTTTCATAAAGGAAGAAAGGGGAAAAAAATCAGCAGATGGAAATAAACAACAATAAAAGATACCCAGAAAACAAACAAAAAGAAAAAAAAATCCTTTGGCATAGCCTGATAATGCATATCAATAGAGTAAACTACAATTCATCACGTTTCCATTGCCATGAAAACTATATAAGTGTAATTTAACGAGTATCGCTTAACATGTTTATATCATCATGCATTAGGAGACACAAAAATCAATTAACGAATACTAATTATATTGGGAGAAAAGAAAAGCCATTAACCCAATTTTTACAATGCATTAGTAATAAAAGAAAAAAAAATTCTATCTAGCACACAAATATAGGAGGCGAAAGTGTTTTGAATTAACGACAGCTGATTACCTCAGGAGAGGTAAACGAAAACACATTATGTTTCTTGTCAAAAGTTATTTAGTTTATTAGCTTAAATGCACAAGCACATTTAAAATTAAGAGAATAATGAAATTTCTTTCGTTTTTATTTATGACATTGCTAATTAAAAATAATTATTCCTAATATACAGTAGAACCTCGATTATCCGAAGTAATTGGGACCACCCCTCTTTCGGAAAATCGAAATTTTCGGATAATCGAGAATGCTACAAATTTAAGATTAAGGAGAAATATATGCAATATTTCTTATTATGGTAACAAGTGCTTAATAAAAATAAAGCAACAGCAAAATAGAAACAAGAATAAAGTACCTGAATTTTAATTTTGAAATTAAGTACCTTTTACATATATCACAAGGGTTTGAAAAAATGTTTGGTTTGTCGCAGTTTCGATTGCCTTTGCTTTGAAGCTTTATCACGGAGATTTTTAATATTATTAGTACGCCAGTATCACAGTCTTTCTGCTGCTTAAGCCATGCCAAATCTTTTGCAAAACATTCAAAAGCTTCAGAATTGCTAATTTGTTCGTTTTTTTGTTCCACTCCGCAGCTTACGTGAGCTCAAGTAAAATTCAAAGGAACTCTGGGATCGAAAATATCTATATGTACTCGTAGTTCGGAAAGGACCGCTTGCGCACAAAGAATATGATGGTTAAAAAGTGTTTCAAAATGGATTTTGCACACTAGGAATGTGATAGTAAAAAGAAGAAAAGCTTTAAATGTGGATTTCGGTTAACCGAGAGTTTCGGATAAAAGAGGTTCTACTGTATTTTGTTCAAATTTAATTTATTTATTTCAATTATTTTTGTTTCGATATGTTATACAGGGCTTAATATTGATGTTTAGGCTTCATGCTGACAATATTTGACGAAATAACATATCTTTACTATGAATTATCCTTATCTAAATCTTAACTCTTTCGGGACGAGCGACACGTATACGTGACGCATAAAGTGATCAGAATCCTTGATTATTCCCGCCAGTTATTTTTTACAGTAAATTTTGCCTTATCAAATCAAGACATTTTCTCGATTCAGTTAGATGAGATTCTGTTTACAAAAACCGGTGATAAAAGATAAAAAAAATCTGCAAAAGACGCTCGTCCCGAAGAGGTTAAAGAATCATTCTTATTTAATTCTATCTGATTGTTAAACATATCAATGTAAAAAGAAAAGATAGAAATGTAACGAATAAGAAATTATTAAAATGAACATTTACAGGCAGGGCAGAGCGTCGCTGAAACCCCATTAAAAATACTTTTCAAATGCATAAATGTAAAAGACAAGTCGGAAATTGTACGTCAAACGTAGCAAATGAGGTGCGATCGTACGATAACTAGTTTTATAAATATTCAAATCTTGGTGCAATAGCTGTTGCACTCTTATGCAAAACTGCATGAATACAAAATTTATTACGATTATTTATATTAAATTCAGTAATAGGGAAATGATAGGACTCCATCTTAAATAGGACGTAATCACCATGGCCTATTAGAATCATTACCTATCACGGGATAACATTGGATTAATTACGTATGACAGGATTTAATAGAATGGAGAAAACTTTTATTAATATCTTGTGCGAACTTCAGAAACGTGGTAGCGAGCGGGTTAAGGCTTGTTTTCGAAGGGGAGTAAATCAGATTGCAACTCAGTTGATGAAGAACAAAAAAAAAAAAATGAGATTTATTAATTAAAATGACAAAATGGTTCTCGTGGTTTGAGTTGTTCTAGATGCTCCTACGCCACAATAATTGTTTGCGTACGCTTTCGAGAAAAATTCTTAGGTTGAAGGTGGCAGCCTTAAATAAAGTTCAAAAATAGTTCATTAACAGATTGTCCAAATATACCACTTAGTCTGTTCGATCCTCGTCGATCTATAATGAAGTATCGTCCCGGCTGGGAGATCTAATCTCCCGTTGTTCACAAAAGAACATGTGAATTGCAGACCCGGTCTGCTCGCTGTTCTCAGGGTAAGAGGCTTAATCAAAACTGGAGAATCTATTTCTCCGTAACAAAAACTCGGCAAAAACCTACAAGTCCAACTTGCTACCTCGCCTTCATGTCATTAACTGCCTACTCATTAAGGACTCCCTTCTAAGTTCAAAAATTGTCTCTTCTTGGGCGTCGGGGGTTCAGCCAATCCCTGTTCTCTCTGTTTCTGACTCGCTCGTGTGATTTCAGTTAGGCTACACCTTATTTTCCCACGCTTCCGGGGACCATCTGTTTCAAAGTGAAAGGCGGCTGATCACAGGAATAGCTTATAAGCTTTGCGAATTAAGTAAGGGCTTTCGCAGCCTGTCTCGACCCTGAAATTGATTACTGACCAGCGATCGCTCATCTGGTCACCGAAGGACATCTCGACTAAGTGCTTCTGTCACAGCTGTCGAGTCTAGAAGATAGATTGTGATCTATCTAAACATCAGATGTTTTCCGGCGATTAGTGGACACAGAGTGAATATTCAGAAGTTTTCACAATCTTTTTAAGTTTTGATTCGATTTTCATAAAATTTGAAGTGACTCGACAAAATTCTGCAACGATTACCGTATTTTTTGGAAGAAATGCCGCGGCGTTTACGAGTTTAAAAGTTTTAACGAGTTTTGTTACGAGTTTAAAATTTTTTTTCCCAAGTGCGGCGTTTACGATTTTTTTTTTAAATACCAGTTGAGTTTCCTTAATTTTAAATATTTCTATGAATTTTTAAATCTGATTTAAAATATTTTAAATAAAACTTCAGGCATCTTAAGATATTAAAAACGAGGCATCTTACACTGCTTAGAAAACTTTGATTAAAGTTAGGTCAATGTGACGCTGTCGACAAAAGTAGCGTTCCGATGGATGCGGCGATTACGATATTTTTAAGCCTTTTCAGGCCAATTTGAGGAGTGCAGCGTTTAAGACGGGTGCGGCGTTTCTTCCATAAAATACGGTACCTATATTAAATTTCAAACCATTCGCTTGGGTAGTTTTTACGCTGTTATAGACAGACAGACGGACCAGACGATGAGTATAGGTGCTACGTATTTATATAATTTACGTATTTATATACGCACCTCAAAAAACGGAACTAAACATTGTCTTTCAGGGGGGTAATGCATATCAGTAGGATAAACAACAACCTATCACGTTCTGAAAGCTGTATAATGGGAATACGAATAATTATGGCTTAACATGTTTATATCGCTATGCATTAGGCGAAGGGGGAAAAAGTCTATAAGCGAATACTAATTACATTGGGAAAAAAGAAAAGCCAGTAACGTAATTTTTACAAAGCATCAGTATAAAAAAGGGAGGGGGATACAACCTCTAAGCATATAAATAAAGGAGGCGAAAGCGTTTTGAATTAACGGTCGTTGATTACCTCTGGGGAATAACGAAAACACACTATGCTGCTTGCCAAAAGTTATATTTAGTTCATAACTTAAATACAATTAAAATTTAAAAAATAATTAAATTTCGTTTAAATGAAAAGTTTCGTAAGTGAAAATGACACAGATGATTAAAGGTAATTATTGTTAACTTTTGTACGTTAACGCCTTTTCTTTTACTTCAAACAGAATTTCTCTTAAACTTCAAACACGAACTTAAAAAAATTATTATAACAATAATAAACTGAAAAGAATGCAGAAAACTTAGCTCTGCCTATTGCTACACCATCATGCAAAAACAGTTTCTAAATTACTAAGGCAATAATTAAGATAGACGGGATTTTTATTTCCAATTCCATGGTGATTATTCAAATAATAATCATAGCTGTTAACTTCCCTGTTACCAGAAATGCTATTAACACCTTGAGGGGCGGTGGGATATATTATATCCCACCTACGATTAATGAAAATTCGCACCAGAAAAATTTTATTAAATTTTACTTTTCTAACATTGGCAGAAAAAGTGTTAAAATTGCTTTTCCTTATTTTCCAATAAAATTTTTTGAAGAATCCGGTGTGAATTCGACATTACAGAAACACAATTACTTGCTTCTGAAAGGGTTAAATAAAAATAGAAGCTAATTAGTAAGCGCATAGAAATATCAAATAATTCATTAATTTTCGTTCAAATGGCGTTTTATCTGACGTTTTAAAAAGGAGGGAAGGTTGGCAGCTAGGCAAAACGACTAGTTAAACTCGTTTATAATGAATAGGAAGAACCTGGAGCTATTCGTTGTAACAAAGTCATATAACGAAGTTTAAGATCTCTTGTTATGAAAATAGAAAAAAAATTCTAAAATGAATATTAAATTTTAAGCTGGTGAATGATCATTCTTATAGGAGCTATGTAATGTTCTTAAATTAACTGCGTAAAATTATATTACTAACAAACTCTCATAAATATGCGAAAAGATTATGTTAAGATTGCGTTTAAAGAGCTTAAGTTTATATTCCTGAAATTTATTTTATTTTTCTTAAGAAAATGACTTTTTAACACTCTTTATTGGTTGCTGGCATTTATTTTAGATTGTGTAGTAGTAGCGAATTTAATGTTATATTTTGATAAGATATGACGGGGTTCCTACACAATTCTGGTAAACAAAAAACTGACTTTTCCAGGTTTTCCCTGACCTTTTTCGATAAAAATCCGTCATATATTGTTGTAAAAACCTCCACAATGGGCAACTTTAATCTAGATAAATGCTAAAAAAAGTATGCACTGCTTGAATTTCAAATTTTTAATTGTTTTTTATACGCTATTGTTATATATATTGCATAAATTTTACATAAAATTTTCACATTGCATGAATAATTAATTCAAAATTTCTTCATTTACAATAATCTAGATTCTAATGGAAAGTGGTACATTAAAAATCCCCTGACTTTTCCATGACTACTTCGAATATTTAAAAATTTCCCTGACTTTTTGTCTAAATTTTCGAATTCTCTGACTTTCCCCTGTTTTCCAGACCAGTAGGAACCCTGTATCATTAACTTTCATTCATTTAGACCAATTCCTTTTTTATTTGCCTGTATCAATATTTAAAATGAACTTCTAAAATATTAGAAAAAACAAATATGGGGCATTCTCACAATTTTTTGACTTTTGGGAGAAAAAATCTGGCAAAATTAAACTTGCTAAAATAACATTTTAATCTGATAGACGAATGCCTTAATGATTCAAAATAAAGAAAAAATGGTCAGCAGCGAAAAAAAATTTATTTAACTGAGGTTTAAGTTAAACTTGCGAGTTTAATTTTCCTTACCATTTTACCACTATAACTTTATTTTCTTCTAATTTTTTACTTATAATGAATTTGCATAGTACCCACAGGACATTCAAATAAGAAATAATGACAATGTAGTATTTTTAGTGCAAAATTTTGGTATAACATTGTCTTAAAGGGATGTTAAAGAAGGGACGGTAATATAAAAAAAGGGGGAATGGTATAGGAAAAAAGGGACAAAATGGGGGAAAAAGGGACGGTAAGGATGGAACAGCAAGGAAACTTACCACCTATTTTAGGCAGATCATGTTAAGACTAAGTGGTAGTGAAAATGTTCATTGATTTTTAGAAACAGTTATTTACATTGGATTAAATTTAAAAAAAATAATTAATTTACCTTGAAAATTGCAGGATTAAACCTTGCGGACGGTAAGACTACCAATAAAGCCACGGTGCTTGAAATTGATATTTAAATGCTTATTTATATTCTGCAGTAAATTTCCGGTCAAAGAATTTTAGATATTCTTTCTCTAGCATACTTCTTCATGAGCAAAAACTTGAAAAAAATTCCGTCGCTGCATCTGAAGTGATTTTCTGTATCATTTTAGAAGAGGGATGGTAAAAAATCTAAAACCCAGGGACAGAGTTCAAAAAATAATATCAACCCTAAAAATGAGTGCAGGTTAATTTTTAGCTACATATTTATATAAAACAATAGTTCCAGTTTAAGAAAAAAATTGCATCGAATTATTTTTATTGAAACAATTTTATCCTGACAGCTTTAAACTTCAAAATCAGCATCAGGGACACGGGACGGTAGATGAGTTTTCCATGTGTTTGGACCCCCAACATCGCCCAAAACTTATTTATCTCGTTAATATTGTTGTGCAATCATGCAATGGGATGTTCCCAAGGATATGAAATAAAAAAAAAACACACACACAAAAAAGTGTATTAAATAAAAAATTATTATTCAGGGACATGAAAGTTAAAAGATTGTGAGAATGCCTCATATCTGGTTCCTACTGATAAAAGTCCGCGATTACAGAATATTAATAACACTAATACAAAAAAAATTTTAAATGTTGAATTTTATATTCTTAAAGCAACTAAAACAGCAAACTGTCAGAATAACAGCACACCTTTTCTTACTTAACACAAAATAAAACTCTTATTTATTAACATTCTTGTGGACAGTAGCAGCAAAAATTTTAACTATGTATTTCTGCTATATAAATTATAAACTAATAATATTTCTCCACCCATACAAATCAGACGATCTAATTTAAAAGACTTCCTTAACAAATTTAACCGTATCCATCATTGTTTTTAAATAAGCCAGAAAGTAAGAGATAAAAATTAAAACTTAAAATTTATTGCACTGTACACAAAAGTGCTGTATTGATTTATGGTTTTTCATTTTAAAAAGTTCAAACGACATTTTTCTTTAAGTAAATAAAATTTTGGAACGGCGAACAATCAATCTCTGAACACCAAAAGCTGTTTGCTCTTGAGCTTCTCTCACGTAAGGGAAGAGAAACATACACTAGCGCCATCTATTATCAAACACAAGAACTTTACCTTTGCAAAATTTTTAGCACGCAGGGAGAAGTTATTCTTGCTCCTTCATTAATGATATACACGAAAAAGTTACAAAATACTGAACATTGTTTTGTAACGAAAATAAAATTTTATGAAGGTAAAGTTCTTATTTTTGAAATATTTGAATTTTGAGAAGGAAAATTGAAGAAAAATTGCAATATAAAGATACTAAAAATAACGGCATTTTTTTTATTATTAAGAAATCAATATACAGTATATAGGTACTTTTCGCTGTAGCACGGAGGATACGGAAAGGGGGGGGGGGGGGGGGGATCAATACACCATAAAATTTTATTTTGTTTTATTACCTGTTTTTTCTCCCCCTTCTCTTAAAAAAGAATAAGCATATTTAACAAAATTAGCATCGACAGGACTTATGTCACATAAATGGAATGAATTAGCACTAATTATTTTTACTATACATTAGAAACATTTATTCATTTATCTTCTTTAAGCAAAAAATGTGTAGCTTATTTTACGAAATTAATCTATCTTAATTAGAATTAATTCCGTTGAGCGAATCTCTCTTAATTAACCACACTCTGATTATTTGTAGTTTAATGACAAAAAAAAAAAAAAAAAAAAAAAGAATATATTTTTTAAATTTTATTACCTAAAAAAAATACAATTAAAGAGTACTTTTATTTTATCTTTCAGAGTAGCATTTTATGAAAATATTTATTCGATGATCTTATTTTTATAATTTCTTTTACTACAACAGTCAGAAATAATATGGAAGAGATATACAAGGTTTAAAATCTAAAAGAAGTAAAATGTTTTTCATTAAACGCTTACTTAGATAATGGCAATGCAACCATAAAATTAGTAAAATACATTTCTTAAACCCCTAAAATCAAAAAGTACTTTTGAAATTTTATCGCAGTTAAAAGGGTTTCTCCTTTTAATTACTTTAATATAATCTTAGCTTTAAAAAGTGCTTTTTATTCTTTTTCTTTAGAATATTAAAATTTTATTTTCTGTTGTTTTGGCAACATAAAATAAAATAATATTTATAAGCAATATATATAAGCATCATATTATATTTGGCGGTATTTATGCGAGAATTGTCAAGGAAGGACCTCTATATACTACTGTCAATGTCTATCATCTAAGTTGTTTCCTGTTTTTCTAACTGGTCTATGAAGTACTATGCCTTGAAATTGGAGAAACGACAGCCAGCCAAGGATATAAAGAAGATTTAGAAACAAGAAACATTTTACTAAATATATATTTTTTTAGATTTAGTTATTTTAAATTTTGACGAATTCCAGAAATATTTTTCTAACTAAATTCAGAAAATTTATTCGACAAAATTTTTATTTCTAAATGTTCTTATGATTCGTGGTTGTCCATTTTTTCAAAACTTCGTATCTCGTAGACCAGTTGGAAAAACTGAAAACTGCTTACAGATTATAAACATATACAAGTCCTTTGCCAAATTGCTATGAATACCACTAGCTCCTTTTGAATTTTACAACTCGTCGAACATGCTGACTTTTTTATTTAAAAAAATTTCAACATTTATCTTGTTACAATTCAGGAGGCAATAGAGATAAGCTGTTCTTTTTCTGGAGTTGTTCGGAGGTAGTAATATGAAGGAAATATGTAGGAGTAGTAATATGTAGGAGGAAAATTGAAGAAAAATTGCAATATAAAGATACTAAAAATAACGGCATTTTTTTTATTATTAAGAAATCAATATACAGTATATAGGTATTTTTCGCTGTAGCACGGAGGATACGGAAAGGGGGGGAGGGGGGGGGGGATCAATACACCATAAAATTTTATTTTATTACCTGTTTTTTCTCCCCCTTCTCTTAAAAAAGAATAAGCATATTTAACAAAATTAGCATCGACAGGACTTATGTCACATAAATGGAATGAATTAGCACTAATTATTTTTACTATACATTAGAAACATTTATTCATTTATCTTCTTTAAACAAAAAATGTGTAGCTTATTTTACGAAATTAATCTATCTTAATTAGAATTAATTCCGTTGAGCGAATCTCTCTTAATTAACCACACTCTGATTATTTGTTGTTTAATGACAAAAAAAAAAAAAAAAAAAAAAAAGTAAGAATATATTTTTTAAATTTTATTACCTAAAAAAAATACAATTAAAGAGTACTTTTATTTTATCTTTCAGAGTAGCATTTTATGAAAATATTTATTCGATGATCTTATTTTTATAATTTCTTTTACTACAACAGTCAGAAATAATATGGAAGAGATATACAAGGTTTAAAATCTAAAAGAAGTAAAATGTTTTTCATTAAACGCTTACTTAGATAATGGCAATGCAACCATAAAATTAGTAAAATACATTTCTTAAACCCCTAAAATCAAAAAGTACTTTTGAAATTTTATCGCAGTTAAAAGGGTTTCTCCTTTTAATTACTTTAATATAATCTTAGCTTAAAAAAGTGCTTTTTATTCTTTTTCTTTAGAATATTAAAATTTTATTTTCTGTTGTTTTGGCAACATAAAATAAAATAATATTTATAAGCAAAATATATAAGCATCATATTATATTTGGCGGTATTCATGCGAGAATTGTCAAGGAAGGACCTCTATATACTACTGTCAATGTCTATCATCTAAGTTGTTTCCTGTTTTTCTAACTGGTCTATGAAGTACTATGCCTTGAAATTGGAGAAACGACAGCCAGCCAAGGATATAAAGAAGATTTAGAAACAAGAAACATTTTACTAAATATATATTTTTTTAGATTTAGTTATTTTAAATTTTGACGAATTCCAGAAATATTTTTCTAACTAAATTCAGAAAATTTATTCGACAAAATTTTTATTTCTAAATGTTCTTATTATTCGTGGTTGTCCATTTTTTCAAAACTTCGTATCTCGTAGACTAGTTGGAAAAACTGAAAACTGCTTACAGATTATAAACATATACAAGTCCTTTGCCAAATTGCTATGAATACCACTAGCTCCTTTTGAGTTTTACAACTCGTCGAACATGCTGACTTTTTTATTTAAAAAAATTTCAACATTTATCTTGTTACAATTCAGGAGGCAATAGAGATAAGCTGTTCTTTTTCTGGAGTTGTTCGGAGGTAGTAATAACACATATAAAAAATGCATACTGTTATCTTTTGCCCCTCCATGAGACAATAATGAGACATTTTGACTAACATTTGTAGCATATTTTAAAGTACCTTATTCTTTCTTTTCTTTAACACAGATAAATCTTTTCGATTTTTTAGTTTATCTCCATTAGTCTAGAATAATAAACCTAATTTTGTAAAATCGCAATTTTCGACCCTTTCTAATAAAATAAAATACAAAATAATAACAATTAACGATTTTTAAGTACATTTAATGCAAATGATTTTAACTTATTTTCTATATAGATTGTCACATACAAAACAGGGAGAAAATCACAAATGGTGCGGCAATAAAAAATAAATAAAATAAAAATAAAATTGTCAGAATTCTGCGAAATGACCTCCCAAAAACAATTTTCTATTATATTATATAAAGGTAGTTTATAAATAAATATATTGTATAAAATATAAAAAGCTTAAAATTAAAAATAAAATACTCATTGTATAACAATACGATTTACAAAAACAATTTAATTATACTGTGTGTAATAATTAATATTAATTAAATACTAAAATAATGCTAAAAACGAAATGCCTCAAAATAATTTAAAACATTTATGAAAATCCAATGAATGGTAGTCTTTTCCCCGCTGTCAAGTGCATTAAAATGAATTAATAATGAAATTTTTGATTCATTAATTTACGTCATTACCCTAAAAATGTCTCAAAAGTTAATTTTAAAATTTTCTATTAAAACTACTTTAAACTCTGGGTAACAACTTTAAAGTGCAAACAGTTCAAATTAAAATTTTCTACACATAAACGGGTATATGGTTGATGCTTACATGACCTACAAAACGCTTATCCTTAAAATTAATTAAATATCAGGCTGGCATAGGTCAAAGAATGATGTAGGATATAAGATTTCATGGGAATTTAACGATTTGCAATTTATTTCTAAGAAAAGGGTTCCCATCAATAGGTTTAACACTGATTGACTGCTCCTTGAAAGCCCAGAAATATATCGAAGCTATTAAGTGCTCACTCAGAAGGTAATGACTAGCCTAGATAATGAACTCGAAGTGATAGAAGAGTTCGCTTGAATTACCGAAATTGCTACATGAACGTGCTTTAATAGAACAGGGGAAATACAAGTGCTCAGGAACACACGAAATAATGCAATTTATTATGAAGGAGACAAAGAAACTGTTAAAATAGAGAATAGCCAAATACTTTATAAAGACATACAAACATATTAAGTACTTTTATTCAGATTTTAAAAGTTTATTTACAAAAAAGCAATCTTAGTTTTAGCTCAAATTTTAAACACTTGTAATAGAATAGTTAAAGTTAAGTAAAAAACAGATATTTCTAGGAAGATATTGTATACTGTCATTAATTGCTAAAAAGGTATTAAAAACTATAAAAATAGTGAAAAAGGTTTCAAGAAGATTTAAAAATCTTACTGTTTTCAAAATTTTTATTTAACACCTTTTAGCAATTAATGAAAGTATATCATCTCTAGGAGTTGTGATTTGTTATATATTTTGGGAAGAAATTGTGTTTAAGAAGTCAAAATAGTTAAACTGCCAAGTCACGATGGGACTTTAACCTCTTCAAAGCTGAGGTGCCCAAATGAGTACATCTATTCTTTTCCTTATAAAAACTAAACTGTTTGATTTTTATACATTTTTACTTTACTCCGATACAGCTGAGTTTTTACTTTCTTTGATCTTTACAAGAAGAAAGTATTGGATTCGTAAAAATTTTCGAATTCCCGTTTTCGACGGATTTCCCTGTTTTAGGGGTCAGAGATACCGAAAAACATGTTTTTACAAAATGTGTCTGTGTGTGACAAAGTTTGTGGGCGTTCTATTTCAAGAACAAATGAACGGAATTTGATAAAACTTTAGATTCAGTTAGTCCTTGATATAATTTGGTGCTGATAACTTTTTGGTTTAAATCGCCCTATAGGTGACGCTGTTATGCTGCATTATTCATGATTATTGCAATAGCTCGATCTTAAGAACTAATGCACGAATTTACATCAAACTTCAGATTCAGTTAGTCCCTGATATAAATTAGTGTTTAGTTTTTGGTGTAAATCGGCCAACAGGAGGCGCTACTAGGCTGCATTTTTCACGATTTCCGTAATAGCTCTATCTCAAAAACTAAAGCACGGATTTTCATCAAGCTTCAAACTCAATAAGAATTTGACATAAGTTTGATTAGATTTTGGCGTAAATCATCTATCCGGTGGCTCTGCTATAATGCATTTTTCAGGAAGTACTATTAACATGTATGAGATAAAAGAAAGTTTTGGGATTGCCTCATCCGACTAGTTGGCTTTTGAACAAAACCAATAAATGTCAGCACTGATGAATATTTCCTCGTAGAATAAATGTTATTTTCGTCTAAGTTTGCAAAATGCCTTCAAGTGTGGCTAAGAAAGTAAATAATTTTAATAATGATTTAACTTATGAATTATCTTTACAATAAAAAATATTTGAGGATTTGTAGGTCATTCACTTGTTTCAAGAAGTTTAATATTTTTAAGGTTGAAAATAAAATATTCTGCAGATAAGAATATCACTCACAAAACACATTTATTTTAGCAATTCCATGCAACACATTTTAGTTATACTACTTCTTTACAACAATTAATACTAAAAACGAAATTATCTAAATTTTAAATATTTCCGAAAAACATGGTAATCATAACCATCCAAATAGATTTACTGAAGTTTAAAGACTATCTCATTAAGTTAAAACATGAATACATTAAAATGATTCTCAGTTTTTATTTCTAAAATAGATGCTAAAAATACAATTAACAGGTTTTAAAACATTAAAACCAATAATCAGATGGTAAAAACTTCCCGAGCGCTTTCGACCAAGCCCTGGTCATTATCAATGGGGCGAAAAATGAGCAGAAGACCTTCAGAATGCATACCGGTATAAATAACGCAGGGCGATTCCAAAAAACTGTAAAAAGGGGGGAGGGGGGGGGGGTACGGATGAGTACATACAGCTACATTGATCATTCCAATCCAAAGATTCCTGGTTTGATTATTGGTTTTAATGTTTTAAAACCTGTTAATTGTATTTTTAGCACCTATTTTAGTAATAAAAACTGAGAATCATTTTAATGTATTCATGTTTTAACTTAAAGTATTAAGGTGAATGTGTCGTTTCTCTTACTTTATAGTTTTCTATATATATTTAATTGACTATCTCATTGTCTGAAATGTAACGAATGTACTTCTTTTGTGTACTATTCAAATCATATTTATATAATAATAGGTTAAGAAAGAGTTTTTGGGGACGTTTGGAAAATATCGTATTACAGCAGGGTTTAACAGATATTACAACTTTCTAACTTTCTTTTTTCGTTTTATCACACATAATTCGTTCAGAAAAGTAACCTATATTTTAAATTTAAAGAGTGAAATATGTGAAAAATAAAGGAATCGCCAACGGCGCAAAACGAATTAAGCAAACTTTTATTATTATTACTAAATGCCAAAAAATAAATGAAGCAAAATAAAATTAAAGAAAAACTTGCTTAACCCTTTAAGACCGGACGCACACGATCGCGCGGGTTAGGCATTAACTAAAATTCTACCTTCCTGGGTTATCTATTCCATAAATGCCCGAATCGAGTGATTGCGCTGGTTAACAGAAACTGTATTATATGCATTTTGTCAACATATTGTGAATTGTCAGTTACAAATTTCAGTTATATTATCGTTTTCAAAAAAAAAAAAAAAAAAAACTCAAAAAGCTGTCCGGTCTTAAAGGGTTAAAAGGTGCATTTAATATAAGAGATGTCACAATATAAAAGATGTTATTACATATATTACTTTTTAAAAACTTAAAAAGTTCACAATATACGTGCCGAGCACTTTCGATTTCACATTGATCGTCATCAGGGTAGAGGTCTGCACGGGCCCGGGCTTGGCCCGAGGCCCGTACCCGGCCCGGCCCGCGGGCCGGGCCGGGCCGGCGGAATGAAGGCGAATTTCCAAACGGGCCGGGCCGGGCCGGCAGAATTAGGACAATTTTTTAAACGGGCCGGGCCGGCAAAAAAATTAATCGGGCCTGTCGGCCCGATATAACAATTTAAGCGAAGCAGATAAAGTACGATCCATTTTCAATGAATATGATTTTCTCGAGAAGTATAAATGTGCGTCACGAGCCCATGCGAGTTTAACAACATCAATACAGAAATGTGACATGTCCATCGTAGAGATCGGCATCTTACAGTTACAAGATGTCTGATTCCGAGTTTGATTTTTTTTTTCAGCAGACTCGTGCCGGGACGGAACTGGTCTTAATCGATCTCAGGATGTGTAGAACAGTCATTGTGTTTTGTAGTATTAATAGTGATAATGAACTTCTCTTAACAGTATCGTTGGAAATATACCTTAAGGTGGTTCTCATATTCACTGTTCAACGATGTGAAGCTTTCAGACACATTTTCTGACAAAATTTTTAACTATAAAGGCATAAAATTGACAGGCCTGCCTATTGAAGGCATTTGGAAACGAATAGCTTTTTCCATATTTGGTAAATTACTTACAGAGATAACAGAGATTCCTGTCACGTGACTGTACGTTTTTCTCCTTTCCTGTGCTATCGCTTCCGGAAATTCGATTCAAAACGCTAACTTTGACAGTATTTTCAGAAAGATATATTGCTTTTATCTATGAAAAAAAAAATGACATTTACATAGCTTCTGAATAGGAATCCCTGCCAATCTTACGCGTTTCCGAAAAGAAAAGAATTCATAAATGTGTCGAAATGTAGCTCCTTTGGATTTGAGAAAAGCCTTAAAAATGAGAGAAATATTTTCACAAATATACTTTTTATTATACAGCTTCAAAAGTTATCATGTTTTTAATCCTTTATTCTGAACTACATTAATCGTTTTAATGAATCCTTATTTCCATTTTGAAATGTCTGTAGACACTATGACTAAAACACTGTAAGTAATCGTTAATGTTTACTATTGTGTGTTTTCTGTTTTGCGAACATCATAGTAATGTAAAATATACTGTAAATATGTATGTAGTATTCATTAAAAGAATTTTAATTGTATGTTGAGAAAAAACGGATTTTTTTTTTTTTGTAGAAATTGTGTCGGGCCGGGCCTGTTTTCACTGATTTTTGTACGGGCCGGGCCGAGAACTGTAAAAATGCAAACGGGCCGGGCCGGGCTCGGGCCGAACTTCCACTTTTTACACCGGGCCGGGCCAAGATAGCTTTCGTTCGGGCCGGGCCGGGCCCGGGCCTGGAAATTCCGGCCCGTGCAGACCTCTACATCAGGGCAGCTTTGCGTACACACGGCGCGTATATTGTGAACGTTTTTAAGTTTTTAAAAAGTATAATACGTAATAACATATTTTATATTGTAATATCTTTTATATTAAATGCACCTTTTAAGCTTTTCTTTAATTTTATTTCGCTATGGTTCAAGGTGAAAGTGACATTTCCAACGATATATGCTTTTTCATATATACATTTTGTGATAAATGAAGTTATAACAAGAAAGACATAGCCATATACCATAATTATTGTATGTAGATAGTAATATATGTAACTGTTAAAACAAAATAATACTCGACGAAAGGACGTGTGCTATTAATAGTACACCAGACCCGAAAGGGTTAGCGATGAAATGTGATGTACATCAACATTACCAAAAAATATTTCAAAATCGAATTTTCTAAATTACTATTAAACTACTTTACATTCTTCTGCAACAGATTTAATTTAAAATTAAACTAAAATTTTTAATATATAAAAGGATGTGACTAACAAAACAATAATTCTTAAAATTAATTAAGTATCAGGCTGACATAGGTCAAAGGGTTATGTAGGATATTAAATTTCATGGGAATTTAACGACTGCCAATTTATTTCTAAGAAAAGCATCTCCATCAATAGGTTTAGCACCGATTGAGAGCTTCTTCAAAGCCCAGAGATATAGTGGAGGTATTAAGTGCTCACTCAGAAAGTAATGACTAGTCCAGATAATGAACTCGAAGTGATAGAGTTCGCTTGAATTACCGAAATTGCTATAAGAACGTGCTTTAATGGAACAAGAGTATTGGGGAGACGAAAAGCTGTTAAAATAGAGAATAGCTAAGTGCTTTATAAGGCGTGCAAACACAATAAGTACTTTTATTCATATTTTAAAGGTTTGTTTCAGAAAAAAGTAATCTTAATTTTCGGTTAAAATTTTCCCCTCTGAGATGGAATATTTAAAGTTAAAGAGAGAGAGAAAAAGATTAAAAAAAAAAAAAGATTCCAAGGGAGAAAAATTAGGGAATGCTCAGAATATGTTAATGTTTGTCAAAGAAATTAGATCATTCAATATTTTATATATGAAGTCTCATTAAAAAAAGTATAACATAAAATTTATTTAACGCTTCTAATAAGATGATTTTAGATTCCTAGAAAAATACGCTCCTTTATCATTTTACGAAATTTAATATTTTTAAAAGTTGATAATAAAATATTCAGCATATAATAGTATGATAGGAAAAATAAATACATTTTAGTAGCTCCACCTAATGTATTTTAGTTAAACTACGCTCACACAATAATTAATAATAATAACATAATATTTCAAATAAATTGAACTATTTCTGAAATTTTAATTCATGAAAATATTCTCATCACTGCCAAGTATATTAAAGTGAATTTAATAATGAAATTTTTGAAACATTCAATTACATCAACATTAGCGTAAAAATGTGTCAAAAGCGAATTTTCTAAATTTCTATTACATTACATAATGCTACTTTACATTTTATGCAACAGCTTTAAATTAAAGAGTTTAAATTAAAATTTTCAACACGTAGAAGTGTATGTATGACAGACAAAACACTTAATCTTAAAATTCATTAAATGTAAGGCTGACATAGGTCAAAGGGCGATGCAGCATATTAGATTTCATGGGAATTTAACGACTGCCAATTTATTTCTATGAAAAGGCTCTTCATCAATAGGTTTAGCACTGATTGAGTGCTCCTTGAAAGCCCAGAGATATTTCAAAGCTATTAAGTACTCGCACTCAGAAGGTAATGAGTAGCTTAGATAATGAACTCGAAGTGATAGAAGAGTTTGCTTGAATTACCGAAATTGCTACATGAACGCACTTTACTAGAACAGGAGAAATACAAGTGCGCAGGAACATACCAGAATGCAATTTATTATTGGGGAAACAAAGGGAAGCTTTCAAGGAAGTTAAAGTAGGTAATAGATGACTACGGTGACTGACACTGAAACTGCAAAAATTTACAATGTTTTAAGTAATTTTTAAGAAAGTATAATCCTGTAATAAATAAAAGGTAAATAAATTTTAAATAAATTTTCAGTATTTACTTAACCCTTAAATGCCTGACTTTTCAAAAATCCTTGTAATAATGTTTTTCGGCTTTCATTTTTTAAATAAATCATGGGAAAAATACTTTAAAAGATCATATTTTGTTTTAAGTATGGTTTACGGCTAAAAAACAGTTTGTTACTAATCGGCAATACTGGCCCTTTAATTGAAAAACTAATTTTCCTTGATAAAAATCTATAATATTAAACACACAAGAATTTTAGGAACTATAATAGGAAATAAATTTGACTTGCTTACTGCAGAACAAAATAGAGTATTTCGCAAGCTTCCAAAACAAAACAAAAAGAACAAGCAGCAACAATTGAAAAAATAAATCTATCTTTATTCTTAAACAGGACAAGTGTTGCCATCTACATGTTGAAACTCGATTTAATAATATTTTCATAATGTATTTTATTTGCAACATTAGGCATTATAGCCTCAATACTATTTAATAGTATTTTAGAAGCTTAAATTGGGTATGTTGCCGAAAAGCAACACCCGGCATTTAAGGATTAAAACAATATATATATTAGTTTTATATCATATTTTAGACCGTCAGTCATCGGTGAATGACTCGTTTTAAACGGAAAGTTCAGTGTCAGTCACCTAAGGAGCCCTACAGTCACTGGTGACTGACGTGCCGCTTAACGTGTTAAATACTTTATAAGGCGCCCAAAGCAATGAGTATTTTTATTTAGATTGTAAAGTTTTTTTTTTTTTTGGAAGGGGGGGGGGGGATGTGGAGTAGTCTGTTTCTATAATTTTTAACTTTGATAATGCTCGAATTTGCACATCGGTGTATATATTTAAAACTAAAAGAAAAAATTCGCAAGAAAGGGCGTTATTGTTGTCAAAGAATTAAACACAAATTTAAGGGTGCCCCCCACCCACCCCCGCTCAACAATGAGAAACATTTACACATTTACGAATTCAATTTCACACGCAAGTGCATGGAATCCTCCTCACCCCCCTTTTTTTAAATTTAAAGCTGTTAGTCACTCGGCTTCCGAATTACCCTCACTAATGCTAAGTCTATGGGCGTAGAAAGCATTCGTACGTTTAAAATATCCCCTCGGGAAATTAATATTTTCACTCTTTTTTTTTTTTTTTTTTTTAGTATTCTTCTTAAAAGACGTTTATTTTTTTTCCCCTAGTTCTCAAAATGTTTCTAAAATAAAGGCTTAATTTAATATTTTATTGAACTAACGAACCTGCGAGTAAGATTTTAACACCTCACATAAAATTAAGTATATATCTTAGATATATTTTAACAACTAAGGGGGAAAAAAAAAGAAAAAACAGATCCTTTAAGAAGAGTACACAGAAAAAATGAGTTTAAAATATTTATTTTCTGAGGAGATATTTTATATATACGAGTGCATTCACACGCCCATAGACGGCTGTAGCGAGAAAGGAATTCGGAAGTTAAGTGACTAGCAGCCTTAAGGCTGAAGAATCGCAAGCGTTTTTCGATTTTCCGTAACTATCTTGAGTTATACCGATTGCTCTTCAATGATCATAATTACCAGACTGTCTTGTTCCAAAAATTGACTTAAAACGCCTAATTTGACAGCGTTTTCTGAAACATTCTTTACTTTTATAGGAAAATGTTTATAGAATTCTCCGTATCGGAAGACGAAGAGTATGCACATTTTATGCATTTACGAATGAATTCGCGAATGTGTCGAAAAGAAGAAATCGTACATTCTGGAAGTTTTGGGACGAAGTTTGGGCATTAGGTAACGCTCAAATTTTTATACCTGCGATAGAAAACGTAGTAAGTGAAAAAAGATCTCAAGAGTGAAATTAGGTTTCCTAAAGGTGTTATTTTTATTCCAAATTTAGAATTAACTTAAGCTCAATTAGAGAAGAAGTATTTTAAGAAAAGTCCTTCCGGCCAGTGCCGGGAGGAAGAGGTAGCTTTCATAATCCTTATTTAAAAAAAGCCAACTCATATCATTCAAACACACGAAGCTCAATTTAGTGGAAACCGAATATAGGAGATTCAATACTAATTTTTATCAATATAATGAATGAGAATTTCGCGAAATTAGTCAGCTTTATCCAAGCTGCTTTTCTTTAAAGTAACTTATATTTGACTGCCAAATTCGGCGATTTCTTAAAGTGCCTGTCATTTTAAGACAACATGGTGGATGAGGCTAACCAGTGAACTTGGTCGAGACCTTAGTAATTGCTGTGCACATGCTCACTCACATCCGAATCGGTTAATATATAGGAGTGCTGTCGCATGCAAAAAATCAGATTTTTCAAAATGTCACCCACAATAGAAATTGAAACTGCTATATCTGAGCCATTTTTTAAGGTAAAGACAAACAAAAAATGCTCCTGAATCCTTATATGAAGGTCAAATACTCAAGAAAGAAACCTTTTTCAATTTCTAATTTTTTTGCACCTCACTTTAAATATATATATATTTTTTAATTTAATGGCCGCCATTTTGAAACAAGATGGCTGATGAATCTGGCCAGCGAACTTGGTCGAGGTGTTGATGTATACTATCCACATGCCTTCTTACATCGAAATAGGCGAATACGTGTGTTATCGCGTGACAAATACAAGATCGTTTCAAAATGTTAGCCATGCTAGAAATTCAAAGTGGTATAAATCATCCATTTTTTAAGATATAAACAAAAGAACAAATTTTCAGAAACAAAAACTGCTCCGGAATCTTTGTATCAAGGCCAAACACATAAAAAAATCTTTTTCATTTTCCAATTTTTTAATACCTCATTTTGAATTTTAAATTTAATTTTTTTTAAATGGCAACCCTTTTGAAACAAGATGGCGAATGAAGCTGGCCAACGAACTCGGTCGACACATTGGTATGTACTATGTACAGACCAAGTTACATCCAAATAGGTTCATAAATACGCCTGTTATCGCGTGACAAAAATCAGGTCGTTTTAAAATGTCAACCACAAGAGAAATTCAAAATGCTATTACTCAGTCATTTTTTTTAGATATAGACGAAAGAAAAACTGTTCCGGAATCTTTGTATTAAGGTCAAACACATACAAAAAAAAAATCTTTTTCATTTTCCAATTTTTTGGTATCTCATTTAATTTTCTTTTATTTTTTAATTTTTTTAAATGGCCACCATTTTGAAACAAGATGGTGGATGAAGCTGGCCAACGAACTCGGTCGAGATATTTGTATGTACTATGTACACACCAAGGTACATCTAAGTCGGTTCATAAATACGCCTGTTATTACGTGAGAAAAATCAGGACGTTTCAAAATGTCAGCCACGCTAGAAATTCAAAATGCTATAACTCAGCCATTTCTTAAGATATAGACGAAACAAAAACTGTTCCCGAATCCTTTTATCAAGGTCAAACACATAAGAAGAAAATATTTTTTCAATTTTCAATTTTTTGGTACCACATTTCAAATTTAAATTTTTCTTAAAAATTTAAATGGCCGCCATTTTTAAACAAGATGGCGGATGAAGCTGGGCAACGAACCCGGTCGAGACATTGGTATGTACTATGTATAAACGAAGTTACATCCAAATCGGTTCATAAATACGCCTTTTATCGCGTGACAAAGTTCAGGACGTTTCAAAATGTCAGCCACGCTAGAAATTCAAAATGCTATAACTCAGCCATTTTTTAAGATATAGACAAAACAAAAACTGCTCCGAAATCTTTGTATAAAGGTCAAATACATAAGAAAAAAATATTTTCCCATTTTCAAATTTTTGGTACCACATTTCAAATTTTAAATTTTTAAAAAAATTTTAAATGGCCGCCATTTTGAAACAAAATGGCGGATGAAGCTGGCCAACGAACTCGGTCGAGACATTGGTATGTACTATGTACACACCGAATTACATCGAAATCGGTTCATAATTACGGGAGTTACAGTGTGACATAGGTCAGATATATATATATATATATATATATATATATCAATTTTGAACGGAGGGTGGTTTCGGCGTCTGGGGGTCATGATCGATGAAAATATACCAAAATTTTTTGAAATCGCTTTCCTCCGAACGGCTGCAATAGGTAGCTTTTTTGTAAAGAAAGCTACCTAAAAACTCGTTTAGTTCTTTTAAGGTGTCTCAAGTAGGGATTGTTCGAAGTAGTAATTTTACCGAATACTGAAGCTTCGGTCAAATTGTATACCGAATATTCGGTATTCGGCAACCGAATACTTCAAAATTTTTAGTACACATTTTTGCATATATTAGCTTTCTTAATAAACTTTAATTAAAATTAAATTCTTAATAATTTGATGCAGTTACATTTTTATTCTGAAATCTAGTTACACAAAAAAATTAATGACTTCTTTCCACTCACAAATCCATTAACCCATCACTTATATTTTATTATTTTATCACTAGTCAATACCCAAAATAACCTATGAAAGTATTAAACTACTATACAGGCTGTTATTAAGGATAAGAATTGTCAGAAAAATAAAAGTTCATTCAAATAAAAAGAAACAATGTTTTCACATTTATTTTAGCAATAGTATGCAGTACATTTTAGTTATGCTACTTCTTCACAATGATTAATACTAAAAACAAAATAATCTAAATTTTAAATATTTCCGAAAATTTCATTCCTGTATATGTTTTCATCACTGTTAAGTGCATAAACGTAAGTTAACCCTTTCGGGTCCGATTTTTTTTTCAATTTTGAGAAAAAAAAAAAAAGTTCTCAAAATGTTTCTAAAATAAAGGCTTAATTTAATATTTTATTGAACTAACGAACCTGCGAGTAAGATTTTAACACCTCACATAAAATTAAGTATATATCTTAGATATATTTTAACAACTAAGGGGGAAAAAAAAAAAAACAGATCCTTTAAGAAGAGTACACAGAAAAAATAAGTTAAAAATATTTATTTTCTGAGGAGATTTTAAGTATACGAATGCATTCACATGCCCATAGACGGCTTTAGCGAGAGGGGATTTCAGAAGTCGAGTGACTAGCAGCCTTAAGGCTGAAGAATTGCAATCGTTTTTAGTTTTCCCGTAAATATCTTGAGTTAATGCCGATTGCTCTCTAATGATGACAATTATCAAACGATCTTGTTCCAAAAACTGACTTAATGTGCCTAATTTGACAGCATTTTCGGAAAAAATCCTTTACTTTTAACACATAGGAAAATAGAAAACGCTATTAGAATTCTCGTATCGGAAAACGAAGAGTGGCAAATTTTATGCATTTACGAATGAATTCGTGAATGTGTCGAAAAGAAGAAGAAATCGTATATTCTGGAAGTTTTGGGACGTAGAAACATTAGGTTATGCTCAATTTTTTATACCTGTGAGATAGAAAATTTAATAAGTAAAAAAAAATCAAGAGTGAAATTAGGTTTCCCAAAAATGTTATTTTTATTCCAAATTTAGAATTAACTTAAGCTGAATTAAAGAAGAAGTAGTTTACGAAAAACTCGTTTAGTTCTTTAAAAGGGTCTCAAGACTCTTAAAACCCTCTCGCTGCGCAACCCGAGATTTTCTCGGGGATGCATTTTTCCGTCTAATTAATCCTCCTTGATTATTCCCACCAGTTTTTTTTTTTTTTTTTTTTTTCGGATTTTTTAATCGGAGCATTTTACCAATTAAATTAGACAAAAATTTTTGTTTTGAAAAACCGGTGACAAAAGAAGCTATTAATTATTTTGAAGCTATTTTAATAAAACAATTACGCAGCAAGAGGGTTTAAACTTCAAAATTTTCGAAATTTTTATTATTTTAGATATCAAACTCCTTTCTTTTCTGAACATTTTGATGTAATTATTTCCTAGGCATTCCCATTAGAACAGAAGTTATGGCTTTTAGAATTATTTCCGCGCAATAGCTGAAACTGGATTTCCGAAACTCTGAAGTAATTTTTCTCCAAACGACGTTTTTTGGGCATAACGCGCAGGATATCCCAAACATACTTCTAAATATTTTTTCATGTAATTTTCATAACATATGTAATTTTCATAAAATTGCATTTTTATTGTTCAAGAAAATATTATTTTAGGTGATTATACTATTGAAATTTTCAAAATTTTGTTGTTAGCTAAATACAACTTTGTATTAAAAATATAAAAATGCTTTAAATACAGATTTATTTAGGTTCAGGGTAATTATTATAACCTGAAGTATAATTAATTAGGCTTAAAATTTTTCATTCTATTTGCAAAATTTATTTTGTAATCCTGCGTGTAAGCTGTCATAGCAATTTTCTGCTCGACAAATATCTGATAGTTTGAAGCCCTTATAATAAATACTAATTCTGCATCTTGAAATTTTTTAAATACATGAAATGAAGCAACATACTTATTACCCAATTAAAATTGTGTTTTTAAACCATATATATTTTAAGATACAAAATGTTAAATATGGTCCCCCTTTTTTTTCAGTTCTTCCAATTTTAAGAGTACTGAGACCCCTTAATAAATCCAATTAGAAGTAAAGTCTTCTAATATTTTGTTGAACCTTAAATAATTTTGATAGCAAGTGTATTTGTTTGATGTCACAAATGAGATTAAAACGAACAGTGTGATAAAATTTAAACGTCTTAGCCACGTCACTGCAAAGTAAGATCCACTCAAAGCTAACGAAAAAGACAAGCTACCGCGGTGCATCCCACCAATCTTTTTTTACAGACCGCTAGAGTGACTTGATGCTCTTTTCGCATACCTTCATTGGTGCATTCGAGCATCACGTGACTCCAGCGGTCTGTAAAAAAAGGTACGTGGAATGCACCGCAGTAGCCTGTCTTTCTCGTTAGCCTCGCAGACCGCTAGAGTGACGTGTTTCTCCTTTCGCACACCTTCATTGGTGCATTCGAGTATCACGTGACTCCAGCGATCTATAAAAAAAGATACGTGGAATGCACCGCAGTAGCCTGTCTTTCTCGTTAGCCTCGAATCCACTCAGGTGACGTCACTGCAAGTGCATAAAGCATCTAACAGTGATGTAGCCACGAGGTCACAGTCCTTTTCGGATAAGTTACGAATAAATTTTTCTAAATAGAAAGATAGCAATGGAAATTTTACTTAATAACAACGAGAAAACCTACGACAATGTTAATCTATGCATAACATTTGTTATTATACTTCCTATGAACTTTCACCACGTCATTCTTTCTGACCGAAAAAAACTCATCTCATTCAAACCGATTTTCCATGTAATTTGGTTTAACACCATTAAGTCGCAAATCACACTTAAGATCACTGTCCACCATTACTAGGAAATTAATCTTAGAAAAAGTACTGAAAACACCAAACTTTCCACATAGCGGGAAAATAGAAGCCGAATAACTGCCACTCTTAATTTTAACTAGTGAGGCACAAAAAAAGAAGCAACAAGCTATTCTTAACAGAGGCTGCAATTCACAGATAATAAGAAAAAAGACAACAAGAGGGCACTGTATCTTGCCGTCTAGGCAAGAACAGTTGTTAAATATCAAAAGATAAGGGAAAGAATAGACAAACTCTGTGAAAGAAACAAGTAAAAAAAACAAAAAAGAAGTAAGTCCAGATGAAAGAAAGAGTTGTGAGACAATTAGGGAGTAGTAAAAGAGATATATGGAATAAGTAATGTATTTTATTGCAATTCTCTTAAGGATTTCTCCAGTGAAAATCACCAGATTTGGTTTATTCGAAAGTAAATTTTCCCGATAAAGATTATTCCAAACATATGGTATTATTTTAATGATGAAATATTCTTCGTGCTTTGTATTACGCGTTCTTATATAGGATTTATTTAATAATGAAAACATTTTATCTATAGAGAATCTATTATGAACCCGATTTTTCGAAGATAAATACGGCATAATTATTTACTTTTTAAAATCTTTTTTTTTCACCTCTCGAACACATGTGTTCACCGATGCTGGGTTTGTGTGTGTGTCGTGTTTCGCCGCAGAATTGCGAGCTCATGAAGACTATTCCATCTTGTGCTGCAGTTGCAGCCTTACCAATATATGTGGGAAATGGCTAAGCTGAGCATCGTCCTCGTAGCTTAAATGGTAGAGCACTTGGAGCGCTATTCCAAGAGTTCCGGGTTCGATTCGCGGGTTGGACATTTTTCACATTGTTGGTTCTACGCTTCGTTAGCAATGTGATAAATTACATATTCGTGTGATTAGTTTCAGAGAAATTAATTATTTTAAAATGGGCCTATTTTAAAGGGCTGTATCTAAATTGAAGTTCGGTACTCGATTGTTGAAATTCTACAGAATGACTGTCATTTCTTTTAATCTATTATTTCTTGCCAATATGAACATTTCAGTCGCTTAATATGCTTTGACTATTGCCATCAGTCCAAATGTTTCAATAAAATGAGTAAATTATATTTTTCAAATTGTGCTCTTCTCTTCATCTTAAACCACCATTCTGACGTTTTTCAATCATAATTCGAAAACTACTTGGAAGAAAAATTTGAAATTGTGAGAATTCCCATAAAGCAGTACATAATAAACATAAATCTATCAAAAAAAATTGTAGGTTGCAATTGATATTTTTTTTTCAAATATAAATTTCATAATTCGTATTATAAAATTTTTAAAATTACAAATTCAATGTATTTATGTTTCGGTATGATAACCACACAAAAATTACCATATTAGGATTATAATTTCAGGAGATATTAATAAAAATATGAAAATGTAATTTAACATTTGAAGCTCTAAATTTTGAATGCTTATAATTCAAAAACTTATCATCAGATTACTTGAAATTTCGATTCTATCCATAGTTTGAACCAATGGTTTAAAATATATTGTCAAAATTGGGTGTTGCTATTGAAAAAAAAAACAAAGTTTGGTCCGGTTTTGATTTATAGATGGCCCTTTAAGTAAATTTTATATTCATCATTTTAAAAGTACACTTTATTTTCAATCGTTTGATACCAGTAACTTTCTTCTATTATAATTAGTTGCAGAGTTAGTAGGGGATGTTTACTTTGTTTTCCCACGACTGAACATACATTAGCAAACTAGTATAACTTAATAAAATTTAATTTCTTACAAGAAATTAAATAATACTTTAAAACCACAGACCATTGTTACTTCATAACAGTATGATAAATAAGCCGTAACATTCAGTTGAAACAAGAGAAAGGGAGTGAAATGGACAAAAGAATAAAAATTCAAAAGACAATCGAATTTAAAGTGGGAGAGAGAAACTTGAAAGCCCATTCAAAAACAAAAAGATAACTTCAACAAAACCCGGGTACAAAGTAAAGAATTAAGAGAATTTCTAGTCAAAGTTTGGACTGTTGAAAGGACTTTCAAAAGAGCATATCCATCATAGTCTCTATTTGAAACACTGTGAATAATGAAATATCATCGTCAGTCTACTTTACGGTTGGGTACGGAACACAGTGAATTTAAAGCAAAAATCGAATAAGCGATAACATAAAGAGCACCGAGTCTTTTACATAAAAAATGACGAAAACAATGCAAAAAATAGTGTTAAAAAGCGTGTGTGTGAGAGAGAGAAAATAAAGGAACAAACAAGATTAGAAAAAAGAAGAGTTAAGCACAGCAAATGGGAAGAGTAAAGGAAATATAGGGAAGGTAATGTATTTTACAAACAACCTACTTCTTGTTTCTTTATGTTAATTTATTTCATTAGGTCGCTGGCTAATCCATTTAGATCTATTTAGGCTGTTAGACATCGTTAGTTTTTTTCCTTCTTTTAGTAAAAAAGAATTTGCTTAATGCTAAAAATAATTATGTAGAAGAAAAAACCTAAAATCCAGTTTTGTTAATGGATCACTTTTGAGCCACCTCCCCTTATCACCCCCACCCCACCCCCTTCAAAAAGTCATGTAATGAAATATTTTATCATGTTTACAAAATTGAATTTTTGTTTATTTTTACAAAATCGAATTTTTGTTTATTTCTAAAGAAGAAATGTTAATTAAATGTGAAACTTCCTACACAATTATGACATTTTTGCTCTTAACACGTTAAGCGCCACGTCACTCACCGGTGACTGACATTGAACTTTTCGTTTAGAACGCGACATTCACCAATGACTGACGGTCTAAAATATGATATAAATCTAAATATATATATATATATATATATATATATTAGTTTTAAGTAATTACTGAAAATTTATTTAAAATTTAGTTATCTTTTATTTATTACATGATTATACTTTCTTAAAAATTACTTAAAACATTGTAAATTTTTCAGCTTCAGTGTCAGTCATAGTGGCACTCAATGTGTTAAACATTTATAAAGTACATATGAGGAAGTTAGTTTCAAAACTCGTCTTACCCAAAATTAAAAAAATTGTGTTTTCTCTATCAATCTATTCTATTGGATTGATTTAATCTACAATCTACAAAAAAATTAGTTTTATCCTGCATTTCTGGCATTGTAAAATCTTTGTTTATAATGAAAACCAATGGACGCAGTTAGAGGTACTTGCGATTTTCCAAAATTTTTTGGATAAGGCGAGTTTTGAAACTCACGTCCTCATACAGTCTACTCGAAACGACAAATTCACATTTGTTTTGCTATGTAAACTATGAAAACATTCATAAAAATGATTCATTAAAATTTATTACTAAAATAGGAGTTGAGGAAATATATATACAAAAAGGTTTTCAAAAATTAAAACCCTTAGATGTTAAAAGTATATAAAATATATATACACAATTCTGAAATCGTTAGAAATGTTAGCAGAAGTGAACAATTGTTGTAACGATGTTTTGTCATACCAAATACATAGATGCCAACATTGTAAATACTGTATCAGGAGTAAACTAGTAAAATTTCAGGAGTTTTGGACACTCATCAGGAGTAAAATAGTCACGTTTCAGGAGTCATTTCAGGAGTTGCACATAATTTTTTTATATAAATTTTTATATAAAAATATAAAATATTTTTTAGGTACTTTATGAATCCTCACTCCCTAACAGCTTATCCATACAAACATAATTTAAATACTAATTTACTTTTACTTTTTATGTAATTAACATTTTTTGTAATAAAGATTCTTCTTTCCAAAAACGAATTGACAAAATTCACGACTTTTCGCCGTGACTGACTGACGAAAATCGCGATCTTTTGTCGCGACTAACTGACGAAAATCGCGATCTTTTGCCGCGACTAACTGACGAAAATCGCGATCTTTTGGCGCGACTGACTGACGAAAATCGCGATCTTTTGCCGCGACTGACTGACGAAAATCGCGATCTTTTGTCGCGAAGGACTGACGAAAACCGCGGTCTGTAGTCGCGAACGACGGACGAAAATCGCGGTCTTTAGCCGTGACCGACGGACGAAAATCGCTGTCTTTAGCCATGACCGACGGACGAAAATCGCTGTCTTTAGCCGTGATCGACGGACGAAACGGACAAAACTCGAGGTCTTTAGCCGCGACTGACCTACAAAAAACACGATCCTTTGTCGCGACGGAGTGACGAAAATCGCGATCTTTTGCCGCGACCGACGGACGAAAATCGCGGTCTTTAGATGCGACCGACGGACGAAAATCGCGGTCTTTAGATGCGACCGACGGACGAAAATCGCGGTCTTTAGATGCGACCGACGGACGAAAATCGCGGTCTTTTGCCGCTACTGACTGACGAAAATCGCCATTTTCTGCCACGAATGGCTGACGAAAATCGCGATCTTTTGCGCGAATGAGTGACGAAATTCGCGTTTTTTGGGGCAACTGACGATTTCCCGTTTTTTGCAACGCACTGAATGATTGACAAAATTCGCGATATTTATCAACGGCTGATTGCCGAATTCCAGGATATTTTTCCTCAACTGATTAACGAAATTCGCGATCTTCTGCCACGGCTGACAGCCCAAAAAACGCGTTTTTGCAGAGCACGATTTTTATCAACGACCGATTGATGAATTTCACGATTATTTGCAGCGACTACTGATTGACAAAATTTGCAACTTTTTTCACTGACCGGTTAAAGAAATTCGCGATTTTCTGCCGCGAGCGACTGCCGAAATTCGTTGTTTTATCGACTGATAGGCAATTTTTGTGATATATTTCAATGACAGATTGAAGAAATTCGCGAATTTTTGCCGATATTGATCGAAAAAATTCCCCATTTTTTTGCCGCGAATTTCCGTATTTTCTAACTTATTACCGTACTACCGTATTTTAACCTACATTTCCGGAGATGTTGGCATCTATGCAAATACCGCGTACTTGGTTCGAACTATTGAAGTTACAGGAGAGTTTGGTCTCCCAAGTGAATCGTAGGATTAAGCTATCTTTACCTCTCGTCCCCTCATTTTTATTCAGGGATGATACGGAGTAAAAAAAAAAAAAAAGATTCTTAAATTCACAGCAAATTTTCTGAAACGTTACAGCAGAGGATGGGAAAGGGGGGGGGGGGGGGGGTATGCCTCTCGGCAGGAGGGATTACTCTGCGGAAAAAACGCAATAACTATGCGTTTTTTCCGCGGCTCTGATTAAATTCGCGTTTTTTTTCGCGGTATTTTGCAGAAATTAGCGTTTTTTCGCGATCTTTCGGCGAAATTTGTGTTTTTTAGACAAAATGTGTGTTTTTTCGCGCTTTTAACGAAATTTGTGTTTTTTTCGCGATCTTTTGACGAAATTAGAGTTTTTTCGCACGATCTTTCTACAAAATTTGCGTTTTTTCGCACGATCTTTCGACAAAATTTGCGTTTTTTCGCACGATCTTTCGACGAAATTTGTGTTTTTTCGAGATCTTTGACGAAATGTGTTTTTTTTTTTTTTTCGAGACACGTTGTAGAAATGTTTTTTTTTTTCCGAGATTCTTTGACGAAATTTGCGTTTTTTCCGTGAGCCTTGGAGGAAATTCGTATTATGCGCGATCCTTTTGACAAAATTCGCATTTTTTCTCGATCCTTTGACGAAATTAGTGTTTATGCTCGATTCTTTTGACGAAATTCGCGTTTTTCCGCGATCCTTTGACGATATTCGCGTTTTTCCGCAATCCTTTGAAGATATTCGCGTTTTTCCGATCTTTTGACGAAATTGATTTTTTTCGACAGTCATTTGTCGAAATTCCCGATATTTTTTTATGTCTGAATTTTAGGGCTGATGACCAATCTATAAGTATTTTACAACACGTAGAATGGTACGTTACGCAACATAAAATGTTTTACATGGTTATCGATCAAACACTACATTCTGTATGTGCAATGTGTTTTTCCTTTGCAGAAACAATAAAACAAAATGATGTTCTTAATATTGCATTTTTTAACCAACGGCATACATAACACAATTTTTAAACGAATTTCAAAATTATTCTAATAATAATAAAACATGAATGCCTGGCTTATTTTGCTATAAATTAAACGGACAAACATATTAGAAAATACGACGTTTAAAGACGTTGCAACAGATGTGTAGATAAAAGATTACATCAAGAAGAAAAAAAAGAAAGAAAAAGAAGGCAGAAATATTATTCATCATATTCCATTTTCCTCGCTAAAAGCGAACGTTTTACAAGGGAAAAAAATCTATAAAATTGAGCAAATACAAATATGAAGAATATAAAATAAATAACACGAAAGAGTTACATTACAAATCATGAAAAGTAAAAAAATCTGTATGGACAATATCTTCCAATATTGTGATTATGTGCATATAAAATTAAAACCATCTCACGCTAGTATCGCAACAGAAAAAAACGGGAGAATTAAACCCAAATAATAACAAACAGACTTCCGAGTAATAAAGTTCAAACTAACCCAATAGCTGTCACTCTTAACTTAAAATAAGACAGGTTCTTGGGAGAAGCAACAAGCTATCATTTTGTTGCTAGTAAACAATTGGAAGAAGTAACAATTTAGAAAGCAGAAACAAAAGACAAATAAGAGTACATTTCATTTGGTCTACCAGAAAACACCAATAAACTTTCCACTAACAGCGACACAAAATAAACTTGTCAAACCACCATAGACTGAGTGAAAGAATAATACACTGTACCTCTTAGATTCTTTTCTTTGAGTTTGTAATTAAGTTGTTTGGTCGAATTTAATTGTGGTGCAATGTTAATGTAGCTGCTATAAATATTTACAGAATGAAAACTGTCACATATAATGTGTTGGATTTAAATAAATAGCGTTAAGTCCACAAATACAGAAAATGCTATGAGAATTTCTAAATCAATTTATAATTTCGTTTATCAAGTGGAAGAGAAAGTAGAATGCACATTCCGAAAATTATGCATTTTTTCCAAATATATCCATAAATTATAGCGATTTTTCCCGAGGGAGAAAAAAAAACACTATTGTGGTTATTTTTAAGTAGGAAAATATTGTACTAAACATGAATATAATTAAATTTCATAGCACTAACAGCAACCATACGGCATGCAAATACACTATAATATATTCCCTTTTCTATACGGCATTTTTGAAAACGCTGTACTTTCCAAAGCTTGATATGTACTATAAAACTATTCGAGTTAAATTATTTTGATAGCATGAAAATTAAGGCCCAAATTTTTAAAATGAGATATTTAAAAGTTGTAAAAAAACACTTTTACTCAATTAACTCAATGATTCATCAACCAAACTTTACAATATTTTATTCCCACCACTCAAGCAGAAATAATTACAGTGAAACATGGTAAGACGAAATGGAACTAGGGAAAAAAAAAGGGGGGGGGGCATGTAACGGCAATTCAGTAATCGGCCCTTTTGCCGAATAATCAGTATTCAGCTTATATGGCCAAATACTATTAGATATTTAGCCAAGTTGATTTGGGATAGTAATTTCAGCCCCCCTCCCCCCGCCCCCACAAGAAAAAAGTTCTTTTAAAGCCATGTAAAGACGATGACAAACATAATCACCGTTAAAGTATTTCTTATTATTCAGGATGACTTATGTATTTTAGTGGTGCCAGAATTTTTTTACATAAAGAACTATACATTGAAAAACTACGATCTAAGGAAGGGGCTGCAATACTCCGAATTGCCCCAGCCGTTCAAAACTCATCAATACCACTGCCAAAACATTTCTGTTGCTGGGGATTTTAATAAAAAACACATGCCCTTTCTAAAAAATGCATCCATTTAAAAATAACAAAATAACATTTAAAATAGTAGATTTATTCAAAAATTATGCATAAGCATGCATCAAAAAGAGATATAAATAGATAAAATTAAATAAATTCTCTTTTTTACGCGCAAAGATTAAACTAATTTTAAACTAACATTAGATTATTTGTTTTGTATTGCCTGTTTTCCTATATACACAACACGGCTCAATATTTCAAAATAAAATAATACACACAAAACTTGCATGCTATAGGCAGGGGGGGGGGGGGGGGGTCGTACCCTAGTTCTGAAATTTCTAATGCTAATCTACAACTCTAAGTAGGGATTTGAAGAAAAAATAAATTAGGAAAGGGAATTTTCCTGCCTTTTTACATATAGTAATTTTGTTCTTATAAGAAAACAAAAAAGCGGCGAATTTGTTTCAAAACAAATTGTTGTTGAAACGATTTTCATTTCTAATTTCAAAGTACATCTGGCATGATCATTGATCATTACGCAAACAGAAATTGTCATTGACCATTACGCAAACTTAAAAAAGATGATGTTAGAAACAGGCCCTTTAAATAATAAGATTTCATCTGATGAGTCATGCAAACGCAACTAGAAAGGTTCCGCACACTATTAGGGTTTTTTTTTTTTTTTTTTTTTTTTTTTTTTTAGCAGATTGTAGAGATTTAAAATTCAAATCAACGGGGCGGAATTGTTTTAGTCTAAACTGAATACGAAAACTATTCACGAATACAAATACATAAACGAATAAATAGGATAGGAAAACTGGGATAAATGATTTTGCAAAAAGAAAAAAAAATGAATCGTAACATTTTAAAGTGGATAGATGTAACATGGACTGTAATTGAAGGACAAATATTTGAAGAGTGTGTATACCGAATATCACTTTAAGAAAATTATTTAACATAAAATATACGTACTCACACTGGAAGGGGAAATTAAACGAAAATTTAATTATTCGGTATTTCTGGATTTGACTATTTTGCTTTTGTTTCAGATAATTGACCACCAAGTAACCTTTATTTTCCGTGTTCCCATACACTTTGACCATTTTGCTAATTAAAACTATTATCAAAAATAATTTCCAAATGTGTTTATTATTAAAATGTTAGAATAACAATTATCTGCTTGGCAAAGGGGACTATTATTTTTAAATACTAGGGGGCTCTACCCCCTACGAGCTACGCTCGACAACCCCCGTTCAGACACCCCAGATTCTAAAAGCCCGCTAATTTGATCGTCTTTAAAAAGACTGAATTATAATTTAAGAAAACAGCGGCGATCTCTCTGTAAACAGGTTTCCATTCGTTTTCCTTTGACTGGGGATTTTTAAGACCAAATCAGCTGCTGTTAAGAGATACATTGGCTGTTTTCGTCTTTGATTTAAAAAAAATTAGTTAAAATTTTGAAAATAAGCTAATGTAAAATGAATTAAGTAAACAGTCATTGTCTCCCGGTATTTTTTAACAACGTTATAAGGAAGTTCTTTTAAATAAATCATTTTAAATGTATCGTTTTAAATCTGACGTAATTTTCGCGCAAGTTTTCTTTCTCTTATTAATATTCACGTGAAAATACTTTTGTTGTTAGAAAGGGAACATTATTTGCGCTGTCTTAGAATTCACGACAATAGTTGAAAAATCGTCTCAAAATATTAAATAAATGCCTCGCGCAAATATATTTTTAACTTTAAACTGTTTTTCATTATTATTAATTGGTCATTTTAAATATGACGTAATTTCTTCCATTTACGACTTTTAACGCATAATAAATTTATTTTAAAATTTTCTTTCTCTTATAAAATTCAAGTGTAAATATAGTTCCTATGACGTAATTTTAAATACTTTCCTGCTTTTAACACGTAATCATTTAATTCTAAATTGGAAGATTTTTTTCTACTTACAATAGCCACGTGTAAATGTTTTTTTTTAATTTATTTATTTGGAGGGATTATTATTCTTTGCGCTGTTTTTAAAATTGGCAACAGTTTAAAATAATTCCCTTTTCTAAAATATGTAAAAAAATATGTTTCGAAATGCTGAAAATTTGAATTTAAAATGGAAATAAAACCTCAAAAATTGAATCAAATAAAAAAAAATAAATGCAGTCTGCACACCGGGCACTTTTAATGTCTAAAATGATCTAAAAATGATTAAATTCCCATGTATATTTTTTGCTCCTATGAAACTTTTTTAATGGAACGATTTTGACCAATTTTAACATTAAATATCTCTTAAAATAATTCTTCGATTTGAAGGTTGTCTGCATCAGCGTGTTTATCAAACATTTCTCAATAATACCACAAATTTTCATATTTTTATATGCAGTATTTTTCTTAATGTTAACGAAGAAAGACCCCCCCCCCTACACACACACACACACAAAAATTCATTAACGGCGACGGTGACAGCGTTAGTTAATTTTTTTTTAGAATAGAGACTAAGTTTTTAAGTGTAAAAACTTAAAACTGTGTGCATAAAAGAAGACACACTATTAATTTTCATGAGGTAATTATCTTAATTGAACTACCTCAAAACTAATTCCAAGCTGCATAGATACACAAAAAACGTAAAATCTGTGAACAAAAACAGTGGGGGAGAATTCTGAAATTTGCAATACTAATCTACAATTCTAATAAACTTGAAATAAAATTTAAAATCAGGAAGAAAAATTTTCCTCCTCCCTGCCTAATCATCTTGCTGTTATTTTTTTTTTAATGCGACTGAATTTCTTCAAAAAAGTTGTTGAAACAATTATCACTTCTAATTCAAAATACATCTGACATAATCATTAAGCAAAGAGAAATTATTATTGAATTACGTAAACTTAAATAAGGTTATGTTAGAAACAGCCCTTTAAATAATAAGATTTCATCTGCTTGCTCAAGCAAACGTAACCAGAAAGGTTCTGGATACTGTTAAATATTAAAAAGCATATTGAAGAGATTTAAAATTCAAATAAACGGGCCGGAACTGTCTAAAATGAATGCTAAAGCAATTCACGAATACAAATACATAAAAGAATATAGGATAGAAACGCTGGAAGATATGATTTTTGCAAACAGAAAAATTCTGAAGCGTAACATTTTAAAGTGTTTCCATGAATTGTAACACAAAGACTCAACAAATATTTGAAGAGTGTATACTAAATCTCTCTTCATTTTTTCAAACAGAAATTTGTTTTAACATGGAACTGGGATTTTCTCACCCATAAAAATATGTAAAGCGATAAAATAAGACGTCTTCATTCACTAGAAGAAGAAAAGGGAAGAATTTAACAATTCAATATTTTAGTATTTTTCTGGATTTGTCTATTTTGCTACTATTTAATATAATCAATGCTAAATCTAATCCCCAAAATAAAAACTTTAAATTCTGGATTCATATGCAATTTTACCGTCATGCTTAATAGAATCATCAAAAACAACTTCCAAATTCGACAATTGGCAAAAGGTCAACACAACAATTTGCTTTCCAAAATTTCAAATTTCTTTCTTTTTATCTGCCCCTGTTTTGAAATGCTAGTTAAACTTTAATTGCTGTTAGCCGCTCGCACATACCTTTTATTTATTTATTTTTCTAAAATTTTCACAGATTAACATGTGCATTAACTTGAAGTAAAGTTAATGTACAAGTTACAGTTTACAAGTACAAATTAACCTACAGTTTCACATGTAATTTTGTTTAGTTTAGAGTCTTAGTACATGGGTGGTTCAATAATTATTGTCCCGAGTGTGTATAAAACATTTGTACTGCGATGGTCGATGTGGAATATTGAAGCCTAATGTTCAATTTCGGAACCGTAGCTGCTATATTAACGTAGCTTTTTTTTTTTTTCGTTTTAGGTGTAAGAGGTGTCACCCAGCCTGAAAAAAAGAGGGGGGGGGGTTGGGGGGGGGAGGCTAGTTTGGAGCTTATGGCACCAGACCTTAAGCAGTTCTGTGATAAATTTGAGATGGTGGATGAGACGTGGCTACATCATTATGATCCCGAGTCCAAACGACAGTAGCCATGTCTCTTTCACTGTCACGCCCACCCCCCCCCCAACCCCCTTTCAAGCTAGATGCGACCTCTCATACCAATAACGAAAAAAAATAATAATATAGCAGCAACAGTTATGAAATTGAGCATATAGGCATCTAAGACATTACGCTTCAATATTCCACATCAACCATCGCAGTACAAATATTTTATACACACTCGGGACAATAATTATTGAACTACCCTCGTACTACAGCTGAAGACTTCTGAATAGGTGAATATTAATCATAATAGTTCTGTACATAAAGTTTAGTACAGGAACTAAATCCTATGAGTAAATGGAGTCTTTGATTCATCCTTCGATCAAAGCTGTCTCAGAAACCGCTCAAAGTACCTATGGGTCAATTTTTATCACAGCATTTAAGGGTTAAAACATTTTGCGTTTTAACCTTTTGCACTCCACTGACACCTATACGGGGATATACTAAGTTTAACCACAAATCCACTGACACCCATACGCTAAACAACGAATAAACCATACTTTTAATAAACATACTTTTAGGGCAAGGTTCGTTCATGTAAATCAGCTTGATTTTAATCACAATTTAAATGAATTGATTTTTTTTTAAATCATCGACTTAAATCAGTCTTTCTTTTAAGTTATTTTTAAATAAATGTCAGATATAAACAAACAAAATAATGTACTTTAATATAATTTAGTTTTATATAATACAGATAATCAAACAGCTTTTAGAAAGATAAAGCTTAATCTTTGTCAAATAGTAAAATACAATGTAAATGCTTTCAAATTTCATTTGAATAAAATTGTCTAATAATCTTGCAACAGTAAGGAAATCTAAGCAGGAGTATATTAAATATTGGAATATTTACTCATTGATATTTTAGAAAACCTTCACAAAGTTGAGGTAAAATAAAATCGTATGACTGTGTGCTCTACTTTGGTGATGCCCATTATATCAACCTTTAACTGATGTCACAGAAATTGTCACATAACTAGTGTGAAGCTGTCTGTGAGACCACTCCATCGAAATATGAATGAAAGGCACAATTAACTCACAAGATGGTGTTTTTGTACTAAACTTTTTGCACACAGGATTGTTATAATTAAAATTCAACTATTCAAATGTCTCTGGTGATAGTACTAAAGTTCCAAACGGAACAAAATTTCGGTAGTGTTTGTAGTAAACCTTTAACTGATGTCACGCGGTCTCCCAGACCCCGCGACTCCCAGCTGTAAACATTTTTACAGATTTTTACTTTTCTATACTGAAGTTAAATAATATGAATAAAATGCTTTTTTCATGCAATTTAATTCACATGCTCCTAAGAGAAGTACAACGATATTGTTAGGACAAAATTTAAGTTAATTCAACCATTTGAGTTATTTTAATTCATTTTATTCGAGGGGTCTGAGAGACCGCTTTACATCAGTTGTGTGACAAATTTTAGTCACATCAGTTAAAGGTTAAACTGAAAATTGCAAGTTAAACTATAAAAATTGAAAAAAGCCGTGGTCTGAGAGACCGGTAACATCAGTTAAAGGTTAATGAGCAAAATCTGAACCATTTAATGAATTTCCGTTTGAATGTAATATAGTGGATCTCAGCCCTTTAGAATGTTGGAAAATATTTGTTAGTTATCGAAAAGGCTGATACTAAAAAACTTGCAGAATCCATGATCAACTAGCTTTTTACTGCAATAGCTTCATCTGCTTCAGTAGAAAGAATGTTTTCTGCCTTTGGTTTGGTACATTTCAAAATTAGAAATCGACTGATAAAGCTGTTAAACTCGTTCTTCTGTACCAGCACTTTAACAAAACAAAATTTAACAACATAGTTTGCTTCCAAATTTGTTTAAAATTTTTATGTGCTGCAGTTATTTTTATTTTAACAAAAATACTGAAGGTTGAATTAATTTTTGACATCTGATTTGTAGTTTTCGATGCATTTTGTGTAATAAAGATTTTTCCACAGCCTAAAATTTTACCTTTGAATCATTTATGTAAATTGTGTAACATTATTAATATATATTGGTAATACTTATAACATGCATATGTGTGTATATATAATTTATATTTTATAAATTAAAAAAAAAGTCATGTAAAACAATGATACTGTGCGAGATTTTTTTTATATATATATATAAATAAAAAAAATTAAATTAAAAAAATCTTATTTAAATTAAAAAAATCTTATTTTAAAAAAAAACCTGATTTAAAATTTAAAAAATCGATTATTTTGATTTTTATTTAAAAGAAAAAAAAAGAAGAATCACGAACACCTGTTTTAGGGAGTTCCCCACATATTATTTCAAATATGTACGAATGGCGTGAAGTTGCAGGTAGATGATTGAAATTTTGGTGTGGAGTGCAAAAGGTTAAATAAATGAAGATTAACTGTTTACGGGATAATTATCCTAACACTTAACTACTGTGACAGAAATTGTGGCATAATTTCTGCGAAGCGGTCTCCAAAATCACTCGATCGAAAGATAAATCCTTCTATATATAAAAAAAAGTTTTGATTTGGAAATGGACCAATGAACATCTGCGTAGATATTCCGGGTAGATCCCATCCAATTTGAATGCTTAA